>JAJTTV010000006.1:1371836-2099136 GCA_036971225.1 Arthrobotrys sinensis | reverse complement strand
CTTCTTCTGGAAAATTTGTCCTGTAGCTGGGGTTATAGATCGTGGGCTTCTTTTGATCCCCTATAGGGCTAGCTAGCTCAGAACGCCTGCTCATATGATCGCGCAGCCCAACGGCGCGTACGTTTTCCGCTGGGATAGCGGCACAAGTTAGATATCACTGCAACTACGAAGGAGCGTGACACACTCAATTGGTCAATTGCTTAGTCTAGTGGAAATTCCAAAGCTTTGCATCTGTGCAGTTCAAAATCTCAGGCCAGGGCCAACTCCTGTCGTCGCTAGGATGACCTAAGAATTCTAGAATGGCGGTGGAGTTGATTATTAATGTATTGCCTGAGGTATTAGTACGGGAAAAGCCCATCGGTCCTCAGGTAGCAGGCAGACTAACTGCCAAACACTTGATTGTACTTCCTTGTAGATCTGAATGTGACAAGAATTATGTTTAATGTTTTGGTTTCTACGAAAACTATCGGGTTTAGGACGTGCGCGTGAGGATGAATAGCGGCGGTTTTGAGTCGGGGTGATGGGGTTGTTTAATCCCCGCGTTCGAGTGGCAGCAGGGCCCAATCTCGTAGCCAAAGCAGGGTCTACACACATACATTCTACAATGGGGGAACTTAACAAATTTCTGAAGTTCTCAAAAGTATCCTGGCCGCCGCAATATAACATCTTCAACAGTTCTGATTTTCATGAATTCATTTCTCAGGGTGTGTGCATGCGGCAGCTGCTTTAGCGACGACCACGTTGAAGTTGCCCTGCGTTACACCATGGAAGACGAGCTCCTCTGTTTGATTAATCTCTGTGATTTTGGGGCCACAGAGAGTAAGGTGCCCCATTGACTGCTAAACAATAGCAAGAAAGCTTCATGTATATCACACGGAGCACGCTTTACAGATCTGTCTAGCTAGATCGCTACCTAGTAGGCGAGCTTAAGATGGATTGAAATTGGGACAGAAACCCGTTGGACATAGCAACAGTACCTTTATGATTGTCATAACGACTGATCAGGTGAGTCTGGAGAGCATGGTGTTCTTTGGTCTTTCTCTTGGGGAGTCTTCACGGTGACTTACATACTAAGTACGGTTCGCTCGACAGCCATGCTTCTCCCTGATCTTTGCCTCTAGCGCCTGGATTCGAGGCTATCATAACATATAACTCCTCGCCTGATCCGTTCGTTATTAAGAGTGGGAGTTCCGCCTGGAAGGCCGGCGACAATGCAAAACCCCTATGCTTATTTGCACATCTGTCGACCTCGTCTTTGAACCTCCGCGACAAATTTACCGCGTTGTCCTAACAAAAAATGCAACATTCCTTTCAAGCGGCCCAATGCCAGAACTTCAAGCTCCCAAAGCCGGACCAGTAACCTCGGCTTAATTAATCAAGTACCTTTAAACTATCGCCAAAACCTCCAAAGTCGCAAAGCTGTTAACAATCCAGTTCCTCGAAATATTCCTTTGCACTCGTCTCCGTCGTGTCTTGATACTACTCCCACAATATGCCGACACCAACAACCCTCTCCACCGCCTTCCTCACAAAACTCCGAACCTACCCATCCCTCCCCTCTCAAACATGGTACTACATAACCCTCGTCACCATCAGCATCTGCAACAAACCCGAACTCATCGCCCCGGTCCTATCACATGCTTTCACTCACAGCGCTATCCCGGGAAGTACCGATGCCGCGTACGTGAAGGAAGAGAGAGCCTGGTTGGCTCGGAATCCGGGGAAATTGGGAAAAGTGGATGAGGACGGGAGGGAGAGTGCTTTGAGGATATTAAGACGGTGTAGAGAAGGGCTTGTTAAGAGCGGTGCCATTGGCGGCATTCCCAAGGTCAGAATAAATAATAAATAAATTAATAAATAGTAACTACTTACTTAGTTACAGAGTAATAATATACTAATAGATAAAAAACAGGCAATAAACGCGCTGTACCACCTCCGCAAATGCCACGACCCGCACCTGCTCGACTCGCTGCCAGACACCCACCCTTCCTCCTCATCCCTCCACCCCCTCTCATCACCATACCCAACCACCCGCCCCAATTCCCTCCCCCCAGGCCTCCTCCACGCCCATAACAAAGACCCATCTCCATCTCCCTCCTCAACCCCTCCATTATCACCAACAATCTCCACAAACCCCACACTACCATTCCTATCCCGCGGCTCAGACTTCTTCAACACCTTATACGGGCCCCAAATTTCCAAAAAGGTGCTCACAAACCTCCAAAAGTCATCTCCGGATTTACAAATCCTTGCAACCTGGATATACGCTTTAATACTCTCGGAGGGTAGCGTGTTAACCCCCAGGGAGACAAGCTTTGTTTTAATAGCAGCGTTGATACCGCAGGATGTTAATGCGCAGTTAAAGCCTCATCTGCTCGGGGCTATAAATAACGGTGCGGATAAAGAAGAGGTGGAGGGTGTTAGAGGGTGTGTTATGGAGATTTGTAAGGAGTTGGGTGTGGCGTGGAAAGGTGAGGTTGCGAGGTTATAGCGGTTCAAGTTTAGTCGTCGCTCTTGATCATTTATTAAGGTTCGGCGACGTCTATGGTCTTTTTGATGGCTTCTCAATGCTAAAGGACATAATACTATCACGGCAGATATATATATATATATATTAATGGAGGGACAGAGATACTGTGTAATATTGTTAGAGCCATATAAGGCCTGACACATATCTATAGCATAATAGATAGACAGGTGGTAGATAGATTGCTGGCTAGCTAAGCTAAGCTACGGACTGCGCGCACACACAAACCGCGTCTATACTAAACAAAAAAAAAACGAAGTCGACTCACATGCAATAGCAGCAAAGAGTATAGTAGAGCAACAGCAAGGTGGTAGAGATGTAATATAATATGGTAAAACAGGGTAATACAATGCGTATGCAGTATACGTAGGGGCGGGAAGGGGGTTGGTGAATGAATAAAAAAAAACCATTATGCATTATGAAACTTTTGTATCCCCGGGATATCATTGGTGCCTTGCGCAACATAAATTGTAAAATAGAATCCTAGTGGGAAAAAGGTAAAGGGAGAGAAGGAGAAGGAGAAGGGAAAGGAAAAGTAAAGTAAGAAAGACGAAACACGCCGACCGCCCGGAGAACCCAAAAAAAACCGTTGATGATGAAGAATGTATAAAGAAAAGAAGTTCCAAAAAAAAAGGGACCTGTCCATATGCTCCGAGATGCAATTAAACAATAATTAAAACATGAACACAAGCAATCCATGGTGGTGATGATGACGATGTAATTGTATCTCCTTTAGAAAAGCTTGCCAACCTTCCCCTTGAACCAACTGAGTCTACCCGCTTTTGGCTTCGCATCAGCTGCTTCGTCATCTTCATACCTATACCCGTCCATATCTTCGTATCTGCTATGTCGGGTGGTATGGGATCTCTTCAAACCCGGCCTCCTTTCTCCACCGCCGTAGTATTCTTCCTCATCAGAAACGGGGGATTCGCCATATCGTCGGCTGGAGCGGTCGGCGGTGTAGGAATGCTGTCGGGAGACGCCCTCCTTGGCGGCTTTGAGTTCGCGAGCTTCCTTTCTGGCTTGTCGACGGGCATCCCTTCGAATTTGTTCTTCTTCCTCCTTGGTGAGGAGAGGACGGTCAGCCATCTTGTCGCTGCTGCGCGAAGAGTTGTGGCCAGCATGGGCGGTATTGTTGAGTGGCTCGTCGTTCGAGTTTTCGTGGGAGGAGACGCGACGTGAAGCTCGTCTGGCGGCACGAGCATCTCGTCGAGCTCTCTTGGCATCGGCTTCCTCTGGGGAAAGATCCTTATATCGTTCTTCGCGACGAGCAGCACGGCGAGCTTCCTTCTCGCGATCCTCAGATGGAGCTCCTACGCCACGTTCACGGAACTCGGACTTGCGAGATTTAACTGCCTGGCTACCAGCAGAGGCAGCTTTGGCCTGATACTCCTTTGCAGCGGCCTGGAACTCGGCCTCTCTGACGCGAGCTTCTTCAGCCTCCGCATCTAGCGCTGCCTGTCGAAGGCGTTCGGCCTCTTCGAGCTCTTGACGCTTCAATTCCTCCTTTCGGCGCTCAGCTTCCTTGGCGGCTTTTCGTTGACGGCGTTCCTCCTCGTCGCGGGAAACAGCAAGAGCAGCTTCCTGTTCCTTCTTTTCGCGTCGACGAGCGGCGTGGCGAGCTTCACGGTCGAGCTCGTCCTCCTTGCGGGACTTGGAAGTCTTAGATCGCTTCATTTCTGGCTTATCGGCCTTTGGCATCTCTCTGGATGATTTGCTTCGGGAAAGTTTGGATGCAGCCGTTGTCTCCCCAAGAAGGCGTTCGGCTTTGGATGATTTGTGATGAGAGTGGTGGTGGTGATGGGACTTGGAGCGTTTGGGGGGTGGTGGAGCGGCCTCCTCAACAACAACTTCCTCAGCAGCCTCTTCCTCCTCCTTCTCTTCCTCCTCTTCATCATCTTCCTCTTCAGCAACCTCCTTCATCTCAACATCTTCGGCAGCAGCTTCCTCCTTCTCTGTAGCATCTTCAAATTCCTCCTTCTCCTCCCCTTCAGCTTCATCTTCGTCTTCCTCGCCGACATCGAATGCTAGGTCGGGCTTCTCGGGCTTCTCAGCAGCTACGATAGGAGCTTCCTCCTCCTCTTCAGCAGCAGCGGCTGCTGGTTCCTCCTCAACGACAGGCTCTGGAGCTGGTTCCTCTTCTTCCGGCATCTCGGCGGCTTTTCTTCGCTTCCTTTCCTCTCGGCGCTTCTCTTTGGCAGCGGCTTCGTCGTCGTCGTATCGTTTGCTTCGGCGTTTATCTTTGTCTTCCTTCTCCTTCTTCTTCTCTTTGTGCTCCTTATGTCTCTTCTTCCTTTCTTCCTCAGTCTCGTCACGCTTTTTGCGATGCTTCTTATCTCCGGCAGCACTATCGAACCTTGCAGGTGGAATTGGGGTCTCAGGGACAAGGAATTGTTGGACATTTATACCCCCGCCAGGTGTCTTGGGGAGAGGGAACTCTCGGTCTTCATCCTCGCCATCGTCGTTGTCGTCGTCTTCTATAATAAGCTCGGGGAGGGCATATGGATTCTTTGACGTCTTGCTACCTTTGCTGCCTTTGCTACCTTTACTATGCACGCTGGCTGCCACGTCACCGCCTGCAGCTTCATCTGGCACGTCAGGTACATCATCGTCAGCAGGAACGGGAGGTTCTGCTTCAGCGACAGGTGTCTCCTCGGGCTCTGCTGGCTTTGACTTGGACTTTTTGCTACTGCTGGCAACCGAAGTTTTGGACTTTGCTGACTTTGCTGTCTTCGTTATCTTTGCTGCGGGCTTTTCTGCAACAGCAGCAACTGCTGCTTTTGCGGCTTCTTTCTCTGCAGCCTTTGCAGCTTCTTTCTCAGCGGCCTTTGCAGCTTTCACTGCCTCTTTCGCGGCTTTTTCCTCCTCCTTGGCTTTCGCTTTGGCCTTTCGCCGTTCCAGTTCCGCTTCGACAGCTCTCTCAAGCTCTGCTTCACGCTCTTTCTTCCGGGCCTCTCGTTGTCTCTTGGCCAACTCACCAGCCGTTATCTTCTTTTTCGGTTTCTCCTCCACTGGTGCGGGGGCTACAGATGGCAATCAGCATTTAACATTATTAACTAGGGGGTCTTATTAAGATTGTGTCATTCGCCTACCTTCCTCGGCTGGGGGATCTTCGGCTGGGGGGTCTTCCTTCGGTTCGTCACCCCCTGCATCTGGCGGGGCGGCCTCTGGCTCTGGCGCTGCCTCCGGTGCCGGCTCTTCTGGCGCAGGTTCTTCTGCAGGGGGATCTTCGACAGGTGCCGGTGGTGGGGGTTCCTCGACCTTTTTCTTCTTAGTCACCGGTTTGGGGGCAGGGCCACCGAACAGTCCTCCAAAAAGTCCGCCAGTGGCCCGCCGCTCAATCTTCTTCGGCGCCACGGCTTTCTTCTTAGGTTCTTCAGAAGGAGCCTCTTCGACAACCGGTTCTTCCGCTGGAGGTTCTGGTGCTGGTGCTGGCTCGGGCTCTACGGGTGGTTCTGGTGCTGGCTCCGGTGCTGGCTCTGGCTCCTTCTTCTTAACTACTGTCTTCTTCCGAGCAGGAGTGGTAGACTGGGAACCAAGGAGCGAGAGACCCTCCTGTTTTTTCGTCGCAGAGGGCCTGGCCGTGCTTGTGCTTGCTGAGGTTGTCTTCGTCACCGTCGTCTTCGTCACCGTTGTCTTCCTCTTCAGCGGGGGCTCGTTTGTGCCGAGCAATTTGGCAGCCCTGAAATGAACAACACATTATGCGTCAGCCATTCCACGATCTTGTGTAACCACAATGCAACAACGGTCCAATAGGATCGAAAGGATGTCAGGGAACTTCAGGGGAAAAGATATTGGAAATGCTTACTTTCCAGAGATCTTGGGCTTCTGCTCTACGATCTCCGGCTCAGGTTCCGGCTCAGGCTCAGGCTCTGCTGGCGCTGCTGGCACTTCCTCTTTGGGCGCGGCTGGACGCCGCCTCGCTCCGAAGAGCGCCCATGGGTCCACTCCTGAAGCCGTAGCGTCGGGTATTTCGAACTCAAGGATATCAGGTTCTTCTGGCGCAACCTCTTCGACCTTCTTTACTACTGGTGCTGGTGGTGTTTCTTCCTCAGCGGGCTGTGGTGGTGGTGCTGGTTGTTCTGGTTCTGGTTCTTCTGCTTTTTCTTCGGCAGGTGGATCCTCGACCGGCGGCGGGGGTGGGGGTGCTGGTGCTGGTGGTTCGACTTTTTCTTCCTTGATCTTCGCCCGTTTTAGCTCCCTTGCGGCTTTTTTGGCCGCCCTTTCAGCGGCTCTTTCGGCAGCGGCACGGTCTCGTTCTTCTTTTTCCTTAGCTGCTGCCTCTCTTAGCAGTTGGGCGCGAGTCGGTTTGGCCTGTTTCTCTTCCTTGACGACCTTTTTGACTTTCTTCGCAGGTTCTTCTGGAACGGGTTCCGGCTCTGGCTCGGGTGTCGGTTCCTTAGGAGGTTCAGGAGCAGGTTCGGGTTCAGCGGCAACAGCAGGTTCTTCAAAAGCAAGCGGGTCTTCAGGCGGCTCTTCCTGTTTCGCGGATGACTCCTCTGTAGATGGATGTTGTGGAGGAGATGCGGGTTCGTCCTAGCGAGTTTAAACCAATGAGAGGAAAAAAGGGCAAGAGTCAGTCAGTCGAAGCGCATATTGGAGCCGAATGAGGCTAGTCCACGCAAGGAGAGGGAATCATTTGCAATCGGTGGAGCGAGGGGATTCGGAGATATTAAGAAAAGAGAGAAGCAATACTGGCAGGCATTAGATATGGATGGAAGGCCCACTTCGCATCGCAGAATCGTGCAGGCAGGCAGGCAGGAATGACTACCAAAAACAAGCACAGCGAATTGCGTGGCCATGTCTCTCCTTAATATAACTCAGATTTGTGTTGCCAAGCAGATCTGATCGGCCATGACAACGCGCTGCCACGCGCAAGCCTCCCGATTGGTAAAATTGCCGTTTCCAGCCACCACTGCAATATAAAACGCCACTTTTCTCTCTGCGCTCGCTCTTCCTGTTGTGTGAAATCACAATTTGCGCTTGCATGGGCAATGGAACCTGCTGGAAAACCCCAATTGCGGCAGGCTATGAGGTGATGGCATTCCTCGCTTCTTGCTTGTTCGTCTTCTTTCCTTCTTATCCTTCCTCGCTTTTCTTCATTCCACAGACATCGATTGACTCAGGTAATCCCGACGGCTCGATACGACAAACACAAAAATAGATAATGCAAGGTTTGATGGGGGGGAAACGGCGCATTTAGTATGACTTACCTTCGTTGTAGGGCTGCTCCCACCGCCAAAGTATGAACCCCAAAATCCCTTCCTCTCTTTCGGCGTAGGCTCTTCGACCTTAACCTCTTCAGGTTCGACGATCGGTTCCGGCTGCGGCTGCGGCTCTGGTATAACGGGTTCTGGTTCCGGAACTGATTCGGGTTCAGCTGGAGGCGGGGCAGGTTGTGGTGGTGGTTCTTCAACCACTGGAGCTGGCTCGGGTTCAGGAGTTGGCTCTTTGACGACCTTCCTGAGCCTAGGTCTTTCTCCCATCAATTCCGCTGCTTTTCCTGTCGATTTGAGTTTCGTATTGAACGGGAACTCATTCTTGACGGGTAGCCGGCTTGGTAGCTCTATCGTCGATCCTGTGGGTTTGGTGGCTGTTCGCTTTAGCTGGTTTCCCCATGGCGTAGCCTTAACCTCTTGGACTGGAGCGGGGATCTGGGATTTTCTCTGGACACGGCTGCCCCATGGCGTAGATTCGGCTTTTTCCGGGACGGGAGCTGGAGCTGGATCTTCAACTTTTGGCTCCTCAACTTTTGGTTGTTCAGCTTTTGGTGGTTCGACTTTTGGTTGTTCAACTTTGGGTTCCTCTGGAGGTGGCGGTGGCTTTTCGACCTTTAGCTTCTCGACCTTTAGCTTCTCGACTTTTGGTTTCTCCACAACTGGCTCTGGAGGTGGCGGTGTGAGCACTTTTGGTGGCTCTTCATGAACCTTTTTCAGTCGGTCTTTCGTCGACTTCAATGTGAATGCGGGGAACTCATCCTCCGGTTTCACAGGCGGCGGTTCGACAGGTGCTGGGTTCGGAGAATGCGACTTAAATGACGAGTTTCCAAAGCTCCTCTTCGACGTTTGCGAGGATCCAAAGAACCCCCAGCTGTCTTCCCCATTGTCCTCCACTACCGCCGTATTTGCTGTCAAAAAGGAATTCATATTCTGCCTGATGGGTACCGGCTCGGCTTGAGGCTCCGGCTCTGGTGGTGGCGGGGTTGGAGGTTTTTCAACTACCAGTGCTTTCTTAGTGGCACCCCAGAAGGACCCCCAACGACCTAAACCGGACGATTTCTCTTCCTTCTTTGCCTCTTCCGCTTTGCGCGCTTCTTCGGCCTCCCGCTCTCTCCGTTCCCGCATTAGCCGCATTCTCTCCGCCCTCTCTTTCTTGTCCCGTTCAGCCTGTTCCCTAGCTTCCCTCTCTTCCCTCTCCTTTGCTTCTATAGCTTCCTGTTCCCGTTTCATCCTCTCCATTCGAAGTTTTCGTCCCGCTTCCAGTTCCGCTATTCGCGCCGCCTTTTCAGCGGCAGCAGCTTCTTCATGTTTGCGCATCATCTCTGCTTGTCTCTCTGCTTCTCTGCGATTGTTTTCCGCCTCCATCTCCTCTAACAGCTTTATTGCTGCTTCATCTTCTTCTTCCTTTCTCTTTCTCTCCTCCTCTTCCTTCTTCTTCCGTCGTTCATCTTCACCGTCATCGCCTGCCCCGCCGCCGGGTGTATTGGGACTAATTGGTGTCTCAGGGGGGTCGTTTCCGCCACCACCTCCACCTCCAGCAGATACGGAGTTATTTCTATTCCCATTATTCCTGTTATTCTGTTTACCCTTCTTCTTGGCATGCGACCTCACATTCGTCGGCTCCTGCGTCCAATCCGGACGACACGGTGTTATTATCGCCGGAAATATCGGTGAGTAAGGAGGTGGTGGAGGAATATCGAATCCGAATGGTCCAGGTAAGTAAGGCGGTAAAGTCTCGGTATCATCGTAAGCAGGAAGCGGCTCCTCGCAGGTCTTCGTCGTCGGTATCGAGTTGCAACCATAACCCTGTTGTTATTCCCCTCAAAATCAACATCCACCCACACACACAAAAAACAATTCCAACCTTCTAGATCTAGAAATACTCACCCCTAGCGCTTCCACCACTTTGGAACTCAGGTTTACTACAGCTTCATACCGCGGTAACTCTTGAACTTCGTAATCGACGTCTAGGTATCCGGGGCACTCGAGCGCCTTTTTCGATAGAATCGTTCCTCCTCTTCGTCGCCCTCCTCCTGTCCATCCAATATCCTCGGTTATCGTTAAAATATCGGCCATCGTGTATCGGGGTATGCGGCGACAACTACAGCGCAGCTACCTCGCATGTTCCCTTTGTCGTCTTTTGTTGGCCGTAATATTGAGTTTAATCGAGGGTTCTTGGTACTTTTTTCGAACTTCGAACTTTGAGAAATAGAATATGGAGTTGAAACTTTGAAGATTTCCCCCAAAAACTCCCCACGGTATGTAATGTCCCTTTGCTAACCCTGTTCCTGTAAAACTCCCCTGGAACTGTCGGGGTCCTGTTGTCTCCAATAAAAACACCGAAATAACAAAAAAGAAGAACGAAACTCCACAAAAGTTAACCCGCGTGGAAATTGTAAAGAAATATGTTCTGTCGTATTCGATAGTTTATGCTCAAAAATAAAAATATAAATAAATAAAATAAAGAATGAAAAGGAAACGTCTCTTCAACTAAGCAAAGCCACAAAACCTCATAATTATGTAAAACAAAAGGAACCCTCCTGTCTTGGGGTTTTCTCTCTGCCTCAAGCCTTAATCTCGCTTGATACGGAAACTCGGGGAAAGGGTAACCCCAGGCAAAAGTGCAGACCGAAACAACTGAACTTCGTAATCCCGTTCGACACTGGAAAATAGGGAAAAGAAAGAATGAAGAAAAGTAACAAAAAAGATAAACAAAATGTAGAAAGGTATTTCAGAAAGACCTTAGCCAAACGGTTAAAAGCAACCGGTCAGAGTAAGCGCTTAGGCTCACTTTCTCTCTAACTGCGACTCAACAACCGGCGCGGCCAGACTAGAAACTCTGAAGCGGGAAACGGACGACGGAACGGCAAGGCGAAAGAGGGATAAAAAAAAAAATGTTATTTGCACAAATATTTTCCGTTCAATCGTGGGCACAAAAAATATCAATTATCGACTTAAGCCGGGAAACCCCCCCTTAAGGCTTAACGTATCGTAACAAGACGTGTTAAAATATGCGCGGAGAGGGAAAAATGAAGCACCAAAGAAACCGTAAACCCGAAAGGAACGAACGTACGACCGCCAAATAGAACGAACACCAACCGGAAACCCTGGCGAGAAAGCAACTGTAGTAAGGTCGTCGATAATTCGTGGAATAGGTCCGGGCCTTCGTCTGAACTCGAGACTTTTATGTTTTAAGAGGATCAATATCCGGCCCAAGCTTTCCTTCCCCTCTTTGTTATTCTCTAAAATTAAAAAATTAAAAAATATGCGGAATCGGAGCTTTAAAGCTATCTCATCCCATCAGACCATCTATCGCTTTCCATGCCATGTTCCATGCTCCATCAATCCTTTGGCGTGGCAGCTTTCCGAACCCTTTTTACCTTCCCTGCTTTCCCATACGTTTCACATAAAAAACAAAAAGGGTTCTTTTACCTTTTTCTTCGGGTCATATTTACTTTTCGCGCCTTCCCAGTGGAGCCGTATACAGATCAATAGGCAGTCGAATGGCCCTTGCTCAAAACTCCCAAGCAATTTTGTTACCACAGTTCTAACCTTCTGTCTCTACTTCTCCCCTCCAAAAATAACTGAGAAAGTACCAGCCTGCCTCCACATCTACGTAAGTATCTAAGGTCAAGTACTTCTTGAGAGAAGGCTTGCGCATGCAATATCTGCATAACCTCCTGCATGCCGTCTCTTCGGCTTCTTCTTCTTTTTCCTTTTCTTTTCTTTTCTCGTGCTGTTTTACATGGGCATGCTCATCCGATAGATCACAAGGGATGCGTTTAACCTCGTGATTAGATTTTTTTTTAATTCCCTTCGAACTTTTTACAATTGAAACCCCGCAAAAAATAGCTATGGGCGGTCGTTCGTCGGGGGGAAGCTTAGGTGGCACTAGTGGGAATGGAGTATAGTGTCATTAGGAGGAATTCGGTCGGATTCCGAGTTCCAATTAATTGTTCAGATGAACGCATGTATAACATGACCTCTTTTTGCATGCTTTCGAACATGAAAAACAGATGGGAACCAGCGGCTCGGAGCTAGAGCTACTCGATGAGCTGTCTGTCTGTCTGTCAGCCCTCCATCGCAGAAAAGGCTCTCATGATCATCAGCATTTCAAGTTTGAGATTACTAAAAGAAAAAAGGTTCGAAATGCGATCGCACGAATGTCGTTGTACCGAACGAAAGCTTTTCGCACAATGACAGCTGTCATCTTTTAGTTGTTAAAAAAAAAAGGACCTAGGGTCTTGAATCCAAACTTTTGAAAACAAAAAATTTAGAAGGCGAGCAGGCGAGAAGAAAAAAAATCTTGCAGCTCCAATGTCGGGCATCGCATGCGGCGCATCGAATGAGCTTTTGCATTGCTTGCCTGCATTGCATTTCAATAGAATAACTTCGAACTCGTGCGACCCTATCAGAAAGCGGTGCCTGCTTCTTCTTCTCTGCTGTGGAACGTTGACCGGCAAAGGAATTTAATCAAGGGTCCGAGCTTTCCTTCTTCTTGAACAAATCATATCATCCAGAGAGCAAAAAATACCTAGTTACAAACCAGCTACCACCGACGTCGATAACACCCCACCCAAACGGAGAGTATCAATATCAAATCTAAAAGTACCAAAGAGTCCCCCAACCCACCTTATTGACCTGTATCATGCGCATCTATCTGCATCCCAAAAAGCCATCCAAATCAGGGATTTTCCAGGCGGTGGATGTTCATCCGAGTTCCTATTTGCTGATAAAAACAGGTCGACAGGCATCAGGCATGAAATGGGTTGGCCCCACCCCCATCAAGCCCTCTGGTAGCAGGCAGGATCTATCGTATCTTGTATCGTCATGGTGAGTTTCTTGCGCTGAATGAATGTATAGTTTGATCGTACCAGTGAGAAACGTGGGAGGTATGTAAGTACTTACATACATACTTTCGGTAAATTGAAGGGCAGGGTCGAGCTGTCTACGACCCACTATCGATAGTCGAATGACCAAAGGAACGGGATTGAACCCTGCTGATATTTACCTTGGCTCTTTCTGCGTCGTTCGACATTCATCTTTTCGGGCGTTAATTGGAAAAAATGCAAGCATTCAACCGCAACACCTGCAGTTTGCGTAAGAGGATTATGCAGAGAAAGAAGTACCGGACCCTGATTCGGGAATGCCTACGCGAAATGAAGCCTGATGAGGCGAAGATACATATGTGCAAATGTATAGGCACTTTTCGACCATTTTTCGTTTCGTAGACGGTTGAATTCATTTCATAGGAATGTTGTAAGCTAGCTACATAAGTTTTTCCGGAGGCGCCTGCATTGTAGTGCTAGCATGTTGCAGCTCCTTCAAGGTAGGTATGTCGGTTATCACGATATCTTGATACGCGATACTGAAATAAGCTTGTCGAGCTCTTCCAAATCCCGGAATTCGGATTTTTGCTCTAACATTAGTTAATAAATTTCGAATATCTCGAAATTTGGAGTCACCGCGCCACAATTCAAAGCAGTATGATATCATAAAGTGCGATAAATCGTTGTGCAACCTTATATGTACACTATACACAGAAAAACTCCTCGACGAATCAAACGAAGACACAACGTTAACCCAAAGACACCGACCACAACCCCCCTCCATTTTTTTCCAGGAAATAAATTGCAAGACCCAAAAAATTGCACCAAGAAGCCAAAGATAGAAGAGCATCAACTCCATGAACGATGAAATAAACGAATGGAAGAGGTAGGTATATAACAAAGGTGATGATGGTACATCGGTAAACGAAGGACGAAGCTTCAAAACTAGTTGCAAAACAACAGACAAGGCATGTAGAATGGAACAAAACAAAACAAAACAAGATTAAAAATCCCTCCAGAATTTCTCCCTTAATATAGTAGAAGACAGTGTGATCGATAAACCTATAAATAATCGCCTATCTTGCGCCAAACAAAACGTTAAAAACTCCTCCCCGCCCTGCTAAAAGACAAAATAACATGTTCTATATGCGCCGGACGATTATGTAGCATGCTAGTCGGAACAGATACGATAAAGCGAAGCTCGAAGAGACAAGCGATGGTACATCTACTCTTTCAGTAGATTATCCCTGACTTGGTCTCTTCTGTCGCAAAGCGTGCTTTCGGCAAATTCCTAATAGCTCTTGTTAGTACACACTAGCTACCAATTATGTAGGGGTAGGATAAGACTTACGATGTACTGTCGGGCGCTATTGATGGTGCTGACACTTTGCTCCAAGTATGCAACTACCTGCAGCGCGGTGCCCGAATGGTCCTGATGATGGTGATGATGGCCTTCCATGTCCATACCGTCCTCGCTGGCTCTTCCAGCCCTAATATCTCTCTCCATTGCCTTTGCAAGACGAAGGGCGTGTAAACTTTGAAGCGAGTTCCTGACGATTTCCTTCAACAGTTCCTCAGGATCGGGCAGAGTCGGCTGTGGCTGTTGGAATTGATGTGCCATCTGATGGTATGGGAAGTCCTCGGTGTAGGAGGTCGCGGTTGAGACGGAAGCGTGCGGAGAGCTTTGAGAAGACGCATCCGAAGACTCATCCTTCTTTTCGAGGCAAAGTAGTTGCTAGATTGTAACCGAGTGTTAGTAACATTCTCTTCTCTAGAGACAGACGAATTTTAAGGTACTTACGAATGCCTGCGCTAATGATCGGTTTAAATCAGCCGCCGAAGCTTCACTCGGCCTAACGGTGGTAGTCGGGACTGGAGGGCGAAGAAAAGTCGGTGGAGGAGCTAGTTGAGGAGGAGCTAGGCTTGAGTCTTGAAAGACGCTCCTCGTTGGAAGCTTCCGTTTATTCATTGGGGACATCGAGCCTGAAGTTTCGTAGTCTGACATATTACGGTATGCAACTTCGACGTCGTTATCCGATGGGATGGCACTTAAGCGACGAGGATTTTGAAGAGAGGGATAAGGATCGTTGTGTGCGTGTGTGTTTCGTCGAGCACGCTTAGCTGAATTTGGAGGTCGGAAGGAGGAGCGGTGGGCCCCTGGGGTTGTTGGCGTTGAAGGGATATCCCGACCAAAAAAAGACGGGGAAGATGGACAGTCCATAATCATATCTTCGTTCTGGGGAGATATCGATGGAGAGAGGGGAGCATTTCCGAATGTCGAGGAGCGGAAGAGTGGAGAGGAGGATGACGTTGAAAGTAGCATTGACATTGTGGCGGATATTATATCAACTCGTGTAAGGGCTTGCAATTTATAGCAATTGGAATTCCCAAGGCGATTTCTCCAATTTTGAATGGACAGATAGATATCGACCAGGTAGTCTCCGTTGAATGGATTTAAGAGGTTTGTTTAGCGACTGTGGCGGTGAAAATAGTTGTATCAGCGCAGATGCTTGATATAGGCGGCGGTTCGGCGGCAGCGATGACGGAGAGCTTCTGTTTCAAACGATGTAGCAAAACAGTTGCTCTGAGAAAGCATTGTCCGAATAACTCGGAGAATCAGGAATTAAAGGCGACGTCTACGATACGGGCCCGAGTAGGAAGCCTGAGTGGTATATATACTATACTCGAGTATTCTCTAGGTATATGTGGCTGTATATATAATGCTTCCTTCCTCTTGAGTATCTGGATTCGATTTTGTCTCGTCTCGACTTGATCCAAGCTCAGAAAACCGGGATGTTCGAGTTAATGCTGGTGGTGGTAATGGTGGTGGCCAGCAGTGGTACTACACGGCATCGGCAAATTGGTGCTTTAGCGAGTGGAGCTCAAACCCGAGCGAACAAGCAACAGACGACAGGCAATGCACACAGACAATCCAAGAAGACGGGAACGTTTGAACGGGAGATCGGAGGTGGAGGTGGGCAGTTAATCTCGGGGCAGGGACACTTACATGGAAAGGGGTCCGGACTTAACAATTTATTGCTTCTTGTTCCCAGAATGCTTTAAATTTATTTTAAGAATATCCGCTTTTTCTGTTGAATAGGCGAAGATTTGGAGCGAAGGTCCGAGAAGTTGGGGTTATTTAAGACAAAGAAGTGAGCTGGGCCTTGAGACTTTCGAGGGCCAGGAGTTTTAGCGGGTAAGCTTAGTACGAAACAAAGCTATGGCAGCCGATTTTGCTCAATAGAAAATTGATGGGCGGGAAAATGGGTGGGTAGGACGACGGTGGTATGGGAAATTAATTGTATGTATGGGAAGGAAAATTGGAATTCAGGAAAGAAAACCGAAAGAGGGGCTTCAAACAGCTAAAAGGAAAAGGCCAACTGGGACCCCAAGGTCATCCGTCAGGAGGAGCCGGATACATTTCGAACAGCGGCGTTTCCTTCACAAACACAAGTAGCTCGTCGCTCTTGACATGTTTCTTTCCCCTAGCTAAGGTTGTTCGGGTACGAGCCAGTCCCGATCAGGGTTGGGCTGGGTGGCATGGATGCTGGCCTCGTGCAGTTCTTTTCGTCATTACAAAGCTGGGCGGTTGGGTGGGAAGGGATTGGCCTGATCAAATCGAATGGTCACGGAATCTTCCTGCTTAATTTAGCCTCAAGGAGAGGCCGTTCGGTATCGGTTGTAGACATAGAGCATTGCATGCTCGATATGTGAGGCTGCAAATGCATGCTTTCTCTCACCACCGACTGAATTTGAAGCGTTTGCGGCGGGTGAAAGCTTCAAAAGCTAGGATCGATGGCTTAGCTTAGCTGGCAGCAGCTCGTCTGCACACTGAAAGAATGAGTTAGATCAAGGGAAATCATCCAGGACTGAAGAATGGAAACGAGGACTTAAGTACTTACTTAGTCTGCTGGGCATCCCGGAAGTGGTCTGCAGATCATAGATGAGGTTTGAGGTTCCGGTTGAGCCACATCTATTTAGAGGTCACATGATCTTCACAGCCTCACGGTGGCTAAGTCGGCTTGGTCTGAAGATATATCGATACATGCATTTATGGGGCTCCTTCTAGCTTTTAAACTCGAGATTGGGCTGCTTCATAGCCTATTATTGATTACATTGCATGTGCAGAACGAAAGTGTAGTCTTGAGGCCAGCCACGGTGCGCCCAGTGAGGAGAAGATTACTAATTCAAGGGAATGAAAGTGCTAGTCCAATGAGACTTGCAATCTTCTGGTGTTTCTATCTCCCTAATCCCTACAATGAACTCTCCCCAAGTTCCTTTTTCCGTCCAATACGTTTTTACCATCGACTCCCTCTCCTCTGTCGAGGGAATTGGTGTTGATGAATGTATAAATCCAGCACACTGAGGCCCGCACCTCGTTCCAAACCTATATCTCCGCATTCCCTGGCTCCCTTTAACCTCGATGCAAAGATAACATTGTGCATTTCCGCGATTACTTGTTAGAAAGTCGATATTGTAAAATTCGAGATCCAGCTCATTTTCCAAGACTGTTAAAACTCTGATAATCCTATCTTTGTCCGCAGAATCAGAAAAGGCCGACCTGCAAACCAGCTGTCTCAGTGAGCCTTTATTGGTTCTTAAAAGCTGAACAAGCGGGTCAATTAGAATAGCAGCCTCAATTATTTCGAGCCTACGTAGTTTTGGTAAGATCAAATCACTCGAGATAACGGATGTAGGTTGAGCCTCGTCGAGGTAATCCCAATATACCGCCCGCCTGATAATAAGATCCCGGGCATTGAGTATGATATCCAGAAACGCCGGCGAGGCATAAAGCGACGGGTCCCAGGCATGAATGATCCATGGTGAGATAGAGACTTCGACGCGAGTCAGATTCGCAAAGGCGTGTTTGCAAAATTGGGTGCACGTTGCATCATCCTTGCTCCGGTTCAGCGGATACATTTGAAACAAGCGAGCTTCGATCCCGCCTATAAATGTGCCACGTGCGAGGGCATAGCATATATTTGTTCTGATTTCGGAGATTTGGCGAAGTGCTAGAACAGCTGAGGCTACTAAGGTCGAGTAAGCGGTTTCGTAAGTTGTTGCATAGTCTGGCCTCGGGTAAAAGGGTCCATTGCTCAGTCTCATCACATGTTCGAACCAATCGTACCATGGCAAGCTCTCTAGTTCTGGGTTGTTGGTATGGAGGTACTTGATGTGTGGGTTGTATCTTTTCCAGATGGAGGACAAGGTCTCTTGAGTCATCTTTGTACGAGGTGCGAATCTAACTTCGAGGATGTTGAGGTTCGGGAGAGTTTTGAAGGTTTCTGTAAGAGCCTGGCAGAAGTTCTCGTAAAAGGCGGCATCAACCCGGGGAGGCGCTGGTCTACTCAATTCATTACGGGCTAAAATTGAGAAAAGTCGAGAACTGAGGGTAGTTTCTAAGGGATTGCTCTGAGGACCAAGTCTCTGGTTGTCTCCTAGGCTAGCCTCTACCCCATAATCTGATCCAAATTGGGTTTGGGAGCCTAGTGGTGGACTCGTAGATGTAGGTCCGACTGAAGTTAACGTTTCTATACTACGATTGTTGTGGTTTTGAACCTGGCCTCCAACCCGATACTCGCGGGGCCCGGGACGTCGTAATATTTTCGAGAAGCCAGAAGTGATCTTAGAGACGTTATTGCGAAGAGCCCGAGAGAGACGGTGAGACCGGTTCTCGGCTTCGTATATTTGGCAAAATTCTATCAGTTTGACACGGGTTGGCCTCGAGTAGCTCTCGATTATTCTCTCGAGAGTTGAACGGCTAGTGAGTATCACATAAGGATACGAGATGTCAAAGATTATATGCTTGATCTTGCTCCGACTTTCTAAACTACCGGATGCGAGGTGCTTGAGTGTATCTATGTCTTTTTGAGTATAAAAAATGGTTTTTCGAGAGCGGACGCTTTCGATACGTGACGGTGGGAGCTTTGAAAGTATAGTTTTGGAGACAAGTTGAAGATTTAGGAAGTCAAAGTCTGGAAGGTATCCACATATCTCATGGAAGAGGTCGTAGGGAATGGTTGAAAGGGTATTCATCCGTAGCATGCCGATATATGAAACCGAGGAAGGCTGAACTGTCAACAAGATCTAATTTCTGGGTATGAGATCGAGGAAGCCGGAAGCGCAGCTGCAGAGTATGTTGCATTCTGGACACGACTGAAATCAATTGGTGGTATCGGGATACAGATGGCTTATATGCCAATGCAGGCCTAGTATATTAGGGTCGCAAAGACTGAAAAACCTGCTTCACGAACAAGGCGAGTATACACAGGATCAGAGCCACTTCATCCAAGACCCTTGGCTGGATTTCACGCTTCGCTGGTCGTGCTACATAACAATGAGGTGAAGATTGAGATTGAGATTAGATTAGATTAGATAAATACAATCTACAACATATCCAACCTCACCCAACGCGATTTTCAACACAATTTGTCAGCCGGGTTGACCGACGGACAGAACCGTCGTGAAGATGCTTTAGATTCCGTTGATATACTTCCTCGAAGAAGATAAGGGCATGATGGCTAGATTTCAGATGTATTCAAAGCAATTGTTATTTGGTTGTCCGGCAAGAATTGTTGAGAATGTGTAAGTAATAAGGCTTTATTTGGCGGAGATTTATTGGATAGATATCAAGATTACAACCGGATAGCGGTTTCGCAATTTTCGAGGCACTAATATCCTCACCCTTCTAGATATCTTTGTTAGACTTAAATGTAGAGTGCTGTAATTGTTAAGAAGATACTTAGTAGCTGTGAATAGTTTGTCGCGGGCAGTGGGACGAGAGATCGAAGAGGTAAGGCAATGGTGCTATGTCAGTAGACAAGAGAGAGGCACTAGCATTGTTGATAGTCGGGGGTGTAACATTAGGGTTATGGGGATGAAGGCCGCCTAGCAACGGCGATCACGGTAATAAGTAGACAGTAGATGTTTGTTACTAGCCTAGTGGCATATGCCTGTCCCGTTTTTTCTTTTTTCGTGAGTTGCGTCGCTGAGATTTTGGTCCGCGTTTCTTGAATCCTGAAACTATAAATTCCTCCTACCAGCCAATTCACCTTCCTTTCCTCTTCTTCCTCCTTCATCGCCACATTACCAACCCTTCGAACCACCAACAACCACCACTATCATCATCATCATCATCATTACCATCACCACATTATTACCATTACCATCATGCCTACCACCGCACTGGCATTGGTTGACATTCCTCAACCATGCCTCCCTGACAGGGCCTTTGGTGAAGACCCTCTCTGGAGATCGTAGAACGAACTCCGTTACGTGGTCGGATCCATTGGTCCCGACGTCAGGGACGACAAGCACGCCCGCGATGACTATCGCAATCTCCTTAAGAGGCGGCTCATTGACAGGAAACCCCCCAAGGTAAGTGATTTGTAACGTCCATTGATTCTTTCTTCTCGTCGAAGCTTCATTCCCTGCCCTCTGTCCACCTTTACGACGCGTCTTAGTCGTTTCGTATCATCGGCTTCCTAGTTGCTGTTTTTTTCGTCAATCTCTCTCCCCGTTGCACCTGTTCATTGTTGAATTGCATTCCGTTGCTGTTCTTCAGTGTCCTTCGTTGAATTATTGCCCGTTGCAACGGTTCATCGTCGAATTTCACTGTGTTGCGACTCGGGTTTTGCCTCGTGAGTCGCAACTCAGTCTGGACGTTGCAATTTTTTACCGTTTCACAGAGCTTCAACCCGTTGCTGGAAATTGCACCGTTGTACTTTACCTAGTACTTTACCTAGGTAGTACTTTACTGGTTTGCATTGTCAAGCTACTTAAGTAGCCACCATTGCAAGCGTGCAACGGCTTTTTAGAATAACTTATATGATTTTTCTTTATCCTGTTGCACGCTCTTCTTCACTGCTTAACAGCGGTTTTATCTTCAAAACACGCTCTTGTCCTTCAATTTGGATACCTCTGCTTGATTGAAGTACAGGGCTAACTTTTTGGTTTTCACCATCTTAGAGGAAGGGGTACGCGGTTCCCTTGGCGGTTAAGCTGCCGTGGGACTTCGGCAAGAGAATCACGGGTGAGCAGATCGTTCAGCTGGTCCGTAGAGGATACAGCTACGAGGCTCACGGCGGAGACACTCTCTTGTTTTTCCGGGCCGATGAAAGGGAGCAGTGGCGAAATGCTACGCAAGGGGAGTTGCTTAGGGAGATCCATCGCCTAGGCTTTTTACAGGGTGATACCTGGACACGCCGTTATATCTACGAGCTGTTGCGATACGGTCGTACCCTACTCACGCATGAGCGGGATTATGCGCTTGAGAAAGGGGACTTGTACCGTTGGCCCCTTGGGCCAGGGTCGCAACAAGCCTTGTTAGATGCGAGGGAGATCTTGAGGCGCTCCAGGGAAAAGAGAAGTGGAACGGGGAAAAGGAAGCGGGAAACGGTGAGGGAGGATGAACCCGAGCCGGAGTACATTCCTGCGGCTTCAGAGGCTAAGCGACGTCGGACCGCTCCGGTTCGTTCCCGCAAGGCTCGGGCCGCATCCCAATCTGTCCAACAACAACAGGACGAAGATGTTGTGATGACGGAGCAGCGGGAGGAGTCGGTGGTTCCAATCTCCGACCCAGAGCAAGCCCTACGTAGCGAGATGGACATTCCTCGTGAGGATCGCACGGCCGCTACTGAGGGCCCGAGAGAGGAGCCCCGTGCCCCTGCTGCAGCTCCTGAACGGCGTCGGAAGCCTGTGAAAGCAGCAATCAAATCTGGACCAGCAGTGGCAGCCCCGGTCGTAGTAGCGCATGCTCCGGCTCCGGCGACAGAGGCCCCAGTCGTTGTAGCTTCGGCTCCGACTCAGGAAGCTGTTGCCCCAGTCGTTGAAGCGCAAGCTACGGCTGCGCAAGCGGTAGTCGCTGTACCAGAGCGCTGTGGTTGGAGAGAAAACAATGGCAACGTATGCAGTAGTTTTTTCTCTACCAAACTCGAATTGCAGAACCACGTCCTGAGCGCTCACGTGCCGACGAAGAAAGGCCTTCCTGAAGGCCAATCGGATTGGCTGTGTCGTTTTGGGAGGTGTTCACATTCGTACAATGTGAGCGAGCCTCGTAAATCATCTGGCGTTTTCGACAAATGCGATACGATGAAGTCTCACATTCGATATGTGTTAGATGCAAGGGAGTTTGGCTGTAAATACACAGCACTAGGTTGTACATATCGAGCGAATCGTCTTAATGACGTTAATACACACGCACCGAAGTGTAAGTTCAAACCAAAGGGTCAGACAGAGGAGGGAGAGGAGAAGAAGAAGGAGAGGAAGCCGAGGAAGCCGAGGGTGAAGAAGTCTGACTCTTAATGGGATGAGCGCGTTCGTTATGGAAGCCTGGTGCTACTATTTAAGAGAGAAGATACGAACCGGAGGCATGGATCAAAGGGGGCAGAGGAGAGGATGCTCTGATGCAACTATCGGCGACGCTTGAACTCGGGGCTGCTGATTTAGTATCGGCAGTCCTTTGTAGGGCTCGTAGAACTGATTCGTTGCGTCTCAGTAACCTCGCCGTACTCATAAGTCCTCCTTCCATGCTAATGATAATATCCCGGGGAGTATCCTACGAGCATATAAGCAAAGTATGAAATTTATCCACCGCTTCTTCTTATGAGTAGTATGGTCTCCTCTTGGATCCCCTCTGTCATGCTCTTAGTGAGCTGGCTGTCGGTGGGTCTGGGAGGGGATTGTGCGAAAATTTGGAGTTGAGGGAGATCATATGGAGCCTAACGTTGTCTGTTCCACAATAGTATCTTGGACCAACTTTGCGATAGGGTGGGGGACCGGGCCCTCCCAAATGATTACCCCGGTCAAAACCATGCAGAGCACGTTTGTTTCTGACCATCGAACAAGCGGGGACGGGTTTGGAGGGGCTCTGCATCATGATATATTCTTTTTNAAACAAAAAATCTCCTTGGGATACGGTTGTGGCGACGGTAGACCAGGAGGCCCGCAAAAAAAGAAAATGGGGAGGGAGAATGGCGGTTATTTTATTTGTAAGTTGCAATCTTCCTCAATTCTTGAACGGACTCTAGCTTGCTAACATCACCATTAGGTTTTCTTTATTCTTTTTGTTGGTCGTTCTTTTCGTTTTCTTTTTCCGCTCTCACGATTTTATCATTTCACGCATCTTTCGATATCTACACGCATTTACCACTTGTCTGGAGACAGTTTTGTCATGAGGACGTGGACGACGAATGCCCGCCTGCTCACGATCTCTGTAGCATGGCGATGATGCGCGAACCGATATTATGAACGACTATTATTATCCAAGCACGGAATCACACCTGTGCACGACGACGAACACCCTCGGAAAGTTGAGCAAGCATTATCAGTTTTACAGCTAGCCCCCTTAGTCATGCAGCCTTTACAGTGCTTTTCTCACATATCGATCTTGCAATCGGTTTTGTCTACTGAGAATACCTTCGGCTGCCTACAACGTTCCGGCCTTCAGTCTTATTTTCTTTACGAGATCTACCGGCCATTTACGACGTTACGACTAATTCTTTCCCCGACTCGAGTTACCTTCAAGAGTCAATTTCACGGACCGGCTACCCATACTGCTAGCTATTTTTCGTACAGCACCAGCGTTTTGGGATTTTACTACAGTATTTTCTCTCGAGGATGCAGCTTCCAGTGTTTACGAAGCCGGTTTATTTCGATGGTATCAACGCTCTATTACCTATATTGGCTCACTGGTGGCCCAAACTTCATTTTTTTGACGACTCGTTCACAGAGTCGGCCGAAGTTTCCTCTATTCAAATTCTTTTCCGATGATGATTGTTATTGTTACAAACTGTGGTGGCTTTGTAACATTAACTCAGGTGGTTTTTCTATCTCTTGATCGACTCAAGCGGCAGCAGACCCTCTAGCGAAAGTCAAGCTAGTACTAGTCTCACATTTCAGCGTCGATGTTTTTCATACTTTCGATGCGGAACGGCCGCCCAAAGAGATATTGATTTTGGTTCGAATAAAAACTTGAAACGGTATTGGCGAATTCCAGTAAGTTAGACTCCAATCACCGGTACTCCCCTTCAATGCTAACATGATAATAGATAACAAGCACACGCAAGCTCCGTCCAAGATTTCAGCGTAGGAGGGGTTTTCACTCCATAACTAGGCGAAAGGACATAACGAGTATCCAAATTCTCGTTCCATTTAACATCAAGGAGCTTTATCCCGCAAGTGTGCTACCGAGGGACTCTTTCCCATTTTCGATCATCCCTCGGCTTTTGAAGAGGCAACCTTTGCCTTCATGAAACCTTTCCCCATTTTCGATTCATGATATCCGGTTTACCCCAAACACCCGGAAGGCAACATCTTGCTTCACCAAACCCGGCCCCCCGGTTCAAGGGGTCGAATTTATTTCGGCTTTAGACTAAAGCGAACATATAATCTCGCCCTAAGCCTCCCATAAGGCATATAATTGTGAGTTTTCCCGACTCTGTTGCAAATCTAGATTTTGTGCTGACGCGAGAATATTTGACTCCAGATACAATGTCGAAAGGTCCCGGGTGCTCTTGTCGTATGATCTTGGCCCAGCTAATGGGTTGACTTCCTAACAACCCTGAAGTTCGAAGTTCATAGCCATAGCCATGACGCTGTGGCTCTCGCCATGCATACTTTGGCCCGGGCCTCAACCCCCTGAATCTCCCATTGTTCCCCAATACATGGAGCTTAACATGCAGAAACCTCAAAGCGCACCTCAGTTAAGCGCAAGCTGCCATACGCGGCAGCAGGCCCTGCCTCATTAGGGCCAATCATAACTTACCTCGTCCCCGGCCTCCAAAAAGAGCGGATATCTACACATGGAGGCCGGGGACGAGGCCGGTCATCAGCAAAGCTCCATGGGGCCTTTTTATACCCCATCCATCTCTCTTTTTTCTTTTCTTTCTTACTCTTTTTCCCTTTCCTCTCTATTTCTTTTGTTTTTCTTTTTCTCTTTTTTCCTCCACATCTCCATCGAGCCCCCAGCCCTGCCCTTCTTCCCAAGCAAATTTACAAGGGCTGGGGGGCTCGAATCTCCCTAAACGGGAGCGTGAGTGCAGTAAGTACCCTTATCGTCTAAATATCCTGAGCATTTCAAAACTAATATCTAAGATCAGCGCCTTTAGAATATTTCTGTCGTACACCCTTACGACATTATCGCTGTCCTACACTACCGGCATATTCCAGCCACTCTTCGAGCCCCCGGCCCGTCTTGAAATCAAGGTTATATCCATTGAAGGGCCGGGGTCCCGAACTATCTGCAGATAGTTAGATAGATGGTAAGTCCCTCCCCACTCTACCTATCCGTTTCAAAGCTAACGTTCTCGTAGTATAAGGCCACCAAAAATTGCGGTTGTCTAAAGGGGACTACTAGGGACCGCCTTTCGAGCCCCTAGCCCTTTCCTCATACAACCCTATGAGGGCTAGGGGCTCGAGCTTCCCCAAATATACATAGATAGTTAGATATATAGTGAGTAACCCCTGTCTCCGCGAGTCTGTCTATCCGTTGAGAACTGACATCCTGCTAGTAAAAGGCCGCAGAAACTTGCGGCCTTCCTAAGAGGGTATTTCCTCGGGCCCCCAGCCCACCTCCCGCCCAAATTCATAAGGGCTGGGGGCTCGGGTTTCCCAATATACATAGCTAGATAGATAGTAAGTATCCACTCCTCCTTACTCTATGTTCAAACTAACATCCACCCAGTATAGGGCTGCAGGAACTTGCGGCATCCAAAAAGGGCCGTTTCTTGGGCCCCCAGCCCTTCCTATCTTCAAGCACACATGTAAGGGCTGGGGGCCCGAGCATCATTAAACAAAAAAGAATACATAGTAAGTCCACTCTTCGCCTTAAGTACCTTATCGAATCTAACGTATCCCAGTATAAGGTCGCTGAGACCTAGCCTGTGGCTGTCCAAAGAGGACTATCGACGCCCAAATCTTCCAATGCACCAAAGAGATGCAAGACTACCAGGTCACCGTCAAAGGGAGGGAGGGTGGGGGCCACTCTAAGTAGCAAAACCACGGCTTAGCTTTGAAATCTCTTTTATAGGAAGTATTACCGGATGACATAATTCCCGGTCTATACTCCTCTCCTCCTCATCCTTTCCCTCACTCTATTATTTTCTTCTTCTTTTCGCTTGCTCAATAGTTTTTTTTTTTCACTATTGAGATCCTTACAAAGCAGATAGCTCACCTACACCCCATCTATCAGCATTGAAAAGGCGTCCATACATATTCACATACGCCCCCAGATTATATAACCACTGGGGAAAACCACACGGTCTGTCAATTTATTTCTCATTTCTGATGCAAGAAGGGGCCTCTTCTATTGCAAGCTTGTTTTATTCACCGCTTGTATCATAACAGCGTGTACTCCTTTTATATCTTCACACTGCATATTACATGTTTTGTTGTTATACCCTTCATTCAACAGAGGGTGTATAAAAAATCGAATTTAATTCTATAGCCATCTATCTATCCATCTTCATCACTCTCCCGCCTACCACAATTCTCATTACGTCCCCCATACATTTAACTTTTAAAAATACAAATATGTTTATGATCAATATCACTTAATTCATCTTAACCCGTCTTCTCCATTCATTCATTCATTCATTTCTTTCTATCAAACATATATCCCCCCTTAGCCCTCCAACATAAGTAATACCCATCATCACCAGTCAAGAATAACATAAAACAATCTGAACGCCATAAAGGATCTTAGTAATTCAAGAGGGAGCGATGGGAGTAGGAAAATTGAGACAAAAGTCCGTGTAGGGGTCTCAGTAGAAAGAGAAGAGAGGGAGCAGAGAGAGGGAAGAATATACATCACGAACGAGATGAACAATAGACAGGGTATGTAATGAGCAGTAGACAGGGTATGTAATGAACAAAAGCTAGTAGTAGTAGCTAAGGACATCACGGTAATGCCCCCCTCTTTGACAAGTTTAAAAGAAAAAGAGAGAGAGGGAGAGAAAATCCACGCTTTTAGTAGTAGTAGTAATAACACAGGCATGAAGAAGAAGTTTTAGTAGTCGATCTCGTCATCCGCTTCGAAAAGAAATTGTTGTGAGAATGGAAAGGTTGTGAGAGAAGAATATGCTCAGGGGATAGGATAGGAAAGAACATAATAAATCATCACCTCGACCAAGACATAAAAATCAGAGGCTCATGAACGCCATTTTTTTAAAAAAAGAAGAAAACAAAGCCAGCAGCAATCATGAAAGGGAATCAAGGAGTGAGAAACTAGGTAGCCTCACGACTCGTCTTCCTCTTCCTTGATCCTGCTTCTCCCTCTTTCCTTATCATCGACACCACCGTTCTCATTCCCTCCATTTCCTGAATCCTCCTTCTCTTTCCCTTTATCAAGGCTCATTCGAGTTGGGCTTCCGAGATCAAACCTGCCCAAAGAGTGACCCATGACAGGGCTGCCAACCGTGCTACTGGCCTGACTCTTCGGAATGACGTTGAAGATGCTCGTTGTACCAACAGGGCTTCCATTGCCACCGGCTGCCATGGCTGCAGCCAATCCGGCACCACTGCTTCGACGGTTGCGTCTAATGCTTCCAACTCGCGATCCTGGCAGGGATGGGGTTGGAGACAAGCTAGCTTCGCTCGTAGGACCACTGCCAGAAGGAGTAGGCCATACAGTGTCTGTTTCAGAGAGCAGGATCTCACCGGCAGACGCGCGACGACGTTCTTCGATGGGAGAGCGACCTTGAGTTGGGTCATGGGTAGAGTCGACAGGGTGGTTATGTTCTGCACTGGTGTCAAGGTGTGGGTTTTCGGAGCGGCGTCCGTTCCCGGTAGCTGAAGCCACTCCCAGTCCCATTGGAGAAGAGGTTCGCCGAGCAGAAGAATCGGTGGTAGAGGTTTGCAAGGTAGGGTGGTTGCTGCCGTTGCTGTTATTATTTGATAGATTGCTTCGAACACTTCCGGCTGGAGAAAGATTGGAACCAAGTCGAGGAGAATGAGCCTCTCGATGGCGACGCTCAAGTACTTCACGGGAGGTAGAAGAAATGGATCCGTGACGAGATGGAGACGATGACGTCCCGTGGTGATGTGAGTTGTTCATTTGACGTGATGGTGACGAAACGTTATTCGAGCTGTTGTTTGCTGTTTGCTGGTTCCTTGTGAGACCCGAGGAGAGAGAAGAGGTAACTCCAGAAGTACTGTCGCTGCCAGTGCCCATAGCGGATGAGATAGATGCCTCTTGAGATGGAGCAAAGGGATTTGCTTCCTCGCGACGTGGAGAAGCCATGCTGTGGTAGGTGTGTAGGTTGTTGGAGTATTGCCTTTGAACACCACGTCTTCGAATCCTAGAACCCGAAAGACTGATGTCTACTGGTCCTGAAGTAGATGGTGATAGAGGGTTTTGGGTAGCTGATGAGGTTGATGCTGCGTCTGATGGCTGTTGTTGATGAGGAAGGGGAGATGGTGTAGAGTAGACAACACCTGTTTGTTGTTGAGGTGTTGCAAAAGCGCTGGCTGCCGGGGCTCCCTGGGCCACGGGGTACAACGGTATTATCGACCACCCCGGGGGGAGCTGGAAACCAGGCGGGTACGCCTCTGCGTGTTCTCGATGAGTAGTGAATGGAGCAGCCGTGAATGGCGACCTGGACGGTGTAGCAGGCGCGAGAGACCCGCTCCTAGGCAAGCCGGTTGTGTAAACTGGTGTACTTATACCTAAAGACTGGGCAATATCTGGCTGATTCGGCGCTGGTGTATTTGATGAATCATCTGCTCTGGTCGGTGTCGGTGCAGGGGGAACTTGAGCTCCCGTCCGGACAGAAAGAGCTACCCGGTCGAGGTTCGCACGTAATTCACCCACAGTCGCCCTCAGTTCGCCTCTCAGAGCAAACATTTGTTCCAACATTCTTTGATTGAAAGCGTTCTGCTGGCTTAGAACGTCGTTTATTGCCACCCTGACCATCTGCGCCGCATTATCATTGAGTTGAGAAGTCAGATCGTTGCCTTGCGGCTGCTGCTGCTGTTGGTGGGTTGGGTCAACGCCTTGAGCCGGTTGGGCCGGTTGAGCCTGCTGGTTTTGCTGGGCCGGTTGGTTCTGCTGTGCCGGTTGGTTCTGCTGTCCCGGTGGTTGGATTGGCTGTGCTTGTTGGTTCTGCTGTGCCCCCTGAGCGTTCTGGTCAAAAAGCGGTTGAAGACCGTTTTGTCGTTGAGCTAAGTTCCGTGCCAAAGCCTGAACGAGTCCACCCGGTCCTCCGAGCATGTTAAACCCAAATCCTACGGGTGGGCCATCGGGTTGCTGTGGCTGTCCCGGTACCTGGCCTTGACCTTGGCCTGGAACTTGACCTTGAACTTGACCTTGAGCTTGACCTTGTTGATTGTTCTGTTGACCGCCTGGTGGGATATTGGCACCAGGATTCTGAACACCAGCTCCTTGAGCTGCTTGGCCGCCCTGTGGTTGCGTTACTGGTTCATCAAGTACTGGCCGCCTGCAAGTAGGACATCTTTGCTGCCTTTCCATCCAACCCTTGATACATGCGAGATGAAGTACGTGTCCACAGGGTAACTTCTTCGGTCTCAGTCTTTCATCCATCACATCTTCCTCGTCGGCCGGGATCTCCGGTTGTCCTGGTTGTTGTTCCGGTACCGCTCCAGGGGTATCACTCCATGCCACCATATCCTCCCGACATATGATGCATACGGCCTCGCGGGCGATTTCCTCCCGGGTTGCATCTGGATACCTCGAATTCATCTGTGCGGTAGCTTTCTTGTATCGAATGAAATCCCGACATCTGCTGATGAAAGACCTGATGGTGAGGTAGACATCTCTAACAATGTGAAGCGGTAATCCGTAGAACATGAGAACAATCGAAAAGAATACAAGATAAATCAGGAGTTTCACAAGATCTGTATAAGAAGGTAAAGTTAGCAGGATTCCTTCATAATACACTTTAGGTAGCCAGTCTTACCAGTTGCAATCTCCATATTGAACAACCAAACGCTCTTCCCCTCCCAAGCACCAAGTACTTCTCCAGCCTCTTCCTCCTCTAGAAGGGTATCCCTCATTTCTTCTTCCGTAATAACACCTCTATCAACTCTCCTCTGCAATACCCTCTTTCTCCTCTCTCTCAACTGCTTAGTCTTCCGTGCCGTGATTAATCTCTCAATGAGTCCAATTGTATACCGGGCGAGTGTGCTCGAGCCACCGACTGTCAATATCGCAAATTCGAAGGCGAACATCACAAGCATATTCGGTTTTGGGAGTTGCATAAGCGTAAGGACACAGTGTCGTGTAAGGACTATGTCGAGAAGGAGGAGAGAGATCAACGAACTCGCAAGCCGGAGATGAAAGATGTACGGACGATTCGGTGGCGTTTGTTCCATCTATCACACATGATCTCTTATTAGTAACAGGCATCTCGATTGATCATACCACCAACATTTTCATGGTAGCCGGTATAAAGGGAGGGTATACTAACAAAATCAACCCGGTCGCTTCCAAGCCAGTGGAAGCACTTAAGAAACAGCAGGATCGTAAACATCATTACAAATCCACTATGGAATTCGTCGCGAAATATCGTCATAGCCAAACACGTTTCCGTAATCGCATACCAAGCCTTTTCGTAAAGATGCTCGACTTCGGCGGGACGTAGCGGGCCGTAGAAGATCTTTTGGACCATTTTACCGAACATCAGGGTCATGAAGAAGCCAAAGTTCGTGAGAATCTAAAATATTTTGATTTTATTTTTCCCACAATTAGATGAATATTCCTCCAACCCTCTCGGAATAAATAATTGGGACGAACCATAACACAGGCATTGGATTGAGCGAGATGGACGCAGGCGGAGTAGAAATTGGCACGTTGATGGAAAGCCTGTAAGACGACACCCGAAGCCACCAGCGTGCTGATCTAGAGAGAGCAAACAAAAACGAACGAATCCACCGGTTAGCCATGGGAACTATGACACTCAAGATAGCAGATACGGTAAATGCTATTTCAGCGATGCAGGGAATGGTATCGTACGGCTCCGTAAGCTACAAGACGCATCTTGAAGGCGAGTCTCGAGCGACTTGCTGCCCTAGTGGGCTAGTGGCGGGTTTGACGGACTGGCCACAAGACAAGATAAGGCAGGCAGCTATGATTGTGCCGGTGCAGTGGTCGGTGACCGCGAAATCGGAGGATGGCGCAAAAGATTCGAAGGGAGCGATGTTACGAGGCCACGGCCATGGAGCTGCGATGGAATGTTGAAGCGATGGAGATGCAATGTGGAATGTGGATGGAGGAGGACGAGGCTTAGTAATGGTCTCGAAGGCCAGAGTTGACAGAAATATGGGGCAAATTGGTGTTGGTGTTGAGTGACGTCCTCGTCCTTGCTAATTGCTCAGTCTAAGTGTGGCGACGATGACCTGACAGCGCTTGGCACCCGCAAACGACACGTTTCTTCATCCACCATCCAATCTAATCCTATATACTATTCCACGATACTAACTATTAATATTAAAATCGGGAACACTGATATCGCGTGTGATGGTTTTGTTTTATTTCCGGAGACAGTGCTATCTATATAAAGCATATGCTTTCTATCTAATTGAGACGGCTAACTAATGCTGGTTAATGCAACATGGCAAGTGCCGATATCACTACATAATATATTACTATACTACAGACAAGCATCACGGACAAATTGAATTGAAACTCCAACATGTCGACCAGTAAAGCAGCAGCAATGGCCTCGCTCTCTTACGTCTCGGCTGAACAGATATCTAGATGAGAGCACTCAAAATCAAGAAAGTTGATGACAACCATATCGTGAAAACCGAACTTCCAGCCACAATAGCTCTTGAAACAAAAGCTATGGAATTCGTGAAAACTCGCACATCTATACCAATACCCAACTAAGTCATCCGAACTTGGACCGAAGAATCTGAAGAAGAAGCAGGTCATCGAGTCCTCGTTGGCCATCTTCTTATGACTATCACTCCTGGTACGCCCGTCAATAAAGCATGGCCAATCATGAACGAAACATCAAAGCAAAGAACAGCTTCCTAACTAAAAGGTTATTTTTCAAGAATTACGCAGTCTCAAACAACCGGAAGAAACATATAGTTTCCCATATCATCGCCTGTGATAGTGTCTCAGGTGTCTGTGACGATGTGGTTGGGGCGAACCCCCGTCCCTTCGGTCCGTTCCGGTCTGAAGAGGCACTGAACAACTTTATGTTACATACCATCGATGGTTGGGAACCCGCTGACAAGCATCCAAATGTTGTCACATGGATTCAAACTCTTCGTCTCAAAGTACACTCTCAAATGAAAACAAATCATCGTATAGTTTTCAGTCACGCAGACCTAGATCCCGAGCATGTTTTCGTCGACCCAGAAAACGGAAAGGTTGTGTAATTGATTGGGAAACAGCAGGATGGTGGCCTGAATATTGGGAATACTTTAAAGCGCGCACCGGAAGGATATCTGTTTCTTGGTGGCTTGGGCTGGTTCGCTCCTTTCTTGACCGATATGATGATGCTTATGCTAACCTTATTAACGGAATAACATCGCAAATTTAATATCGTACATAGAACTCTTTGCTTGAAGCCTTCCAACGATCGCATAATTATAAGGTATGGCGGCGCTAGAATCTGCCATTTCACTTACCCGTGGCATTTATATCGCTCTCGCCTCTAGCTAGATACACTGGAAGATCTTCGGAACTATATCATATTGAGTCCGTATATATGTATAGTATGGAGTAGACCGACCTTAGAGTCGTTCTGATTCCAATAATTCAGATATCTATCAGCCTCGTTTATATCTACTAAACTTGGATCTATTCGCTCGAAAATCGAAAATCCAAGTATCATAAGTCCGTAGGAAATATATTTGATTCAAAAATTAGCTCTACTTAATAACACCGCTCTATAGAGCATCCTAAAAAATATTTCGAACTACTACTACATCATTACCCTATCGAGTCGATCCTGCCTAGTTAAGTTATTTGCAACAGAAGACCGGCATCACCGACCAGGTGGTTACGACCGTGTTGAAACAGCAGCAATCACAGCAGCAGGCGTGGCTTCGTAAACCAGCATGATAGGCGCACGGTGATTGTTTGCTCCATGCTGCGCCTTCAGACAGCGTAATGGCACAGTCCGAGCGTTTCTGATGGTGAAACAGAAATAGTCTCTTCAATAGTAGCTAGGTATGGCATCGTGACGGGTTGCATTTGACCAAACCATACGGCTATTTGGCATTGTTGATAAATCTGGGCGGCACTTTTTTGTTTTTTCACTGTTCGCTTGAGTTGCTTTGATTCTGAAGTTCAAGGGTAAAGGCTGTGAACCGGCCAAGGGACGTCTCTAAAGGTTGTAAATAATGCATTTCTCGGGATGGTGTGTAACAATGGCCGGCCAGGCTGACGATAAGAGCTGGGGGTCAAAACAGTGCAAAGTCGTACAGAGTTGTACAAGGTTGTACACTTTTGGAGGTCATCGTCAGGAACTGAAATCCTGCGTGTGCCTCCTTCGAATCACGGGTACCGGAAGGCAGACGCTGTTTCAATCGGTTTGTGTATTTTATTCCGCTGATGGATGGTTGCTGCTGCTATTTTTGCTCTCTCTTTATTTGTGCATCCGTTGGCGCAAGGGTTCGAAACACAGTGTAATATCTTCTCCTGGTGAAGGGATCGCGATTTGTGTGCGTGTGCATCAGGTATTTGTTGATTGGTAAAACTGGCGATGGGAAGAATAGGGAGTCATCGTTGAAAAGGAACAGCGTAATACTAATACAAACATGAAGCGCGCGTTATAACTGACATGTCTGCATCTTCTGTCGAAAAGCTCGAAACTGCCGAACACCGGTGCATACGTGCACGTCGAATATAAAGAATGATGGTTATTGTATTAAAACGGAAGCCATACTTTTTGTGTGTGTGAATTTGTGATGCGACGAAAAAATTCAGTAGAGTCATTAGTAGCCAGCAAGTATTTTTGTCCTTTTGTTGTAGCCTTTTTCCGAAACACCGGCGTCACCGAAGAATTAGGAAGGAAAGAAGGGGGGGTGAGGGAGAAACCATAAACATGTGCAAGGAGAAAGGAAAAAGAAAAACAAAGGACTTCTGTGTATACCTCACCATTTCCGAGCAGACTTTGCAGATAACGTCGTAATGGTCGGAGATGCTGACGAGGGAAACATGTTGGGTCCGTAGTAATAATAGTGGTGATGATGAAACTACAGTGCGAAAAGGAAAGAACAGAAAGCGAGTATAGATGCTGTAAACCCGTAACGGAAAGAATAGCGGAAGGCGATAGTAACAAGACGTCTGGCGTGGATGGCGTAAACAACCCGACACAAGTTGAAAAAGAGGTCGCGGTCGCGAATACCGCACATGAGGGTGGTCGTGTTTGGAGACGGATAGTTCCCTAATCCAAGACGAGAAGCTTCACACACATATGAACCAGATCACCTGCACTTAGCGTCTGCTATACCTCTCTTCGCGGTCGTAGTACCCGCGGTCACCGCCACCTGTACGTTCGGCTCCGCCACGCCCACCAGCAGGATCAGCGGGAGCATTGTTGTAGCGGTCTTCACCTGCAGCCGGGGCTCCATCACGAGGACGACCGCCTTCATATGGGGGACGGCCACCTTCACGCTCGTAGTAGCCTCCACCTCCGCCACCGCGGCGCTCCTCTCGGCCACCACCACCACCACCATACCTTTCTTCACGTCCACTAGCGTATCGGTCAATTCCGCCACGGCCATAGTCATCTCCGTGCTCGCGACGGCTGCCATAGTAGCGATCGTCGTAGCGGGATTCATAGCGACCACCGCCACCGCGATAGTAACGGTCCTCCTCGTAACCTCGAGGTGGGTAGCCGCCGCCACCACGTGGTCCTCCATATGGACGACCGGAATAGGATGGAGGTCCTCGACGGAAGTCATCTAGTAGAACTCATATTAGAAATAACCAATGAAAGATAAGTATTGCTGGGCCAAACACATACCACGCTTGGGGGGACCAAAGTATTTCCCAGGTGTAGGAGTTCGGGGACGACTCCTGCGGGCCTTTTCAATACTCAAGGTCCTACCTTCATAGACTTCGCCTTGGAGAGCGTCCTTGGCAGCATCGGCCTGGTCGGACTGGGCAAAGTTGACGAATCCAAAACCACGAGACTCCTTGGTGTGAGGATCAACCATGATGTTGCACTTGATAATTTCACCATATTTTCCGAAAAGACGAGTGACATCCTCCTCAGTAAGTCTAGGGTGGATTCCAGTAACGAAAAGGTTAGTGCCAGTATTCCGGGAACCATCCTTTTCTGGTGAGGCGTCCTTGTCGCGACGGTCGGTCGTGTCGGACTGATCAGGTCTACTAAGTGCATAAGTATGATGCCTTTCGAAAAACTATAAAGATGGATGCATACCGAGCGTCGGCACGGCCGCCTGGAGAAGCGCTTCGGCTCCTCATGCGGGTATTACCATCGGGAGAACGAGTTCTGGGCGAACCAGAACGGTCGCGGTCGTAGTTGTCGCGAGAGTCTATAGAACGTTAGTAAGACGCGTCAAAAACCAATCAACCAGTGCGAAAAGTTTGAAATCACGTACCGCCATAACCTCCGCGGGAATCAGTTTCGTAATCCATCGTGTCGGAAGTGAGAATTTGACCGTGGCAAATGGAACCAGGCTGATCAAGAGCAGTGTTCACAACAGCGTACTACAAGTTAGTATCAACAAAGATGAGTCGTCTCAGGCCAAAGCTAAGACGCGTAATAAAGAAACGGCCGTACAAGCCGCCGGGTGGAGAGTAAGGGACGGTGATGAAGTGAGGCTGGAGAGGTCGAAGGTCACAGTTGAAAGCTGGCGATGTGTGGCGATGAGGTTGGTGAGGAAGAGGAAGAGATGGACAGCTGCGAGGAAAAAAAATAAAAATAGTCGGGCAAACTGGTCTTTCACGTGTTGTGCTCTGGGCAGCAGCTCCGGGGCCCGGGGCCACAAAATGCAACAGCCTCAACGCAAGGACAGAAAGACCATCAGTCCCATTGCATTCAGTATATCGATATCGGTTAAATACATAAAAGAGAAGGAAAGAGACACCCATATACACCTACTCCTATTCTATACAAATGATTCGGCATCCAGATTGTCTAAGCAATTAATATAAAACTCGTCCAGTCATCATACCACGCAATGTATATCATACTTGACCACAAAGACTCAATCAAATGAACTCCGAAACACAATTGCAGCATCGTATCTACTGGGATCCAGTAATGACCTTGTTCTCACAATTACCTCCCATATATATATATAACTCCTCACTACAGCGATCATTATAGCGTCGTGGGTAGACCTTCACAGGAACCTGCATCGCCTTTGCGAATCCGCAAATACCAATCTGGCATAATCTTTGTGAAGTTCACATGCGTTATCGCTCTGACTTCGCCACTAAACAACAGATCTCTGTTCCCAGGCTCAAAGCTACCCAAACCATTGGAAGTGCAGTTCCATGCCTCTCCATCTAGGAACACACGTTTCAGCGCCTGCATATGCTCCGAGACATCATCAATACCGAAGTCTTTTAACACGACCTCGTCGCTGCGGTCCTCCTCTTTGCAGAACGAAACCAGGGCCCCGGCTTCAGGCACACAGTAGTGTTGAAGACAATCATTGGCATTTCTCCCACGGTCAAAAACCCGTTGGCATTTTCCTTCTTTTATAAGCTCCAGTGCCTTGTCGACGCTTTGCAGCGGGATACCCCAACCACTCTCGTTCTTTTTATTGGAATTGCACGTCCCTCCCCACTCCTTACAGGGACTGGGACTAAATTGGAGGGCAAATTCCGGGCCCGTAGTAGAATTGCCCACTACTTCGACCTTGAGGCCCCCGCCTGGAGGTAGCAATCCTTTAGGTCTACCTGCTTCCTCCCAAAGGCATCGAAGAGTTGCGAGGGGCCAACTATTTGGTAGTTTGCCGTCGCGGCCCTGTGGTAGTCTAAGTTGACTTCTCAGTTCGCTATAAAACTTCAGCATTGCTATGGGTATTCGGAACCTCTCAAGGCTTGCGTCATCGCTAACCTGCGACCCTTCCTCAAGCAAGGGCCTACGGTCAATAAAGGACCCATCGTGCACTATCGAACCGTCGCATATTGAAACACCCAAGTCCACATTCCCGTCGCTGCCGCACGCGCGCACTGCGCAATCCCCCCCTTTTTGTCTCAAGTAATGACCTGTCCCAGGTCCTATTCGTCCAGAAGTGATGTCCTGAGCCAACCAACGAATCTGCTCCACAGCTTTGACAAATTCCGCAGGATATGCCGTGTAAGAGTATTTACCGCATACATCATTAAGCCCCGTTATATTTACAAAGGGCCTAGGGAAATCTGCAAGAATTCCGGTTGCGAGGTCCGCAACAATAACCGGCAAGTTGCTTGTCGTTCGTGCCCAGTCATCCTCTCTAGTCATTTTACCCCAGGCGGACTGGTAGGCCAGATAACCTTTTGCTCCGTCCTGAAAACCCAGATACCATTCGGTATTAACATTATCCGTTGTATTAGGATAATAGAAGCCAGCCCGGGTGATGGGTCTCAGGTACCCTTCCGGATTTCCCGGTTCGTTGTAACAAATGCCCGGATTGGCTAGATTCCCTTCCACCGCGGCTTTGAGTCTAGCCGCTATTTCTCCAAGGGGAATATTGTATCCCACGGCTCTTTCATGGTATATCGTCTCACTAGCGGCGCTCCCCGGGCAAATCAGTACAACGATATCTGTCGGTCGATGAACAATTGCTTGAATACACATATCCCCCCAGGAATTAACCACTATGTCCCTAACACTATATATCTCTGTCTCTTTCGTATAAGTGGCATCAAAAATACCTATAACCTCGCCTTCTAGTTCTTGCAAAGCGTTAATAACTTTCTCGAGATCGGCCACCGCGATTAACGAAATCTTTAATCCAGTATTGCAGAATATATTAAACTCTGTCAGTGCACCTTGATTTCGAGACCCAAAGTCTAGTGGCGACCGAGCCATAATTTTAGTCTTGTTGATGTCGAACGCGTCTACCCACTTAGCGTGTCAGGCTCGAATTTTATCGAATAAAACAATAACGGGATGCACCTGAGGCATTTAAAGGAATTCAGTATTCATACATACCGGTGGTTGTACCGAGAGTGGGTCCCATGCTCCATGTTGCAGCAGTTGTGGCATCACTAAGGGGAAAACTAGTTTCAGGCTCTGGTAAACCAGAACTAGTACTTAGAGCAGTCGATCCACCTGATACCGTGGTGGCTACTTCTGTCTGTGTATTAACGGCCGCATTCCTTCTGGTTACAAGCTTCCGACCAAGGGTCGTCTGCGCTGGAGGGATCGTGTGCTATGTTTTCCGATGGTATGAGTGCTTGTACAATTTATATAGATAGAACGTTTTCGTGGCATCTTAGTGAGATAACGAGTTCATACCAATCCAATATCAGCCGACATAGTCAAGCCAATTAGCAGTTGAAGGCGGAGGCTCAGGCTCCCAACAGCTAGGGAGAGCCGCATGATGTGAGGTAGGTTCAGGACCTGGACCACTGAGCTTTGCTACGGAGCTGTATATATTCAATAACGCATATGTATACGTGTATGCTAGTCTCGCAAACCAGCCTCAACGAAGCAAAGCTCTCTGTGCGAGTGTATGCTGAGTTCGACAGACAGTGTCTCTGTATGTGAATTTGCCAGGTTGATTGAGTTTTAAAGGACTGATTAAAACGATAGAATTTTCTGCCTTCCCGCCATTCAGACTAGTACCAGTGCCACCAAGAGAATGGGAAAGAATGATTTTAGTTCGAGTTGAGGAATCACTCATACGAAGAATGAAGTCAAAACAATTCTTTTTCGAGGGGCTTTGAGTTTATGACGGAGACCTTGGATCCTTTGAGAAGGTGATTCGTAGCTGGGGCGGAGCCATCAATCAGTACACTTTTCCAAATTTCTTGAATTCATGAAGTAAATTAACAGGGACAAGTTGCTAACCTGCTTTGAGGCTAACGAGTTAGTTTCGTGGTAACAATAGCAGACTGTGCCATTCAAAACTAATGGAATTCAAACCTAGAAATGCCTCGGGAGATAACTAAGGGAGCCCGGGCAGTGCAGTATTAAGGTTTATACTTCAATATGACAACCTGTCAATTGATCAAATTTGCCCAAAGCTGGACCTAGACTTCTCGGGAATTGCCAATTCTTTATGTATCATACACAAAAGAATCTTCCTATATTAAGTTTACGGCCTAATCAACTAACTTCTATGGTTTCAAAACCTGTATTAGTCGGATGCATAGCACACGTTATAACGTTAAATTTAGTCACTCGCGAAGACCTGTACCATCTAACAGCTTTCTAATACACTGTAGTATTACAGAATATACTAACACAAATCCCCTCGCATAGGCCACTACCATATATTCGTTTCACGATCAATGTTAGTTCCATAACCGACAGTTTCAACACCGCAGTATAGCCGACGCCGTTGTATGTTGCGAGTCTTGGTACATACCCTGTTCATTATGAGGAAGGTGATTGGATCCTGCTTTCTCAGCCCCTGCAGACCTGTGTAACTTAGCCTAACCCGCTTGAACGGAATGCAACGTACAACACCTCATAGCCCCTTCTCACAACTGTACACATTCGAAAACCTCTTGACCACCTGGCTGCATATGCACATGTCCAACTGAATACCCCCTTGACACCTTAGTCTTGCCTCGCGGGCCGGAACCCCCCAAAATACCACAGGCGGGTTTACGCGACCAACCCTAGCCTCAAACTCATGGCACTTAAAACTTCAACAATATAGGTTGGCGCGGTGTACCATCCTCAGAGTAGAGTGCTAAATGTAACTACGTAGATGTTAACACTGTAGCGTTCCGAGATCCGAGGAATACCCCACAAAACTCTTGAGGAGACAGTGGATCCGCGCCGCCCACAATACCGGTATACCACGCGCATGTAAAACACTATAGCGTTGTACTTACCGCCCAGATACTAACGTTAACATTGCGCATGCGCCTCCTTTACAACTATCCCCGCCCATCGAGGCCGTGAATACAGTGTATATATACCACGAAGGCCTGGATGTCTACTCCCCTGGTCCTTTCCACAACGTTTGTGTCATTGATCGTGGTCGCGTCCCCCTGATTAACGATCCCTTCCACAGTTTCCTTGTTCAGCCGGTTAGGCAACTTTCGTCTCCTCGTACACCTAATTTAGTACAAAACCCTTGCTATCGATCGATATCCCTACTCTTCTATAATGAAGCCGTTCGGCCCCTTTCACCGCTTCCTATGGCTTATAGCTATAGCAAATTTCATGTTTCGCATTTACGCGATGTCGGAGCCAGTGAGTATCTCCACCAAACGTTTGAGCCCTATACATAGGGAGTTTTGATACTATTCTAGTCGGACGGAAATAGAGGAGTATCAGCCAAATCGCTACCTAGACTAATAATTTACACAGTCTAGCGTAACCACACAGACGTCGACTAGCACTCTGGGTCCCTCGAGCCAGCCATCCACCAGCAACCGGATACCTGCCGAGGCCACGACCACCTACAAGACGTTCCCCACTCTAGTTCCGCCGTCAAACACCACCATCGTAACCGCCACTCCGGATACCTCACCAACCCCCGGCTTTACGGACCCATCACCACCTCCTGAGCATTCACAACGCCTAAGTAAAGGAGAATGCTATGGATGGCCTGGCACAAGCCCCCTAAACTTCAACAGTACCTCCGCCGAAGAAGAATTAGGAACCTTCGAGCTCGGGGAATTATCCAAGCTGACGGCTGCGTTGGAAGCCGCCGCGCTCCGAGTACCCGATAATACTCAACATGGATTTAATGCAACCAAACCCGGGGTGTTCTGGATAAAAGAACGGAGTCGAGAGGATTCTAACTGCGTCGCGCATTTATTCAATTCGGATACCGATTCGCAGGGCAATAATATACAAACAGATGCCTTTGTCTCCCTCTGTTTCCCAACCGCCCTACTTGGAAAACCGAAAGCTGAAGCTCGAACCCGAGATCTCCAGATGGATCCGCCTCTAGAGAAAATCGGCTCTTTGCTCAAGGCCGTAGAATCGGATCTCAGAACATATCAGTCGAGTGAAATGAATTGGACGACTTGTATGTGGAAACACACGGTAAACCCTGACCCTAGCCGGGGGGTTGACCTACCGGAGAAACGGAGATTTCAAGTCCGCGTTCTAGGAGAATGGGCGGTAAATGTCACGGAAAGCTCCCCAAAGTATGACTTCAAGGGATCGTGGTATCTGAAAATTGGTGGTAACGCTCCCTTGTGGTTGAGGGAAAATCTATATTGGGGCGCCAACCTACAATTCAATCCGCTGCCCAGATGGGATTTGAGGGATATTAATTTCGTCCCTCTAACGAAGCTAGAATGGGGTCAGAGGGCCCCTGTGAGACAAAGAAGATGTCTGTAGTGAATCGCACCATCGATTCACTAAGGTTTCTGGCTGAGGATATTTATCGAACTAAGGGTAATATGGTGAAAGTTATTGATGAAAAGGATGGTGATTGCGTCAAGCATTTTTGTGGGGGTAGAACCAATCTCACAGTGAGCTTGTGCGGCTTCAGGTCATTCTCCGACTTCGATGAACTAGACGACGTCAACCGTTACGCCTCGGGGCTCAGCAATCAGACAAAAGTAAGTGAAGTAATCAACCTTGCCCGTCTTGAGCTTGAAAAGGCCGTAGATCGAAGCAGACGGGCGTCATACGTATACGACAAAAACAACCAATTTGGTAGAACACTTCGCCAGTTTGCATGTGCGGCGAACTCATCACAGCAGGATGATACACTTCCTGGAATCTTCAAACTCGATCTTGAACGGAGGGGCGCTAAAGGTATCCCGATATGCAGAGGAAACAGCAAGATCAAGGACTCTAACAACACGTGTGGGAACTTCACTCTTGAAATTAGCTCCAGGCCATGCACTGCTCTAGGTGGCTTTTGTTCTACCAAAGGAAGCCAGGACGCGGAGCTTGGTGCCCGAGTAGGAGATATCATAAAAACTCGAGACGATATTGCATCAGGAACAATCACTAGAAAGTTTGCACAAAATTTGGTAGGCGAAACACCTCCAGGATGGCTTCGGTATATTAAACCGAGCTACCAACAGTTCTTTTGCGACTATAAGAACGGTGTCAAGGTCTCTGTAGCAAAGTACGGACTTAATGCTTCTCACGATAGGATTGACTATAAGGTCCCAAAGGCAGATTTAGTTCGTGGAATCAATCTTCTTATTCAAGAGTTGAAGCAATCGGAGAATAGTGATCCGAGCAGGATTGCTCGGGGATGTAAGTGGCCGGGGGATAACCCCCCGCTCCGCAACTCTACTAGCAAAGAAACACTCTATACTGGCACGGTTATTTCCTCCCAACAGAGGAATTTCAAACCTGTTCAACCTTCTGAGGAACTCCGCTGGCCATGGTTCTTCTCCGTCGGGGGGCTCACTAAAGATGACCCTTGTAAGGATTTCTCTGTAGTAGCCTTCTGAAGTTTATCTACCTTCCTTTGTACAGTGTTCTGATGGTTTCATTTACATTTTGGTATTTCTGTACTCAAGTTCCCTTGCTGTTATATCTATGATCGTTTACCCTCTTACCTCATATTTTTTTTTTTTTTTTTTTTTTTTCAAAAACAAAGTAGTATACCTAAGTATACTAGTATATCAAAAGTATATTCGGCACTGGTGCCAGTTCTAGAGCAGTATTAGCAATTAAGGAATATGTCTTGTCTGGTTTTAAATTTTAAGCCATTCTGCTATTTGATATGTAGAGAGTAGATTAAATGGTCGGAATGACGGGTTCCCTCGAAAACCATCTATCAGGTCTACCCAAAGTTCTTACTAAATCCCTTCGTAGCCGGCTTAATGCTCAGTTATAAGCTGCTCCATACACTAATTAAGGTATACCTACTCACTCTTCAAGTTACTCCATAATTATATAAACGGGTAGGTTAATAGATGCTAGCAGGCACCCTCACAGGCTTACAAGCTTAAGCAATTAAGAACAAAATCATGATAGATAAAACACCTCACATTTAATTCCTTTGTCATTGCACTTCCTTTTCCTGCTACTATCAACAGAAAGAGAGGGGGTATGTCGTGCCACAATACCCATCCATCAAGGTAAATGGCGGGGGAGAACCCGTCCAAGACCACAAGAGTAATTACACCTAGTAATACAACTTTTATGAATCCATAATGTCGCAAAATGAACATGAATAGAAAGAACAAAGTCATAACAACAAGTTATACAACAAAGAAAGGGAAACCAAGGGGAAGAAAGAACTTTTCTCATGATCCCAAGGCTTAGTAGTACGTATCACTAAACGATCGAAACCGAGCCACAAGTCCTCCCCCCAACAGTCGATCCCAAATTTAAAAAAACCCAGGTACCATGCAACCGATTTGTAGAAACACCGAACGAAAAAGCGTTAAAAGTCGTAACGAGGCACTACCAAGCCATACGTCGGGTCCCTTAAGCCGAGAATGATCCTTTGTGCCGTTGGCAAAAGTGTCGTTCATCCTTCAATCTCTTCTTAACATAGAAAGTTGTAAACACCGACGATGGAATAAGCCACGCCCATGGTAATAGCCATCCTATTCGCACGCATCCAACGTATTAGTAACTTTTTCAAAAACCCTCTCGAAATTGAATATCTTCCAACTCACCTAAAGCATAACCAGCCTCCTTCCCACTCACACTGTCAAAACCCCACAGCAATCCGAAACATAAACCACTAATACCGAGACCGCCTATACCCCAAAACATACTTAGCCGCTTTAGCGTCTCTCTCATCGGTTTGCTCGCTTCGACCCGATCCTTCCATGCTTGTCGCCACTCCCTCTTCCCGTTACAGTCAACAGCAATCACATCTTCAATGATCACATAGATGAATCTGGGCCATATCTCGCCCTTTGGTGTCGACGAAATACGGAATGGAGTTCGATATTTCCGTTCGTGGAGGAAGTCGGAGAGGAGAAGTTGCCAGGATATGTTAAAGATGAGAGTGGGCATCGGCATGGCCATCAGGTTTATGAATGGAGGATTAAGTGACGTGCCGACGGAAACGCAGACGACGTTTATGATCAGGCACAAGGTGAATGAGAACTGCCAGAAGTCCATCTATGAAATCGCAAGCACGTTAGTTTAAACTCGAGCCTCTGAATACCACAGGAAACAAGTGTTGGCTGAAAACATACCCCGAACCTCGCCGTCTGTCCTAACGGCCTAAACCTCGGGCTTTTCAGGACTAGCTTTATAGATCGAACGAAGCACTCGATTCCCAAAACGACACCGAATATACCGGTGATAATGGCAAAGATCGTCGTAAGGCTGATGTTGGTAGCATACCTTAGGCCAAAGTATGCTGCAGGAGGGAAGATTCCATGGTCTATGACCATAACCACGAAAACGAACGCTACGGGTGCCTTGTGATCTCGTAGATGGAATGGAAGCGGTGGCAACGGTGGTCGCAAGACGGACGACGTCGACTTTCGCCCATTGATTCCAGGCGGTGGTTCGCCTTCATCCGTATCTCGAGGTGATTCATCGCTCGACTGGGCTACTGGAGACGCTATCGGCTTTTCATTTGTAGTTGTGCCTGTGAGGTGTCTTGAATTCTCTATGGTGATGGATTTTTTCGGTTCTGGGTCCGTGGTAGCAGTGGTAAGTTTACGGACGGGATCGTGAGAGTCGAGGTGTGTTGTCGAGGGCGCTACGGATGTCGACGGGTTTGTAGGATTGGTTAGTGTCATATCGTCACTGGTCGAATTGGTCCGATGTGACGGCGGATACGGCGGTATTTCATCAGCCATGGTAGGAGGAGGAGGGAGGAAGGAAGGTTCTTGGAGATAGTTATATTTCTGTCTTGTCGAAAGTAACGAAAGTGTATTTGATTTTAATTTTTTGGTTTTGATAGCAAGTCGGTGGCCAAGTGTTGCGGCAGCTCCCGCCTCACAGCATCCTGTGAAGTTATCGCACGAGACTGCACGTTAATTAACTGCAAACTGAAGATATCGGATATTAGAGAATTCCCGATGCCGACGACTATGAGTGTATGCAAGACCTGACTGGTCTGAATATTATCGCCCAGGCGGAGAGATTCGGCGGATTCGTCTTAGCGGAACGTTATTATTTATTACTGATCGATTGGTGTTCGTGAAGATTCTGCTTTTTTGGGCCTCATATCTGCTCGCACACATGCAAGTATTAATGAGGTTGTCGGTTGGGCCGTTCGTCCCGTCTAAATATAATTCCCACGCTGGTCGGTTGATGTATCTTCGATTCCGGGAATGAGAATAAAGCTGCTACGCCTATGGAAAAAACTCTTTTTTTTCTCCTTCTTTCTGAATAGTGAAAAGCCGGAAGGCTGATAGTATTATAATATCATGATCAATCGAAGGCAAATCCGTTCACTTGTTCACCCTGCAAACTGCATGTTCGGTATGTCAGCCCAGCACACTCCCACAAACGGCCAAGTCCAAAATCGGATGATGTAGGCATTCCCACAGACCACAAATCAGGGATTCCCGTCACACCACCAAGCAGGAGCGGCGGCGGATTTCTAGGCTAGTCTTGACCCTTATCATCGAAGCTAACGCTAGCTCCTGCCAGTCGCTGACCAGGATAAGGCTATCCAAGGTCATGACGTCACATCGTCGCCAGCCATTTGTCACCATATTCTAAAGTACTTTCTCAAATCCCGCGATGAATTCGAATCAACAGGATACTTAGACTGGAGTACTTACTAAGAATCCAAATATCTTACCCGCGAAACTACCGAAGGTAATATTCCGAGCTCGAACCCAAAATAAGGCGCCGTACTCTTCTCACGTGACAGCGGGTCCTTGCGGCGCAAACTCTGCGGCCAACGCCGGATCCAGTACCACCAGGCCAGGCACGTCAGCCCAGCGAACCAAGTTGTGATCATACAAGTCAAGACATGAATTTGGACCCTGTGTATCGCGATATATCGTCGATTCAAACAGCATTCTACAATGCCATTTCAAAAGGAGGATCGTGATATACCCATGGCTGACGAGAGCCAATGTCTTGGGTTTATTATTTCCCATGGATGTACAAGATATATACTTCAATAACATCTACCATACTTGTACAAATCCCCGTATGATACGATATGACAACTGAAGGATCTCTAGCAACTCCCGACTCCGCGATCCGGAGACCTTCTCGAACGAGGCATCGAATATCATTATTTTGTAATCATGTGGGTCCGGTGGCTGTGTCCAAGAAAATCTTCTACCTACATAGGAACCATGCACCTCGCTGACCCTGCCGTAAACCTTGTTTCTACGACCACAGGACTATTGGCTGATGCCGCTCACAAAGTAGTCAGCAACGCATCGCAGAATCGATGTAATCCGATCGCAAGGGTCGCAAATACGTATATCCGATGCTTTCCTTGTCATATCGATATCTCGTAATCATCAGTTTATTCGGAAATTGATTACAACGTTTTGATATGGTCATTTATGAGGTCAGATCTAACTATTCATACGCCGCTTTGTGTCCGAAATCAATTGGTGCCGAAATCCTGAGCTCTCCATGTCGAACATTCATCCTAGCAAGAAGGGCAGACAACACACTTTATCGACAAAATACCACAAATCTTGGCATCTTCACTTCCACAATTGTAGCCTGTAGCAGCACGGTCGACGACGGTCAAAGCATCGTCTGAAACGAACGTGATTCATGAATTTCCAATTTCAAGCCTGAAAACAAGACCCAGAATGTATAATAAACTTTCTTTGACCTCCTCGCTCACCAAACCCTTCCATTACCGGCGCCCAAAATTAAGTCTGAACCCATCATCCAACCGTTCCGTTTTCATACATAACCAAGAAAACCCCCTTCCATAGACGTAGGTATACGGGCAACTATCTAAACAAGATCCACCGGCAACTCCCGCTTTCAAAGCTTCACCGCCCATATCCGGCAAAATCTTCAAATGGTTCACCAAAAACAAACCCAAATCCAAACGTCCATGTATACTATATTCCCTTCTACAATTGACTCTCAATCGGCAGATATGTGCCGTAATAGTAACAGTACAATTGTGGTTTAAAAGATGTAATTCTCTCTTTCGATTTTCGTACCTTTCGTAGTTTAAGTAGTATACAACCGGTCGAAATACAGGAATGTATCTCTCATTACTCAAAATACTACTATGACTTGTATAGACCCCGAGCTTGACTTTTACATCTTCACCGTATCAAGTTCTCTATCCTCTACTCTATCAAAGTACCAAACCACCCCTCCAATCAAAATATCAGAAATCCCGAAGTTCCCACCAAAAGCCTTAATCCTAAGAAGGAACGAAGCTTCGCTCGCTTACATCCTCCAACTACCGAGTACCGCAACCCTACAAAGCCTCGTCTACCAGCTACGCGGAGACTCCGTCCGACGAATCACATACTAGTATCTACCAAAACCAAGACTATCCGCGTAAGCTTTCACAAAAAAAAAAAAATCGAAGAATACTATTAAAAAAAGATGGTCCTCGGTCTCCCCTGCCAATTCGACTACCGAGACGTAACCTACGCCTTCCACCGCACATTCGGTCACCTCCTTCCCCGTCGCCTCCAAAACCGTGATGTAATCACCGGTCCTTACGATCGTGGTTATGACGATTACCCGCCCACCTCGCCGGGCGGTTATAACACTTCGGTCGACCAAATTGGTAAAATCCAAGCGAGGGAGCATGAGCAGACTACTGCAGGGAACGTTAGCGGTGCGGATGTGTATTACACTGGCGGCACAGAGAGGAAAGGGAGTGGTGGGAATAGTAGTTTAAGGAGTGGAGGGTCGAAGAAGGAGGTTCGGTGGGATCAGGGGGTTGTGGGGGGAGAGGAGACAAGGAGTAAGAAGAGTAAGAGGGCTAGTATCAGTAGGGCCGTGTGACCTCGAGCATACGATCGTGATAATCGTGTAATGGGCGCTTCTGCGGGTTTGAAGTGTCATTTTTAGATATAAATGTGATTGTATCACGGCTGGGTAGAAGGCATGCTGGCATGCGTGTGTGGGTCTTTGGTTTGTTTCCACAGTCCGAGCTTCGATCGATGCACCTATTTTAAATTTATGTTCAATCGTAATCGACCTGTTCACTTTGTAGAGGCTAGTTTACGAGACTATGTCCCTATATTTGGGATCCTAAAATGTCAATGGCGAAAGTAGCTCTAAGGTATTTGATATTTAGTGAATTCGAGTCAGAGTCACTACTGAAGCAACCGCCAAGAGCATTATATGCACTCTAGTGATAGTGATACAAGGATATACGTGTCATTAGAGCGCCGAACAGGCAGTTCTGGGATATCATTAGTTGGTTATCGGAAAACAATAGGAAGTCTCGTCGCCAAACAATAGACCTCATCACAACAACAAATATAGCTGGAGTTGCGAGTGTCCCTTCGTAAAGCTCGGGCATAATATTTTGGCCTTGCATGTATGGATATTGAGCTAATGATAATCCGATAGGAATAGATGCAAGGATATCGCTAGCGGCTACGCAAAGAGCTTGAAACCAAACGAGCTAAAGCTATTGAGCTCTAGAAACCAAGCAACTTGTGGCATCGAGTTTCATCCCGTGCTGAAAACGGAATTCGGTCCCTTTGCATTGCGATGCTCCATTGAACATAGCCGCGGAGCTTCATGTCGATGCTAGTGATAGAAATGCAGTCCGCTAGTTAAGCCAGCGGCTAGAGAGTAAACTAAAATCCCTCGAGGGATTAGATGAAGCCAGGAGTCTGACGTGGCGAGCGACCTGCGGCTGAAAAAGTGATATCGCGATATCGCATTTGGGAGCTACCATTTAGGCAGAAGTAGCTCTATCAAGTGTATGTTTAGAGCTCATTCAACTGGTGTCTCAGTTATGTGATTTGGAATACGAGTAAACAAAGCTTGTATAAGGCTGGCGCTTAACTCTAGTTGAGGCTCCAAATCTTGAGCTCTCTCGACGGATAATATCCTAGCTAAAAGTTTAGCACCAATCAACTCAAAATGTGAAGTCCCACACAAGGAGACGTGTGACAGTTGTACAGGTCAACGAATTCTTTTCGCGGTTAGAAGAAAGTAGCCAAGAGGTTGGGATCCGAAGCCATGGTAAGGGGTCGCGAATTGGGGATCGAGATTTTGAGTTGGGAATTCTGCATGTCAGCGGCGCAGCGCTTATGCCATGATGCTAAGATGTGGGAAAGACAGCTAGGACCCACCTTTAGTTTAACGTCACCCGAACATGGATTCGATAGCTCCACGATAGCTCACTAGTTGAATCCGTATTATTCTTATTCCATCGTGGGATCTCGAGAGTTCAAGCTCGAGGCCCAGCGATCCAGTATCGTAGCCGGAGCGTTGTGTTGGATCATCGGCAAATGTGTTGTGAAGACATCGAATACCGATTCGAAGCATGCAACACCATAAGTATGGTTGCACAAGCCGAAAATAAAAGAAGGACCTGGTCCGTGGGGAACCTGAATTCGATGAGATTCGGGGCTAAATTCGATGTCTTGTCTAGTTTTGACATCACAGCTGTCAAGAAGTTAAACAGAATGACCGAGCTGCGTTATGCACGGAAATTTTTCTGAATCCCCCAAATTCTAGCGTGCTAGTAGTATTAATAGCACCAGAATCAATCTAATCTCAGAACGCAAAGACACCGGCATATCATATCGGGTCAAAATCGGACGATTCATAAACATGCATCTAAACATATGGATGTTTCTTTATGCATTCTGAATACGCAAAGAAAACAAAATGGCTGTGCTAGGGTTCGGATATCAGCCCGGATTCGTGAACAGTGGCACTGGCCAAGTGGGAAACATGAATTTTACCCCTTTCTCCCGCGACAATTCGCGGTGCGAATGGCTCTAGAACAAAACATCACCAAGCCGATTTCGTGTAGCGGCGACTAGTAGGGAATAGTCGGACACTGCCTGCTTCAAATCACACGAGACGATATGAAACCGCAGAGACAATTATTGACTACTCCTATACCCTTGGCCTGTGTTGTTTATGTTATCATAGTAACGGTCACAACCGGACGGTCTCGACAAAAGGAGAAGCCCGATGGCTAATTAGATGAGAAGAAGCTTAAAAATTAATATATTCTTTACAATGAGGGGTTGCCTAATCACAGGATTTCTTTGAATCATGAAGCTCGAGGGTTCGGTAGAGCTAACCGCTCGCCTCGACTGGCCGAAAGTCTGGGTGTGGCCATGTTGACGAATTTTTCCTCCCAGCTGTCAGGTTTTGCGGAGTAGGGCTGCGGAAAGGCCTGGTCCTCAAACGAGCCAATCCGTCACAGATGCAGAGCCAAGACTCCGACTGGAGGCTCGCTTCCGTTTCACCAAGGGTCTGAGGAACACGAGGAACGTCACACCATTGAAGATTTGAACGAATGGGCAAGGGGTAGCTAGCAATCTCTGTACTTGTACCGTCGTGTTCGTTAAATTTTGATACAGGAGGTCGGAGAATTCAGAAAACACGACTACCAGCCATCATTGGCGGTCTTCCTCCGCACTGTGAAGCAGGCGGCTCGTTATACTGGCGGGCATTCCTTCGCTGGGCTGGGGATGCATGTCCAGCTTCTGATAACCTCGCCCAATGACACCTCCGCACATGCTCTGATATGAGGACAGTGCGGTTGTTTTTCTACTTTCCCCATGCTGGAAAGACACTGATTCGGTAGACTCGTTACCGTTTTGAAACTTTTAGAGTAAGATCCATGGATATCCTCGATTGCAGCACTTACCCAAAGAGCCCTCTCACTATCCTCCTACTCCAGTAAGAGCACTCGCAAACATTACAAATCTCATAACGATTGTTTTCCAGACCTTGCCCGTTGTAAATGCAAAACGCCATCTGATCTTCTGCTGATTTTTTGCGAGGTTACTTCTCCGAGGGCAGCTAAATCGCGACGAGTTGCTCAATAAGTCTTCTAGTTTATGTTTAACAGGGGTATAGGACTCGGCTTTGTAGCAGGAATGTCGACAGCCACGTACCTTGCATCCCTCCAAGCCGGAGGGTTTCGATATGAGCCCCACGCTAAACAAAACGGCCCAAGGCAAGTAAAATCGGGTGCTCCGATATGAAATCTGTAGTATGGTTCATCCAATACATAAAGGCTGGCAGATCCCACTGCATCGCCATTCTTTCTTCACCACCACCAAGCTTCTAGCGGCCTGCATTCCTCGGTCAATCATCTTTTCACTTCAACACGCTAGTCGTGCTTTCTTTCTTTACTTCTTTCGTTCTGTCTCTTTCAGTCTTTTCAAAAAGTTATCATATACTTTCGTCGCTGTGCGATTTGTACTCTTCAGCCATCATTCTTTATAACTTTTGACGAGACATAGAGGCAGCGCCTTTTTTTTCCAGCCATTTTATCAGCGTCTTCATTCTTTTAGATCTGATATAAAGGTAAGAGCTTACCCTTATCGACGCTTTGCCTAGATTCTTTTGAGAGTCACCCCACGGTGCCGGTACCGCAAGTAATAGGCTGGTTCCTTCTCGTTCCATAGCTAACATTTCATTTCATGATAGCATCTCTCTTTTCTTCTTTCTTTTTTATCATATTTCTCTAAAGTCGTCGACCGACTCAACTACCACATTCAAGATGAAGTCCTTCACTCTTATCTCCACCTCCATCCTCCTCGCCGCCCTTCCATCCTCTTTCGCCGCCCCCACAGCTTCCAACGAAGTCAGCGCTAGGTGGTTCAAGCCTGACGAACAGCCAGCCGTAAAGGTTGCCCAAGTTGGTGATGCTGAAGCCCAGGACGATGACCCGTCCGATGACTATATTGTTGTCATGGCCGAGGGTGAGACTCGACCTTGGGCCGAGATTTTCGCCGAGATGGGATGGAACGCTACCAAGCCAAAGACCTTTGGTGATAACATAAGAGGTTTCACCACCAACATGAAGAAGTCGAAAGGTGTTAGCTTGTTCTCTCTTTCCAATGTTGCCATCGTTGAGAGGAACATCATTTACAAAGCAGCCGTTATGCCAATGACCTCTGAGACACAGAACATGCCTCGAAGCCTTGTTAAGGAGAGCTTGAGGATGAGCGCTTTGGCCAAGAGGCAGAACCAGCAGGTTTTCATTGAGCAGAGCACTGCTCCATGGGGTCTTCAGCGAATTTCCAGCTCACAAACCGTCGACTCGGCCGGCCGTAGAGATACCGACTTGACTTTCAAGTATCGATTCGATCAAGCCTCCGGTGCCGGTGTCAACGTCTATGTTTTGGATACTGGTCTCAACGTAAACCATGTTGACTTTGTTGGAAGAGCCGAATCGGTCTTCAGCGTTGACGGAACAAGGGGCGCAAACGATGCCCAGGGACATGGGTAAGCTAAACCAGAACATATAAACTTGACTCGCAAGAACGTAGCTAACATTTAGACAGAACACATACCGCCGGAACAGTTGGCTCTAGGACTTTTGGTGTTGCAAAGAACGTCAACATCAAGGGCGTGAAGGTTCTCGAGGACAGTGGCTCTGGTTCTATTGCTGGTATCGTTCGTGGCATTGACTTCGTCGTCACTGACCACAACAACCGCAGAAATGACCCTGGCTTCCAAGGATCTGTCATCAGCATGTCCCTTGGTGGTGATGGTCTCCCACAGTCCATGTTTAACATCCTTCAAAAGGCCACTCAAGCCGGTATCCACGTCTCTGTCGCCGCTGGTAATGAGAACCAGGATGCTTGCAATACTTCCCCCGCCGGTTTCTCCCGTCAGATCCCAATCATCTCCGTTGGTGCCACTGATATCGATGACCGTCGCGCTTCCTTCTCCAACTTCGGCAGCTGCGTCGATATCCACGCCCCCGGTGTTGACGTTGTTAGCACTTTCAACACCGGTAACACTGCGACTCGATCTCTTCAGGGAACTTCCATGGCTTGCCCACATGTTACTGGAATGATCGCATCCCTTCTCGTCCAGAACCCAAACCTCAGGGAAAACCCAGTTGGCATGAAGCAGCTTGTTATCTCCATGGCTCAACGCGGTGTCATCAGGGCCGGTGCCAACGTCCCCACTAATGGTCAGGTTTTGTTGAACAGCGGCTTCCCCGGTGTTCCAGCTTAAAATTCTAGACTTGTAAATTCTTTTTGTCGGAGTCTAAATAGGTCCGATCCCATCTAGCTCCTTTCTCTTCATTGTATTTTTATAGCGGTTTCTTTCTTTCATTTCTTTTCTCTGTTACTGAATATACCCTACATTCAGCATTCAGCATTAGCATTCATCTGGAGTTTTTCTGAGCGGTTCACTGTCAATGAAAATATTCACATTACAAAATTATCTTCTCAAACCCTTATTAAACCATTCTCGTGACTTTCTCCAAATATCTTATTTAACCTAAGTAACGATTCTATGTTATCATTTCTAGTAACTCGCATCTAAGTGCTCCATCTTTCGGATCGTACTACATAACCACATATCTACCTTTGTAAGAGTATTGCACAACAAGCGAATCCCATGCATACTGCAAAAACCAAGTAGCAGATCCGACTCTAAGGTCGGCAGGTCTAAATTATTTGGTAACATATAGTTAGATATCTTAAATTAAATTAAATTTACTATTAATATTAGTTATACAGGATCATAACTATCAAGAAGTGGTTCTTTGTCAACCCCTAATCGACGTGACCCGTCGCGGCCTCTGTACCACCCGAATCCATAAGTATGCCCAAGTTTCTCAAGAACCTCCTGTCTTCGTACAGTTGACATCCCCCAGGTATCGACGACGTCGTCCAACAGGGTACTATTTTGACAGTATGCAATCATAGACGCCAAGGAAGTCGGTTGTCTTGGTAGGTATCGTTTCCTCCGGAAACTGTACACCAGAACAAGGGTACAACAAAAGAGTCCAAGGATAACCAGCGATACGATAGTCAATGGCAGCGACATTACGACTCTCTTTTCATATTTGAATATCGATCCATCAATGTATCCACCACTAGAGGACGTACCCCCCTCCAAAAACAGGTCTGCTTTGTTCTGTGCCGCAAAAATACTAAAAGATAAAGCGAACGTTTCGCTAGCAAGTTTCCCCAACTCCACGGGATCGAAATAATTAGTTCCGTTCGACTTCGCAAGGCGGGTCATAAGAAGACCCTCCCAGTCTTGTGCCCTGGTACCTGGAATTGTAGGGTACAGGCGGAACATCTCCGGCAATTTCTGTAAGAACTCGGTCTTGGAAAACCCTGGCTCAAGATAATCGTCGATTTCCGACGAATTGCCTTGTTTTTGATATGACTTAACGTTCCCTAGCCGGTCTACCTCAACGCTGAAGTTCGCAACTGTGACTTTTGGGTGGCAAACCAGTAGTGTTTGCTCCGGTTGGTCATCTATAATATACCCCTGCGCACTTCGTCTATACAAACGGCGTGACCATGACACGGGTACAATATTCAAACATAGTGCCTCTCTGATCCATTTCTTTTGTTCTTCTTCGAAAGAATCCCGTTTTGCGAAGTTTATAGACACCTTTTCGTTATCATCTGCTGAGTTATCCTCGTATAGCTCACCAGAGTTGTCGAGGCTAGGAAATGGCCACCTGCCAAAACTAACGTTGTGATAGTATGGAGATGTGTCCGTCAATGCCGGCGGTTTATACCCAAATACTGTCCCACATGAGAGCATATCCGATGGATTTCCTTCGTATGTATTTGGAATTTGTAAAAACGCCGTGGTTGTGCCGTTATTATTATTAAAGTAAATGCTTTCGCCGTTGGTTCCGTTCACGACTTGGCGGCATTCCATACTACCGCTGAATCCCAGGGTAGTCGTGCGATAGAAGTCAAAGTTGACACTGACATTTGGCCCCGGGGTAGGAGTGACGGGTAAAAACATATGCTCCCGGGTGGACCACGGTGGGAGTGGGACATGATCCGTAATGTTAGCTCGGGCTGCAGCGAATGTATCCAGAAAGTTGTCATCCCGTCGAATGAGCTCTGGGTCGAGGACTACCCAATAGTAGAAATCCCTTGGGATCATAGGCTTCGTTACTTGAGGTCGAAAGTTCATCGCTGTCCTAACTGGCCGAATATCTTCGAGAAAGATACCTGGTAGTGTAACAGCTAGGAGACTAACAAAAACGGTCATGAGAGAGACGACCGAGAGAAGGAAGTCGTGGGCAACGAAGGATCGCGCTATCAGGACCACAGGTATTGTTTGGTACTTGAGGGACAAGCTCCGTTTTGCGGTAACGTTCCTCTTAAGAAGGTTGTAAAAGGGCTGAAGTACCGATATGTCTCGATTAATAGAGGCCCAAACTGGCTCCAGCAGTGTTGCAACCAGTGTCGGTATAAAGGCCCAGATTAAATTAAATGTAAAGGAATTATTCGAGAGAACCGGAAGTCCCGAGCTTCGGCTTTCAACGAAAAGGAAGATCAAAAAGGCGATTAGAGCAATGTGGGCGACAAGAAATGAGGCGCCGATTTTAATTCGTAAGTGGAAGGGGATAGGCTCCTCCTTTACCGTATGCCGCGGAATGGTGGTTTCTAATACCCGGGATATCAAATTAGTCTCGATCTAAGGAGTATCACCAAGATATCTCGGTAGGATAGTTAATCCACTTACGAGATTGGGGAGCGGATGTTTCATCGAGTTTGTATACCAAGCCCCCTGCGGAATCATTCCAGTATCCCAGGCCTAATTGGCTCCCGCTAAGGCTCGACTTTAATATCTTGGTACTCGCCCTGTCCAGCCCGGCAAACTTTGAAGGTAGGTCACTACGGGCAATGAGAGCCATCGTAGCAGAGAGGGAATCTGGGTCGCTCTTCAATGTCGAGTCCCTCTGATACGAATACGCACAGAGGACCACGCCCATCAAGAGCAGCAACCCAAGGAAGGCATCTGAGACGATTGCAAAAGTCCGGTCTATAACTATTGCCTGGCCTTGAACGGACACTGTGCCAGTCACGGTTTCGTTGTGGCTGGTTAAGAACGCGGGGCTCGTGCTAGTCGCTAAGCTGAAGAAATGTTTGTATGTCTGTTCAGTAGCGTCTCGCAGGACTGACCCTTCTAGGAAGGCACTCTTTGCAAATGTTCCATTGAACAGCGTATCCGCGACATTGATATTAGCGTTAGCGAATACCGATACGTCTGATCCAAGAACCTTCTGAGTCCCCCGATTGAAGAGCGCAGCATCGAACGGAACGAGATCTATATCTTCACGTCGAATGGACCGTCGAAAAACAGGAGCAGACTTCCGCTCTAGTATGGCTTGGGTAGTCGCATTGATGGTCACATCTTGCTGAAATTCTTGCACTCCCCTTAGCTCACATAAAACCGATTTGACCTGGGCTTTCCCCTCCGCTTGGTTCCACTGACCAAAACTAGCCAACGTTGTGGTATTTTTGAAGCCGCACCACTGGCCAAGATCTGGCCGCCTCCATTCATATTTGTACGGGACACTAGAAGCATCGTTGGCAGCGTCAACAATGAGAGAGCTTGTTATGTTGCAGCTAGTATCTTTGAATTGGTGGGAAACAGCGTATTCTACGCTGACATATCGGTCACTTCCTCCAAGTCTTTTTGTGGAAGTTATGTTCAAGAACGAAGGCTCCACACAATTGACGTCCAAGGTATAAAACAAATCAGTCAGAGACCAATTACTTGAGATGGCAAAATTGGCTTCCCGGAATTCTTTAGAAGGGATAATCGGAAGGAAGCTATCTCCTCCAGCGGTAAACCCCGGTGAGCTGCCGTTGAGCCTACTAATCGTATACTCTGTGAAAAGAAACTCGGGGGTTAAAGCTGAATCGCTGGCGTTAAGGGGTAGAAACTGAGCAGTAATATTAAAAGTAGTCTCGAATTCAGATATTTTGTCCACTGTCGACAGTATACTACTTTGTAGTGGTGTGACAACGAGAGTCGCGATCAAGAATATCGTCGAGGAAAGAAAAACACTCCAGTGCCGTTTGAAAAGTGCTTTGACTGGAACGAAGAGAGGAAATTGGTATTGATACTCCAGAAACAGAGCACCTGAATTTGCGCCTTTTGTCCTCGACAGATCATAAAACGGCTCCAACCGTTTACAGTCCAGGTCCACAATTGACCAAGCAATCCCATACAAAACCGCAATTAAGGTTGGAAGATACTGGACAGCAAAGTACTGCCCGAGAGGGAGGTCGTCGATGTCCTTCGTAAAAAGCAAAGCCCCATTATGGTCGCTAAAATAATAGAGAGTTTCGATAACGATAATAAATGATAATGTCAAAGTATTAAGAAAAATAAGATATGGAAGCCGAATCGTAAAAGGCTTCCAAAAATTGGTGGTATCATATTGATCAGCTCCACTGGAGCCAGGGCGAGGATTCGGACTTGCTCCGGATTGCGCGGAACGATACTGCGGAATACCGTACAGGGGTGACTGCGGGCGGAAAGCCGTCTCCATGAGCGTTGTCCTTGAAAAATCCGACCCCGCGTGAGACATGGGTGTCGTAGGCCGTAAGGTCGTCGCCTCGTCCGATGGCTATCGATTCTCAAGTTAGCATTGATATACTAATGGAATTTGAAATCTGTTCAGACGTATATATATACTTACGCCAGGAGATTGTTGCCTTGACTGCATCATTCTGGGAGGCGGATGAGCCTCGCCTCTTGAACTTCCTTCCAAAAGCTTCCTTGATCTTATTTTTGATCGTGAACGGTTTCATTTCAGATATCTCGTGGAAGTATGATATACGCAGTATACCAATATACCAAATAATTTGTACGACCTCGAGCGTATGTGTAGTACAACGCCTCAATATAATGCAAGCCGATTATAATCGTGTGCAGTGAAAGGAACCAGTCCGAGTGATCGTAAGAATCTTATGGACCTAGCCAAAAGTAAGAATATAGAAAAAGCATGAAGAGAATGAATTGAGGTACATTGTGAGGGTATAAGATCACGCACGAGCAGCTCAAATGAGGCCCCTCAATCCTTATATTCGACATTTTCGTGTTTATGGATCCTACCCAGAAGGGGTTACCCATCCTGCAATTGGCTGATGTTGTGGATCTCGAAAAAAAAAAACGGCCCAATACCGCCCTTAACGCGCCGTGCCTATGACAGTGCATGGTCAAAGCCTTTGTAAGCCTTCCTATCTTTATTTTAGTCGCGATAGATCGCCCCGCATATTTTGATACGCCAATAAAAAGGATAATGCGTGAGTTGTCAACTGGGAACGTCGATAGCTGGGGTTTCAAGACGGGGAAATCAACGATAGGGGCGCCTCGAGAAACGAACCCTTGGGCGGACCTCTTGGCGCCGAAAATAGAAACCGTCCGTGTTCCTGCCAGAGCTTTAGTGAGCGGCTTGAAATCCAACACCAACTCATGCTCGGACCTGGAGACACCATGCATCTGCATTAGATAGGGGATTCGAGAGATTTCGATGGTCTCGTAAACCAGTTTCCACGATTTCGATAAGGAGCACACGCAATACTCGATAAAACTCCGGTGGCACCAGTTTTTATGGCGTTGAAACAATTTTAGATCGAACACCGGATTTTCAATATGGGTGGGTATCATGCTAAGCAAGGAACCTATCAATTATGTACAAGAAGTTAAATCCAGAAACCCCGTCGACGAACCCTGCTTAGTCGGTGGCTCGTCGCTTCCACCCACTCACGCCCAGGATACCAAATGCATTCTCTTCCCAATCTCTTTCAACGTTGTGAACTGTCTCATCGAGCGGCTGTAAGCTCCATTTTCGGAACGGCGCGATGTCCATGGTGCTTTCATAGCCTGCTTGGTACATTTCATAGCCAGTCCATGCAATCATTGCGGCATTGTCAGTGCAAAACTCGATGGGGGGAAACGCGAGGTCCACTTTGTCGAAATTATAGAAATCTAGTTGCTTTCGAAGCCTATCTGATACGTTAGCAGTGAATCTACCCCGCTCGACTTGAGGCTCAGACTTACACTTCTCGTAGAAATTTATTGGAAGCAACACCGCCACTGACCACGAGAGTTTCGATATCAATATCCTGCTTTCGCATATTCTCAAAGGTCATGATAACTCTGGACGCAAGGTGTTCCCAACACCGCCTCATCACCTCCTTTGAGAGTGCCTTACGTTCCTCAACGTCAACCCAGTTGTCTCCTTCCGCATTTCTCCTTGTATCAACCAGTCTATCTACACTGCTCCTCAAGCCAGCGAAACTAAATTTCATTAACCCCCGGTGTCCCTCTTTCTTCGCACCGCCTAGAGACACGGGCAATCGCCACCCATACCGCTCTTGCAGCTGGTCACCAACGTTATCAGACTTCGACACCTCGTACCCGTTATCAGAACAATCGGAGAATGCAAACTCTTCAAGCATTTTGCCATAGTTCGTATCTTTCTTAGACCTGACAATTTCGTCCGGGACGATAACCCTAGCGACTTTATCGATGCAGTCTCCAACTGCAGTGTCAATGGTCTCGGCAAGGACTTCGTGGTCTGTCAAGCCCCAACTCACCACGATCATAGTGTGGCCACCACTGACGAGCAAGCTTAAGAAAGGATACCTAGGACTATCCAGCCCTTTACCCTCCAGTGCTCTGCACAATCGTACTGTTAGAGCATGAGCTTGCATATGATTAACGCCCACGAGCGGGACACCCCAGGCCACAGCAAGCCCTTTAGCTGTTTGCAGCCCGACGTCAAGAGATGATATCATTCCCGGTCCACGAGTGACAGCGACAATATCTGGCTTCTGCCCGGGTAGATACTTTATCGCAGTTTGTATCAACGGCGCCAAACTACGCCTGTGCGACTGGAACGCTGTTATGGGATTTATTCCCAAGAACTTGGTCGTATCGGCAGTCACCTTACCGTGAAACCGTAGACTCGGATTCCCAGACTCTGGTACCTGGAGAATAGCGACAGAGGAGTCATCGCTACAACGAAGAATGTCGCCATCGTTAGCTAGATCTATCGATCTATTCTTAATAAGAATACCGAGGGAATGCAATGGTGTTATTACAAACCAGGAAGATTCAACTCCCAATACCGTAAAGAACCTTTTTGACCGGTATTGGCACCTCACCGGCCACTGCGTTTGACAACCTCTGATCAAGGTTGTCCCACAACGGCCAATTTGAGACCTATGGTGCGGCCAGGCGCATCGTGCCACCGTCCCAAAAAGCCCTGTCACCGTCATGCAGAGGTGTCGATTCCAAACGCCTTATCTCAATTGCAATTGCGATATTTTAGACGCGACCGTAGAGTGGCCTCGACGTCTCGGGATTAAACAAACGTCGGTTCTAAATTTACGTACGCGTAGTGCCGTAGTCTCATGGAAGGTTTATCCCAGCCGGTCCTCTGAAACCTTCTGGTCGATCGATTTTTAAATTTTTGTGTTCCACAAAACGACTACACGCCCAACACATTTTTTGTCTGTGGTAGACACCTTCTGCTGGCGCACAGGCCAACACGGTCCTTCCACAACTGCAACCCGACTTGATACCTCGAGTTTACACTATTACAAGTGTTCGATTAGCACACAAAAAATCAGATACACCAACAGGCTTGTCGATAATACTAACACTGCGTTCTTCATCAGCTGCTAACGGAGTTAACCTTATTGTCACCATGTTCTAATTTATCCAGATAATCTTGGTTTGCCACACCTTGAAACATTGATACGAGAGCTATTGCCGTTGGGTTCTGGGCCGGGCCAATGCATGGCGATTGATGCCGTATTGATAAAATGCACTCTACTTTCACACCATTCTCAGCTGAACTTCGGTATGAGCCATTTGTGTCACCTATCAAACCGTTTACGATACGCGACGAGAGAAGCCCGATATCTCCCGCACAGACACTCGGGGAAAAAAATATATTTTTCAGTGGAGAACCTGAAACGCCTCCTGCAAGCCACGAGGATGCATTAAAAACTCCAGTTCAACCGCAATTGCAACGCCACAACGCAGGTTAATGAGATCCTGACATGAAGCTGGGCGATAAGAATGAGGGAGGATCGCAAATTGGCCCAGTTACGAAATTTTCAGGGTTAGAGTATAGGGAAGCCCGAGCCTTTCCTTTCGGTATTTCAGGTCACTTTTCAGGCAGACTATATCGAATTGAATCAGGATGTTGTCATACTGCGGCCTTGAGCCCGGAAATCGATCTGCTTCATCTAGAAACAATAGCTCGTAAGTACTTAAGTCACTGATGGGAAACTCCATCATTCAAAACCGGATATAGACAAATATTTGCGTTCCTAAATTACTCGCGAGTTTTTTCAACTTGTTTCGTTGGTGGCCAAATCAACAATCGATAGGGCAAAAGTGAGGGGAATGTAACTAATTCAAATAGTGCTTTAGCTCTTACATCTGACTAGTACAGCTGAGGTCGACCCTCCTTCCCATCTGAACGAAGGGATGTCAAAGTGTCTCTTGGCCGATTCTGTCTGTACCCAAAATGTTACCGGCGGGGAGTCGGCTGCATCATCTCCCGCGAGCAAACACTCAGCCTTGGGCTTTGCCCCCATGAGCATCACCAGGTATTTGTCTGAGTTTGTAAATAGGATCGTTGCGGCCCCCACGACCGTTCCGATCTGAGGCTAATGGCGTCGTCCAACCTCCTCGTGCAACCGTCGAATGAAACTGCCACCCTCAGGAATGTGTTTTGCATATCAACGATCCATTTCCGGCGAAGGACACCTAGGCAGAAGTCTAAGAGGCCATCACACGGACAGTAATGTTTGGATTTTGCGTGTCCTTTAGCGCCTACTTCGAACTATCCTTTTAAATGTATAAGGATCATCGGTTTCTGGATATCTATAACAGGGGTTCTGTGGAAGAGAAAGACAGGCCAGCTCATCGGCCATGTCAGGACAAACACCAAGACCGGCAGTCGAGGATCCGAAGCTAGGGGTATCGCCCGGGAGAATGATTTTTCGACATAACGGGTGAAGGCTCAATCTCTTGACGGGCTAGAGTATAGCTACATGCAAATTGTAGCATTGATGAGAGTTAAAATCTAAAAAAAAAAAAAAAACCTCCGTATATTCTAGCTGACTTGCACTTAGATGACCTGGTCTTAGGCCGTTAAGTGCCACTTGACAACTTCACGAGTTGGAGGTTAGAGCCAAACTCCCATATGTCATCTACGAAACTTGATCAGCGACCCGATAGAGTGTCGACCCTCGATCTGTGATTCAACGCGTGGGCAACTATCAACCTAGCATACCTCACAGCCCTAAGTTTTAGAGGATTAAAGATCTAATCCTAGGTCAATATGCTAATTTAGACAGGTGGTCTAGATGCTCCTAGTATTGCCAGACTTCTATTCGATAGGTGATTGTTTTCGACATTTGATACGGGATATTCCATGAAAAAGTATCGTGAAAACACTGAGTCCGGGCAGCTTGTCGAGAGGTTTGATACATATCCGCTCCAACTATCTCAGATTTTGTTGGTCTAGTCATTCGTAGTCCCGAGGAGAACGATAATGCCTGTTGCATCTTAAACAGCTAAGGGTTACACGTACATACTTTGTTACACGTTAGTAACTGCGTAATGTTGGAATTAAACTCGATATAACAAAATATTTGATACTCCTTAGTAGCACTGTCTCTTAAGCTCTTGAAATCTTCGACAAGCCGACAATTTCTTTTACCAATCTAAGTCCAAAGCAGAGCCAACCGATCAAAGACGGTCACCGACAAGGACCGGGCGCCATTTTGTCTTGAACTAGCTTTTTACAGGCGAACCAATCTCATCTCGATCTCGTACGTATATGCTATACCTTCCCAATACTCCTCCCAAGGATTGCTCCGTCGGATGTAGAGGGCTATTTCCAACGGCCTGTTGTCCGTTAAGTGGTTGATTACCTGCCGGTCCTCTTCGAACTGTCTCTGCGAAAATTGAACTCTATGAGCCAATTTGCTTCATGCTGATCTCCGGGCTGGGTGGGAACCGAGCTTGATACATAGACCCACGAAGAAGGCTGTGGGCCCTTAGAGCCCTGTCACAACAGGTAGTAGACGGGCACGCCAAAGTTTTCCATCTGACCTCTTTCCAACTTGCATTTAAAACAACAGGTTGATGAAATTAGTCTAACAGGCGCTCAAAAACCCGTATGTTACAGGATCATCGACATGAAATATTTCCCCGAAAAGAGGGCCCAGGTAACGTTCAGTTAGTTATTAATCCCACATGACAGGTTTTGTAAACATACGATATCCACATCTGTCGTACGAAGTATGCCTGTGCCGGGAGGGGCGACCAGCCTCCCGTAGAGGATCCTAGGGTCTTTAGTCTTTTATCAAGCCCGTGGCTTCCGAGGGCATGATCCGGGTTGGCCGCGGATGTGTACCGTTACTCTACCGTTGTTGCGACTCGCTCTTGTGATGAATACCCCCAAGGAGGAGGGAGAATTTTTCCTTTTGATAACTTGCCTGGACGATTAAATGCAGGCAGTTTGCATCAATGCATCATGCACCGTCGGTTCGTGGTCGTCGAAATGGAGGGGTGTCAAGTGATATGATTCGATTCCTCTAGGAGGATTTAATAATGTATCCGCTCTAACCAGGCAAGCCATCGGCCAAAATGGTCATTTTTGAGTTAGGCAAAGGTCTAGAGCCCCAATACAAAGTGTTGAAGGCGTGCATCCCGTCAAAAATCCACAGCGATGATGTGGTGTCTGCAAAGGTTGGAGTATCAGGAAGCGATCACATTTCACCGCCATTGCATTGCGAGAGTCTTCAGGCGGGGTGTCAATCTCGTAGGTATGAACGAAAAGACTCTGGTTCTGGCCAGGCTCCCGGACTGTTGACGACACCAAGTTTTAGAGATCTGAAAAATTGAACCCGATTATCACATCTTGAAATGTGCAACCAATACGGCCGCACAACGCGCTAGATATGCATGTGCAGCCAGGTGGAGAGCAGAGAATGTCCTGTCTGTGCTTGTTCATGCCGACAGGGCGGCTTGATGGCAACCGAAAGACCCCTGGGTTGTAAGCGTGCGTCCTGCGGGTTCTCCCAATGTGTTTCTTTTTTACGAAGCCTGTGTGGTGATAGCTGGGCAAAATTACAAAATAGTCAATGATGCAAACGAATCATCTATGCACATTCAAGACTAGTGAATCGGTGCAGCTGCAAATGTCACAAACAAAAATTTCGAAAGCCAAATTGTGACCCAAACGTCACAAAAGTCGTACGAGACATCGACAAACCAAAGCAAGAAGCCAATCTTTTGGAGGCGTCGAGGTATCGATATTCTGGCCCGAGCATGCTGGCATACTCGCATCAACATCCATGTTCTCAAGCCCACCCGCTTGGGGGTTTCAAGGAAATTCGCGATTTAACCTATATTAAGTTCGGGAAGGAGTTCGCAATCTGAAGAACTCGTCTTCCTGCCCGAACCCAAGTCGGCGAAAAACGGAAATACCTCCAAACCTGACGGCGCAGTCGATCCCTTCCAGATCTGGACTCGTCGCCTCCTGTATCGTTTCTGATCGAAGCGTCAAGATGCATTTGTGCGAATGCCGAAGGGCCCGCAGGAACTGCCAAGTTGCAAAGTGGGGTCCACAAGCAGCTTGCTTTGACTCTTTCGAATGTGATCGAAAATTTCCCTCCCTGGCGGATTTCCTGGTAAGCAATCCAGACGTTTCACTGCCGCAGGGTCAGATTTGCACTAATCGTTCAGATCTGTATCCAGCCTAAATAAACGGGGCGAAAGCCCTGTCCGCTGTCCCAAGATGTAAAAGAAAAACACTTGAGGCGGCGTCGGCATATTAACCCGATCGATTGAGGGTTCAGTGCCGGTTCTTGAATCAGTCTGGTTTAACTCAAGCTCAGATGTTCTGAGCCGCAATATTTAATATATTTTAATTACAACAGGTATTAAAATCGGCATTCGATTCAGGATGTAGCGGGCGAGTTGTCGCCCCTTTCCTTTACAACACTGACCACTACCCGATTATATCGATATAAGTGGGGTGGCCAGGTTGAAATCGGAATTCTGGCAGGTTAACTGGTTGCTCAGCTAAGTCAAGTCCAACAGCTTCATGCTGTTGACGAAAATTTAAAGAAATACCCAACCAACATCTATCAAAATTTGCAAAGAGCACACCTCGCCATGCAGATTGCATAGCGCTCAAGCTCTGCGGCCTAGTCAAATGCATGCAGGCGGAACATCTCATCCACTCCCAACGATTCACAATCGGAGAGTTTCCCTAGAGCCGAATTTCTTCCAAGGGTCTTAAGAAAGATTTTGAGTGGTCATGACATCTGCTCGATTCAACCGAAAATCGCGTATCGTGCAAGTCCAGGTAGCCAAGCATAAGTATGCACTAAGGGATCGTTTCTTGTCTTCTGATTGGATGGTGAAATTGCAAGATCGAAGGCCGTTGGTTAGATCAAGATCTGAGAGCCTATTTTTGGGGTGGGTCTGGAAAGCCACACCAAAGAACGAAGATTGGATCCAATAATGACGCGGGATAAGAATGCTCACTAACCGGATCAGGAATGCCTTCAGATCTCAGCGGAAGCCGGTCACACCGCTGGCGGTTGGGAGAAATGCCGCCCAAATTGCCACAAGACAAGGGAAACCGTTTGTTTTAACCACCGAAAGAGGTCAAAGGTTTGAATAGGCATCCTGAGACTAATTAGCTGCAGGACCGTATCAAAGCCGTTGAAAAGCAATCAGAGTTGCGGCAAACACCCTGAACCGGATCCAAAATTTTGGGCGAAGAACTAGCATCTCCAGACACCCTAAGAGAATCCGCCTTGGTGTTATGTTATGAGTGTCCCACGATACGGGGTAACTATTAATATCGGAACCTATATTGCGACGTGGATGTCCCTAGAAGGATCTTGGGGAGAGAGAGAGAAGAGAGGACTACATTCCAAACCCTTTCGAAACTGTCCGTTTAGCCGATGCGGGCATGTCTCAAGAAAACATCAAAGCATCATCTTGCCTTCCATCTCGTTTGCTGGAACTTCCCCAGAAGAAAACTTGCCCTGCTTCAGCGCCAGGGATGCAGCAATGGCTGTACTAACAAACATCCCGGCCGTTGAGATCTAGACCGCTATCCGACTTGGCCAAGAGCTCCACTATTGGAGGGACCCTGGCCTTATGAACGTTCTCATTTCGCCTACCCCTAACCATTTCATCGAAAAGCAATGCTTTGCTATCAAAGACACGCGGGACGACTCCTGATTATTGGTGGGCCCATTTTAGATTGGGGCTATGACGTAGCTGAAATTCTCTTGGGCTCTCTTAATTGCAATCCGAAGCCGATACAAGCAAGTGGGTACAAACCTAAACCGGCCGAGGCTTTGGGGACGCAAATGTCTGCATGTAACCATCCCGAACGATGCATCCACTTGAAGGGGAAAATATCGCGTGTTCTTCACGTTCCAATGGAGATATACGATCTGCAATTATTAAAGATTCGCGGGAGCCTACTAAAGGCTGCTTCGTTAGTCTCTATGAGATGTCAATCAGTCGGCCTCCACCCAGGAATATATGTATGCTATCGTGCGGAGAAGGCTGGGACGAGAAGAGCCTTCTATCTCCGCCGCCAGATCGTCCGCTAGGGCCAATATTCCTCCATTTGGCAACGAACACCCCGAAGGAGCGATGAAGGGACGAAAGCAGCCCGGGAGGAACAGCTGCCAGTGTCAGGATCTAAAGTTAATCTCTTTTTGGCATGGGTCCAGCTCGAATGCGCCACAGGCGGTCCCCAATCTGGCAGTGGGTTCTCCCAATCACCCCAGTTGAGACTTCTTAATTGATTTTTCATCGGCGACCTCCTTCCTTATCCTTCGAGCTGGCCCACCTTGGCGGGAGGGCCACTGAGTCCAGACAACCAGCGAATCAACTGCATTGTGTGTATACTATCGGACGCTCTGCTACGTAACAAACACTGACTGCCTCGGTAAATACCGTTAGAACCGGCATTGCATCAAACAACCGAGTGAAAGAGGAACTCGACTCTTAGCGCCGTTTTCGATCACATCCAACTTGTGACGAAAATCGGCAATCCGGAGGGGCTAACAGGCATATGCCTGCGGGAAAGACGATGGAAGAGGCTTTTGGCCGCATCCAGACCTTCGGGTTGTCAAGGGGTTTGCCAGCTGGATTCCGAAGATCTTGTGAGATCCTCACAAAATCCGTGAAAGGTTCCAAATTGTTGGATGCGCAAACCCAAGAATATCTTCCGGTATCACCAAAACACAGCGGCTCCAACCCCTCACCATACCAGGTGTGCCCTTATCGGCTCAAAAGAATTTACTCGCGGTACTACTATACTGTTGGGACACGGTCCCAGGAATCTTAAGATGATTTGATGTGGTACCCATTTTCCAAATTTGCTAATGTCGAGCATTCTCTGAGAATTTAAAAGGCGATCCATCGGTATACTTCAAGAGCCGTCTGCAAACGAGAGTCAATGTCTCTGAAACGAAGCGTCCCGCCCGGCTAGATAGACACGAAGGGTTGCGATGGTTCACACACCGACCTTTCGCAGCTGAGTCCCTAGTAGCCAAAGCTGGAATATTCCTGTGTATTAAAAACCTGCTTGAGTTTTGATCGGTCCTACCGTAGAGGCGAGGAAACCGGCTGAACCCATCCCTAGATCCAGAATCAGGAGTTACAAGCAGTTCTGCCGTTTGTTCTTTAATTTTAGCCATGGTTTTCAAGATCGGTAATTTTAACAAGTTGCGTTTCAGAAGCCTGCGACTTTACTGCTTTCTTTAGAAGATGCCGCTTTCTCTGGAGCTAAGCTTAAACAGCCAGCTTGGGAGAATTGCGCGGTTGGGTTGAATCTCGATTCAAATTAATTAGGCCACACTACAAACTGACTGGCGGATCGGGCTCCAGTCGAACCAAATAAGAAATATTGGGAATTTGCTGGGGGTTTAAGCTATTTTGTATCGAGAATCGAGAGAACGACTTGGCGACGAGGTCCCGCCCTGACTTTTAGCAACATGCTCGGGAGATCGGATTGATGGTTATATCTGATTTGCATAACGAACATGTCCGATGCTCACTAGGCGCTATCAGGAAGGCCAAGAATCTATGGAGCAAGGAGCAAGAAGCAAACCCAGTTGCTCTTGAGCTGGGTTACAGAAACGTCGACTATCAAATCTTCCCCCAAGTCAACGGATAGAGTTTATGTAACTCAGATGGCAACCCACGATTTTAGTCCAATTTGCACAATCACGTTGGCTTCGATCGTGAGTAGCACAGTCTCTAGCGCGATGGGAACTCTGATCGATGAACATATCACGTATCAAACATGAAGTTCGTAAACCCCGGTGCGAGATCCAAACTCTACTGGTTCCCTCTTGCATTGGCAAGTGGAGTTTTATACGCCACTGATTTCTCGGTCTAAATAACTCGACGATTCCTCAACAGTTTACGGAGTGGATACATGGGATGGGGATTCTGGACCACGAATGCGAAAAAGGTGGCTTTCCCTATCTAAAATTTCCAATCTCCATCCCCACGAGATCGTTAACTTTTGCTGGTCTAAAAGGGCCCGTGTAAGTGCGATACGAAGTCTATGATTTGATGGCGAACTTAGTTAGCCAAAGCGCCTCAAAAAAAAAAAAAAAAAAAAGAAGAAGAAGAAGAAGTTAGCAAAAAAGCAAACTGTTTGCTGCCTCCACATCGTCATCGTCGAGTCTTAATTTCCTTGACGGCGGGTCCCACGGCCTTTTCAGCCTTAGCCCCACTATGGTCTGAATTCTTCTCTTCCCTTAACGATTCGGTTCGATTTGCTTTTGCCAAGCGGGCAGCCTGTTGTGCTTCTGATTGAGGTGTGCTTTTTTCACATCCCTGACTTTCCCGGACCTTGTCCCCGCGACCCAAGGGCGGCCGCCCGGGAGCTTCTCCCTGTGCTCCCCATTTAGCTCATTTCTTTTTTCTCTGCCTCTCATCAAGGCCCACACAGGGAAGAGGAAATCTGTGGAGGTTTCTTGGGACAATGGGATGCTTTTTCCCTCCTCAAAGGTGGACAAATTTCATGTCCACACACCTGGGGAAGGAGCCCAGGAGCGGAAGTATAAGCACCCAAGACGTACGCATATGCACCGAAACATATTATCCATTAGTTTCGTTTCTTTTCCTTGCGTACTATCCAAGTTGCAATACATATACCCTTCTCCCGCCGTCTTCCCGTTCGCTTGTACGCTGAATAAAAACCACTCCACCTATATAATCATCATCAGGCTCATATCTCCACACTATAATATTCCTTTGCTGCAGATATACATCCGGGCATCTCGGTCTTAATTCTACAGCTTCTATCCCTTAACTCATATCTATACCTGGAACAAGTTCCTCTAAGGTAATTCCTGACATGGCCTTTCCCCAGCAAGTTTGTGTTGTCATGTCAGTGCTGATTTTATATTAACTGCTAGGCCCACCAAGCTGGTTGCACGACATATCCTTAAGAAACACAAAAGAGAAGCAGAGAAAGGAAGGGTTAACATCTACGTGATTCCACCTGATCGTGGTCTGCCAAAAACTACAATACTACAACAATGCAGCAACGTCGGGGGCCATGGTCTCCTTTAGAAGATGCAAACTTGGTGTCTTTGGTTCAAAGATTCGGGGCCCACAACTGGGTACGGATATCACAACTAGTTGGAACGAGGTCACCGAAACAGTGTAGAGAACGGTTTCATCAGAACCTCAAGCCCCAGCTTAACCGTGATCCTATCACACCAGAAGAAGGCGCTCTGATAGAACAGCTCGTCGCTGAAATGGGAAAACGTTGGGCAGAGATTGCCCGAAGATTAAAAGGACGAAGTGACAATGCGGTCAAGAACTGGTGGAATGGTGGCATGAATCGACGGAAACGGATGTGTATACGGCAGAAACAGATCGAAGCAGGTCGCTCGTCAGTCGAACAGGAACGAGCCTACAAACTAGTATCCATCGAGCCCATGCCGCACTCGCCTCCATTCACTGGTAGCCCTCAGCAGCATCCAGCTCATCATCCAACCCTCGCCCCACCGGCTCACTCTCAACGACATTATGTTGAACCTGCCCTCCTCTCACCCCCTCTTTCTATCTCAATGTCGAGGCGAGGATCGAAGGAAACCACTCCTGCTTTGACCATGGATTCAATTTCACCGAATTCCACTTCCCCAAGACTACCCGCTTCGCCCGCAGTTGATGTTAACCTACCGCCCCTGGTGAACAGGGCTTCAACTGGGTATTCCCATCAAACTCCTCACCTTCTTCAAGGACTTTCGTATGAGGACCGCAGGCGAAGTCTCCCGCACCCCCTTGAAGAAAGAAGATATCCCCAATCGACCCAGAGCGAGAAGCCATACCTCCATAGCCCGCTCGCCCATCGACACTCTCAAGAACATGGTGGATACCTTGCACAGCTTGCAGAGCTCTCCCAATCCTTCCGAGTTATGGAGCCAAAGCAAGTTCCACTCCCTCCACCGGCTACTCCAATTACAGGATCATTTCCGACACTCCCAGTAACGCCGCTCTCTCCTGAGAGCTCGAATAAGGACCAGAGGATGACCCTATCCAGCATTCTTCTATAACACCCTTTGCACCTAATCTCATAATTATTAGTCGAGTTTCAGGCCCATTTGTATTACTTTAGCGATAACATCTTTTCGCATTCGTCTTTTATTTGTCACGCTGGTGGACGCCATGCTCGTACCATTCTCTTTTCATATATATACTTTTCCTTTGCTGGGTAACAAACCTGAGCATTCATTTTCTTTTTCATTACTCATCTGGAAGGGAATTCAGGGAACGGAGTCTGGCAGGTCTTTTTTTCTCTATTGACATTTGTGCCTTTCTTTTGCTCTCGCTTTTTTGGCTTTACCGGGTGGAATATTTCCTTTAACTGTCACATTTTCACACTATCTCATATCAACCTTCTCTGGCGTTCTTGGGGGTCCTTTCGCAATAATTGTATAGTAGGTGATCGTTGGTCACCAATACCGATGTTGCTCAAACGCGGCCTATTAGTTGGCCTCAGCTTATTCTTTTTTGCCAACCTCACGAATTTTCGGGGTTTGTACCAACAATTAGCGGTGTATCTAGTTTGAACAAAATGCTCAACAAACTACCACAAGAACACATTTTTTGGTCATCAACACTACACTATTGTATCTCTACTTTCTCCATACCCGAATCGTTATTCCAAGGTTGTGTGAAACTCCAACATCGCGAGATGGCCACTTGGCTCACCTGCTGTTCCATTGGGGAACACAGGCCAGATGGGATATCACGCTGAAGAGCGGCGGATGAGTAAGTGTGGCCTAAACTCTAACGCTGGTCTCACGGAGGGAAAACGGTAACGCCAGCGCATTATGGAATGTGCCTCTATGGTAGTACGAGGAGTAGGAAATAGGTGATCCGTTTTCTGCCCGCTGGAAATTTTGCAACTGCTTTCATTGCATTAGCTTACCCCTCGCCTGAAGCCATTTTCTCTCCACCTCGGAGAATTCTTTTTGTGATGGGCAACGGCTCATGATCAGCTATTGCATTCTTAGACTTATACAGTATGGTTAACCTTGGTTTGTGTAGGCTAACCCCAACAGACGTGTGTAAACGGTGCTGAAATCACTATTGTTATATTGACAATCTGCTGTAATCTAGAAGCCAACAACCGTGCTATGTTTAACTGTAAGATATCCAATACGTGCGTGCACCAGAGCCATTGCTTTACATACACCAAGAACACAGCCGGTATGTTTAGTGCTAACCCAACTACCTAGATGCTACGAGTATCTGCTCCACCATCTCAACGAATGTGTACCCGGATCCCCTTCGAGATTCGTAATACTCTGTTGGTATTTCCCTCAAGGCAAAAGCCGGATGTAATACATCACCCAATCACATATGAAAACGAGAAGAGGGGGTTTTTGCAGATGGGATCCCGTAATTCGTGCCGAGAGGGGAGGGAGGGTAGATCCTCATCCTGGTGCCGTAGCTAAACATTATCCTGTTTTCTAAAGGAGCAAAAGGCTGGATGACGGATATACGATTGACACTGCAGAAATGTTATTTCCTTTGAACTCTGCAGCATAAACCTAAAGCAACCTGGCTAGAAGCTAAGAAAGTGCCTGGGAAAACCAAGAACTCCGGCCAAAAAAGATGACCCGTTCATCGGCTCTCTGTGATAGGCAAGAGGGAAGACGGCGAGGTCGAGATTTCCCTGTGCATCCAAGGGCACCCTTCCACGAAGGCGTCGAAAGTTCCCGGGACTCTGATAATACGTAAATGCAGTCCCGTACTAGCTTGTCATCGAAAGATAACTGCTCATCAATCAGGGCAGCAGTACTCTAAGGTAATTCATCCCAGCGGGCAGAGCTCAAGCTCAAACAAAAGCCTTGAAGATTCTTTCTAATCTGGTTTGAGCTCAATTCTGCGGCATACAAGCAGCACCTTAGCAAGCCTCAGTTCCACATCTCAGGAAACCAGATTTGATCTCGATTGGCGATTCCAGATCTATGCTTGCACGTTTTACTAGATCTAGCCGGTCTTTGACTGAGAAACATAATTCCCACGGAGTGTTTATGGAAATAAGATTTATCGATTCGATCAGATCAGATCATGATTCAACGGACGCTAGCTTGAGTTCGACCGGCCATTCAAGGAATATTCATCCGACCTATCAAATGTGGCAGGGCGTTTCTTTTGGAAGCCGAAGCAACACAGATATCCTGGCATTTCTTTGCTTCCGTACCGACTAGGTCTCGGCTCGTGCGTGGACGGTTCACATTCTTTGCAACGTCAGCACTGTTATGGTCCTGGGGATCTTGCAGAGTCAGGGCAAGAAGCAAAACAAGAGCCCACATCGGAATATTTCCCTTACGCCTGGACATGACTTCAGCTGGCCAACCCTTGACGATGCGCTGTGATAGCGAGAGGATCGTGCATCGGGTGGCTTTCTTCGAATTCAATTGGGGAATGATCTTAATGATCATTAACCCAGAACGTTGTGATCACTCCTGTAAGTGTCCAAACCGAAATCTGTACATTGAAGGCTAAGACCGGAATACCCGCCAGACTCAAATTTGAACTCCGCTATGGCTTAAGCACACATCGGACATTATGGAATTCGAGTTTGCAAATTTGCCACTCTGGATTCATCGTGTGTAGGCACTACGGACAGTTTTAACTGTAGGACTTTCCTATTACAATCGTACCTTACCGTACTAATTGGTTTTATAACACAATTGACCGGTGGCCTTAATTGCCAATGCTTCAGTCTCGGAACCGGAGTTTGGAATTTGGGGGGGTTCCCGAGTCCTCTTGGATGCCTGCTGTAACACCGGAGGCAGTAAATCGCATGCAAACTAGATTTCCGGGTATCGACTGTCCGATTGTCCAGCAGTTCAACAAAGAAAATAAAGGGGGCTTGCCTGACACACAGCTTGCAGATATAACCGAGTGGGAGCAAAAATACTTATTGGTGTGAGTGCAAAAAGGAAAGCAAAGTGACGTAAAGTGCATATGGCCGTCTCTGGAAGCGGGTTCTTCTTTCGCTCGAAATCGAGATGCATGAGGATTTGTGGGGAATGAGAGTTCTGCTTCGGGTTGATTGAATCCAACCATCGAACCAATTTGAGTGTAAATAACAAGGGTGGGTATGTAGGTGCTGTGCTGTTCAAACGCCAGGTCCCGTGTGGGTGATGTTCGATAACGAGGATTTGAAGAGATCTCGGATGCTCGTGCAGCAAAATGAGTTTGTACATGTAATGACAACAATTTTTGACCGCGACGATATGCAAAGATGCTATGGTGCATATCTTGAGAGGAACTGGCGAGCCAAGCGGTGCAACCGCAACCCGATTCTGCATTTCAGGCTACCCCACAGACCGTTCTGGCCGTTCAAGATTTAGCCAAAAGATCCACTTCATTGGACAATCTTGCATATTCCTCAAGTTCACGGAACATAGGCTCCACTTTTGCCAATTCAGGAAAATGGGGCGGTCACCAAAATGGTATAGCGGAAATTCTAAATCGGCTTGAAAGGCCACCAACTTCGTCATAACATTCTCCAAAAAAATGGCAAACATCGGATGGATCGATTCTCCTTTTCCTTCGGCGGCAGAGCAAAGAAACCTGGAGGCCGTTGCGGGAAATTGAATCTATTGCCTCGTTTTGGGCAGAATTGACGGATACGATATCCCGCATGAGCGTTTCGTCCCTGTTCCTTCCTCCCGATCTTACGATCGAAGATCTCGGAAGCCCCCCCCTGTCGATTTCTGATGAGTGCAGATTTATCGGGTAATAATTTCAGATCTAAAATCCAGTAGCTATCCCGAATGAGAACATGGATATGCCTGTAAGGGCTTGATCTGGGCCAGCTTCTTCTTCGATACGTCGTTTGGGAGCAGGTTTTGTTTGGATGTAGAGTTGAAGCCAGAGCTCGCCTCCCAAAATCTACTTTAGTATGTTACGATGGTGTTCGCCAAAAAGCTAAGGCCCACACATATTCACACGTTCTCTCCCCAGGCCCACCAAACAACTCCAAAAGTTCGACCAAGTTTTGGTCATACACAAGACCCCTTTCCGTCAAAAACGGGGCACTATAGCTATCTATAGCAGAATATCAAATTTTTGCACAGAATGGGGTTATCCTTGGTTGCATATCAAAGCACGGGCTCGTACCGGTACCTGGAACACTTAATATCGATACTGGTCGGCAGCAGCCGACTTCCTATATTCTAACCTTCTTATTGGCTAGCTGGAGAAGCTACTCACCATTTCTGGTTAGTGTCGATGTCAAACCCATGCTCAAAATCTTTCCATGCAAAAGGGGAAATACTCCCGGCGGGCAGAAACAGGTCCTCGGGAAAACCGTTGGGGCGAGTCGACAAAGCATTCCTCCCTCATTGGCATAGCTTGAAGAAGCAAAAAGGCCGGAATGCGGCGTCTGTGAAGACAGTTTTTCAAGTGTGTCACTGACCGCTGACCGACAGTTTCGGTGAATCCAGCTTGGTCGGCTGCCTATTTAGCGACTTGTTCTTGGTTTCCGTTACCCGCCGCTCGGTTGCTCTGACTGTATGTAGTTGAGAAATTCATTGCAACAAGGAATTCTCAGCCGTTCGTCACAATTTGTGAAGAGCGATTATATAGGAGGTTCAAACCTCTCAGCCCGCAAGCCAACATGCCACAGCTATGCGGCCTTACCCCATCTGTAGATACATACGTACATCCTGAACTTGAGGAGATGGCGTGACAAAGTGCACATACTCTGGTTAAAGTGCTCGAAATCATACGACCATGTTTGCTCGGTTCGCTTTCCTATCTTTTCGGAGAATATAACCAACTATGGCGTTCCATGGCTTCTTTAGTGGGAAGAAACTGTCGAGCGACGTTTAATTCACGCCTCATTTGCAAACGCCAATTATGTCTCAGGTGAGACATTTAACGATTTGAACGGTCTTCTCGAATGGGACACCGTCTTTACGGGACCCGCCGTTTCCAACAGGCTTGAGCGAGGTGCTGTGGGCTTCAGCCACAGACCAGCTGAAAATCGTTCACAATTGCACAGGTAACGTCGACGCCTTCAATCTCCACATTCGTGTCTGCTGTGCGTTATAACTTTAGAACGTTATGCATGAGATTGTATTGATACATTTGTTCCCCTAACCATCGCGAGCGGGCTGTGGTATTGGGAGCATGAAGCTAGCTTGAAGTGAAAAGAAACACATAGAATTGGGACAGAAGCGGGAGGATCCGGGCTATTGGAAGAATTTGTTGAAAGGAGTGTCCCGGAGCATGTGGCGCAAATGACACATGGTCGCCGACCGAAAAATGTGTGTGTGGCGTTATGCTATGTAAAAGGACCGGAGTGCATTTCCAGTCGACCTAGGTATTATGACGGCATGATGCTGGGAGTGCAGTCTGGAACCCAATCAGAATCATTCCCTTAAAACCTCCAAGCGTTATTGCTATTGCTACAGGTCCCTTGGACCTACCACGTTGCAAGGCGTTCACTGCGAAATCTTTATTTTTACAATTCTGAGCTATATACAGCGGTTCATTGTTATTAGATATTATACGTACTTAAGCATATGTCCCCACATTTTGGAAAAGATTATTTTCTTAATTCCGTTCTAATATAGGTTTTCCGAGTGCGATATGAACCCATGGTTGTTCCTAATGCGCAATCATAGCCGAAACATACAACGGTTCTGCGTCGTTATCCTTAATCTATATTTCTGTCGGAAATAATATTGGCTATAATAACGTTTTAAGAAGGTACATAAATACTGGCTGGTATTACACAGAGGACATTTATCCACATCGGGAGGTGAAGGCATGCATCCGGGCCATTCAGTTTCCAGGAACATACGAGATAGCTGTTCACTAGTTTGAAGAATCCCTTGCATGAATTACTTACATAGCCTCGTATGTAGCTGCTGTATAACTCGAGCTTCGGTTTAATTGCCAACGAACTAGCTATGTCTTGCTTTTGATCTGGATGCTATAGGGGCCCACTGCATCAGCATCTTCACAAATCAAAAGATCAAAACCCTTTGCCGCACATGTCTCGTCTCTCGAAACATGAAATATTTAATAGATGCAAGGGTCTCGCCTGAGCGCGACCGCAAATCAAACGCTGCAGCAGGCCTGGCCCGGGGCGACATGGGCACCTCTTTCTTGACAGGCCTGTTTATAAATGCCTTGAATTAAGTACCTACGGAATATGATCGTCGGCTTGGAAATTGTGCCTCGATTTCCTCAGCTACAAGAAAGTTCGTGAAGCTCAGATCAAGACAACAGTTTGAGGACCTCTCCATCTGATTCGTCAACGGCGCCTAAGCAGAAAAAGATGTAGACTTGGACCTATAACGGCTAGCACCTCACATTTAACACTTAGCCTGGGTTCCTTTCTCAAGAGGTGTGGTTGATCAGCTTAGGACCACGCGCTGCACGTTTCTTCGAATCACTTCTAATTTAGCCTTAGCACGGCGCATGCGTAGAACCTTTTTCAGTCTGGAGTACGAGTGTGCCGTGTCCACCGTGCATACTGATATTTTTTATTTCTCCGGCGGCCGCTATGCACCACTGAAGTTCTCACGCAAGACGCCAGGGAAAACGTTGACCGCATTTCATTGCATACAAAGACTCTATCTTTGGCTAGTGTCGATTTCCAGACGTGAAGAAAATCGTACTTGCATAGAGGCCCTCCAATTTGGTCCACTCGAGTCCTCTCTCACCAGAAAAGCTTGCATGTTGGTGCTAACTCGTTGATCTTGTGGGGGGATGTATTGCTTTTTCTTCCGTTTTTCCAATTTCGCCCCTCGCCTCGCGCAACCTCAACGGTGGGAGTTACATTGGGAAATCATACTATCAATTTGATCCACAATGAGGCTTATGGGGTAATAAATCCCAGTGCCCGGTGTGCTGCCTGAAGTTTTCTTTCTACAGCGTAGAAAACCAATTCTAAATGTTTCAAAATTATGAGGGCTGCTGGTTAACCACCAACGCATATTCACATGGTGGGTTTTAGTCTGGAAATCCTCGGCCATGGCGCCAGCTGAGGTTGAACGGAGTTAGTAACCCCCAAGAACTGGTGATGCCTTGATTTGATCAAGTTTGGTAGATCGATCCGGCTGGTCTAAATTATGGTAGCGGCGGCCGGCAGGTCCCCTGGGAGCCACCGGTTCCACTCCTTCCGAGGCTGGGCATTGGGTCTGTCGTTCCCGGAAAACTTCTCGGGTGCGGCAAGCAAGTAATCAGAATACGACGGTTGCCTCACGGGACACTCTCGCAACTTTGCTAATCACGAATGTGAGCATTCGCCTATCCGTGGGCGCATCTGCATGCACAAAAGAAAACACACAGCATAGTGGGACCAAAGGCTTTTCAGTCGTTGATTCAAATCGTTGATTCAAGTCCGTGTCCCACCGAGGATATCCACCAGAGCGGTCGAGAATACCACATTCCTACAGATATTCACACAACCATGCATCGGAATCGCAATCGGGGAGACGGAAACAGTCTGCCAATTAGGATTCAAGGTTATGAAATGGCTGCGATCAAGCGAGATACTTTCGTATCGGGATTTCTTGGTGGATTATCTTTAAAGCGGGGCGTGGAGGTATGCGTATACAAAAGTAGCTGCCATGCAGTTGATATGCTTTTAGCGTCCTGTCAATCTTTCGACACGCAGCAAGCTAAACCAAGACAGCAACTTGGATATTTGGCAGCGTCACTGGTCAAAGGCATGCTCGAGGCGACGGTTTTTTTCGCCTCTCTGGATATGCATGTTTCGGCTGAAGACACCATATTCCTCGCCTAGTCGACGTGTCGGCTGACCATTGCTACCCATTCCGTCGGTGTCGATGCCGTCTTTTTGCGAATGAGATTTGCCATCAGGAGGGGCTCGTAAGTACCTCAGCCATACATCTACCGGATCTAATATCCTTGGTGTGATGGTTTTATCCAAGGAATCCCTTATCGACTATGCCCCTATCATGTATCATCCCACTGTCTCATTGCTGAACGCTTATCCATTCAATTGCGAAAACAAATATGACACCTATCCGCTTTAGATCTAGAAGAAAGACATAATTACGTTTTTGAATCCTCGCAATTGAATCTGGTAGCCCTGTCGACAGTTCCGTGCATCCTTGCCTTGCACACCTCCTTCTTAAACTAGAAACAACAAGCGGCAGAACTGACCACGGGTGATCCTTTCTTCGTTATGATTCGTATATCTTACGATGTTTACGATCGAGAACTTGATCGCTAAAAACCGTAACGGCCGGCCGATATGAGACAATATCGGAGTTCTAAGCGTTGATTCGATAGAATGGGTTAGAGCTCAGCCGGACATTTGTCGACGGCCTGAAGACATCCCCGAACATACAAACATTGTCTTCCCGAACATGTTAACACCAACGTCCCGTAAATACTGAGCAGAAGACCACAAATGCTTGTGCAAGGCTTAGCAAAGGAGATCTTCGCAACACATTTCGAAATCTTCAGTGTCTTCAGCTCAGCTCAGCTCAGTCGAATACCAGGGGTTGCTTTTACTGATGCTTGAAGGCTCCCCGTGTAGAAACCCAAAGTACTAGTGATTGGCCTATCTATGCAGCTGAGAGTGCTCAATAGTTTTCCTATCAACGTTATGGTCTAAGAGGCGCAATGGAACGTTCCTGTCTCACCGCACACCTCGATACCACTATGCTTGTACGTGTGAATTAATCGATACGCCGACCTTGTGAATTAATCCATTCGAAGAGATCATTTGACCCGGGTTCTGAGTCGTGGAGTTCGCAAAGTTACATTTCGGCCCAAGGGTACTAAACACGAGGCATTCTTTGCATATTGGCTTTCTTTGTGTCTGCAAGTTATCTTTTGTTTCCGGATTTAGGAATCTCGACATCTGGAGGAGAAGCTTTCATACGAGTCGGTCAGTTGGCTCTCTATATTGATGGGGATTTCAAATAACTTGGGATAATACTACAGCTACATTGGTAAACGATTTACCCAACTAAATCACAGCTATATAGTAGACAAATCAGTTCTTCATTTATACCAACGAATCTGATCGATGACGAGAGGGGTAGGCCTTTTCGTGCAACATTCCACTGAGGGGTAAACTTGTTGCTTTCTAGCGGACTCCTGTAAACCGAACACCGATTACTTCAAAATTATACCTAGTGCTCTGTGGTGTCGACTTCTAAACCAAGACAAAGTATCAACGAATAGCGGCTTGATATAAGGGTATGTTGTATTCTAGGTCCTTAAAATGTTATAGAATTATATCACTTATTCTTGGATTATCCCTCAGCGTTGCAGCATTCTTCACAATCACCGATATGGACCCAAATCCCAGGCCTGCATCTATACTCCCGAAAGGTGGCATTTGCCGTTCACTATCCCTCCGCCGACGAGCTCCCATCGAGGAACCGCACAGCCGATGCATTTCCCCCCTATAATTTCGCACCGATGCATGCTGGAAATATGCCGGATGGCCTCTCTGGACAGCAGCTTATTACCCTTGGGTAAGCTTGCGCTCCCAAGCCCGAAAGTTCTTACCCGAGGAATCGAATCCGGTCTCATATATCGAACCCGGATGTTTCCCTTAGGAGCTCAGAGTGCTCCCTCGCTCGAGGACGGAGGAATCCACCAACTCCATATATGCATAGAGGCACCGGGCTTCATTTCGACGCTGCTCTCACCATAAACTCGACTATTATCGATATCGAGTCTAGACCTCCGTTTTCAACTTTTAGTAAACCTATGTCGTTCGCGCTCTACGGTGGATCTTGTTGTTGTATGGTAACATCTTACTCTTAGATCTCTAGCTTGCCAACGAGTCATTCAATCGGGGCTAAGAAATCAATGCACTCCTTAGGTCTAATATATCTCCACAGAGCTCTTGGATGCGGTCGAAATACCACCAATAAGCACATATTTTGAATACGCAAACCCCTTAATTTGGTCACATGCTCTTCCGGAGTTCGAGTCCTGAGACACTGCATCTAAACTATCTAGATCACAGCTGCAGCGCCGTACAGATATAGCTTCCGCTAAAATCGTCTGGATTTAACTTTCCTCTCAGCCGACCTTCCAATTTTCTTTCTTACTTTCGTTTTATATTCCTTATTTCTTCCGCTAGGGCCCGACGAAAGCAAATTACTTAAACTCCGTCCGTAGTCTTAAAAAGATCCTAAGATCGCTACACATCCGCTAATATTTCTTGGGTGCTCCACTCCCCACGATCTAGATCTTCGAACTAACGTTTCGATTTAATTTGCTTATGCCCCTCATCAAGCGCAAGTGGCTTAGTTACTCCTACGTCAGAGGCTGGAGCTCCGCTCGTCCTGAGAGTAGAATTTACAATTACCGAAAGCTCTCAACTTCAATCCGACCTGATTTGCCCTATCCAACTCCCGAAAATACCATTGTTGCAACTTTTATTATTTTATATCGAGAATCCTCCGAGCCGATGCGGATACTTGGTTGCTTTTCCGGTTTGGAACAGAACATTAACGGCCTGTGTTAATCCAGGCCATAGGGAAAGACATGAAGCAAATGTGCCCGAATGCCCCAGAACCCTCGGGCTTCCACTACAGCATTTGGAATGTTTTTTTTTTGCATTGACGCGCGACGCACGGTCTTTTGCTTTTGAGACTATAGATTCGGACGGTGCAGGCATCGCTGTAGTCGGGGAATTTCCAGATCTACAAAGCATTGCATTGTTCAAGGGACCAACCCCGCACCAGCCCGGTGCTAAAGGTAGAGTAAGCAAGTTGTTCAATTAACTAGCCGAATTGTTCGAGCGTTAGATCTGGCAGCGAAAGCTCTCGTAAATCGCCAACCCCTCGCCCGCGCAGCTGCCAAATTGTTAACGTTAAATGTTCCTTGCTAACACTGCCTGATCGACAGAGTAACCTTCTCACAGAGGGTAGCTTGCCAGGAGAGCTATCCTTATCTAGCCAGAGGAAATTGCCACCTACTGTACGGCTCCAAAACCCAAAATCAACGTCAGGTCCAACAAATGTTTACTCGTCCGCAAACCCTTCATACTCCTCTTCTTTTTCGTATGTCTCATCCGAACTCTACGATCTAGGCGTCGCGGGGCACCGTGTAGGCGTGTGGTATAGGGAAGAGGCGTCGAATGGCGTATTTTGGATTCTCAACCGAAGGTTGAAATGTTCCGCTTCTCCGTCCATTCCGTAGACTTCGGTACACGCGAGGAGAAACTGTTTCGGCCAGCTTCGGGCGTTAATCTGCGGATCGTGGCTTCCACGACCTTAGTATGCATAATTTCCAAGCCACTACTGTATACTTTAATTGACAAATATACACCTACAAGGCAGCCAACTTCCGCCTAATCTAAACAGCGACGAGTTAACCGATCACAAGGATCTAACGTTGTATGCAGCAACAGCTTATTATAGCTGAACCTATAACCGCTCTATGCGTGTGACGAGATAGTCTTTATCGGTTCCGTAAACAGTAACCAGCCTCCCGTGTACACTATATATACTACAGACTAGTACTAAAGTTCCCGAAGAAGAATCGATTGATCTGGCCTTGCAGCTGGATTTCCTATTTCTTACACCGCCTGAAAGTCCCCCGCGGACGCGCTATAGGGCTACTATGATAAGCCGCTAAACGCAAAGGTAGTTCGAATCGAAGCCGGTAGAGCTTCACAAAAATAGAAATGGCGTGAGTAGAAGTAAAAGTTGCTGTGAAATGAAATTAAACCAAACGAATGCATGTGCCCCGCCAAATCTCTTTAGAGATAAGAACAATAGTCCGTGTGAACGTAAAACCTCAGAGCTAAATCTTGTATTGTCAACAAAATCTTTCATGTTCCCCCAAAAAGTGAAATAATTCTCCGTATCACTCCATAACATCCCGAGACTAGAATCAAAGATTAACAGAATGTTCAAGGTAATTGAACAAGGAAACAAGTAAAGTAGAAACAGTAAAAACGAGTAGTCCACACACTCCGTAATGAAAAAGAAGACCCGAGCAGAGATAATAAGCGATAGAAACAAACCCCATAATTAAGAAAACACCATGGATCCAGCAAAATCATGTTCTACAAATCTATATCTCCCTTCTCTCCCTTAACCCATAAATCCCAAGCTCTCCAGTATCCTTCCTCAAGGCTTCTTACCCATCCTTGAGTATCAAACAGTGCACTCTTCCATCTTCCCATGACGAGTGCTTTTCTCATGTCAACCAACTCTCCTCTTCCCACACCTTGCGCGTCATAAACAAGACTACTAGCCAGCTCTACTGCTCGTTGTTCATACATATCCTCACTATCAACAACGAGTCTCTCCGTTACAGCTCTCTCTTCTGGAGGGGCGTCCGTGGGTACCGAGGAGCGGACGATACTCGCCGCAATCCTCGAACACATCTTGTATTCGTGCCGTGGGAACGTGAGCAGCGGGCTACCACTCCATAGTACATCGGCAGCTGTGGTATGTGCGTTGCACTCAGGGGTGTCAAGGAAAAGATCGCAGACTCTGGCGCGGGAGATATGTTGATCTTTGGCAGCGACGTCGGTAAAAATGATTCTGCTGGCGACTTCATCGCCAGCCCAAAGTTTGGCGAAGCGCAGCAAATTGGCTTCTCCAAGATCTGGGAAGCGAAGGAGCCATAGAATGGCGTTGGGGACTCGCATAAGAATGCGAAGCCAAGTGCGAAAGGTGGTAGGTTCGATCTGTTGTTATAGTTCGTTAGCAAAAGTTCCAACATGCGATGTATAGTAGCCGGAGTATTACCTTATAAAGCTGATTGAAGTTACCGAGAATAACTTTATCATCACTCAGCTCGGGGAACAAAGCCTTTCGCATCGCCCATCGCCTCGCCTGCTCGTCTCTCCATACCAGCTGACCGTCCTTTGAGTCCGGTGAGCTTTGCTTGTGGTCTGTACAGAAGAAAGTATTCTTTGAGTAGATGACATTCTCCGCGTATATCCACTCGCCTTCCTCGTAGTCTTCACCTTCCCACTCCTCGACGCCACCCCTCTCCTCAAGATCCTTGAAGCTAGAGGATCTACCCCACGGTCGCAACATGTTCCTCGGAACAGCCGTCTCATCCGCGTAGATGTAATCGCACCACTCCGCGCCAAGAGTACCTGCGAAGCCCATGAAGCTCATCTGAAGCGGCGCCGGTTTGGCGGCGAACACTTCGTTCCTCGCCCCGCGGGTGAAACCGTTCAAGTTGACTAGAATGTGAATTCCGTCATTTTGTATTTGTTTCACGAGCTTCTCGACGCTCCATACGCTCGCATCTCGGAAGACAGGAGCCTCCCGTTCGATCTTCTTACGGTGCTGAGATCCATCACTCCCTGATGTTGCATAGCAGAAAGCCTTTACTCGCTTGGGGTCGTGGAACCCAAACACGGACTGCATGAGATGAGCGAGAGGATGGTTATTAAAGTCTGAGGAGACATAGCCAACATGAAGAGCTGGCGAAGGTGGTCGGGGTGGTCGGGCAACAAGCCGCGACAACCATGGCGACTTGAGAGTCGAGCAGGAAATTCGCAATCCGTTTCTCTGGGAAATCATCCTCACTTGAGAAACGGACAGCGGGCATGTGAAAGTATGGAAGGGCAGGACGGTTGGTGCATTCGGGACGGACAATGCGGCAGGCACAACGGGCCTCCTATATTCCTCCTCCCGTTTTGTAACTCTCTCCACGTAGAGATCCTGATACCATCTCCACACCAGCTTCTTCGAAATGCGCTCCACAAGCTGCACAAGTCTTGCTCCCTGCCAACTCTCTCCCTTCCAACTCTCGAGCATAGCTCTGAATCTACTCTTGCGCCCCTCGCTCCAACCCTTCCCATCTGCTCTCTGTGCGTCTCCAAGGAGTGCCTCGACAACAATGGGGCTGAAAACCCCCTTGCCCCACTCCCTCCCCTCTCCCAACTGTCTCTCTACAATTTCTACCACTTTTCTCATCCACCCGCCCGCCTCCTTGCCTCGGGAATCAATCAATCTCCCGTCGGAGCCCACGTGCCATCTATCAACCTTTGCGCCGACAACTCCTCCTCTGCTAAGCCAATCACAAACACTATTCAGGGCATTGGCGAGCCCACAAACGGCCTCTGCAAAGTCGGGGTTAACCTCTACCGCCCTCTTGTAGTATCTGATGGCATCGGCAACATGGCCTTGGTCTTTTACAGCATTCGCTAGGTTGGCAAGCGCAATGTCAAACCGGCCGTCGCATTCGACAGCTTGCTCGTACATCTTTATCGCACCCGGTAGGTTGCCCATGTCCTTCAAAAGGCTACCTAAGTTCGTATATAGATGCGCGTGTCTGGGATCTAGTTGCAAACCGTAGTGATAGTAACCAAGTGCGAGTGCGACGCCGCTTCCTGGTGCCAAGCCGGGGATCTGGGGCAGATGGCTGATGGGATACACGACGGATAGAGGCGAGGATTGCTGAACACTGGCGAGCAGAATGCCCACATTGTTTGCTGTCGAAGGTGAAGGGTGTAGTGCAAGTGACAGGTAGTAAAGCGCGAGAATATCGCGGACACTGCTCGCCGCCTTGCCGATTTCTTTACCAGCAGAGATAGCGTCCTGGTAAATTTTTGCCAGCGACAAAAGTGAATTGCTAGTCGTATTGATCGCGGCCTTTCGCGCTGGCCCCACGTGAACGTGTTTCAGTCCGGGTAGGTCTCCATGTGGCGGGAATAGAAGCTTTGCCGTCCTCAAGGCACGATCCGGGTTCAAAAGCAATGGATCTCTCGAGTTTCGAATAACGTTACTGCCTGCCATCCCAATAGCTTCTTCAACTGCGACAGCCAGAACGTCCAGAATCCTTCGAATAAGCCCTTCAATCCCTTGCTCAGGGCTCATAAGAGTACCAAGCAGCACCGCATGCTCAAACGCCTTCGCCGCTTGCAGGTTCTGCCCAACCGAATATAACATATTCCCTTTCGCGTGGATAAGTTGCAGTAGCCGTCCGTTCTCTGCAGGTGGGATGATATACATCGGCGCTGGGGTACCCATATTCACGACCCTGCTGCTAGCTGTACTCGATGAAGAACCCCTCGTTCCTCCCTGCTGCGCAAAGTAGTCCCCTTCCTTACCGGGCCCAGAAGGCGACTCCTCACCTGGCGGAGAACTCATTGATATGACGCCATTCGACTCATCTGTCGACATCGAATCCACGGAACAATTCCTGCCCCAGAGAGAATCCTTCATTGTCGGCCGCCTAATCGAATCCTCCACAAATCCAATCCAGTTCACCGCCTCCATAGTCCTCTTCTCAGAACACAGCAGTGAGATAAGGTGTTCGACCGCCTCAAAGTACGCTGGTCGGGTCTTCACAGCCCGAACCCAGAATCTCTCCGCGTCGGCTTTGTTTCCCATCCAAAGTGCCGTTGATCCAAGGTTTGTCAGAGCCTCAACATAACTGGGGTCGATCTCCAAGATTTGTTCGTATCGCATCCGGGCCTTCTTAATATCTCCGAGCGCGTAGGAAAGACACCCAGCAAGCAACATGCCCTCCAACCAGGTCCAATTATCTTCTGCACATTGTTTCTCCAACATCTCCAATGCTGCATTCGCAACATGGATCGGCTGAGGTAGAATACTAGGCTGCAATGTAATCGGAGACACAGTTGGACTGGCCTGGAACCCGACAGCCCCACCTTGTTGCTGTTGGATCTGTTCGAATCTTGGCTGGTACACTGGGGGCTCCGCCTTCAAAACTCTGACGTCGGGATGCTGTCGCCGTCGCATATCTGCCAAGCTCGTCATACTCGAAGCACGGTGCTGGGGGCCAAATCTTCTATTAACTGGTAGCTGCTGCATCGTATCTCCGGTTTGCTGCGGTGGCGTACTCCTCGAAGCCACATCTTGAAGACTATTTAATCTCCTTCGTTTTGATGCTCCATTCTCAACCTGTTCGCCTTGCGTCACCGTAGAGTCGAAGCCCCTAACTCCTCCAATAATCGGTAAAGCATAAGCCTCCCTTGCGCCTTTCATCCCACCATTGCCTCCGACATTTGTTGTTGGGTCCGAGAAGTGGCGTTGTAACTCTGGGCGACCTGAGTAAAGCCTCGCACCGTTCCTCCAAATCCCGCTCATAACACTCTTAGTAGTCAATCCAATATGTCGTGGAAGAGGTTGAATTCGGAATTTCCCGTTGTTATACATGGCATTCTGCTGCTGTTGCTTCAAGCCCATAAGTTCCACGTACGCATCGTTACAGTAAACTAGCATGACGTCTCTCGACATGTCCCTCTCTCGCTCCTGAGATTTTGGGGACAGGGGATGTTGGAAAGGATTTCCTGGAGTGATATTAGTGTTGATAGCGGTCTGCTGCGGTAGATGTAAATTCCCTGCTGGTAGATTGGCGAGGAGAAAGGGTTGCTGCTGGCGAACTCGCTGTGATATCTGCATTGGGTGTGGATTGTAGAATTGTCGGTAGGGTGTAGGTCCCTCCATCCCCATCCCAAGCATGACCGATGGTGACCAAGCATTAGCTGGAGAGTTAAACCCTAGAACGGCAGGCATGGGGCCGCCATCCTGCACAAGCGCACCGAGCTGAGGATACGAAAGGGCCATTGGATGCTGGTTGGATATTACTTGAGGGAACTGCGGTAAGTTGTTTTGCATAAATGGAATGTTGCCATTATGTGCATGTTGGAAAGTGGCGAATGTCGGTGTCATCGATTGTCGCCTTTGGAAATCCATAGGAACAGGAGTGGCATTATTGCTCCTGTTAGGGAACGCGGAGTCATCGACGGGTTCATGTTGCAGGGGTAAATTGATATTGATGCTACCAGGATATTGAGCTCCAACAGAAGCGGCTGGTATCCGGCTCAGATCCGTAATCTGAGGTACAGGCCCACTGACATTGAAGAACTGCTGCCGTAAAGGAGCACTTCCACTGACCATCCCACCCTGACCGGGTATCATCGGATTCGTCGGTGTTAAAGGTTCACTCATCTCCCCAGAACCCCCACTGCTTGAAAATAGGTTCGATGCCATTGATTGTTGCTGTTGCTGGAAGGTGGTTGTTAGATTGTGAAGAGCTGCCATGTTGCTGGGCATCATCATCCCGGAATTTGCAAGAAGTATGTGCTTCCTAGGCCGTCCAACTATGGCATCATCTGCTCCGTCCAGCTGCACAATACCGCTGCCTCCAGGAAAATGTATTGGTGGTGCGGCATCGAATCCTCCAATAACCATACCACCCCCAGGTGTCTTCCTTCGTAATAATGTTTCCGCAGGTGTAGGCCGTGACGGAAGTGGGGAAGCGTATAATATTGATTGTCGGTTTTGTTCCACAGCGCTACTACTGCCACCAGCAGCTCCAATCCCATTCCATCCTCCTGCAACTCCCTCTGCGCCCACAGGCATATTCTTCGTCATATCCGAAAAGGTTCGTTGTACAGGTGTTTTAGGAGAATCCGTCTGCTGTGTGGGATTCGATTGTGGATTAATGTTGGTCGTAGAAAGTGGGGCAAGGGGCCTGTTGCTAACATTGAAGGGAGTCTGTGCACCATGGCTGGGCTGGAACGGAGGGAGTAGCTGGGAAGGGTGCTGGTGGAGTGCTGATGACTGCTGCTGAAGCAGGGAACCGAATGACATGCTTCACAGGCCGGCAAGACCAGTGACGGGGCCGACTATATGAGTAATGATGTTGTAGTATGCCGATGTTCGTATGTTGTATGTTATCGGTTAATGATGTAAGTGTAAATGTCAATATCGATAGACCAGACTGTCTAGACCTTGACAAGGCCTTAGGTATAAAGAAGAGTATTATTTAGGCTGGTGGGGATCAGTGGAAATAGCGTTACTATGCAGGACCCACTATCATTAGCAAATATTCCGAGTTGAAGCGGGTGTTTCTGAACCAGGAAAAAGGCAGCTCGTGGGAGCGGATAAGAGCAATACATGTGGTACATATGTATACGGAAAGGTGGGATAATGATAAAGTCAAGTTGACAGGCCCGACGCACATGCTGCATGAAGCGTCTGTTACACCTGCCGTAAGAGAAATCGAATGCAGTATATGCGGCGGGAAGAGTATCGACGACAGCGCAGACAGGGAAGGGATTCTTACCTCAAGGTGTCAAGAAATATACCTCCAACAGACAGGAATAGCCTGAAAAGATTTGAAACCAGAAAGTACGGCAAGGAAATCGACTGGCAATGCAAAGAAAAGGCAGATGTATAAAGTAAGAAAGCAAAAAGCGCACTAGAAAGGGTATCTTGGTGGCTATCACGGAGCCTTCATTTCCACGGTCGTTGGCGTATGATGTCGTGTGTAGTTTGGCTGCGTTTCCTCCGCTTTCCTCGCCGCGGTCGCACTGTCGATATTAGGTCCAGCTTTGCGTCAAGGGAGTCCAGATAAGGAGTCCGATTTCCACTATAGTACTATCGTTTGCGAATATATAGTTCTAGCAAGTTGGAGGTTATATCCGTATGCTTTCGACCCTGGTGGTGGTGTATTCCGTCGATAGAGTTATAGCGGGTGGAGAATTCCGTGTCGCAGGGAAGTCGTTTTAGGACAGTCTTGGTAACAGGATGTCGTCTTCGTCGTCAACGGTAGGCGTGATAATTGGAATTCGAGGCTCGGAAAACTTCACACAGCTGGTTCTTGTTAGAATCCCACACCGGCTACAGACAGAAAGTCGAAAACGTCCAGGGCGACGAAGTGATAAAGGTAAGAATAGTAAGAGGTAGAGAAAAGTATTCCGGTTCCGCTACGTAATGCCTTACGATGCAAGGGGAAGGCTGAAACTATGTAGCTAGCGAAAGGAAAGGGAATTACCAAGACCTGATTCCAAGGTGACCCCAAGCTGGCAGTAAGACTAAAAAGGGAACTGCCGGCGGACGAGGGTTTGTATGTAGGAAAGAGCTGGGATGAAAGTGATATCGATCGGGGAAAACTTTTTTTTTTGGCTTTCAGGTAAGATGAGATCTAGGCGGGATTGTACAGCAGAAGGCAGACTCCGATCAGGGATTGCTACTGTAGCAATACCAGTGTATACTTAGGCATGTGCGGGATGTATGGGATTGGAATTGGGATTGGGATGGGATGGGATATGTGTATAACGTCGCAAAGCTCATATCATCCTCCAAAACCACAGAACCTGTAGAACTTTCGAAACGAAGAGATGCTCTGCTGACTGTACTGCAGCAACAACGTGGGTAATAAATATATATATCGGGAGGGGTGTGGTGGAGCAATTGTGGATCTTGGAATCAAATAATCTGGAGTGTACCGTAGTTTTACATCCAACCAGGCACCGTAGTTCGGACTTTAAAAGGAAGGGCAGCTGGAAAGTTTTGGCTGAATGGCAACATCTCAACCGCAGGCGAATCAGAAACCTCATACTCACCCTCGCCGCCTCCTCAGCTCTTTATCGGTCCTCTTGTAGATGATGGGAAAAGAAAAGAAAATTTAAAAGAAACCGGACGAACGAACGAACGAAATTAACAATGTATCAACTCTGCATCGGATATCCAACGGCTTCAACTTGTTATTCCCAACAGCGTGCTCCGGAGAGGTAGTGGGAGTGCAACCATCCCTCTGTAGCCTCCCGTAGATATTTCTTTTCCAGGGCTAAGGTTTTTCTTGTCCAGGTCGCACAAAGCTTGCCAAAATGTACAGGCCCGCTCGTCTGGGAAAGAAAAGCGCAATCCTCGGAAGCAGCATGCCTCTCTTTCGTAGGCTTTGTGCGTCAGAAAAATGTATAGCCAGGTGTGCACTACCTATCTAGGTTGAATATTCCAGCAGGAGGACCCTCAGACGGGTCTTTGCATCTTTTGCTTCCTCACCTCATGGATGAACGCAAAGCGCATGGACCAAAGGGGAGAAAACAATCATGTAGCAAGGTGTAAAGGATCAGGAGGCTGAAATAACGAGATGGAGAGGCAAAGCAGCTGTCCGTACCCGTCTTACGGATGATCAAATGCAATTCATATGTGCTTACCCTTGATAAACCTACAGCTCTAGGCTTCCTTCTGACACGAGCAACTCGGTCTGGTGCTTTTTATGATGTCGGCAGGCGGGATCCAACCGGGTAACCGACACAAACTTCTTTCCCTTTCCCTTTTATTCCTTGTGCCTGTTTCCGACGCACCTGTTGAAATGTAGGCGATTTGAAGATAAGTAGGTATTGTCGAACCCGAGATCGCGGTCGGATACAGTATCCACTGCTTTCTTCTATCCTCCCTCCCTTCCTTCCTTCCCGTCCGTTTCCTTCCCGTCAGAATTCGATAGGTTCGTATGTGCGTCCGGGTTCAAACTCGTCAAAGCAACCGCAGAGGGAAGGGAAGAAGATATGATATGTACAAATGATCGAGCCACGAAATCTTCAAAACGAAAGATGTGGATCTCTTTTCCCTTTTCAATGAACCAATCTTGACACGGGTTTCTCCACCTTACACGCTTCGTTTTTCCTGCCCTTGTCAGTCGCTTTTTCTTGGGTCTCGGAGAGAAAGGCCCGAATAAGAAAATATAGCGAGAAAGAGAGGAGACAATTAAACGATTCCCGTTTCACACCACCAGTTCCATGCTTGACGGCCCCAGACTGGTTCCGAGTATTAATACATGACCATCGATTGCAACAGATCTCTATCGACCTTCACTTTCCCATTCGACTTCCCCTCTTTCATCGATATCGCACCTCAACATCCCACATCCGCGCACGTATCTTCAATGCCCCCCAAAGTTTTCCCAAATCCACGAAAGTATTCCGAGCAGCCTGTATGCCAAAGGAACCCCTTTGTAACGTATCCCATTCGACAGGTCAGGGGTGGGGTGGTAAGCATCAGACCAGGGTCCTCTGCTGCACGAACGGCATGCCCAGTGCGCTCGTCCACCAAAAACCCTAATCAGTTAATTGAAACCATGCCTTTTTACCTAAAAGCCGCCATATACGGTAACTGTTACTCTGTCATGATAATGCAGTTCGTAGTCATACAGCATATCGACATCGCGGGCTGTCGGAATTACATCTTTGGCCCGAAGAGCCCGCAGAGATTCCAATATCGAAGCGGTTGAAACATGACAAACGGAAAGTTCAATATAACCATGCCACAGATCCCACCCTCTCTGACGTTACCAACTCCACCGATCTACCACTGATGGACGCCAGGGGACGGGCTCCGCAGCGCCAAGCTGTTGGATACGACGAGGGGTGGTGTCGCATGCAACTGGTAACCATGCATGGTCTTTTCCTGCCCTGTCTGTGGTGTGATATTAGCAGTACAGAAGATCTCTTTCTTGGACATCAAATTTCACAGTCGACGGGAATGGATAGGCCTACTATGGATGCGTAGGATTCTGTGGCGTTCTTGGAACCCACAGAGCAGATTAGGTACATGTTTGTACATTGTCTTTTTCTTTTGCGGATATTCCGGCTATCCGACGACATTCAAGCAAAAGCTTGGAAACTTTTAGCTCTTGTCTTGGAGGCGGGGATGGGGCTCGTCCCAACACACGAATCAACACATTTCTCCAACATCGACGTCTTAGCTTCCTCTTCCAGACAGAATTCCTCTTTCATCAACTACTTCGAGGAACTGCGCGAATGTTAAAACCTAAAACATTTGTAAATTTTCTCCCGAATGTCGCTTTTTATCATACAAGGATTTATAAATCCATCCATCAAAGTCGATAATCTGATATCATATCGATTATCAACCCCGATATAAAATTACCTGCACGTCTCAATCCACATCCCAGTCCGCCCTATGAAATGCACCCGCTAAGCGCCGGAGATTTTGTCGTGATATTAGGTGTGCGAGGAAGACTCCGTAGCACATGACTGGAATGTGCTTGTAACATTCAACTTCAACTTGCTCACTGGTTGGATCTTCAGGTTGGCGGATTTCTTTGAAACAGTTGTACGTATGAAACCTGATGCGTGATGTGAGGAATTACCTTAGCTAGTCCTCTTAAGCTTGTGCCACATATGCATGGGATGGGATGTTCCATGCAGTGCATGCATGCCTCCGATGCCCCGGCCGATAGATTGACTGTTGAGAACAAAGTACATGCCGTGGTATCAATCATATGTGACGAATGGGATTTTTGGAACGGATCTTGTGAGGTCAGGATCCTAGGGGTATCATCTCCAAACACACCTCTCTATTCTCTATTCTTTTATACTCCAACAATCTTATGCATTAATGGAAAAAATACCCAAGAAAATCCGAATGCAAGATGTAGGGGGAATAGTACTTTGAAATGCAGATATGAAAATTGAATAGACACGAATTTTGGATGGTAAGAATATGCGAGAGGGATATGTGGGTAAATAGTAACAACGAATAAAGGCATTAGCGGATGGATGCATGGTAAGGGTGTATAAACTCAGAACATGAGAGAGAAAATTGAGAAAGTGAAGGGTAAGAGGGGTAAAGTATACTGTACATGAAAGAAAGAACGAAGGAAAGAAGAAGAGGAAAGGATACTGAAGAATCGAATGATCATGGCCGTCATACAGCGCGATATTGTCGGAAGGGAGCCCCCCGCCATCCACTTCATCATCACCCCACCATCACCCCACAATCCACCTCTATAAAACAGCCAACCCCAACCCCCTCTAGATTCCACCCAAGCCTCTAATTCTCTTCCACTCTTCTTCTGTGGGCTTCACCTTCGCCCGTCCAAAATTCTGATCTAAATCTAAGATAATCTTCAAAGCATTTCGACTCCTCACCCATGGCATCTCTCCGCTCGCCTCTCCCAGAGCCGCCGCGTGCAGCCTTCCGGCCTTTTTGCTTAATCCAGACAAATCTTCATCCGATCCTGGGAATGGCGCAATATTCTGCAACACCTCGTACGCCGCGAGCGTGAAACCGAACTGCGGTGATGATCGTAAAATACGAGCCGGACCACCCTTGAAGAAAGCCTTGAAACCTTCCTCCTTGTAGACGGTCCTTGCGCAATGGGTAAGACCGCGATACGTTGTTTCGCCTTTTCGGGCCTCGACTTGGAGACGAGTTTTGATAACATCGCAGGGAGTAGTTAAGTATCTATTTGGTAATCAATTAGAATCCTCTGAGCCCTTAACCCAACCTACAATGAATAGGATAGGACACTTACGCTGCTGGCATACCCGCAATAGCACCACTTATCAGCAGTTGCGCAACGCCTAGCTTTTTCGTCTCACTCTCGCCAAACCAATCCTTTTTCATATGCGAGTATGTCGGGAAATAAATCGCACTGAACGGAATATCACGCAACAAACACGCACTAGCGCCCTTGTACAAACCGAGCAGACCCAAATTCTTGACAATCCATAGCGCAGAACGGCGGGGCATCCCCGGGGTGTTCTTAGCAATTTCTCCCTGCACCTGGAGACGGATTTTGACAATTTCTAATGGGCTAGGTAAGGATACCGATGTCAGCTAACGACAGAACTTTCTTAGGGCCTACTATAATGTAGCTAGGTAATACTCACTTGGTGAAAATAACCTGACAACCACCAGCGGTTCCACCAGCCACAAGCTCCCACGGCAGGCTAACACCTTTCCCATCTGGGGCCGTCCCCTTCGCATAATTTCGTATTATATCGTTCACTGTCAACTTGATCGCCTTTTCCGGCGCAACACCCACAAGCTGGGGCCCTAGACCCCTATACAACCCCGTAAACCCTTCGTTTTTGATGACCTTTTTGGCGCAATCTATCGAATTGAGGTATAGCCTTTCTCCGACAACGGTGACTCTCTGGTTTTGCATTCGAGTTTTTACGAGATCAATTGGGTATACCATGGTAGCACCGAAGGCACCCGCGATGGCACCGAGACCGAAGTTGTAGATGCTATGAAGGACAGCCTTGAGAGGCTGGGGCCCGGCTGCAATAACGGCAGTCTTCTCGGACAGGCGTTCGCTCGGTTTCCAGCTCGGATCAACAACTTTGGAAAAGTCTTGGATGGATAGACGGCCGGTTTGGTTGTCCAGCGATGCAAAGTGGAAGAGCACGTCGGCTTCCATGGGTGTGAAGGTACCCCATCTTGATGTTTGTGCAGCTTCGTTGATGAAATCGGTGCGAGTGATGCAGCCATCTTTAGATTTCGATATTGCTTTGCGGATTATAACTTCGACGAGGTCGATATCTTTCATTAAGTTCTGGAAGGCACGCACGTGGGCATATGAAATTTTAGCGCTGAGCCCGACATTGCAAAGGGTGTGGAGGTTTTCGAGAAGGTGATCCGAGAGCTTGTGTTTCTGTGTCTTTACAATGATTTCTTCGAACTCAGCCGGGGTGATGTGACCTGTACTCTTTTTGTCGAAGTGAAGGAAGGCTTGTCGGACACGTTCACCCTGTACGCCCCTTAGCATCTGTGAAAATTGAGCATATGTGAGTTCCCGGCGGGTCTTTTGACCGCCAAGGTAAAGAGAGGCCCAGGAGGAGTTCCAATCGAATGGGAGAGCATCAGCAGACTTGTTTTCTTTGTATAGTTGAATGAAGTCGTTGAAATTTACGACACCGGTGCCATCGCGGTCAAAGAGACGGAATGCGATTTCATATTCAGCGTCCGGTTTTGAAAGGAGATTTTCGAAGAAGGCATAGTCTTGGACGGTAATCAGGCCTTTGCGACTGCGATCTGCGACAAGGAAAAGGATACCATATTGTTCGCGAGGGATCTTATGGTAGGAAGCAGCGGCGGAATCGGGCGGAGGAGTGATGGCTTCAATAAAATCGACCTGGGACATCAGCTTCACACCCTCCGGCGAGGTGGAAGTGGCATATTTGTCGAAATGAGCGTGGATTTGGGCAGAGGTTTCCGGCGCGGGGGCCTCGTGGCCGACAAGAGCGTCGACAACAACAGCAGCAGTCTGCTGCGACTTGCTCACGACCTCATCGGTGAGGCCAGCCATTCTGGGATGATTTGGATGTACCGATTACGGAGGGGTCGGTTCTATGGTTTTGTTACTATAGTTAGCGGATGATCATTGTGGAAGGAGCGAATGTGACGGGTGGTAGCCCTATGGGTTTGTCGTACAAAAAAATTTTTTATGACGTCGTGGCCGTACTGTCAGACCACCAATTGGCAAAGTACTGAAGCTGTATATACAAGCTCGAGCCGGCGATAGACTGGCAGAGACGGCGTGGAAGGAGCGAGTGTGGAGAAGATACTTGGCCGTGGAGAAGATATCTGGGGAAAGAGGAATTGAAAGGGGAAGGGAGAGTGAGTGAGGTGTAGTTAATTCCGAGTTAATGTTAGCTTCTTCAGACCAAGCTAAGCTTAGTACCCTCACACAAAAATATAAAAAATAAAAATAAAAATATTCAGCCAGACAAGAAAAAAAAAAAAAAAGCACAGGCAAAGAAGGCTCGAAGGAAGCTAGATAATTAGTCGGAGCCGGATGGCGCGAGGCGGGGAACAAATTTTGTTTCACGGTCGAGTCGAGGCGGCTGCAGACTAACTCGCCGACTGAACAATGGTCGCTAGTGGCATCTACCCCACGCAGCGAGATGACCTTAGCATCCGAATCCTCAAATTCTATTACGAGCTGAGTAAATGGGATTTGGAAAGTAACCGAAGGTGGCAGAGGTTGTGGCCGAAATCGCAGGAGCTCACTTTATATATTTCCAGCTTCGAACGAAATGGCCGGCCCAACTGACTAGGGGATGTCGGAAAGAGCTTGTCCCATGCTCTACCCAGGTGGATATTCCGAGCGCTCTTTCGTATGCAGGCACGAGGGCCCTGAAAGCGGCGATGAGGTTAATAAATTAAGGTACAGTGGGGTCATTTTTATTTATCTTATCTCGCCTTTTTGGCTAAATGTAATCCGTAGATTTCCATCTACCCAAATCTTTCTCCGGACTGTCATATCTTGGATTCTTCTGATGTTTCCACGGTTTATAGACAGTCGTATATCCCTTAGTATCACTGTTGTCTGGATCGGGGTCATGACTAGACGCGTGTGTGATTAGATGACCGGGTGAAAGGAAGAGAGTGAAGGTTCAACGGGACCCGATAACGGTGAATAGGGCCCCACCGCACAGCGGCATTACGGCGCCGCAGATCGATCTAGCGCTCATTCGGAATCGATACCATTGCATTCCAAGTCTAGAATTGCGGTCGCGAGTCGTGGAGTTTCAGAACGGATATATATATATACTTTGGACGAGAGACCAGCGGATGAGGCCGCCGTTTCCTCGTACGCGCGGGGTATACCAGCCTGCGGAACCGTCCCGCCACTCACATTCGCCTGTAGAGTCGTTAGACACCGTTTAATGGCTGATTCCGTGCATTGGTTCAGCCTGAAATAGTGTCGAAGTACAGATACAGTGCAGTGGTGCATGATGACTCGGCATTGAAAATACTTTAAATTGATATCCTGATAACTAGGCGCGGGAAGTACCTCTAAAAGTTAAGCTCGTTAGTAAATCCCCGGATGTCCATATATATATCAGAAAGGGGTCCGTGCCTATTCCGGTCTTCCGTCATCCGAACTACAAGCAATTAAGACTAGTCGAAGTTGTCTTCAAAATCGTCTGTTGGTAGATGTGGCTGGTGGTGTGGCTGCAGACGATGGCAAAGTATATGTGGCTGACGCGAGTGGCTAGTATAAAGTGGCTGGTGTCCGTATACGTGAGGCAGCTTAGCTCCCAAGCTCTCCAAAAGTGCAGCTTCATGACTACCAGCATCTTCAACCTCCCTTCAACCTGTATCCTTTCATCCATAGGAAACGTCTAACTACCCGTCATCCAATCTACAATCTGATATCCCGGAGACATCGTATACGTATTCACAAGCACGAGAATCCAGCATGGCGGATACCTTTTCGATGGTTGACGACCAAGGCGGGGCATCTGGCGCGCCCTCCTACGACGAGTACGAGCCATCCCTCCCACAGCAGACCGTGAACACGACACATATTATCGTGCCTGGTACGTGTTTCTTAAGTATACTTCGTGATCATGACTATCTAACATATCGATAGAGCTACCGAGGTTCGACCTGGAGCAGTATGTCGGAAACTACTCAGGTACTTAGTCATATCCTACCGTCGAGATAGTACACTATCTAACTGTGCCTCAGGTCGTATGAAAGTCACACGTCTCCTCTTCATCGGAAACCACTGCCCTCCTCTAGCCGTTGAAGCCCTCAAAACCGCTATCGGCATCGTCAAGGCCGACCGTGATGTCCGTCTCTACCGTCAGGCTGTCCAAAGCCTACAAGTATTCGCACCGAATGACCCAGATGCAAAACTAGATGAAGAATGGATTGAAAAGACTACCCGGGAGGTTAAACAAAAAACTGATCGTCTGGAGGCCGAACTCAAGAGCTACAAGAATAACATGATCAAGGAGTCTATACGCGTATGTGGCCTTCATTTCGTTGTTGATACCACCCACCGTCTAACTCAGGAACCGTTATCCAGATTGGCCACAAAGACTTAGGAGATCACTTCTACACTACTGGTGACCTCGCTTCGGCCTACCGTGCCTTCTCCCGTATGCGTGACTATTGCACATCTAACAAACAAATGTTGGACATGACGCTCTCCTGTATCCTCATCTGCATCGACCAAGCACAATACACCTCAGTTCAAACCAACGTTGCTAAAATTCGCAACCACATCCGCTCAGACGACGACCTCAAAGTCCACCAACCCAAGGTCAGCATCGCCGCCGGTGTGGCCCTCCTCGCTGCCGGAAACTACTTGGATGCAGCAAGATCCTTCATCACCACCAATCCGGCCGTAGGCAACGATTACAACAACGTTGCTACTATGAATGACGTAGCCATTTATGGTGGTCTAACGGCTCTAGCATCCATGGACAGGAACATGCTCAAGACTGAAGTTTTGGAATCCACAACATTCCGTACTTTCCTAGAGCTAGAACCACACATCCGCCGTGCCGTCACAGCTTTCCACTCCTCAAGATACGGAGAATGTCTCTCCATCCTTGAAGCATACAGAAACGACTATCTCCTTGACCCTTTCCTTCAAAAGCATATCGACAAAATATATGAAGCCGTCAGAACGAAGAGCATTGTCCAATACTTTATCCCGTTCTCCTGCGTTACCTTGGACGCCATGAGCACTGCTTTCGGTGTTCCAAGCGAACAGATGGAGAGGGAGCTTGTACGGCTCATTGAGAGCGGCAAGCTACATGCTAGGATTGATACTCAGAACCGACTGGTGACAAGCAAAGAAACGCAGTTGAGGGTTGAAGTCCATAGGGGTACACTGGCAATGGCAGAAGAATATGAAAGGGCAGCGAGGTTGAGGATGTTGCAAATAAACGTTGTGAGGAGCGGTTTGGAAATCAAGCCGCCGAAGGGCCAGTTAAGTGGGCCAGGTCCCATGGGAGGTGGCTTGGGTGGTAGAGAGTTGAGGAGCATGATGTTTGGAAATGGAGCTTAGGAAGCTACAGAGATGCGGACGGCGGGGACTACAAGGATTGTATTACATATTGCATTGCTTGCATCGATTGCTTTATGGTTGTTAGTGTGGGAATGGGGGATCATGGCGCTTCATTGAACGAAATGATAGGTTGTCTTCGAGAATATCCGTGCCTTTATTCATGCTTTTTTCCCATCTGTGGCTTCAAGAACCCTGATCCCTGGATTTCGAGGCTCTTTTTTTTTTTTTTTTCGTTCAGAGGCTTGGTGCCTGGTTGCAAATGCGACAGGAGGCGTTAACCGTGTGACAGCATGGCGCATGAAAAAACTGCATTGGCAGTAACAAGTGTATGGCCTTTTACATACTTGTCCATTATCACAGGTTCTATGAATACATATGCTTTTATTGGATATCTCCGAGAAATTGACCGAAAACTCACCTGTTTGTGCATTTAAATATATCATCCCCTGCTATAGATGTGGGGGTGGGGGGTTAGGTCTTGCATCCGTGGAGATCTCGAGATGGGATGGAACATTAATAAGCAATACCCGTCGACCGGCGCCGGCTAGCACGGAAATCGCTTAGAATTGGGCAGGTATCCTCTTTGAGGTTGATTGAGAAGACCAGTCCCATTCATTTGAACGGCGGATTGAAGTTTCATAACAAGCCATTGGGATGCAAGGTCTCTGTACCACGTGGCGCCCGCTTACGCTGCGTGCATGGTATAGGGTACGTATGGGGCATCACCCTGAAATCCATTGCATTGGGTCATGGAGGGTGAAAATATTTACGATCGCGGATTTTCGCCGATGTTGCAACGTTGGTATGCCAGACCGGTCAGACCGAAATTACGTTCGGAGTGTCCACGCATAAACAAACGTTCCGGGGCTCAGTTTCGAAGTGGTTCATAACCAGCTATGAGGTGTTCTGCTTCGTTGAGCCTAGTATACAAGATTGGTCGTATGATCATCATTGTCGTTTTGGGTTAACTATTGGGGCTGGTTTCCAAGACATGGCGTCGTTGGTTCTATTCATCAATATCGGTGCATCAGTTCTTTTTTTTTTTTTTTCCCCAGACAATTGGCCTCGTAAGCCGGCCTGGAAAAGCATTGATGGTCGTGAACTACTCTTTTATTCGCAGAGCAGTCTCAAGACTAGACGCGGACGACTCTAGTGGAGCTTGCCGACTTTCTCGACTATTCGCATGCATGCAGGGCGTTAACAAAATACAACATGTTAAACTATAATACGGTACTAGTGTGAGGCGTTTTCAAAAATTTCTTGCAGTAGCTTCTGGAATGCATTATGGAATGGCAGTATCCCGGTATTCTACTCGTCCTGAGTATCGAATGGGAAGTTACCGATACCGCACCCTATCAAATCACAGTTGAAAAGGGGGGTAGCAGGCTTGCAGCTGTATCATCGCTAGCGTGAGGAAGTCTGTGCTCTGTGTTGGCCTGCTGGCGACTTTCCCAATCAACCGGAACTTATGCAAGCCACTCGCGTTTACGAAGTAACTATCCTGGAGTGGATAGAGTGGATAGAGCTATACGGAGTATGATTCCGATTCGCAACGATAGGAAAATATACTAGGTTGTATGCAGGCTCCGCCAAAATAGTAGTTGCAGCTGGCCTGGCCGGGCGGGGGTCTGTGAGGCATCGAACCGAGACCCTGGGCTTTGGGATGCGGATCGCTAGGCTCCCCTCTTGTCTCATACCTAGCCCTGGTCCTTGTAATAGGTACCCCATATATCGAGATGCCCTGGGCTGACCCTCCGACGTTCTGTTGAAATTTCGTCGTTTTAATACTCAGGCATGATTTGGATGAATGAAATTTCCAAATGTCAGTGCAGGCGCAGTGCGCTGCTGTGAAGATCTCGGCTCGAGACTAGCCGACTACATTCCGTGCCGTGGTCAGTTGTTGGATCTTAGCTCTTGATCACAGAAATCTATTTTGTCGTATTAGGTACACGGCGTATCTACTATCAACGGTGGACTTCGGCTCATCTTATGCTTTGGATTCGAATTCTGGTAGCTCTATAGCCAGCGCTTTGATATAAGTTTGATGATGCATAATTGAATGCATTGACCAAAATTCTCTCATGCACACCGCCAAGTCCGAGATGGCGTATTCGAACGCGAATGAAAAATATTCTAGAAGAATGGAACTTGCCAAGCGATAGCTATAGCTAGCTATTCCTTGCTCAATTATTAGGGGTATCTATTGCTTCTCCTCATTTAGTTGTATGCAGGCCTGGCGATTGTTCCAGTTCGCCTTGATTCGGACTGATGACATGATACTGTGGGCTTGGGACCATGTCAAATGTTGTAAACTGACGTCAAATAAAGACCCTTTGCTTTTCCGGTGACCTACATTTTAGGTGAAGAACAGTGGGCCCATATCCTTGCGAAACTAATTCATCGATGCGAAATTTCATATAGCCTTCCTGTTCGTGAACCTCCTGGGACAGTTTGTCGACGCATGTTTCAAACAGTTCCTTTCGTTGTTCGCTTAACTTTCGCTATTAGGCTAGCGCCGGTGCGACAACAACATTTCTTGGCGTCCGGCCAAAATCCCTCTTCGTACCCCCCTTCTCCTGCGCCTCGAAAGATGAAATATATACAAGGCTTACAAGGGTATCCCAGTGCCTGACGAATCGATTGATCGTTCATCGTAGGTTACCACAAGCCACATATGTACATGGAAAACTTTTACAAGCGTGCCACGATTGAGAAATGACCGGTCACCTCATGTGCCCCATGCTCCTTGATGTTAGTTTCGAAACAGACCGGCATCCATGGAGGTTTGACCGTTTAAACGTTCACTTTTTAGTTTTCAGGCATGAGATACTTTATATAATTGTTTATTACAGTTGCTTCGGGTTGGGTTCACTCTAACGATCTGGATCCGTCTCTACGGCTAAATAGATTCGTGTTGTTAACTTGTTGGATTTTTGTGTAACACAATAGGCAGCGATTCCGAGATGATTCCGACGCTTCTACTATCTTCTTCGAAACTTGCACTTGGCACTAGTGATTATTTGCGGGAATGCGGATCCAACGATACAGGGATCGCAATCCTCGTTACCAAGATGGCAGTCGTAGGCGAGAGTAAAGCGGCCTAGTAACTCGTACAGGATACATACCCGCAACCGGTTAACCAAAAAGTAAAACGGAACCCAATGAACTGGCGAACGTGAACAAGGCTATCTGCAATATACCCGATTGCTGTTCCAAAGGCGGGTGTGGCCGAGTTACAGTGCCTCGATAAGCGGTTTTATCCATGTGCATGTATGCATCTTTCTCGTGCCTGAGTCCCAGGGATCGGGAAAAGTTTTCCTATTTCGTAGACATACAGGCTCGAATGCTCACGGTAGACTCCGTTATATCGGTTGATCCTTTAACGGCGGGCGTTACAATCGATCATATCATTATTTCGATAGCAATGCTGCCGAAGAAAATCTGACTGGGGTGTGAGACTGAGGCGCACTGCCCAGCCAATCCGTTGTATTTGTTATACTCGCGTGACAATATGATACCGATATCGCGATAGCCATTGGTCGCTGTCTGGATGCACTTCACTGGCATTGCATTAGTCACAATCTATCGCTAGGGAATTCGAGTACAATTGAATTGACAGTTGCGAGATTGATGCCCCTTTGCTTCCTTTTAGCGTGAGCTTGGCTTCGAGTGTACCTGCCCTTGGCCTTCTTCGAGGTTATCGGTGACGTATGTATTGGCATTAACCTATATTGTGGAGGGGAACAGAAGGATATTAGCATATTCGAACTTCGAGAATGGTACATAAATACTGCTCGTATTTCCCGTTAATCTGACCTGGCTTCTCTCTATTCCTCATGGAAACATAACAGTTTATAACTGACTTCCGAAAGATTCTTTGAGATAAAGAACATATCTTCACTGCTTTCGATTTTGATACCCAGTCTCCCGATCTAAGGAGATAGGTTCTTACTCTTCTGATATTCAAATTCTCTAAAACTCTTTTTCACTTTGTCATTCTGTTACAATCTGAAGCTGCCGGTGCCGCATTGTTTCCTAGATTATCAGCATGGCTCGACAAAACCTCTTTGGGGGTGCTGGTGTACCCGCCAACTTTCATTTGGTCCAGATTATTTTCTCCCTCAATCAGTTCCTCTGCGCCGTGGCTACCCATTCTCGACCATCTTCGAATTCACAATCACCGTTCTCGATCGAAGAGACAGATAGCCAGCATATCAGAACCAGCACTATCGCCTACCTTATTTGCGCCGTTGCCCTATTCGGTCTTGTCACTTCGCTCTATCACAGGAATATCGCACAGACTTCTATTCCCACGACGGGATTTCACAAGACGGACCATCCCAACTTTTTTCACTTGGAAACTCTCGACTACCGTCGACCAGATCATTCGGACAAGTATGTTCTATATCCTCGATCTATCCTTTAAGTATATTTTATATATTTTACTGTGACGTCCCCATGTCGGCTGGATGCGCAACTAATTCATAACGTTTTTTAAATGCAGGATTAAGTATTGGGCATCATATTTTGTAAATTACCTGAAAAAGTTTAAGCTCTCGGAGGAGGGAGCCGACGAAAATTTTCGGGTCAACGTTCTGCTCATCGACTCGGGTATTGATGTCACCCACATGACCCTTGAAACGCGAGAGGAAGAAGGCATGATTAAACCATGGCATGAATATGCACTCAACGAAGCCGGAACTGCTGTGGTTTCCCCTGGCGACAGCCCATTGAAAGATGAATTTGGCCACGGAACTTGCGGTGCGTACATCATCGGAACGATTGCCGAGAGTGCGGTGATATATTCTGCCCGTGTTTCCAATGATCCTAAGGGCGTTAGTGAGGTTAGCCCAAAGACCGTTGCAAAGGTACGTCTCCGCATACTATCTCTATGCAATGTTTGAAGTAGGATGGTGTCTAATGTCCGCAAAACAGGCTATACGTGATGCTATCGATAACAAGGATGGGATCAACTTTGATTTCATTGTTATGCCATTGGGCTTCCCTGAGGACAACGGAGGCCTCGAGGAGCTGCAAGAGGCTATTAGAGTCGCATCCAACCAAGGTATCGTTCTTGTGGCCGCTGCTGGAAATGATGGGAATTGCAGGAACCCCGCTCCTCCAGCATGCTACCCACAAGTAATCTGTGCCCTTTCTTGTGACGGGAATGGAACACCATCTGGCTTCAGCCCCTCCATTCACCCCAACGCTAGTAACAAAGAATTCCTGGTTCCGGGCGAGGGGATCGAATGTGCTTGGATTGAGCCTGGCAGGTGCCATCGGCAGGAACGTAACCTCTCGGGTTCTACTATGACTCTGAAACCGAAAGAAAAGAGTGGATTTACCTACGTGTCAGGAACATCATTTGCCTGCTCTGTCCTCGCGGCTATCTGCGTTGTCATCCTCGAGAGGTCCTATGAGATAGCTAAACAGGAATATGGGAATACTGAGCTCGCTCAACAAAAGGTGGATTCTGTCCGAAAGTATCACTTACGGGAGATCCTGAGCTTGATGGCCAGACCACAGCGCCATGCGTATCTGCTTGTTCCCACTCAGGTCACGGATGAGACCTTGAAGAAGTATATTTAGTCCCCCTCGATGCCTTTACTACTTATGTAGTAAGTCATTTTACTTTCGGACCTCACTTGGGTCATTGTTCCTTCTTTGCCTGGATTTTGTTCACCCTCTTTTCGACTTTTTTCTTTTCTTTTCGATTCTTCTTGGTCCCTCAAGAACTATAGGAAGCACCTGAAAAGACTAAAAAAAAAAAAAAAAAAAAAAACCTTTATAAAAATAAAGTAAAGCAACATGCACATGTTTTAAAATAGAAAAAAAAAAAAGGACACACAGGTTTCTTAGAGGAGGGGGTATAAATCGGAAGTTTGACCCATTGGAGTCTCTTGGCTACAGGGTATTGACGCTATACCAATATTGCTATCTATTGCTGCAGACGGAAACGTGAAGAAATTCAGCATCAGGGGGCGCCCAAGGCAGCCACCTGACTCGGCAATCGACATCATTCTTCATTTGTTGGTACAACTACTCTGTCTCGGGGCGTCTACACAGGTTTTCACAGATATTCTCATTCCTATCCGAGTGTAGATAATTACAAGCTTACGTGGGCGTGCGTATACAGGAGATATAGCTTATATCCTTACAATAATATTACTTTTTGGCCCTTAAATACATTACGACCGGCAGCCATAACGTGAGAATGACACTGCCTCGTGAATGACCAATCCTCTGCTAGCTGAACGTGACTATTGGCTTTCGGATTCTGCGCATGCCAGACCGCTTTATGCATGCAGAACATGTCAAGGTTGCAGCTGCCTGCAAAGCAAGTCACAGTTGTCTTATAAGTCGGCCCACACAGCAAGGTACGCTAAGTGCTTGCACCAAGCCTTTTCGGGGTGGTTGTCTAGTTCGCAGCACACCAATTGGGGATTTGTTGCATTTTATGTGTTGGCACCCGGAGCTTAACCTCGGGTCTCCAGAATCCTATGTCGACATGACTCCGCACTGGTAGTTCTAGTTGATTATGCGTTAATGGAGGGAATAGGAGGAAAGCGGAGAGGAAGAAGTGCCTGTGGTTCCTTGGGTCCGTAGAAAATATTTATAGAACTATGGAATTGGGAAAGGAAAAGCGGTGGAGAGAGGAGGGGTGGCTCTGGGTCGAAAGAGGGGTAAAAGCAACATCTACGTATGCGGGGCCTTCCAAAAACATTGACGTCGAACGGGCCCACGTAGCTGTCGCCTGTGCGCTGGAGTTGGCCAAGTAAGCAGTTTTCCAGATATAACTGCTACAACATTTGGGTAACACAAGACTCGAACCTTGCAGACGGGTTTGCAAAGGTTGATTGAGGAACTAGCTCCAGAAGTGTCAAAGACCAAGTCGCGCTGGTTGACCTCGCTCGTTCAACTGAATCCGAATTGGTGTAGGTATATTGCGATATTGAAAAATGACGGAGCCGGGTGAGGGCTTGGAATGGCTCGGATTATTAGGAAGTATAACTAGACTATGTCAGAAGTATATCAAACATGGAAGGGAAAAGTAGATGTATGCGGGTCAGTCAGGTTGCCAATTCAACTGAATATGGTACCAACCTGGGTACGAGACGACCAGCTCCAACCCGAATATTAGTTCGGAGTTCCCCCATGATGCATCCTTAGTAGGATTGGCCAGTAAGAGCGTGTGTCCGTCTAAAGCGACAGTACAAAACACGACATCGATATTTATAACTTAACTAATGGGGTTCGGATATATTTAGTACCTACTCTCAAGTAACTGAGAGTTTCTAATTTTCGGTTTGCACGACTTTTATGTTCCACGTCATCGACACATCCGCCATGATCGCGCAAATATTGCTGATGTGAGTTTGACGTGTCCAAACGCAGATGCAATGCAATGGCCATCAATTTTTATCCACCATCTAAGTACCGATGATATCTATCGGTCTCTAAAAAAAATCTAAGTACTTTACTTCAAAAAAGAGTAAAAGAAACTTTCCACGCTCTTGGGTATTTATATTTCCTTTGAACGTTCTGTAAACCTATTAATCTTCTAACCTCAAGGCCTCTTTAATTAATTAGACACTGGCAGAAAAGGGTTGTCCAAAATACTCTGTTCTATATCATCGGCGTACGAGACTTTTATATCGTCGCCGGCTTCCTCGTTATTATCATCTATATCGCCATGGCCAACCAAACTAAATCCTATTTCTTAGCTCCAGTGTTCGACTGGGCTCCAGACACACTCAAACTTGGGAGCATCGTCAAAGCAAAAGAAGCACCACACAAGTACAGAACCGAACCTTTGACCCCAGAATGCTTTACGACGGTCAATTCTTACGAAGACTCAATTGCCGACAAATCTGGCCTCGGCGGCGGTATATTTGGCGAATTCTTAAAATATATCTTCGGAGTAGGAGGTAATGCCGCGGCATTGGCCTCCAAAACCGAGAAGCTGGAAGTCGTATGCGAAAAGCTTGAGACGAAGTACTTCGAACCAAGTCCCGAATACCTGCGACACGCGCTCACAGAGGCACTCAAGGATGGAGTGACTTCTGATTACATGACCTCAAAGTGGTTTGGGACTCGAAGAAAGATGTTTATGATCACTGGGATCAAAACGGTGGAAGGGGTAAAGATATCCACGGTTGCCAAGAAGGATGTAGAGCTTCAAGCTGGGCTTGGATTGGATGGAGCACTTGCAGCAGCACCACTTTCACTAGGTCCGCAGTTTGAAGTTCGGAAAGAAGGTGTGCGTAAAACTACGATCACCGCGACTGGGCCGTTGATAATCGCATACCGAGTCACTGAGATCGTAAGGAAAATAAGAGGAAATGTTGCATTGAGAGATGTTAACCGCGGGGCGCTTTTTAGCGGCCACTTTGATGCGGAAAACCCGGCAGAAGACTTTGAACTGAGATTTCAAGATTTCGATGATGGGTTCGCTGATTCTGATATGGAAGTCCAGGTCCCAGCGGAGGTGGATGCATTGGGCGAAGGTCCAGATTCTGGACCTCCACCAACCCCCCCTGTGTAGTGGATACACAGTTTCAACATGTATATGCATATTGGCGTCTCTTCCGTCTTCCCCCCCATATTTCAAAGCAACAATCGGCTAGGATTCCGGAATGTTGGCTTGCCCTGTGGAAGCCGGCCTTCAGGATTGCAAGTATTAAACTCTGGTCGCAAGACTATCCCACGCGCGGGCTATCATGTATATTACTTTAAATAGACTTCATATTGATTCTTCTTCGCCGCGGATAAATATGTACGCGTATTTGTGGCTGATCCATGGGAAGAATACATATCTAATAGTATTTCTATCGATCACAGAACAACGTAGTTATATCAATGTTGCAATATGTAACATCTAGTATATATTATCCATCTCGGGCGATGGCTAAATAAGTAGTCTTCTAGAAATTAGACTATCGATACCTGGTGGAGGATGTAATCCACAAGCCTAAACGATATGCGGCTCTCATTCTCTTCGTTGGGAACATCCTAAGGAGCCATCGAGACGATAGAAGGGGACCTAACCGATTATAATAGTTACACTAAGGAAATGCCCCCCCAGTTTGGATACGAATTCCCGGGTTTGATACCCACATTTCACCAGACCGGTTAACGGTTTGATATTTCCACGTCGCACACATTTAATACCTCGCCGACGACCAGATCTAAGCTAAAAGTAAGGGTTAATTGCTTAGGCGAAGCTTATCCGGAACATACGGAACCACATTTCTCGCCTACCCCAGCTCATAAGGACGGCAGATGGCCCACAACGAGTGGTCAGCGATCCCGCGACTGGACGCCAAGTCGGAGCGTTGTCATTCCATGTGTCACGAATTTGCGCTCCAATTGGGAGCGGCGACTGGTATCAGGTATAGCTGGATTGCATTATACAGTGAGTGGTCATGGGATTCAAGCCTCTATTGTAACCCAAGGAAGATTCTCCATGCAGGCTATAGCTCCTTATGATTTTTAAATTTGCGCTTTTATATGAAGCCGTGAGACCGGTCCCGTCTGTATAATAGTCCCCCAGATTTCTGTTCTCTAGCACAAATCCATTGACGGTCGCTACCGGTACCTACTGAAATTTTCACGGGGAAGATTGGTCTTTAAAGACCGATATACGTTACCACGTACGATGTACATCTCCTCTCGTTTTAACTTCCTGGTGGTCGCACTTATCACCCTCGTTTCGCTTTGTGCGGCTCGTACCACAATCACCAGTCAAAACTGCTCCACTCGCTTCTGCGACCGCCCAGGCAAAGTCCTGCGCACCACAAAGACCATCCACAAAACAATTCGCTACACCATAACCCGCGGTTGGATGACCTCTACGAAATACAAATCTACACACACGCTGACATCGACGAAATACACTACTGTAACAAAATATAATACTTTAAAAACGGTCACTATCACTGCGACGAAGACGACGACGCAGACTCTGGTTCCGACATATTATGCTACTACACCGTTGACTTATATTTATACTACGACCAGGATTGTGACTCCGACATATACCATTCCAACCCCTGACGGATTTGTGGGTGTGAATAATGATCCTGAGAATACGGCGTCGCCGCACTACACGGCGCTACCAGATGGATTAAAACGCGAAGTTCAAGATGGACTCGACCGTCGCGATCCCGAGCCTGAGGCAGTTGCTAAAGCCAAATACGTTGCAGCGCTAAGCTGTACGAAGACACTGATTACCAAAACTGGGACGACCGACTTTTGGAAGACGACGACGATAACAGCAACATGGACCACTGCATTGGCCTACAAAACGGTCACTTTTACCCGCACAAAACCCGTAACGTCAAAGGGTGCAGTCACAAAGCATATTACCACCACCAAGTGGACGAGCGTCTGGGGAACATCAACGTCGACGATTTGGACTGAGATGACTACTTCCCACACGACAACTTATATAACCGTCCAGGAAACCAAAACCGTCCGCGCCGCGTGTTTAGCCAGAAACCAAGCCCCGGACTATTACGGTCAAACTGTCTGGACATCTTACGACGTGGATCCCTATCCCGATGAAAAAGTGGTTGAGATCATAGCCCCCGGCGATCCGCACACTTGCTGCGACTTATGCCACACATACAGCGGATCAGGGAAATGCGTCGGCAGCGTGTGGACTTTCAGGGGACCTTGGTTGCTTCGCGAAGACTGCCCCGATGCTTGGGACGGTGATACGTTTCTCGGGTACGAGTACTGCCCGCCTGATCCAGACGATAATATGAGGTGTCAGTTGATTATTTCGGAAGATGAACCGGCGACTTGTAGGACGCATAGATTTGAGTTTCAACCTATTTTGTCGCAACGGTGGAAAAATGTTAGTAATGGGCCGAGCTGTGCGAGGTTTAAGTACAGGGCGCCTGGGGAGCCTCTGTAGGGGGATCGACAGAATGAATACTGCGAAATCGTACCGGTGGATGAAACGACAGACAATGTTTAATGGCTTAATGAGTAATATAATACGAATCATAAGTATGTGCTACGTACTTCGACCGACCTACGAGGCTCGAGGCTATAGTCGACTTCTAGTATAGTGCGCATCTAATACATTGCATTGATACTTCATACCGTTGCATTTTGACCTAGTCTAGAACTATAGCCATCAAGTGAGCCGGCCAACGTTACTAAACAAAGCACCCGTCTAGTCTTGACGTCTCATAGTATACGACGCCTGGTCGGCGTCTGTCGCCAACCTTCCAACACCTGGAAACGAAAGATGTGACAAACAGTAAGAATTGACAAACTAGGCCCTGAGTTCTCGCTTCCAGCCTCGGCAGGTACATATTATGGTAGTCCGTGCTTCCGAATGGACGACTTAAAGTACATTATGCTTAATACTCGCTATTCGAGTTTATTTTGTCTTATAAACCAGCCTGTCGGGGTTCATTGACTTAAGTTTCGTTCTCTTTTGAAGTCACGACATTAGGGTAGTACGTAGTACTCACGTAATTCTTGACTTTCGAAATTACTTTGTTGGTGTTGCGCAGCACTATCCCATATATATTCCCGAGGATTCTATAGCTTGGGTCACGAATGTCTCCAACATCGCCGCATTTCCTGAGTGCGAGCCTTGCTAGTTGACAGAGGCATATATATTCCTCTGGCGGTTCGAATTTGTTAGCCCTATAGATCTATAATGGATCCTTCTATATCATGAATCCCTCGATATTATCTTAAGATTTTCGTGCGGGGTAATTGATCGCTAACCTGCGGTATGTTATAAGTTACCTATTACAATCTTTCCAACCTGAAAGTATCTCAATGCAATGGATTTTACCAGAGCAGGGGATATTCCGGAAGCCATGTATTTCATCTGGCATGCCTTACCAGTGCGGCGCCAAATCCTAGCAGAAGTGGATAAACCACGGCCATCCATGCATGCGCATTTGTATCCTTAAGCCCGGTATCCTCTCGAGGATAGTCAATACCCCGCCTGGAAATCTTCAGCTCGCTTAGTAGGTGGGGCATTATCTCCCAGATGGGTGCCTCGTTGCGGTCCGTGGCCAGGATCCAGCTATAGCTGCCGTATATATAACAACGTGTCAGAGAAATGAGTTTGAATCCAAAAAAAAGTTAAAGGTTAAATTTAATAGCTATTGGCTTGAGACATGGCAACAGTAGGAACAGGTGTTGAAACAGATGGCGAGGCTGCCCAAACCCATGCATTTGGAGAGTCGCATCTCCTAGAGCATCCGGAGGATGGCTCGAAAACAGACTCGAACCCTTCTGACCCACCTCCATACTCCAAGGCTCCCACAAAGGAAGTATTGATCATCGAGAAGTCAGAATGTTGGAGGGAAGGACGCAGGCTCTTTACAGATCGGGTTACCGATGGCAAAGCGCCCGATAAGAATTTAACTGCAGAACTTAACAGATTCTTCGACAGGACACGCACACTGCAAAAAACGATTGACCGTTGCGAAGAAATCCAAGCGAGTGCCGAAAAACGTTCTGATTCTGTTGGAACGTTGGTTGACGTTCTAAACTCGTTTAAAAGCGTCGGTGATGTTGTGTTATCAAATGCACCGGACGCTATTGGCGCCGTTTGGTTCGCAATTGGTTTCGTCATAAAGGTAATACCCTGAAATTAGCATTTCTTTTAGATGAAGGGAAGCCTAGTACTTAGATTACACCTTACTACAGATTGTTGCAGATGACGCCGAGACCTGCAAGATTGTTGCCGACGTTTATAACCATGTTTCTAAGATTGCGATAGCATCTCTTTTATACGAAGAGCGATGTTCTCGCCCAGTGTCTAGAGACAATGGAGGAGATGGGAACCTGGTCGCTCTGGAGAAAGTAATCGTGGACAATATAGCCGCCCTCATCTGCGAAATTCTCGATTTCTTCTGGAACACCCAGCGCTGGGCGGTCAAACTTAAATCTAATTCAACTGAATGTACGTATGTGTCTAATATGCTAACGAATATTACTATGTTTGCTCATTGAAACTCCTCGTGTAAACAGCTGAAAGGAACGATGGACCAGCAGAACCGGAGCTAACTCGCGCCCCTGCAATCCGGGAGGAGAAGACGAAGGCCAAAGGATTTGGACACGCTATTGGACATGGCATGAAAGTGGCAGGGAAAAAGGCGGGCGGAGCTATTAAGGATGCGGTGAAGAGCGGGAAGGACAAACTTATGGAGGCTCTGACGGGCGAACTGAAGGGAAAGGCACAGGATATCCTCGTTCGATATCAAGCCCTTCGCGCAGATGGCACAATCCAATTTGAGCAAACGGTCTTGGATAGCATGCAAAGTAAGTAAAATGCATCCACGGTGCTTAATTACTATTCATAGATCTAACAGAAACCTATTTAGATCTGGGCGAGGATGGTAAGTTGGATATGCTGCGGCTATAATCCGGGCCTCGGCTCTGAGCTAATATTGCCCATTCTAAACCAGTACGGAATAGCTTTCAAGATTTTAAACAAGGACTAGACGGCTGTCTCCGTTCTCTCCAAGGTTTGTTCGCCATGGGGCCAATACTGACCCTAACCCTTATGTTCTAATGCCCAATTGACTTTAACACTAATATGATCATCTATAGATTCGATGAACAGAATCGAAGAAAAGCAAAATATGGCTCTCGAGGCAGCTCAGGAGCTGGGTGACAAGGCTGGAAATATACTTGAAGGGCAGAGAGAGATGAAAGAAGATCAAAAGGAGATGAAGGAAATGGTAAAGCAATTACAAGATACCAAAAAGTCCCAGGCGTTCGAAAGTTACATCAACTGCTTCCGAAGATCCGTGGCCCACGAAAATTTGGTCCAGACATTATATACGAAAAAGGCACAGGATGGCGCCGCAAACGATCGTTCGTGGTTCCTTAAACAGGACAAGTATAAAGACTGGAAGTCCTGTTCCTCAACATCGAGCAGGATACTATGCCTGGAAGCGAAGAGAGGACACGGAAAGACGATGACGTTGTTGTCTGTAACAAGTGACCTGGAAACCCACGGCACCGAGGATGGCGGCGGCAATCCAGAATCGACATTCGTTTTACGTTTCTTTTTCAAATTGGGGGATAATGAGCTCCAATCTACGCTTCGGGCGCTTGAGAGCCTACTAAGGCAACTCTTGAAGAAGTTTTCGGATGATGGAAACTCAAAGGCGCAACTCGATGAGAAGGTGAAACGAATCTGTGAGGTCTTAGAGAGGAACAACATCGAAAAAATCAGAACCGAAACCCAAAAGGAAGACGTCGCCATTCAAGACAACATGGTTGCATCCGAAGAAACTAAGACTCCAAGCTTGATCAGTAATATCATTTCACAGATATCTGCGGAACTAAGTCTTCGGCTATATATTGTTCTAGATGCCTTGGATGAATGTCACGACCTGAAGAGTTCGAATTTGGTTCGTTGTCTCAAAGAGCTTGCCTACTCGGAAGCCTCGAATATCTGGATTGTGGTCTCTACGAGGGCCAGCTCTCAAGGCAACGTCGATATCGAAAATGAATTTCAGCAAAACGACATCGCCCTCAATCCATCAAATATCCAAGAAAACAGCCCTTCCACAGGGATCGTGACGCTCACTGACAAAGAAAACACAGAAGAACTTCAACTATACTTGGAATTAAAACTCCGAGACCTAGTTGTTCGCCGAGTTGGGAAGTTAAAAGCAGTTCCAAGTGCTGCTAAATCTAAAATTGAGAACCAAGTTAACTTGGGAACGGATAAAGAGGTGGTGGACGAGGGGCAAGTGGTTGAAAAGGTGAAGGCTTTGGCCAAACAAATCAATAAAATCGTGAATGGTGACTTTTCGTATGCGGGTATGCTCATTGCTAACCTACAGGAACCTTCTAAAAAGAGCCTCGAAGCCAGGATCAAGGAGCTTGAGGGTAGGGGTTTGGAAGATATGTACAGGAGAAACCTTGATGTTCTCACTCCTGGAAAGCGTACACTCATCTTATTTGCTCTAAAGTGGGTGGTATGGAGTGTATCCGATGTCACTGCCATCGAAATTGCGGAGCATTTCAGGGAAGTATATCACGACACAGAGGTACTAGAGGATACCCCGAGCCCTCCTTTGGAAGCATCTTCTACCTCCACACAAGCCGGCTACGATCCTAGTGATGACCCTGAGATCAGAGAGATAATTTCTCATCTTCGAACTGCCGGCCATGATTTCTTCAGCTTTAGTAGCGATAACGACCCCGTGACGGCCCATACGTCAGTGAGAGAATGGATCCAGAACGGTACTAGTCCGCCCGTAGATCTTAGAAACTCAGAGGCACGTATTGTGAGGTCGGTAGGGGGGCGCCTCATTTTTGAGATCGCTGTATTGTGTAAGTTAACTTCATACTAACTTGAAAATGTCGAATTGATTCTAACAAATTCATATCATTAAATTTAGCTGAGAGCATCCCAAAGGATTATAATGAACTTTCGGAACTAATGAGCGAAGAGGAATCGCACCTATCAATAGCTTGTGACATTCGTAAGAAACTGAGTCTTTGCAATGGGTTTCTTAGAGGCTGGTTTACGAGACCAGTTTCTTATAGAAATTACTTGACAAAAACTTGCTAACAAAACATGGCAACAGTGCGCGCCCTCACCAACAAGAGCTTCCAGGAACGCTACATGCCATGGAACCCACCCAAAGAATTTGTTGAAAAACTATGGAAGAAGAAATTTCCACAACTTCAGGAGAGTGAGAACTCTACGGAAGATGAAAGCAGGCCTAAAAGCAGCCAGAGAGATCAAGAAAACAAAGAGTCTAAGCGGCCGAGGTATGAAATACGCCATTGGGTTGAACATATCAAGGCTCTGGAAGGATATCGACATCGCACGGCCAAGGAAGCAAAGAATCCCAAATGGGATGTTTTAAAGTCTTTGCTTGAAAAGTTCATCAAGCCAGAGAACTGGTACCGCTGGCATATTCAAAGACGGATAATGGGTGGCCATGACGAGAATTGGGCGTATTCGACCACCTGCTATCAAGAGCCCATTCATGTTGCCTCCTTGCTCGGCCTTCAACTCCTTATCGACCATCTTTATACCCCCAGTGAAACAGAAGGAGATCCAAAAACCCCAGGCGCAAAAGCTGATCCCGACAACCCTGACGCGGAGTTGGATGCTGAAGAAGGTGGGGTTCTTGACCGATACGACGGTGCAGGACGCATACCTTTGTTATTAGCGTTAAAAGATCCCAAGACCGTAGAATATCTGCTGAAGGCTGGGGCTAAAGTTAACAAACGGCTTCTTAATTCCAATGATACCTCTCTGCGAGTTGCACTAACATTAGCGGAGAGGGAGAAGGAAGGCCGAAAGGAACTGCTTGAATCTGTGAAGCTTCTCCTCAAACATGGTGCTAAAGATCAGATATCAGCTGCTCTCAAATGCACCATTCCCATAACTATTGACGACAACCTAACGAAAGAAAATATTGAACAATTGCAAAAGACATATTCCGAAATCACAGCTACTCTTCTCGAAAAGTACGACAAGGGGAAAGAACCATTGGATGCGGGCGCCGTATTTTTATCAGCAATGGAGGCAATAGCCAAGTATCCTACTCAAGCAGAGGAAATTTGGAAGCGTGCGAAATTCCTCTTCGATCCCGATCTCGCCGGAGAGAAAGTTATCGAAACTCAGAGAAAAAACGCTCTTACTCCGCTTCATATTCTTGTGCGAGCCGTCTATGACCACCCGGATCATGCGGAAACTTTCATTCCTATGATAAAGCAGTTGGTCAAAAAGGGCGCTAATCCGCTTGTATCCTTTACTGGTTCAAAGTCGATGCCTTATTACGGAAATCCTGTACTTCTGGCGGTGCAGGCACGAAACTCAAAGCTCTTCGATATATTTGCTGGGAAGGGAGAACATCTCTTCCAGAGCAAAAGTTTATCGGGGGCTTGCGCTATGCATTATTTCTTTAAAGGGAAACACAACGCCATGTCCGAGGATGATAAAAAGTTATTCGAACGCCTTGTCAAACTATCTCCACCATCGGAAACCACCAAAGAAACCGTCAATAATTCAAAGACCGAAACCACGGAGGACAATGTGCAGGAGGACGGTACGGCTAGGGTGCCGTATTTCATCAATGCTGAGGATAATGATAGCCGCGAGCCTCTATCGTGGGCGGTTGAATACGGTGATAAGGATGGCGTCGCTCTTCTACTTCAACATAAGGCGGACGTGGATGACGTTGATGAATTCGGCCAGACAGCACTATATTACCTCGCCAATCGGCAAGGAGACCCTGCCGATACTATCGCCATGCTTCGAAATCTCCACAAAGCCGGGGCTGACATGGGAATCTCGCCGGTACACCAAACAACAGTGTTCGCCCAGGCAGTTTCTAGGCAACCCCCATCGGTACTTCGTGAATTTGTCCAGATACTGCCCCGTATAAATAGAGAACCTGAATCCGATCAAGCGGACTCCGTGCAGGAACCTACGCAGATCGACGGAGGTTATCTATTACAGGTCAATGATAAGGGCGAAAACTTCTTGCATCGTACTTGGGGTCGAGAAGATGGAGACGACGTGGGCAAAGTAGATATCCTAGAGGAAGTGATACAGTCTCTCACTGAGAATGATCGAAAGAAGCTACTCTCCCAAAGAGAGAATGACACTTCGGCGACTCCACTCATTCACGCGGTAGAGGATTTAAACTTTCATCTTATCAACCTGCTTCTAAAATATTCATCGACTGAAACGGAGGCACAAACGATGGACGCACGGGGAAAATCACCTCTACAAGCTATTGCAAAAAACATTCCAGGACTTGAAAGCAAAATTTCTCGAACTAAAAGTATTATGGAAGTTGAAAGTGGAAAAGAGAGCCTTGAGCCGAGCTCGATGGATACCCAAGAGAAAGGCGAACCAAATAATGTCTCTTGCAAGGCCTCGAACTCAATCGACTACGAAAAAACAATCATCGGACTGTTGTCAGTGAGCAACATTGACTCCAAAGATCCATTGCTCATGCGTCTCAGGGAATTCGCTATTCAGATGTCATGGCGTTCTTTCCTTCAAGCGCTCCAAACACGCGGGATTGCCTTGGAGGCCCTGGACGAATATGGATGGGACGCCTTCCGTCTGGCGAAGCACTACGGGACAAATCCATCGTTGTTCGAAAACAGAAATGAAGAACCAGAGGCTTTGGTGCCACAGCCTTCAAAATTGAGAACTGATTTCCCGCCGGCTGAGTTCCGAGGCCAACCCTTAAGTTCTGTAGTGATCAGTGAAGATGGTCTTGAAGTTACAACTGGTAAATTTATAAATCCATTGCTACTAGTATCTTTTTTCGGGATGCTCTTTGGGGATATATTTCTAATATTTGGTGTTGTTCAATAGGCGATGATGGGCGGATGGTGCAGGCAAACCACCCGATAGATCTTTCGTCGGGCCGATACTATTTTGAGGTGCAAGTGAAAAGCAAAGGTCCATTGTCGTTTGGGGGCATCGGGTACGTCTTTTCGAAGATAAGCTGAATCTCCGGGAACAATGAATCGATCAATTGATCAATTCGCTAAAAGCTTTTATGATGAGTACTGACAGAGTTGCAACTCTAGTTGGTCAATCGGAATCATTCCTGTTTATACCGAAAATGACTTCAACGAGGAGCAAGTCGGATCAAGCATTGGATTGGGATGGCACGGATTTGATGGAAGTATCCGTGGTGAGACCAATCCTTCAGCTTACATGGAGCCGTTGGCAAAGTTACCTGGATGGGGTCAGAGTGGTCATCGCAAGATGGACATCGTAGGTCTCGGAATCGATCGTAAATCTGGGAGCGTGTTCTTCACAAAGAATGGCGAACTTGTCGGTATCAGAGGAATTCGCAGCAAGAGTCGGTTTATTCCAGCTTTCTCTTTGCCTAAGGCATGTACAGCCCGAATCAATTTTGAGAAAGAGGCCTTCCAATACAAGGAATGGGAGGGTTCTATTGAAGATATCTCGGCGTCGGCAAAGGGCTCTGGCCATATATATATGGCCAAGCGGGAGGAAAGCAATCACGCGGTGTCACAAAAGCAATCCCTAGGCTTGGAGTACGGAGCGGTGCGTAACGAACGTGGTGGCAATCCTAATGACAATGCTAGTGCTCAGGAGCTCAAGTGGCCCAGGCCATATATGAGGCCCAGCGATGGCCCCAGGCAGTATAGAGGGCCCAGCGATGGCCCCAGGCAGTATAGAGGGCCCAGCGATGGCCCCAGGCAGTATAGAGGGCCCAGCGATGACCCCAGGCGATATAGAGGGCCCAGCGATGACCCCAGGCCATATAGAGGGCCCAGAGATGACCCCGGGCCATATAGAGGGCCCAGCGATGAGCCCTGGCCATATAGGGAATATGAGGAGAGGTACAACGATGAGCCCAGGCCATATAGGGGGATGTTCAGCGATAATACCAGGCCATATAGGGAATATGAGGAGAGGTACAACGATGAGCCCAGGCCATATAGGGGATATAGGGAGAGGTTCAACGATGAGCCCATGCCATATAGGGGATATAGGGAGAGGTTCAGCGATGAATCCATGGAGGGGCGGCCCGCTAACGATCTGTCCCCGCCCAGGTCCAGCAGGCGAGGGATCGGTGCCCAGTTACCTATCCGTGAAGGATGGGACCGGAACAGTGGGTTTCGGGTACGAGACTGGGGCGAGGAGGAGAAGGAGGAGGAGGAGGAGCCTAGGGAGGACTCGCCCGGTGACGCTTGTTCCCCGCCCATGTCCAGGCCACGTGAAGACCGGTACGATCGGGACTACCACGAGATAATAGGACTTTCGAATTCACGCCATTTCGAAGCTTTCCAGTGAACTCTGAAGCTATTGTATACAGAGCAGCTTGTGGACATGGATATCCTAGAATCGATAGTAGTAATAGTATTAGTATAGTAGCAGGGATGCACATGCACACGATGACGTTGGCGGGAGTCACTTTCTACGAGAGCGAAGAGTACTAGTTAGTGAGTGAGTGAGTCAACGCGATCCATTTAAAACCGACCTCCAATTGAACCCCCAACTTCACAGCTTCAACATCAACATCAACTTCAACTTCAACCATGCAAACTAACCATAACCATCGCTACTAAATCTAACACCCGCTTCATCACGGTCGCATTCATAGTACTATGCCCGATATCCTTAAACTATCATCTAAGCTTCAATCTGCATCTCTCGCCGATACTGTTGATACCTCTAACAGCGACTGCCCACTGTCAGCTCTCCCCCTCGACATCCTCACTCACCATCTGATTCCCCAATTCGCCTCTCCACCAGTCTATCTCGCATCCTCCACTCCAGTTCTCCAATCTTCACCGTCCTCCAAACCCCTCCTTCAGCTCGCATCGACCTCGAAACACTTCCGATCCCTCCTAAAGAACCAATACAGAACTTACTTGCAACACCAATACCCAGGTGTCTACTCCCACGCGATCCAGACTGCTGGCACCAACCTCGATAAAGTAAACTGGTTCTCCCTCGTAGCCAACTCCGAAAAATTATGTCATCGCTGGTCCCTTCGTCAATTCTACCTTGGCAGGGTCGAGGCAGGGGATACCTACGCCGCACGCCCACACCAACATGACTCCCACGATCACAGAAACACTCGACTCAATAACAGACAACTGGGATCATATTCTCCCTGCATAGACGTCTCAGAGTCTCTCGACGGAACTGAGACGTTAGTAATCGGACAAGGTCCCATCGTCTCCGTCCGTGTGGGCGAGTACTCACCATGGCGCGAAGTTAAGCGTAAAAACATGGTAGCAGGCGCAGACGATATCCTCAAAGTCCACATTTACAATGCAGACACCGTTATAGCTAGCCGTAGCTCTAGCGTTGAGATAATCAGTAACATTTCTGCCACCGAAGATGGGAAGCAACCGCGTATCTCTCAAGCTACTGATCTCTTCCCGTCCGGTCCTAAAAACCCTACGGGAGGCATTTCATCGAGCTGCCTTGATCCGTCAACATCTTCGCCTACCCGATCATTCGCTATAACTACGTCTGAAACGTCAACTGACACCCATGCCCTCCAATTTTTCGTCCTAAATACTACGACTTCAACTCCATCCCTCCCAAAACAACCAACTTTTACCTCTTCCCTCCCGTCCAAGCCCTACACATCCACCTTCCTCACCTCTAACACCATAGCCACCGGCCACCGTACCGGTGTAACCCTGCACAACCTCACACAGTCCTCACTATCCGACGGAATCGAGCTCCCACAGCCGGGAACCAGTTATAACCACGCATTAGGCGTCCACTCCCTCACCCGTCTTTCCCCATCCTTCTCCCCAAGTATCCTAGCATCCGGCTGGTCAGACGGAATCACCCGTCTATTCGACGTCCGTGCAAACACCTACGTCGCAAACTTCGAAAACCCAGTCTCAAATGAAGCTGTGCCGATATACTCTCTCTGTCATACCGCCCCATTAGGAAACATTCTACTAGCGGGGACATCGATGCACCATGCCGTTGAAATGCACGATTTGAGGTATTCGAGAAATATGGTTGGGTTTTTCTCACCTTATATGTTCAATCCTGCTTTGGATTTAGATGAAGGGGAAAAATTGGAGGATGTGGTCAGTGATGGGTGTTTAATGTTTTTCAACAGTGGGATTGCATTGAGACATCCTAGTAATGGCCCCGTTAGGAGGGATAATAGACGGGCGGGGTGGGGTGGTAGTACGGCTGTGTATTCTTTAGCATCGGCCTCACATTCCTCGGGGAAAGTGTATGTTGGTGTTGAGAATAATGTGTTTGAGATGGATTTTAGAAAGAGAAAGGTTGGCAAGAGTTGGGGGTATGGGCTTAGTCCTGCTGAGAAGGTTAGGAAGAAGGAGACGGAGAGGGGGCAGGTGCTTAATCTTTCGATGTACTGGTTTGATCCTGCGAAGAGGAATATGGGGGAGCAGTTTGAGGGAGGGAGGCATGGGCATGGGGGTAGGTGGTGGTGTGGGAGCGGGAAGCCGGCGTATAAAGTGAGGGAGAGGAGTAGATGAGTATCTACTTTAAGTACTAGGTCAATATAGAAGGTATAGATAGATGGTGCGGTCTAGATTTCATAGAATATGTTTTTCAATTTGGCTTGTTAAAACAAATACACCTCTCTTTGATCTTTAGTATCGCCCTCGATCTAAGCCCGTCCGTCCGTATAGGTAGTACTCCGTAACATAATAAACAGGAGCAAGAATATTCAAACGCTGAAGTAATAAGAAAAGACCATAAACTCCTTTGTCCGGAAGATACTCACAAACCACCCCCAGGTCTAAGCCTTCTTATGTAATTCTAGCCCCGAGACTAGATCTAACCCCGAACATGTACTCTACTGCAGATGTATCTGCATACCCATCACCTTATACCCCCTGTAGTAAGGCTACTACTCAGAAACCCCACCATCATCCACATACCTATCCCTCTCCCTCACCAACGGCGTCCGTTCCGTTGAACCCCTAACACTCTCCTCATCCCCAATATCTCCACCACTTTCATCTTCCTCATCAGTATCCCTAACCTGCTCTCTGCCCCTATAAATGACATAATGCTGCACAATAAACACCACATTCAACGCCATACTAATCAACCCGAGCCCGGTCTTCACAATATTCCCACTAACCCCCTCCCAACTCCCCTCCAACCCAGCATCAATCCCCAACTGCACAAGACTCAAAGCGCCACCCCAAAAATCCGCCAAAATCTGCCAAATCGAAAACCCCTCAGTTGATTTATTTATATAATTTATATAAATCTGTGGAAGGTATTTTATAAGTGTTACCAAAAGCTTTGATAACGATAATGCGGTTGTGACGTCTAGATAGTTGATTTTGTCGAATGACCAGAAATTGTTGCCTTCATCTTGGGTTATTACTGCGCCGGATGCAGCGGTTATGGTGATTCTTGAGGTGGTGATTGTGCTGTTTGTTGGAGTGGGGGAGTCTGTATCTTCCGCTTCGTTTCCGACTGCGATGCTGGTGATTAATAGGAGAGTACTGATAATCCCCACGATAACACCCCAAACGATCGGTCGTGTTCTCTCCCTCTTTCGTCCGGTTTCATAGCCCCAGATACTCGGGAAGAACTGGGAGTATGTTAAAGTAGCGAGTACGAGCGCATGTAATGCGAATGCGAGGTCGTTGAGTCGGACTGTAGGGTTTGGGGCATTAGGATATCGGATGGCGTATTCGGAGCGGACGGTGGGGGAGTAGAGGAGTAATGAAGTGTAGAGGGTATAGCAGAGGAAGCCGAGGATGTTGAGGGGGAAGTAGGAGGTTGCTACGCCGAGGGTGGAGCGGCGGGAGCGGTTTTGGAGGAACTGCGGATAGAAGGAGAGGGTCCACAGTGCGAAGCTATGATACCATTAGTACTTTAAGCTAGCAGGTCTACTGGGGGGTTAGGAAGCACTGACTATGTCCAGCCCACGATCCAGGAGATGCCCTGCGCGACATCGCGCCAGCTTATTGCGGCCATGATTACTTAGAGAACTGAAGTCAGGATGGTTAGTTTTCTACACCCATATTACAGATCCTTTGAAGATAACTTAAAAGGAAAGAAGGAGAGGAAAGATAAAACAAAGAAAGGACAGATGATGGAATGTCGGCACGCTGACAAACGACAAGCTGCTTCGGGGCATACCAACCGTCTGCGGGAAACTACACCATGAAAACACCTAAAATTCGTACCAAAAACGTCCAAACGACAGCAAGGTCTAGACAACGGGTCTGCGGAGAGAAAGAATGAAAGGAAAGCAAGGAATCAAGCGGCCCAGGAATAGCGAGTGAGTGAGTGAGAAGTTATTGGGGCCTCGTGGTCGAAGTTCTTCGAGGGTCTCGGCGTGCGGCGCATGACCGAATCGCGAACTGGAATTGCACAAGACCCCTTGCTGTTTTCTCTTACTAATTAATAAGCGGAATATTCCCCTGGACCGGGATGGCTCTTTTAGCGGACAAACGTTGCAAACCCTGGGCACGAGATCTCTGTCAAACGTGCGACGAACGATGCGGCTCAAGATCTGGCCAGGACAGTGCTTCGGGGTTAACATGAGGCATGTTCCTGGTCATTGCATAATTAATATGGTATGTTCCTTTACAGATACCCAACAATCGGGGGCGCACGGTGGTCCCATGATGGTGGTTCGGAACTTGCCCCCGAGCTAGATCATAAACTTTGGAGTACAAGAATACAACAGCTTCGATACAACTAACTGAGGTACTCGCGAGTACATTCTAGTGCGGATTATTGCGTATGCTCTGTAACATCAATATATCAGACACAGTTCTGTCCACGAGGTTACACTATCGATAGTCAAGTAAGTTAGCTCCTCTCCGCCTTCGCATTCACCCTCCTCACCATATCCAATAACTCCCCCGCCCGCACAAACTCTACACTGTCCTCCCCGAGACATTTTCTTTCAATCTCGACCGCCTTCTCCGCCCACTCCAGGGCATCTTCCTCCTCTCCAACTTTCACTGCAAGCCTAATCCCTGCCGCATAAGCCGCTCCTAAAGTATCCGTCTCCTCCATCCCTTCCTTTTCCAAGAGCCTAATACACTTCACTATAATCGCCAAATCCTTCTCATAATCCTTACCCGTCCATTTCCCTTCATTCTTCACCCTCCTCTTCTCCCGGCTTCCCATCCGATTGAACAAATCCTCAATCCGTTTCCTTCTATAATCTTCCTCATCATCTGGACTGTCACACGCAGAACATCTACACCTAAACCCCCAGTGTTTTAATAACTGTCTCCGCACCACGGTCGGATGACATATATCAATATACGAAGTCAACAGTTCTTCCCCCGGCTGAATATCTCTTAACGCGTGCACGGTAAGTCGATTAATAACCGGATTATACCGATGAAACACGTTGGGGGAGCAAGAATGGTTTAATCGCGCGGATTGCGGGAAGATACCCAGGGATTTTGTAAGCCCGTCGAGGGATTTACACGTAAACCGGTTAGTTTCGTAAATTGACCAGGCGAGCTCGTGTTCTTCGACCAGTTCGTTGAAGGTGTCTGAGATATCTTCTATAATACCCCGTCTTAATAATTAATTATTGGAATTTATTGAAGGTAAGAGATGGGGAAGATGGGGAATTTACCATCACAGCACTCCCTCAGCGCATCAATCCACGCCACATCCTTACTAGCCTTCGTCGACGCCGCAAGAGCCCAATACATGGCCTTCCTCCCCTCATCCAACTCCCTCACAGCCGCATAAAGTTCCACATGTCCCGCCTCATCCGGTAACATCACAATACTCTCTTCACAGAAAATACGAGTTCCAGATGGAATCGTAGTTGTGGCGAATGCTCCAACTCCACTCTCTGGTGTTTGTCGTTCCTCGTAGAGGTCTCGACGGGCGTAGGAGCCCGGAGTTGGCGGCTTTAGAGGAACATTGTCGGTTATGGTGAGGGCTGAGAGGTCCGGTGGGTCCGGGACGGTCATAGTAGGTAAATATAGCTTTATATTTGACTCGGACTAGATCTTTGAATATACTATATGTAATATACGAATCGAAAGGTGTCGATATTGATATTGATACTGATATTCTGAAGCTCTAGACAGTTCAATTTGCGTAACCGCAAGTGTCGAACGGGATCCTCGAGTCCGAGGGGGTCGTTATTTTCGTATACTACTCATTTTGACGGATAAACAAAATGCTGTGGTGAAGGGTCGTCCTCCTGAAGTTATTGGTTATGGAATGGGGTACTCTAATGGGCTATCAAATATACTATTGAAGAATAGTTGAGGGAAAAGAAGATGACGACGAAAGTTTTGGGGTGGCATCTTTTCGATTTTGACAGCGTTTTAAATTTCGGAAAAAAGTTACACCCGTTTTTGGGAACGGTCGGATTATTTTTAGGCTGAAGAGAAAAGAGCGGTCTGGAACGGATGATCTGGATTTGCAAGGGGGAAATAAATGCAACATTTTCAACGCAGAGTTGGAACTTCATAGGGTATAGGACAAGTAGGCTTCTGAGGTTTAAAACTCATCTTCGGGTGTCTTATTTGAGAGTATGAGGACCTAGCTAACTATTAGAACAGCTTAACAGCCGATACAATACTTTGTGTGGTAAGAAAAATTAATAATACTGGTGAACCAAAAGTCACAAACTGCATCTTGGAAGAATAATGAAAGTGGTAACCCGATACTGCCTTAACAATGCAATGGCGATCCAAAATATCCTCCGTAAATGCTCCCTAACGCTTCACGCACCTGCAAGAACTACTGGTGGCCTACATAGGCAAGTAAACATGAAAAGTTCGATCTACTCCTCCGCAGCGCTAGCCCACTCCTTCATCTTCTTCCATACGAAGGCCTGGCTCAACTTTGTAAACGACTCTCCACCTTTCCCGTACTCGTTCAACACCGCTTGTGCCTTGTTCGTTTCAATCACCTCAATCGCCTTCTTCAATGCCGTTTCCTAAGAAAGAAAAGAAAATATTATAAACAAAAATTAGAATATTTCGCACAGGATAGTTGATACTTACCTCTTGTTCTGTCAAAACGATAGCGTCTTCCTTCATTTTATACCACCTGAATCGAATGACATTTGAAGATCTTCCGGTGTTATATCTTTCTTCGAATTTCGCGTGAATTTCCTTAAGGTTTGGTTTTTTAGAACTTGTGAAAAGCTCGCGGATGTATGCATCCTGTTCTTTTGTGAAAGATGAATCGGCGGCGGTGGAACCAGGTTGACGACCCCGTTTGGCCTTTGGGGTGTCGGTTTTGCTGGTTGCAGGTTTCTTTTCTTTGGCCTCTGGTTTGGACTTCTTGGGCTTGCTTGGGGTGTCAGCTTTATCGGTTGCCTTTGGACGGCCGCGTTTTTTGGATGGGGTAGGTTGGTCTTGGGTGGTTTCGAGGTCTGTTTCTTTAGCGTCAGTGTCCTTCATAGCGTTTGAGAGGGCGTTCGCGAGGCTTATTTCGAAAGAATTGTCTTGGGCTGTGTTATGTTCGTTTTCCTTGGTTTCTCCATGTTCAGAGTGAGGGGGTGTGGGGAGATGAGTGTCATCGATATCCTCGGTTTTGAACGTAGGATCAGACATTTTGGATAGTAGGCCTCAAGAGTCAGGAACTTCAAATAGCAGTATCTCGCGGTCAGTTATGGGGGGGTATGATAAGGAGGTTTTAATGTACTTGTTAGATTTAGGGTTAAGTTTTGCCTACGAAGGTATATATGTGGGAAGATTCGATATTTGTACGGGGAATCACTGGGACATTCGATTCACATCCTCGATGCTCGTAGAATGTTAAAGATATAGACCTTCCGACCTTTCTAGTTACATTCCATCTCTCTGGAAGCCATTCGATCCCCCTGGTAACTACAAGCCACTCTATTGATGTATCTGCGCGCGGTTCGATAGTAGATATCAGTATCCTTCTATGGCCCACAGAAAAAAGTCTCTAAAGTTTCTAATTAACTATCCCACTAGGAAATGCAAAATCCTACAAACACTGAACCAAACTACCTCCCTCTCAGATCGCTCTTCTCTTCCATCGTAAGCTTCGTAAATCTACCTTTCTGCTCAAACTCTTCAGAAATACGTTGTGATCAAGAAAAACAAGAAACTATGCCTATCAAAACCGAAGAATCAGAGGATACCTTGGCAAACCTCTCGATTAAAGAAGAAGAGACTCATGCATCGCATAACGACGATGAAAACGACGATCAGAATCCACAACTTCCAACTCCACCCGCTTCTCCAAAGCCAGCTGCCAAGAAGCGTCGTCGCTCCGGGGGATCCGTTGATCACATCGCGAAGGTTAAGTCAGAATACAAGGCTGAACCGGTCGAGGAAGCCTCTTCAGTTTCACCAAAGAAAGAACCGAAAGCCAAGAAGCAAACCTCTTCGGGAACTCCAAAACGCGGCCGCCAAACTGGCGGTTCTGCGGGTTTTACCCCGGAGCAGGATGCATATTTAATGTAGCTCCGCTAAAACTCCTCAAATGCCGAGAAAATCTGGATTGAATTCGAAAAGAAGTTCCACACCGGAAAAAACGCGAAAGTACTTAAGAATCGTTGGTTTGCGATTAAAGACGCTGTCTTGTTGAGTGCGGATGAGGACCAATTATTATTGGAGGCGATCGAGGAGGTTATGGGTGATGTGGCGGCGAGTATTGTGGAGAAATTTAAAGCAAAGAGTGGGAAGAAAGTTACGAGGGCGTACGTTCAAAAGAAGATGAAGGAAGGAAAGAAAGCCAAAGCGGGGCATGAGGAAGATGATAGTAAGACTGAGGTTAATGTTAAAGAGGAGGCTTAAGCGCATGTTTAAGCCTGGTACTTTGGTTTTGAAATGTTACAAGGGTGATTGGTTAGTTGTCTGTAGTATTCAAATTTGGGATCCCTGAAATTTCAAAGGGCTTGTGCAAGGCCTTGAGGGGAGTACAGCAGTGCCTTGAGCGTCGGCGGGGGTCCTCGAGCTCGATATTGAGCAGCGTCTTTGGATTTAGATAAAGCCCAGTTAAGATTTAGGGACAAAAATGATAATATTTCTTTCTAAGAGTACCACCAAAACTCGGGGTTCGCAGGGCACCCTTGCTAGGTGGTACGAAAACATTACCAGTTGGTGACACAAGCTTCACCTAAATACGCGGGACATAACATCTGATCTTCCAAAGTTAAATCTTAATGATAATCAAGCTATCCATCTAATATACAGCTCATCCGCTCAGTCTTGACCTTCCACAGCCTTGTAACCAAACTTTTGAACCTTCTCTTAAATTATAAACTGTAACAATATCAACGCAGTCTAGTATCTTTGTGCCCTAAGATCCTAATAAGCTGTTCCACAATAGCCTCAGGCGAGGCTATGGAGTAGCGCTCCGTGAGATCCATAACTTTCTATACCTATTGTTTTCGAGTACCTTTAAGACCCAGAATGACATGTTAAAAACGTACAAAATTACTCCTCCAAGCCTTTTTGGGCAACCTCCTCTTCAATATCCTTTACCGCCTTCTGTATCCACCCCTCGATAATCTCCTCATGCTGAGCGGGATCACTGAAATTCTCTCCCGCAAGAAATTTATCAGTGTATTCCTCAAGAAGAGTACCCCGCTGCGCCTTGAAATTCTTATCAAGCATGGACTCCATTGATTTCGGAAATTTGAGATCATAAGTAACCGCTGCCTGGCAATCCGTAGTACCCTCATGCTTCTGAAATATCGACTGTAACTCTCGACATTCCTCGACGAATTTGTCGTCGTTTAATTCTTCCCCATTTGCGAATTTGCGGGTGTATTCGCGGTAGATTATTTCCACACAATTTTTGGGCACACTTTGAAGACCTGGTGCGCAGTTATCTATCATTGTTGCTACGAACTCGTGTGCTATAGCTCTTTTATGCGGGCTCTGGAGTAGCGTTTGTAGATATTGTTGGGAGAATGGGAGGAAGTCTAGATGTTTACCGTGTCGTGCACGATGTATGGTGTTCATGTTGCTGAGTCGCTCGGTGCATGGTGTTATATAATTGTTGTAGAGGTCTAGCGACCGAGCCTGCAGGAATTGACGGGCTAGGGTTCTAGCGATCTCTCTCCGGACACTTTGGGAGAGGGATTTATTATTTCGGAGTATACATTCCTTCAGATCTTTGGGAATATACTGCAGAGGTTTCCTGAGCGTTTTCCGATTGGTTTTGGAAGAGTAGTTGTATTCGGTGGAAGGTGTGCCGCGGTATGTGGCGAAGTTTTTCAACCCTGTTATCGCTACGTCTCCCAGGATGAGTTCATCGATGTTACAGTCTTCTTCCTCTTCATCGAGGTATGCACCTATATCGAAATATTCATAATCTTCTGGCGTGTAGAGTTTTAGATATTCAACGTTGTTAAGGTGGGGGCATGCCGCGAATTGTCTCCACCAGGACGGTGATAAATCTCCTGAGTACACAAGCTTTCTGACGGATGTTGGCGGGATGAGGAAGAAAGAAGGGTGGAATGTGTAACTGTAAAGTTCTAAAGTTTTGAGGTATTGTAGATTTGTGATTGCGGTTTGAAACCTTTTCAACTCTGCGGATACCTGATCGTTGGAGATTTTGAAGATATTTCTGTAGCGATTTTCATCGGCGAAGGTGAAATGGGTCAAATTGACGGTTTGGGCCAGCGTGTCTGTTAGTTCTTTTATATGTTGGCCTGTTTCGTTTTCTGCTGCGGTCCAACTGTTGGAGTATTCTTCGGACCTCGAGATCCTACGGAGTATCGCGTACAACTCAAGTCTTGTTATTTGTGCTAGGTTGAAAAAAGCGGGTAGCTGGTGGATCGCGTATGTCTTGATATTAACTGAAAAATCGCTGTTTTCTTTGCCATTGGCGTCTTTTTTCCAACAGGACAGCAGGCGGTTTTCACAGTCAGGGTAGAATTTGGCAGCTAACAAAAAGCATCTCGGTATTAGCGCCGGTCGGGATATATACTTGTACAGTACTCCCTTGGATTTCGTGATTGGCGCAATACTTACCAGAATTGGGGATGTTGAGGTTTAGGGAAACAACCCGTGGAGCCAACTTTCCGCTCTCAAGCAAGTCCGCCAGCGAATTGTTGACATCCGCAGACCTACGGATCTCTTCGCTTTCAGACAAGTCTGCTAACTCATCGTCGGATCTCGTAGACGAACGACTCCTACCCTGCTTTAGTAATTCATCTCCAATTACCAAATGCTTTGTATATTTGAACCCAAGACTTTCAACACCGTTTGCCTTGACGAGTTTTACGAGAACATCCGGCCGCGCAACTCTACGGTTCTGACGTAGCGAGGTTGGCGTGTATTTGGATCCGTCGAATACCAAGGTAGACCATAATTCGCGGTAGCACGTAGGGTAGAGAGCTTTGCAGGTCCGGAGGAGACGGAAGAGGTCTACCGTTGGAAGGTATCCGAGGATGAGATAGAGAATTTCGGGTCTTGTTGAGAGATCTGCTAGAGATGTCATCTTTGAATAGCCTGGAGGTAAATTCAAAAGTAATTGAATATACTAAAGAAGATAATATTTGTAGTTTGCTCGAAGCGTATTAATATTGGTATCAGCATACATATATATACACATCGCGATCGATCGAGATGCCAAGTAGCGTCTACGCTAGCGTCGCTTCCAATATCCGGATAAGTACTAGTAGGCGAACACTCCGACCCAGGCTAACTCCGGGGAGGCTTGAAATAAACTTCGGGCCAGCTAAAAAGTAGCCGTGATACTAATCGGGGAAGACGCAAAAACAAGGTTTTGGCCGCGATACCAATCGGGGAAGACGTAAACACCAAGCAAAACCTTGTTTTTGCGATTGGTACCACCGTCACTTTTTGATACCACCTATCGCATTATCTCGGGATTCGATAAGCGTTAGCGACCTTGACGGGTGCTATACAAAAACGGGTATGTTTCCCTTTCGGAAGGCGTTACAATCGCGGCTGCCAGTGGAGTATCAATTCATCCGTACATAAACTTAAGTCGCTTCTGTCTTTTCAACATCCTTATAAGTATTGCTACAAGAATATCTTGGTCAGTTGCCTGTATTGCAAGGAAAAAACCTTAAAAGCTGTAATTATAATTAAGTTGCTAGTAGATATCTCACTAAAGCCCGAGCTACCTAAGGAACCGAAGGTGGCTATGATAGTGTCTTCGCATATTTTCTTTCTCCCCTTTTTCTTCCCGAGTGGAACTCAATTGAACCCTCCGGCATGATTGCACACCTGTTTTTTCGATACATAATCCAGATTTTTCTGAAATTTAGATTCTGTAGTAAATCCTCCAAACTAATAGAGTAGTTAAAAACAAAACCCCTAAGAAAAACGCCCAATAAAACACCCCCAAAACGCCCTATATGCATACAACGGTAAAAAAAACCTACTCCTCCTCCCCACCCGCCAACTCCTGCCAAATATCGCCGACTTCAAAAGCTTCCACATGCTTAACCTTCCTCCTCCTCCCCTTCTTCTTCCCCTCATCCTTCAACTTATACGGATCATCTTCCACCTTCTTCTCCACCACAACCGGTACATCCTTCTTCCTCCCTTCAGGTATATACCTATAATCCACCTTCCTCCTAACCAGCACACCCCTAACAAGGGCCTGAACCCCCGTTACAATTTCAATTAACTCATTAACCTTCCTTTCCACTGCACTTCTCCAAGCCCTCTGAATCCGCTTCGCAGCCCAATTTCTTCTGAAGTTTTCAATCCGTTGTTCATGATCCCTTGCCTCTCGAAGTAGAGTTTCAATCCTTTCCGATACGTTTCGTCTAAACTCCACGGTTTTCCACCAGACTTGAATCTTCATCGTTGATCTTGTAAGATTTGTTGAAGCGAGGACTCTTGATGCTAGGAATGCTAATGCGGCGAGTGTAAATCGTTGATTGACGACCGTTTCTTTTCCGGGTGTGAATAGCTTCAGGAATGATTCGCTGCATCCGAATCCCTTTAGCCTTTGTTTTAACTGTGCTTCCTTATCGGTCGTGTTGGTCGCAATGGTCGTAGTCTGCCCATCGATAAGGGGTTCATATTCTTCCAGTATCGCTTCCACAACTTCACTCTTCATGACCTCTCCAACTCCCTGTTCCATGTTGATTCCCCGTCCGGTAGCAATCGCCCGTGCCCACGCTCCCAACTTCCGTAGATGCTCCTCCTGTCCATCGGCTTGTTTAGTAATCTCCTTAAGCCTATACTTTCTCCGCACCCTCTTAACCTCCTGCTCCACTTCCCCAAAATCAACTAAAAACCCAACCCCCTTCTCCACTAACGCCGCCCACAGCAAACTCAACGTAACCTCCCGATGCCCATCAACCACATCCTTAGCCTTAACACTTCCCAAAGGCACCACTCCCTTACGATATAACACCGCAAGTACCTTATCCACATTCGCGACTTTCTCCCCTTTACTCTTCGGATACATCATTATCCCCTCAACCTTCTCTTTTAGCAACAGCTCTACAACTTTCCCAAGCCTTACTCCGTCTCTTAAATCAACCCTCAGATTTTTGACTGCGTATTCAAATTCTTCTTCTGGTTGTTGTTCGAGTTTTAGCGTGTACCCACACCCCTTCACCCCTCTCGCCATATTCCCCATCGAAGGTAATAACATCTTCCCAACCGCCGTAAGTACACCCTCAGAACTCTTCATCTCCGAAGACTTCTTAAACACCAACCCTCCAAATACACCCGCAACCTTCCCATCATCAATCAAACGTATAAGCACCAAACTCCTCAATATCGTCCTTCTCAACGCCCAAGCTTTATCCCCAGGCACTGCAGCCTCGGTCCAAACCCTCAAAGTCCCGTGCGCGTTTGCACCATAACTCTCCCATTGTTCATTTCCATCTTCATCATTAACGTCCACAAAGAAGGTTTCAAAGAATCTTCTGATTTCTGTGTCGTTTGTTGTTGAGGAGGTACCAAGTGAGCGACCCGTGACGACTTCCATTGCTGTTCGTAAGGTAAGAGGATCGTATGTTTCTGTGAAGATTTTGATGAATTTATCCCGTGCACCTAGGTCTTCTGATAGTTTTGGGTTTTGAGAGAGTTGTTCATCTGAAGGTTTTAAGATTCCGTGGAGGATTGAGGCTTTCAAACGGTCTTGGAGGAGACAGTAGGTGTCTGTATTGTATAATGCTAGTAGTTCTGTTCTGAGGGTTTCGAGTGGTTTGGATGGCTTTGCCGTTCCTTCGACGAGGATAGAGTCGAGAATCTGGGTGAGAAGGGTTTCTTGAGTTGAAAGCCAGGTTGTAGATGCATAGAGTTCTGGTTTGAGGCATTGGTCGGTTGATGAAAGGGATGGGTAGGCGGAGGCGGATTTTCGTGAAGGCTTTTTGGCAGGCTTGATTGGTCTGCGGAGGGATTCGGAGTCAGAGTGAGATTTGGGTTTTTGGAGACGTAGGCGACCGATGGTGGACGGCTGCTTCTTGAGTTCGTTTGTGGTGGTGGGCATAGGTCTGGAGGGAGGGTTCATGCCACGGGAGATGGACTTGAGAGCTGGACGAGAGTTGGAGATAGTATCTGTAGAGACATTGCTGGTTCTTCGAGGTGCAAGCATCTTTTTATCAATTGCTGGCTTAGGTTTTATTGGAACCTTCTTTTTGTCAATGGCCTTGGTCGGTTTGGTAGCAGGTTTGGCCTTTGATACTGGAGGCTTTGGTTTTGCTATAGATGATGCTGTGGTTGTAGCCTTCGAGACAGCAGTTGCAGCTACCCGGCGTACCATCTCAGAAATCCTTCGCCGTTTCTTGGGAGGCGGCATGGGTACTTTGGTTGAGATTGATTGAGAAGATGTATTTGGTGAAGAATGTGGGAGAATAGTAGTGGATGTTGAGTCGATAGCAGAGACATCGGCATGGAGAACTGAGCTATTGGCTGGTATAGATGGAGAAGTAGGTATTGTAGCGCTGGAGAGTGATGCTCTTGAACTTTGAGAGCGGAGGGACATCCGTCTGTTTTCGGTAGGTGCCTTCTCATTTTGGTTACCGATTGAAGACCTTGGAGGTTGTGATATTGGCTTCTTGTCAAGAGTGGACCTTTGGACAAGGTTGATGGGAATCTTGCGGCGTTTTGGTAGGATTGAGAGGGAAGTCAAGGGACGACGCGATGGTTTGGATGTTGATAGACTGGTTGTGAAGTCGTCAGGTGTAGGGAGTGGGAGAGTTGATTCCAAGTCGGGAGATGCGGGACGACGACGCTTTAGACGGCGATTTGCCGGAGGACATGGTGTTTCTAAGAGGTCCATGGCAGCAGTATCAATTTGGAGGAGGCGTGGTGGTCATGTAGATGTACTATCTATGCTCTGAGAACGCTAGTTGAGATGGTGGATAAGTCGCGTAGTTGATGAAGTCGTTGGAGATGGCTGGAAGATGATGTTGGAGTAGTAATAGTAGTGGTAGTGGTGGTATTGGTAGAGGATATTGAAGACAAGCTGAGCTGGCTAAATCGACGACGCTAAAATGCAGGTTGCTGGGCGAGACGCTAAACAGAGACGCAAAAGTACACAGTGAAGCCGTCGACGTAAACAACGATGAGCAGATCGACGGCAGAATGTGTTGAGATGGTCGTCAAATGTAAACAAACCGTCGCCCAATCCGGATGAATCGCCCAAAAGGGTAATTCTGCAGCCGACAAACACTTTCTCTGGGAGAATAAGGTTCGGGTGCAGCCGACCACGAAAGAGCCGCATGTCAAAACGTGGGGAAGTTCCGCTCAATCGGTAGCGATGACGATATGTCTCCTGGTCGTTATCATGAGATCTAAGACTTTGAGGACCCCGGAGAAAAGGTAGTTATCTGGGGGAATTGGGGTGGGAATAGCTTGAATTGTTGTCGCCTCAGCTGGGCGACACCGGATATCGCAAAATCAGAGCTGATATCAACATTTTAGAAGCCGATATCTTGAACGGCAGAATTTGGGGATTTGGATGTTAAGACGTTGATATCAGCTTGGTGTTGGAGCATTTTGTGGTTTTGTCGATTTTTGGTGGAGATGGGCTGCCTGCACCGCCACACTTTGTTCCTCGCCAAAACAGCCCAGACTGTTCAGAACCACCAGTTTCCACAAAACACTGAAGCCGGAAAATATCCTCATCAATGTGAAAAGGCCACCAAAATAGCCAGCGACAATGATATCTCAAGAGATTACGATGATTTTGGTAGTATCTTGGAAATGAAGTAGGATGCTGTCTATTTTGGTGCATATGAGTGCGAATTGGCCGTTTTCTGAGTAACTAGTATGCTAAAAAATTGAGAAAAAAACCACGAAATCACCTGTCATCGTGAGTAATATCCATATGAACCCAAATACACGTCTTGGATTGAGACTTCGATGAGTCTTGTCGATGGATTCTGGCGATACCAAATGAGTCTTTGAGATTTGGTGTTTGTGGCGTCGCGTGTTGTTTTGGGAGGGCACCGCCGCAACTTGCTTTTTCGTCTTCCTCGTCGTCCTTCCTTCCTTCCTTCTTCTCTTTCTCCTTCTTCTCTCGCTCCCCATCGACTCCAATCATCCTCACCTTCATCTCACCACATCACCGTCCGTCCTGTCCATTCGACTATTGGACCGTCTACACGTTCGGTCATCGAGTCGTCGTTCCTTCAAATACCGTTCTGCCTCTTCGACTCTCCCTAATCTCGGGTCTTACTCAAACGCAACGTTGCCCGCGTCGACATCCCACTTCTCGCGTCCTTCTCAACAACAAAACCGTTTCCCAAAAATAACTTTTTCCGTCTCTTTTAAAATCCAGAGAGACTTCCCTGTTTACTATACGACAGTCGAACCGAGTCTCCAAATTTCTCTTTTGTGCTGTTGAGACCAAATACTCTTTGGTGAAACTGTCCCGTCTTTTTTTTGCCTTCTTTCCGTCGGACTCAACACCACACCATACCACATCTAGGCCAGCCGGCCCACTATTTATCACTTGCTATTCAGTCAAAGCTATTTTTCTGACAAAGGTACCCCAAGAAGTATGCTCTGGAAATCCTCTACTATCGGTTTCCACTCTCCGTTCGTTTAGTCTTGCCTCTTGATGTCTAACATTACTTGAATTTCTTCCGACCTAGATCACACTCGATGATCCCAGAAATCATCGACACCTAGTCCCCCACCATCTCGACCCCGCCTAACAATGCCAAGTCGCAGTCGCAAGGGACAAAGTATCACAAGTCTCGCTGTCGACCCAGAGACCCTCGGCGAGGATTCTCAGGACTCCGATTTCGACCCGAGGGCTACCCACGCCTCCCCATCAAAACGTCAAACTCGCACTCCCAGAAAAGGCCACAGTTCGTCTAAGAAGTCTAAATCTCGTAAGAAACGCGACGAGTACGAGGACGACGAGGAAGACAACCTTAGTAGAGGTTCGTGGACCGATCCGACCAACTCTGAAGACGAAGACGAGCTTGAGATGAACGCTGCTGGTCGTCCGGCGAGAAGAGCAGTCAAAAACAGTAAAGTTATATATAAGGAATCTTCCTCTGAGGAAGAAGCGCCGGATTTCTCAGACGAGGAAGAAGAGGAAGCCGCCTTCACTGACGAAGAAGTCAAACCCAAAACCCGAAAGGCAAAGGGTGGCAAGACTGCCCAAAAGCAGGCTCCAAAGAAGGCACCTGCCGCTTCGAAGCGTTCTCTCAGGCGCCAAGCCATTCAAGAAGAGGACGAAGTTAGTGTTCCGCCCACTGACGACGAGAGAGAAGAGAAGCCCAAGGTCCAAAGAGGGGAAGAATCCAAAGAAAAACTTGTCTGTACGCTGCGGATCGATCCGACTAAGTTCGCAACAAAGTTAGAAGAAATCGGAGTGGAAACAATGGCTCGAAAGGGGAGCGCCCCCCCGATGCAGCGAAGATCCTCTCGCCTAGCTTCCTTACCACCCGAGAACACTGCAGAAGACCTTCCAGCACGTACTCGTGGGAAATCCCGCGAGCTGACCCAGTCTCCTACTGGTAGAAATAGGCGATCTCGCAGCACGAGTCGTCCAACCACTGGTAACAAAGGTCCTTCTGCAGTCCCGGGCCGCCCTCGAAGGATCACTCGCGCAGCAAGCCGAGCTAGTAGTGAAGGCGCAGCAAGCGTTGAAGCGCCTTCGGATATGGAAGTTGAGCCTACTGTGCCCAGTGCTCTGGCCATGTCTCGCATAACAGAAGAATCAACCCAACATTCCTCCGCCAAGCTTACCAACGGTACCACGTCCGGGTCGGCTAATAAGGATGGAAATTTCCAACCCGGTATGACTAGCACCAGCACTGGTGATTCCCTGGAAGTTCATGTCCCCCCACGAGAATTGTCTGGCTTACTCATTGCCCCGGATCTTATAGACGACGAGGAACAGGGAAGGGCTACCAGGGCAAGCGTTGCTTTGAAGAAAGAAGCCGTAGAAACTGGCATATTCCCTGATGAGGACGAAGATGAAGAGAACGCCCAAGTCAGAGGTGATATTGCCGACATCAACATGGATGACGATGAGGATGACGACGATGAGCCAGTTATCGGACGTAGAACTAGATCCGCCGCCAAACGACAAATCACTCCTCCATCGGCCTTTGCTACACCCAAGAAGCAACCTTCTCGTAAGTCCAAACGCAGTAGTAAGGATAGTGACGACGAATACGAAGAGGACGACGGCGAAGAAGAGGCCGAGGCCGATGATTCGGATAGTGACCGACCTGAGGCACAGGAGGAGGATGACGACTACGGGGATGACACTAGGGGACGTCGTACCCGCGCTGCTTCACAGAAGAAGCGACGACGTAGTCAAATGTCTACCGACCCCCCAGATCTCGACCTTGACGAGCTGGCTGAAGAAGCCCGTGACCTTGGCAAGGAGCGCAAGCGCACCAGGCGCGAAAATCTCTACCGGCAAGCAATAGAAGAGGATTCTAGCCAAAGCCGAAGACCTCGCCGAGCGGCAGAGAAACCCATCGACTATCGTGTCTTCAGACCCGAAGAAATGCTCATCATTGAAGACGATGGCTCCCCACCACCTACTATTATCGGCAAGAAGAACGGAAGGAAAGGCAAGAATGGTGGCTCTGGTGCTCGCCCACTCTTCAACACCCTTGGCATCTTTGGAGGCATTGGCCAAGAACGATCAATTCTTAACTCTGATCGCAACCTCGGATTTAATGACTCCGATAGTAGCGATGACGATATCCAAATGATGCCTACGGGAGGTACGGATGCGATTGCCCCACCTATCAGCGGTGGTGGGAAACGCGATTCTATCTCTCGTGCTGGAGGTATGGGGGCCCATGGTACACCTATGGATATGGGGAAGATCACACCACACCAGAAGCAAAACCTTGCTGACGCCGATCCTATTGGGATTGACCCTAACGTGGACTTCTCTAAGGTTGGAGGTTTGGGAGAGCATATCAATCAGTTGAAGGAGATGGTGGCATTGCCTTTGATGTACCCGGAGATCTTCCAGGGCTTTGGGCTCACACCGCCTCGTGGTGTCTTGTTTCATGGACCTCCTGGTACCGGTAAAACGCTGCTCGCTAGGGCGCTCGCCAATTCTTGTAGTGCGAATGGTAAACAAATTACGTTTTACATGAGAAAGGGAGCGGATATCCTCAGCAAGTGGGTCGGTGAGGCGGAGAGACAGATTAGGTTGTTGTTTGCGGATGCTAGAAAGAATGCGCCGAGTATTATCTTTTTCGATGAAATCGATGGTAAGATCCTGTCCGGGTGTTTTTAAAATGTTCTTTCTAGGAGGTTCTTGAAAGCTGACCTTTTCTCTTTAACAAAGGCCTCGCACCCGTCAGATCTAGCAAACAAGACCAAATCCACGCTTCAATTGTGTCTACGCTCTTGGCATTGATGGATGGTATGGATGGTCGTGGTCAGGTCATAATTATCGGCGCTACCAACAGACCAGACTCCATCGATCCTGCCCTTCGGCGTCCTGGCCGTTTCGACAGAGAGTTCTACTTCCCGTTGCCAGATAAGGTTTCTCGTCGATCCATCATCGACATCCACACGTCTGGGTGGTCACCACCTCTTTCTGATACCTTCAAGAACGAACTCGCCAGTATAACGAAGGGATACGGTGGTGCCGATCTTCGAGCCCTGTGCACCGAAGCCGCGTTGAATGCCGTGCAGAGACAGTATCCGCAGATTTACAAAGATACAGAGAAGAAGTACCTGATCGACCCCCACAGTATCACGGTCACAGCACGTGATTTCATGATTTCGGTTGAGAAGGTTGTACCTTCTAGTGAGAGATCTTCTACATCTGGTGCTGCTCCCTTGCCAGAGCATATCGCTCCACTGCTCACGCCCACACTCGACGTCATCAAAGAGAAACTTACTCAGATCTTCCCGGAGAAAAAGAAACAGTCTGCATTGCAGGAGGCTGAATATGAGCCCTACCCTGATCCAGATGGTGGCTTTGGAAGAGAAAAGATGTTGAAGGACTTTGAGAACACGAGGGTTTTCAAGCCTAGACTCTTGATTCACGGGCCACAGGGAATGGGACAGGGATACCTTGGGGCTGCTTTACTACATCAGTTCGAAGGTGTTCACGTACAAACGGTCAACCTCCCTATTCTCATGGGAGACCCAGCCAAGAATGCGGAGGCGACGCTCATCCAGATCTTTACGGAGCTGAGGCGGCATAGGCCTAGTGTCTTGTATATCCCTGACTTGGAAAACTGGTTCCAAGCGGTTTCTAATGACGTTCTTACGACTTTCTTGCATCTGGTTGGAAGCATTGGAAGTTCGGAGAGGATATTGCTAGTTGGGGTCACAAGCGCTGATGTCAAGGAGATCAGTGCAACTATCATTCGGGATTTGTTTGGTTATTCGAGGAAGGGTAGGGTGGCGATAATTAAACCGGGTGATGTGAGTCTTCTTAGACATACCTGCCTCCTCGATGTCATTACTAACGATTTGTTAATAGATACAACGAGAGGAGTTCTTTAAACGCGTTGTGGGCTTCATTAGGAAGAGCCCCAAGGAGTTCCCTGATCCGACAATGCGCCCGAAACGCAAGATTCCAGATTTAGCTCTTGCTCCCCCACCACCGCCAAAGGTTCCGACGAAGGAGGAATTGAAGAACCAGAAACAGGCCGACAAGTACTATATCCACCAGCTGAAAGTACGGCTCATGCCTATCATCGACATGTTGAAGCAGAAATACAAGCGGTTTAAACGACCTTTCATCCCTCAAGAACGGTTGGAACAGCTCGGAAGACCGGAAGTTAATGACGACATGGTGGCCAGTGATATTCCTCCAATTATGGATCTTCAACTTGTTAAGGATAGCGACGGGACGGATATGATTCTTGATATCATGAGAGATAAGAAGTTTTATAACTTGGATTTGGAAGTTATTGAAGAGCGGGTTTTCAACGGGTACTATGTGAAGCCCAGTCAGTTTGTGCAGGATATTCAATACTTGATGTTGGATTGTCAAGCTAGCGGGGATAGAGCTGCTATATTGCAGGGTAGCGAGATGATGACCAATGTTGAGATCTCGATCTTTGATTTGGAGAAAGAAAATCCGCAGTGGGTTGCCGGGTGGCAGGATGTGTGGAATCGAATGGAGTCTAAGAAGAAGAAGAAGGCGGAAGAAGGGAAAGGTGGGGGGATTAGAGGTGCTCTTGCCGCGATTACGGAAAGCGGTGAGGAAGGTACTACGAGGGCCGAGGCGTCTGTGGTATTGGAAACACCTCAAGCTGGGCCGAGCACCGCTGATACTCGACGGGTGTTTACTATTCATACACCGGCCGCACAGTATCAACAAGCTCAAATGATGATGCCGCCCTTGATGCCACCTGTGGCTGAGGAAAGAGATGCGGAGCAGAGCTCGAACTCCAACGGATACATTGCCGGGAGTGAGATGGGAGCTAAGGATAGCGATGGAGACGCTGTGATGAGTGATATCACCGGTGTTGGTGGAAGTACGAGAGCCGCCACTGCGGTTTCGAACATCACACCTGGTCCGGCTGGGTCGGAGAGTAACGCTAGCAGCACTTTCAAGACTGCGGCGCAGAGTATGGCTCCTCAGAGTCATATCGGACAAGCAAGACCTTCGGTTCCACCATCGACAACGATGGTCGCGGCTACCCAGCATTCAACGGTAGTGTCGTCTGTAGCCAATACGCAAAGAAGCGGAGCTGGCGGTGCAAGGTACTCGTCTGCTGTGGGGATTAGTAATACCCAGTCGCAGTTCGAGCAGAACACGCTGAACGCTAGCTCAACGACTTCGGGCGGGAAGGAGAATAGCAATCAACGACCCAGCCAGGGTAGTCACCAGGCTTCTAGCAGTAGTGGTGGTAGAACTACGGATGTTCCGCAGGATACTCCGCCAGCAAGACCGTACCCCTATAGTGATATGGCGAGTCTTGGAAGTGCGAATAGTGCGGCTATCAGGACGCAGACGGTAATGAGACATGCATCGACAACTACGGGCTATGAGCAACCGATGGAATTTGGAGATAGTCAGTTGCCGGATACGCAGCGTAAGTACAAATTTTTCCCTTCTCATTTTATTTCACGCGATTGTTACAGATTGCTAACGACCAATTTTTCTTTGTAAAACAGCAGTAGCGTCCTCTGATGGGAGTGTACCTAGTCAGTTCCCCTTCGGACAGGACTTTAGAAGCACCCAAGCTACCGGTGGATATTCCAGTGGCTCGCAACAATCGCCGCTTGCTTCTCTTGCGATTCGTCAGGCGGCTGCAGCTGCTAGAATGGCTGAGCTAGCCGGGGCTGGTCCATCACCTTCTTCGTCTGCGCCACCGATGATGATGGCACCTCCGTCCGACCCACCACTTCAGCTCGATGAAGACGAGTTGGCGGCTTTCCATAAGTATTTGGTTGATACATCTGTTGGATACACGATCGAACAGTTGGAGCAGGTGAATGCGGCGATTATGGATTTGGTGTGGCAGTATAGAGCCGATTGGGACAGGAATAAGATTTTGAGAGAGGCGAAAGAGGTTGTTAAGGAGGTTGTGGAGGATATTGAGGAGATGGAACGGTTGTTGAGGGTTAGTAAGGCGCGGGCTAAGGCGGAGGAGGATACGAGGGAGATTAGTTATGGGGATGTATTGACTAGTGAGCTTGGTTGAATGGAAGTAATGGTGGGGCTGGGGTGATGTTGGTTATTCTGTGATTTTTTGTGTCGCATTTTTTTGCACTTTTTTTTTAGGCGGCGTTTTTCTTTCTTTTCTAAATACCTGCTGTGGCTTTTGATCGGATGAGAGGGGGATGATGGTAATGTTTGTAATTACCTATATACTATCGGTTTATGTCCGGAAGAGTGCATGCTATATATCTTTTTCCTTCCTATTTTTCTTTATGGGGTTTCTTATAGGTTTATGTGTAGTTTAGTCGTTTATTACAATATGGTCTTTATCATGGTTTATGATCAAGTAACTTTTGGCATCACGGATTAACTGTGGGCGTATAGGCTGCCTTCATGATACCTTCTAAACAATTCTAAGAATAAATACTAAATTACTAAAGTAACGTTACAAATCCTTTCCCTTGCGATAGATGAATTATAGCAGAAACCTAACGAATAGATTACCCCAAATCTCTGCCACCTCCCTGGATCCCATTATCTCCAATAGCCGTTTCGAAAAAGTCGCACCCTCAACATCTCCACATTGTTTTGCTTCAAGAATAAATTCTCAAAGCCTACAAACACCAAGGTAAAAAGAATACTGAACAAAAATTTTAAGGCTTTACGTCCGACTTTGCGGCTGCAGTGCCACGTTTACTTTTCATCTTTTTCATAACATAACCTTTTGTTACAGATTTTCCGTTTGAGAGTTCTTTGAAACGACGGATGATTGCACCTGACATGTCATTTTCAATTTCTTCGATTGCTTGGAGGAGAAGGGTATCCTGTTGCATTTGTTTTTTTTAGTAAAGTGGAGGCCATCTTGAGGAAAAGTTGGAAAAAATGTTTCCAACATGATGCATACCTCCCATTCATTCAACAAAACTTCAACTTTAATTGCAAAATACCGATTCTCAATACGTTTCGCATTACTCCCCGTTGCAAACTTCTCTTCGAAGAGACGGTGGACTTCGGCGTTGTTTTTGCCTTCTTGGCGGAGTTGGATGATGTAGGAGTCTTGGTCTTTGGTGAAGGATGAGCCTGTTGTGCCGTCTTTGCGGCCGCGTTTGTTGGTGGGTGGTGGTGAGAGAGAGGTTTCTGGGGAGTTGGTGGGTTCGGATTTGATCTTGCGTTTGGTGGAGGTTGGAGCTCTTGGAGGGGGGGTTGGGGTGGAGTCTTGAGGGGAAGGAGGGGGGTCGAGGGGGTCGACTGTGGGTTCGGATTTGATTTTGGTGATGTAATCTATTTGAAATGTTAAAGAGCTCGCGAAGCCAGATATCTACTTTTGGCGTAGGAAAGATTAAGAATGAAACGATTCTGGTTTACCTTTGTCTTTGAGGAGTTGTATGATCGTTGGATGCTAGAGTTTTGATATATCGTAGTAAACCAGATCGGTGGAAGTCTTGTTAGGTGGTAGAGTTAAAGCAGTCTCGCAATAGTTCGAGAATGAAGTATAACATATTAGAAATAGCGAGGCGCGAGTCGTAGTCAAGATTGAACATTCTGGCAAAGTTTTGATGGTTGAAAGTGGGGCTTCTATAGATGGGCTCAAATGAAGTTGGAGGAACAACCTAGATTGCATTTGGCCGGGTTTTATGTTATACCAGTATCATGATCAGGATCCCGATACATGCGATGTCAATGTTGTTAATATAGAACGACCGTGCACATTAATTAATATCGCGGAGAATTGTGAACGATACGACTCAGGTTGGTTACAGATACAGTGGTACATATGGAAATTTGCTGTGCTCCTGTTTCCTAACCCCTAGAGTTCGTCCACATGCGGTACACCGGCGTTAGAGGTTGAAGTAGCTAGTACACCGGGTCCGATTTATATCGATATATCGATCACGATCGATCGACTTGGCCTCTGATTGTTTCTGCGGCAGATAGTCAGGGCATTTGAGATTGCATGGACACATATATGCGGCCCAAGAGTTGGGACAAAGAATTAAAGATGCGTAGTCAATTTGTCAGGGTGGGTAGATATCGTTAGCCTCGAATCCTAGATATCGTCATGTGCATGCATCCCAAAGAGCGCAGGCGAGGAGGACTAGCTACGTGATATGCAAGCCGAATTATCCCTACGAGAAACCGTCATCATATAAGTAGCAGATAGATATACTTATAAACTGACTAAAAATTACTATCAATACTCGCAGTTAGCACAGCAGGGCAAATTCGAATACTTCGCATTCTGAAGACGGATATATATGTGGGATGCAATCTAGGCTGGCAACTTGAAAGTTTATCCAGGCTATTGTAGTTACCACGGGATGCCAGCCAACATGGTAAATGAATATATTCCTGTGACAGGAAGGTCGAAGGGGTCTTCTGAAACGGAATCTGAGGATCGAGGGGAATTATAGATCTGTATCTAAGGACTAGAGTTTACGTAAGTAAGCAGAATGATGAGGCTCAGTACATGTGCCTCCGAGTTAAATGATAGAGAACCCAAAACTATATATGAAATTGAATCCTCAATGCTCTTCAAATTACCAACTCCAGGAAACATATCCTTATAAGCTTAGTTAATAAATATCCTTTTTGCGACATCTTGCGTTCAGATTGTTGCGATTTTTATTTCTTAGGGCAAGAAGAGCTAGTTCTTAGACATCAGCAGTTATTCAAAAGACGGTTTTAAATTTACTAGCTTTATAACTGGTTACCCTATTATCGGAGCCAGATTTAGCTTCGAGGCTGCGGTTGGCCGGTATATGCCGAAGACTTAATATATTTAATTGATTTCATACGTATAGGTAAGCGCTTAACAGGCTGCAGGCATTTCTTCATCAAGTGCGGAGAGTCCCTCTAACGTCAACCTAGTCACTCGACAGGGCGAGTGGAATTGTACCTATTAAAGTGGCGAAAATGCGCGGCTGGTACACTTCGACCGTTCTATCGTACCTTCTGGCGGTGGCTTTTACTGCTATTATAGGATATCATTTGAGTTCATACGATTTAGCCAGATCAGGACTAAAGACGAACAGCCCCAGGCTTGTAACCTCAAGTCCACTTGCAAGTCGAGGCCGGCCAATTGGAGGTGGAAGGGGGCTCGAGGGCAGTCATGCGCATGCTAGACACGACGGTTTGGGTGCTCCTGGACGAAGATTTTCACACCACAAACTACGTAATTCCAGAATTAACCCCCTTACATACACTCGAGGCGTTATTAGCCAGCGTTCATATCGGAATACCACCCAAATAATAAAGAAACGCGAACTCTCAACCAAGCAAATCCCCGCAGGTACACTGTCGCGATCAGAACCTGACTGGGCCCTTCGTATGATATCCCAAGCCCCGGGCCGGCGGGACAAGGATGAGTATTACTACGAACGACGTGAGGGAAGGAGTAAATATACTTTCATCTATGTATTGGAGCCCAATTTTTTCTTGAATCACAAGGTAAGAGAAATGAAAGTCGAGGACTGCGTCTCATGAAATTCGTCATCTGAAGACACTTACGTGACGAGTTCCCCCGGACCCAATAGGCTTTCCGTCACAACCCCGTCACAAAGATTATTTTTGGCGATGATACACAGTCCACATTCGATTTTAGTGAAGATAGCCCACACGGCACTGCGGTAGTAAGTAAGATAATAGGGTGGACAACGGGAACAGCTCGTTATGCGAATATTATTGCCGTGAAGTTATCCAACTCTGCTGGAAAAACCGGGTGGCAGCAGATCGACTCTGCCATGACGAAAATACTGGCTGATATAGACTCTAAGATCCAAGGCGCACGGATTAAAGGCGAGAAGATCATGCCGAGATTTATTATAAATTTGTCATGGAAGTTTCCAGCACCTGCGGACCCGTTGTCATTCGACAAGGCGTATGTAACGTTAGACCAAACTATGCTTCGGTTTGAAGGGCGGGATGATGTTCTGCTAGTCATCGCGAGTCCTAACGATGGGGTAAAGTCCAGACCTTTATATCTACAATTGAATGACTTCCTCATAAAACTAACATTATCATAGGGCGACCCCCAGAAATATTGGCCTCACGATTTGTTATGGGGAAGGATTTCCAATTTCCCAAATGTAATTTTTGTCGGCGGGGTTGATCAGGCTGGGCAGCATGCCTTTCCACAATCCGTATTGACTCATGTATCGGCACCAGCAAGAAATGTTCGAATTGCGAATGCCACGTTGATAAAGGATGACTCTAATGTTATTACCGACATCAACGATGGAGGGATTAGCTTGCAATCTGGGAATTCATTAGGTATATATCTAACGCGGAGCTCGAGTCCAAGAGTTGTTGAAGTTTGAATACTGGACTAATATTATTCTGACGCTTGCTGCTAGCTACACCGGCCATCTCTGGAATCCTTGCGACCTTTCTCGCTGATGAGGAACTATCGCCTCTAGAGGCGAAAAAGAGACTACAAGACTTAGCATACAGCCGTGGCACCGGCTTTGCAGCCCTCATCAACCCCCCTGTGGCTTGGAACGGCCAGACTAGCCCTGTGCCCCAAGGTTCGAGCTCCACGACTTCCATAGGGCCTGCAGCCCCACTTGCCACTGCAATAATCTATGTTTGCGGCAGTGCGACACCTACCAGCGATGTCGAGCCAACTGCATCTGAAATTATACAACGGTCGGAACACCGGCCCAATGTCCGTCGCACAATTATGGTAACAACTATCAGTTCTGTCGTGATCACTGCGTCTGTCAAAGCTTCCAAGACAGTCTCATTTACTATCACTCGATGCGACTCGCCAGCAGATATAACGCCAACCGCAACGCCAACATTAACACAGATCCCGTATCACTATTCATATAATGATACTTTGTGTAAACTTTGCAAGGATGCGAATGGAGAGGTTCCTATCGATGGGATTATCTATATTCCGGCCGACTGTCCGTGTAAATAACGGAGACACCTTGATATATTCATGCGAAGAAACATTGAGGCAAACTTGACGATACCACAGAAACCTGTTAGAACTATCACGCCTTTTAATGTACGCAGCAAGCTGGTGAAGTTTTATATCTACAATCAAATTCGGAATATCAGAAGTAGTCTCGTTATTCTGGGAGTTCTTGCTATTTCTATTAACTACTTTTTAAGCAAAGGACCGCAATATAGTCTATATTCCTAAAACAATTCTATATCTATACACCTAAATTACAAAGATAGATAGAGCTCGAACAGAGAAATTCAACGCATTTACAAGACTAGATGGCTCCCCAAGCTTTCACTTTTCCACCTCCCGATCTGCTCCTGTCGTTATCTTTCAAATCGGGATTTGCCCCTGCTTCCAGGAGCATTTCCGCAACTTTCGGGTGGTTAAAGCGTATCGCAAGATGTAGAGCCGTCCATCCGTGGAACCCCTGGTAGTTCACCGTAGCCTCCGCAGATACCAAAATTTTAACAATGCCTGTGTGCCCGAATCGACTTGCCTCCATCAATGGTGTCCACCCATACTTCGTTACCGCTTCTAAGTTAGCATCAGCATCCACTAACTTTCGAGCTGCAAAAGCGCAGTTATCGTTTGCTGCCATGTGGAGTGCTGTTTCCTTGAGTTCAGTTTTGATATCGGCGAGCGCTTGTTTTTCGGCTAGCAGTAATGAGAGGGGTCTGTGAAGGCAGTTCTTGATTGCATTCCGTAAATATTTTAGAAGCTTTTCCGTGGTAGATTCGGTAGCAATACGGTGGACGAGACGCTGCGAGAAGTAGCCGTTATATGATCGACATGTTGAACGGAGGGCAATGATATCGGAATTTGATAGATTCTAAAGTTTTTTGTCGTATTGATATTGGGGTTAGTTGTTTTGTTTACTTCTACGAATAAAATTATAAGGAGATAAGTAATTCGAATCTTGGATTTACCGCGAGAATTAAATCTACGATTTCGACCGGAAGTTCGCCGAAATGGTCGCAGCTTGGTAGTCTTGCACAATATGGCGACATCTTTAAAGCTTTGATTTTACTGAGCGAGAATAAGAAGCAAAATGGCATATGGTTATAATACTCAATGTGCACGGCGAACATGTCGATCATTCCTCCTTAAATGGGGGTTTCAATAGCTTATCTATCTTGTACACGTGTGCTATTCGCACTCGGCTTTGGAAGCCCCCAAGCCCTGCATGTAAGACCGTTTATTGGCACGTTAATTAACATGCGTGATGTGACGGAGTATTGTTTCTGGCGTGCATGCGTGTGACAACGGTTGCAACGCATTACAAAGTGTGGTATTTTTCTTCCCGCAGATCTTTGACATCCTTTAGGGCGTGATGTGACTTGTAGGGCGTGATTGACCTGTAGGGCGTCGGTTGACATTCTGTCGATTGCTAAGAGGATTTGATGTTCTAGAAAGACTATGGGTGGATTTCTAATCTGCCGTTTATACTTAAAGCTGGCTAAAGTGTAAGCTCGAAAAGAAGGGGTTCTTGGCCGATTGGCCGTATAGGTACCACAACGTAGATATGGACACCGGAAACATCAATTGCGGGTGCATTGATACCATGAAGGGAGTAGAGAGAGGGTCGATTGGACCGGGCCATTTCCATTGCGATTATGGATGTAGTATGGCTATAGGAGCTTAGGAGCCCGGTTACTCCACTGGAAGATGCCAACACCGTATAAGTATGCAGCGGTTTGATATCCGTCAAACTTGCCGGAGCTAAGCACGCCCTAATTTATGTCAGACTAACGTTATACAAGGAGAGGCAGCGGTTTTTCATCTTCTACATTACGCTACAAAATTGATTCATTAGGAAGGTGTCTACTTTGTATGGAGGCTATATATTCATGAGTATATAACATTGGTTTGTAGAGAGCATTCTGCTTCTACAAGTAAATTATGTTACCATTCTGCTAGATGTAATTGCACCACCGAAAAACATTCCAACGCCGCACAAAATTGTACAAATCTAATATAGGTAAGTCTTTTGCAATCTTTTAAACTAAAAACAGGGATCGCTACCTCTAAACACCCCTACAATTTGGACTTGCCCCGGATTGCATCCTCGCCATCTCAGCGAGGCATTCTGGAGTACGCCAATTCAAAGGCAGATTGCTATAGTCGAAGACCGTTTGGTTGACGCCGAATAAAACCCCAAAGTTCGGATCTAGATCCGCGGCGAAAGTGCACAGATCGAATAAAACACCATCGTTTGGCGTCGAGAACCCGGGTTCCGTTCCACCGCTGGAAATGCCATGTCCTTGTTTGAAATAATCCAACCACTGCTTATTGTCGGCCGGAGTTTGGTTCCAGGGATCATCGTCGCCATACATGATTATACGTGCCTCCCTTCGGATATCCTCATCGCTCAAATAATTACCAGCTGCCCGGTTTGCCGTTATGTAGTCGCTCAGTTGCATCGTCAATTCCTCGAACCGCGTAGGAAGAACCTCGGCAGTTAACTCTCGGTCGGACGGTTCGTGGTCAGATGGTTCCCGATCCTTTCGCGATGCGCTGAATGGTTCGAATTCCTTCGCTTCTGTCCCGATCAGATATGGAGGGATAGCATTCTCAACCAGCAGGGCTACGGACGCATCAAGCCCACGACACCCCTCCCAGTCCTTCATTTTAGCGCCGTCTATAAAATGTTCAGCAATATGCCCGTTTCGTTCCGACCAGAGACCAAACCGTTCGCCACAGAATCCACAACGACATTGTACCTGATCCATCTTGGACTTCCATTTCACCATGCCACAAGTGATCTTCCTAGCGCCATGGACGGTGCGAAGATGTTGGGTGAGGTGGTCCTTTCTGTAGAAAGTCCGAGAGGGCACTGGTTTTTTTGCACATTTATCAAAGTTATGCTCCGCGAGGTGCAAGTCTGAAGGGTCGGTAAGATCGCAAAATATGCATTTATTTTCGTCATTTTTGACGTACACCCCTTCGTGGCCGCCGCAAACCCACGCTTCGAGAGTGAGATGAAGCGCTGACTCGTGCCTCGTCCAATCATACTTTGTTTTGAAGGAATCTGTGCAGAATGTGCACTGGTATATCCGATCTGACACACCTAGCCCCTTGCGGGAAGTCTTCGTAGGCGAATGGTGCCGATATCGACGTCGACGTCGACGGCTACCCTTCAACGGCCCACTACCTTCGGAGCCGCTCCCTACTATGCTAGAAGTGTGGCTTAATGCACCCGAAACAGAAGAGCCAAAAGAACTTATCGATGTTCCTATGCTCGATTCACTGGAATCAAAACTTCCAGCTCTTGGAATATGACTCGGAGCCTCAGCAGTAAGTATCGCGTCCGCAATCGCGCTCAAGGGTGCAGCTTCTTGATCCGGCGGTGAATTACGCCAACGGTCGAAGGGTGTCATGCTTTCCCAGTTCGCCGGTGTCAATGGTATAGGAACTGGAGACGGAGTGGCGGTTTGCAACTCTCCCTGTCTCACCACTGAAGACGGTTGTATTTTATATTTCCGTCGACGTCGTGTGTTAGCAAACCAATCGGAAATTTGGCGTACACTGAGGCCTGTTTCTTCGCTCAGCGATTGTTTGTCCGCTTCCGATGGGTACGGATGATCGATATTTTTTATAAACCATTGTTTTAGGGCCTGTTTTGAGGTTTTGCTCAAGTTCCTTCGCCCTTTAAGCTTTTTCGTCGGATCCAACTTCGAGCTCGCCTGGCAGGCTTCCGGGTGCACCCGTTGATGACAACCAGCTACGGTATTTCCATCCCCATAATCAATTATGGAATCGAACCACTGAGAATACGTAGCATCGGAGTTAGCACCTGGAGTAGCTTCCATGGTATATATCTGGTAGTAAAAATTGTGCAAATGAGCTGGGGAGATGAAATGAGGAACAAGTCAAGTCGACCTAAGCTAAGTCCAACGCAGGACCGGTCTGGTGACTCGACACTTGACACGCTGACTAATCGGAAACAAAATGCAACAATGTTGCTGATTCGTTCAAATCTAGTAACCTAGATAATCAGCAGTCCGTTAGCAGTAAATTCTTTACAGCCTAGACTAAAAGGTCTAGAAACTTGAAGAATCTAGTTAAAGAGCTAAATTAAGAATTCGGAATTCCTCATATATTACAGGCCCTAAAACCACCATCGGCTGGAATTTTCGAGGTGCCCCTTCATTGTCCTTCGGTAACATATCACAGGCTGTTCCAGACGTTCCCTAAATAGTTGAAAATATAAATATTTGATGACCAGCTGCCGGTACATATTTATTGAAGTATACATATATCAACTTTCTGTGAGATCCGAAAGAAAGGTGCATATAATCCTAATCTCTGCTATATACGGTACTACTACTATCTAGGGCGCCCTTCGAAGCATCAACAGCCCTTACAACAATAGGAAGGATGACACCTACCTACTTCATCAACTGTCTACTTAAGCGACAGCGCTAGAGGCCACTTCTATTACACTGATGCAAACATATAGCCATATTGAGATTTCAGAAAGATATCGTCTCTAAATATATAAACTCCATCACCAGGGGAATAACAAGATACTCAGCTCATACCAAATCACAAATCCTATCAATACGCATGGGTATTCCAAATATCAAGGAACCAAGAATGAGGATTAGATGAATTCGAATCGGCGAGGACTATAACGTGGGTTGGGGAAACGTGTGCGTTGGAGGACGCAGGCGATCTGCGTGTCGAGACCGACGATCTGTGTTTCCCTCTTTGCACGCAGTTCTAGGAACTTTCCAAGTATAAAAACCAGCTGGTCTGCTCTTCTCCAGCTTTCATCTTCATCCCTCATCCTCACCCATCACATCGCATTATCTCCATCCCAAAGCTTCCAAAACATATCGAACCTCATAATCACAATGGACTGTGTCCGAGACCCAATCAGTAAGTAATCTGCACAGTATCCATTGCTTTTAAGACGCGTTCTGCGGGGAGGTTGCTAACGTAATACGCCTAACAGCCGGAAAGCCAATCGGCTCCGTCGTCTACGATAAGCCCTCAGAAGCCCCCGAGTGGCATATCATCAACCTCCTGCCCCTCGGGGCTATCGGCTTTGGCAATGCAGCCAAAGCCGTGGTCATGGTCCAACGGATCATGGAGGAGGAGGGGCACGGCGTTTGCGAAGCCGTCATCAAGGGGGTCAAACTCTTCGGAGTCACTGACCCCAAAATCATCGAGAAGATCCGAAGCACTGGATCACCAGTCACAGCCGCTGCAACCCGTCTAGCAGCTGCCGTCTCGGCACCACCACCGTCACCACCAGCACCACCAGCGCCGTCGTCATCAACGTCGCCACCGGAATGGATCCTAGCTCCACTCGCAAGACTGCGTGGCGGGGCTAAGCCCCGCCCGCATGAGCGGTGGATGCTAAGGTATCTGGAAGCAGGGGAGGTGGAAGGAGAGAAGGAGAAGGAGAGCCAACGAGAAGAACAAGGAGGGGGGAGGAGCAAGGAGGAGGGGGGAGAAGAGGAGAAGAGAAAGGCAGGAGTCGATGGGGAGGAACGGGTCCTGGGACCGGAGAGGGCTGCGCGTCTTGCAGCCGGAGCTGTCGGAGGGCGTTATGTCCCTCCACACCTCCGGCACAAGATGCCGGCCCGGGTCCGGTTCCGGACCCAGGAGTGATAGAGCGGGGAGGTTATTTTTTTGTTTTATAAAAATACATTGTTCACGTCGCGGGGTTAATCCCGCAACCAAAATGTTCTTGCTCTCAAGTGTGCTATGTAATCTCCAGTGCTAAGCTTATGCCGAACCTTTAGGCCTGCCTAGGTATGCTTATGTCTGCTATCCTATCTCTATCCGTCGAGGGGGTGCTGAATATATAATCATGTAGACGGGCTAGAGTGTAAAGGCTCTATTGATCAAGCGCAGTGAAAGGTCAGATAGTCTGTAGGAAGTTTAGAGAATTTGAAATGTGTAACTTACAAGCTAAATTGAAATTAGATACGATTACACTGGGAGCAAAGACCTAATATTTCCTTCTTAAAAATAGTTTACGTGAACTTCCTCCCATCGTATTGTACGTTTGCAAAACTGGGCCGAAGTTACGATATCCATCCGTTTTGCGTTGAACCCTCAAAATACAACGAAGTCAGGTACAACTGCAGCTGCCTCGACGCAGGTAATGTGCTCTACGTGAAGGATAACATGAAAAAGAACCTAGAATTTTGGTATTTTGTAATGAAATGGATTAATAAAGTATGAGACTTATACCTACGAAGTAACTAGTTCTGATTCTTAATAGTCTTTCCACAATTCGTAGCTCTTTCGACACTTTTTGGTGGAATGTACCAATTGATGTTCACGTTATCTGCAAAGCCAGTCCCGTTACCAGACCTTTGCTACTTGACTTGGGTACACATCTTCACTATCTAGGAACTCTGAATTAATAACACCATATTCACCAGACTAATCACTGTAGCAGTGGCTGAAATTCATCCGTTTGATCAATATAAGTGTGCTAGCACTCGAGTTAGTTTATTGAATTCGTAGAATCACAATGTGGCACTTATTGATCAATTGAGCACCTAAGTACCGTGATAATTCAGTCGAACAGAGACCCCGCTTTCCAGGAAATTCGGTAGGGAAATTTGATTCGTTTAACTCTATACACTGTAACTTGAATAGTGTGCTCAGAATCCTTTCCGCATACAATTGTACAGCCCCATGGTAAGTACTCTCCTCCAAACATTTATGGATCCATCCCCATTGATTCGCCTCCCCTAACACCATCCTCGCCGATGACAGTTTGTTCTCAATTGATCGTGTTAGCTATCAATCAGTCTCGTTGTGGTGCCCCGTCCTGGAGCTTTCTCGTTCATTATTACTGAGAACTGCTACCCCTCACGAATGACGAAAGCAACGGCATAAAGCCATGACCTTGTCGAGAAAAAGGAGGTGTTGATCACGTTGACAGCACACGACATATGTGCAGGAACCCGTGTACTGAACGTCGTTAGTCTCGAGCTCTAAGTATTCTAACTTTCTATACTCTCCCGATGAAACAGATTTGACAAATTGGGCGCAAGTTAGTTGGGTTAATATGCAGATGCGGTCCATTAATCCAGCTACGAGCTCAACTCCTGTCCCAGAATCATCATCGGACGGCAGATGCATACAGAATATGCTTCAGCCGCTGGATAAAAGAACACATGTACTTGATCTACACAGAGGGTACAATCGTAAACGGATGATTATTTCTCCATTTACAGACCCAACTTAGATGGGCACAGGCCAACGGTCAGGTGAGTCGAGGTCATAGTCATTACACGTAGGTATAGTCGTGGTCTGAGCTAAATCCCCTGCATGTGTTCCAATTTCTGGATATAATTTGTATAATCCGTGCACGCAGGTACCCGCCAGTTCATCCCGCCTTTCGACTTATAAAATTGAATACGTTCGAATTCCGAAATGCATGGCCCGTCGTCGTTTTCGTCGTCCGTTCTAGTTACTGTTACCAAATTCATAAGTGTCGTGTCGTTTTTTTTTCGAGAGCTCTGCGTTATCAGCTGAGCGTGAGCCGCTAGAGCCACATATCGTACATCCCTGCCCTCTGGGTTTTTAAAAGTGCACGTTCCAATATTCCGTCTCGTTCAGCTCTGGCCATGGTACAGACATTATGCTTAAGCTTTAATATGTAGGTGAAGCAAGGCCTTACATAATTAATTTCCTGCATGCGATCATCGAAGCTTTCTGCGCTTTGGGTACAAATTTCGGTCGACGACATGCCGTCGAACCCCGAAACTCGAAACGGAAGGCATAAATTCAGATAAAAAAAAAAGTGTTAATGTAGCCGACCGTCACACTCTTAACCAGCTGACTTTCATTGCAAGCTTGTGCCACATCCTAACCCGATTCTTCGATATCATGTTTTGTATCTGCCCTCGGCCAAAAAAAAAAGAATTTGGCTTTGACGCAACTGCCGCGTCTAAGTGGGGATCAAAGCGCCGCCAGGATCATTGAGATTTTCTTCTTCTCTTCCTGAGTGCATTGATTGCTGCATGTGCTATATTCCGCAGCTGTTAAGATTTGTGTTTCAAGGATCTCCAAGTTCAGGTTAATCCGGTGCAGCTCCAACCGGCCGGAAAAACACGGCCGGCGTCACACTCGACCGTTAGCCGGGCCACAATCGATACGCTGATAATGCCTGATCTCGTATTGCTCAAATTTACTTCATCCGTCGACAATGCAAAACTATCTCGAAGTTCACTAACTGGTTGCAAGTATTAAATAGTCTTGAGTCAGTGTCTTGAGTATACTATTAGTAAATCCTCGTCACACCACGAGAAACCTAACTTTAAATTTCTAGGAAAATTTTCCAATAGACTGGGCCCTGTTAGGGTCGTACGACCCGACCCGGTCTCGACTTCAAGGTCCTTTCATCACCGCCAAGGCTGTAAAGGTATTTCTACATGCAGACACGGGCCCGTCGAAACCGGTTATAGGACAACCCGAATAAAACTGAACGCCTTCTCTCCTGACGTTTTTTTCCAAGGCACCTTTGAGACCAGCAGGCACACAATTCTGCACAGCATTTTTCAAAAGGTATCAAAACTTGTGGCCATGTGGGTCCCCCTGTGCCATCACAGGAATGCAGGTCTGTTGCACGGACGTCTAGACCGCCAAGACCCTGGGCTTTAGTGTCGCTGTGGAATTTTCGGCCGGCCGCTATCAAATCAATTTAAAGAACCCGAACAATGAGGAAAAAACTTTCGCCTCTTTCTTTCTTTGAGAAATACCATAGCGGCGTATAGCCGTGCTGGCCATTTTCGGCTTCGGTTTCAGGGGTGCAACTTTTGCTAGTCAACCAGAGGTATTCGAACGTTTGCCAGCTGCAAGCCGCCAGCCCTTTGTGAAACTACCACAAACCGAAAACCGATACAAATGTCTAGCCAAAATCTGGGGAAACCTCTCCACAATAAAATCGCCTCTATAAACCCCAGGTGGGAACGCCCTGAAAGTGGATTAAGTTAGCAGGGTTTTTACTATAGCTCTAACCAGACAACTGGATAGCGTTTTTTTCTCTTCCTTGTCGATTCTCTATCAAACAGATTATATAGCTATCTATTCTCGCTTCCGCCGTTTCGTAAAGTGGGACACTACCATTCCTTCTGCCTCACACTACCAGCCTACACTCTTTTTAATAATATAAATTTTTTCAGTTCCCATTGCAATTGAAACATCCCCATTGATTGCAAAAAAATAATCTAGACATCCATAACATCGTTAAACATGTCTATCTCAAAAATTATCTCTGCCTCGGTCCTGCTCGCAGGCCTAGCGCCTCAGGTTGCTTACGGCCAAGCTAAAACCTCAACTTCTGGAGTTGCGCAAACATCCCTCTATTGGGATTGCTGCAAAGCCTCCTGCTCATGGGCTGACCACGGCTTCTTTGTCGGAAACCCGATAAATACCTGTGACATCAACGGTACCAGATTGACCGACTGGAATCTGGGAACCGGTTGCAGTGATGGCGAGTCGTTCGCCTGCCAAGACCAAATTCCATGGGCAGTTAACGATACTTTTTCTTACGGTTTCGTTGGCGCTTTTATCGATGGGTATGGTGAGAGGACGTGGTGCTGTGGTTGTTATGAACTTGAATTCACAGACGGGCCAGTGAAGGGCAAAAGGATGGTCGTTCAAGCCAGTAATACAAATTACGATGCTAAAGGATACTCGCAATTTAATTTTGGCGTAAGTTCTCCGATCTTCTTGGAGCTTTTATATTGCGGAAATACTGAGGATGAATACAGATTCCTGGAGGCTACGACTACGCTAGCGCCTGCGCAAAACAATTTGGTCCATCTGAGGTTAACACTAAAGACAACGACGGTGTTCTTCGACGTGACCAATGCGATCTTCTCCCAGACACTCTAAGGCCAGGTTGCCAATGGCGATTCGACTGGTTCAAAGATGCACAGAGGCCAAAGTATGTATTCCCGAAGACAATAATTCCATATGTCACATTTAGTAGAATACTAACGATCGCAACAGTATTACATGGAAGCGAACTGCGTGCCCAAAGGCCTTGACTGATATCTCCGGCTGTCTTCGCTCAGATGAACAGCAGTTCATCACAAAGGCCGAGACAAATGACACACTTGCTACTCCCCCATCTGCTGCTCCAATTGTCGGGTCTATGTCCGCATTCTACACATTCGCGTTTGCAGCTGTCCTGAGTGTGATCGTTGCGTTCTAATAAACTCTCTCAGGGACACCTGGTCCCTTCCATTTTGAGTGACCTTGAGATCCGAACAATTTCTGGATGTGATCTACGATGTTTACGGACTTTATCATGTTAACTGTCTTCTTTATTTCAGTCTTGTGCGTGCAGCGAGCAGGGTGGCCGGATCTGGAGTTTTATCTTTCGTGTCTTCGATTCACATCTTTCTTTTAATAACCATTCAACATCTCCTCTTTTCTTTGTTCAGGAGAATGTATATCTTTTAAGGGGCTCCTCGGGTATATTTTTTTCACTTCTTTGCACATGGTTCACTTGGATATGTGTATATGCATGGCGTAAGGGGAGGCATGTATTTAACATTGAAGAAACTGTATGTTTTTTTAAAGTACCTAGTATCATGACGTTTTTAATTCACAAAAATATCCCCGAGGCACCCATTTAGAGTAGCATCCGTCTGCAGATCTGTGATAGTGGTTTTAATGGCGGCTAAATTTCCGTGAGTCGTGATAGACCTAACTAAGTTCAATAATGGATGTTAAAGGAAAGATCTTCGAAGTAGTATGTTTAAGTTATTTTCCGAATTGTCAATGCTAGAATAATGGATAACGTCGTGCGAGGTGCCTGTGGCCCCCGGAGGCGGGCGACCAACTAGTGGAATTGCTATTTATGCAGGGCGAATATTCGCGACGCCCGTGCAAAGTAAGCTACTTACGTCGATCAAAATTTCAGCCGATTTGTCCTTCGATTTTGCTTGGGAGTTGCGTAGGCCCTATCGCCAAGTTATTCAAGATTGAGATCGTGGAACCGAGAATACCAGACCCAGAGTTGAAGGATATTGTCAATAACAGGTCGATATTATAGAAAATCGTGGCTTTTGCCACGGACTTGGGTCTGACGACCAGAGATCGAGGCAGCCCAATTTACCGAGACAATAATCAAGGATGTAATCAGTACTTGCCCCATGTGCGATCTTGTGAACCCTGGATGCTTGCGACCTCGGTTTACTTGAATCCGAATGGACACACAGCCGGGGAACCGATTTCCTTTCAGTGTGTACCAAGAACATCGAGACGGCTTTATTCGCTCCGGCATGACCGCCTACGTACCGTCCCATAACCTATCGTTCCTTCCAGCTGACAGAAAGACTTAATACGAAACTAGTAATAGTTCCGTCAAACCCGGCCGCCCGCGCCCAAGACCACCCCATCTGCCACTTCTGAAGGCAAATCGTGTCTGGGATTGAGGAATGAATGACAGGAGGGGAAAAGAAAGGCGGAGTTAACGCACCCAGTTTTGCCGCTAACCCAAACCACGGGGCATCAACACAAATATTGGTGAATGACCTGGTATTAGAAGGCTGAAGCGTAAAGTAAGGGAGGGGTCCAGGGCGTTCGCCTTGTATTTTTAGGTACCGATTGATTACCTTTTACTTAATCCGAGGGTGCCTGAATCATCTGGTGCATGGACTGTCTCGTTCGCAATATTTCAGGAGATTTTGTATTCAAATACCTATGTTGGTAAGAGGTGTCACCACAGTGGCAAAACACTTATGACAATCAGGTACCAGATAATAAAAGCTTAAAAGCAAACTGTGGCGCCGTATACGCATACGGCGGCCACGGAGCTGGTTCGGTATAGGTATATATATACATAGAGGTAGGTATACACAGAAGCGCCAATTCAAAGAGATCGATATTTGCATGTGGCCGTCATGAATGTTTCATTAACTTGTGATTGAAGATAAAAGTATAGCGCTTTTACCTAAAAGTAATACCCCCAAAGACGCCATTCCATCGGTACGAAACTATAGTAAGGGAATTTGGGGCAAAGGAAGGATATCGAGAAGAATAAAGAATACATTACAATGCAAAAACAAAACCTCCAATCCGTAGACGCCCCGAAACAAAATGAAAACGCCGTCCGCCGGGCTGAAAAAACCGGATGAAAGGAAGAAATAATAAGAGATAGCATGGCTCCGTTAAAATAAGAAAGAAGAAAACTTAATACTTCGGCATCGTCGGAGCCGGCTTCTCAATGGCATCACTCATACCCATCGTGGATACACTCTCACTCCTGTAGTAGTTGATCTCCGTTTTGCTACCACAGCTTGCTCCATCGTGGTCCTCTTCCAATATCGTTTCATCAAACCGTGGCTTCACCACACAACTCTCGAGATCAATAGTCTGATCTCCGATCGTGGTGTCGTACAACCCCTTCCTCTTTGGTGGAGGTCGTAGTCTCGCAAGAAAGCTCTCACGCGCAGACTTTTGGGTCTGTCCGACACTGGCGGGCGCTCCGTTGCCACCAGTGATACGGATAGGGCTACCGCCAGTACCGGCGTATGTATTGCCTTCCTCCTTACCGAGCCAGCGGAGAATGAGGACACGGAGAGAGGGGACACAGGCGACGACTATTGCGACGCAGTTTTCCCAATGATTGATGGTGAAGATGATGTCGTAGGTCCAGTCATCTGGTGCAGAGACATAGAGACGGTCGCGGTAGGTGTAATAAATCTTTGCGGCGCCGATGCCAGTGACACTTTTAATACTGTGTTAGAATAATAGTGTAATAGGGAGGGCAGAATACAGATAACTTACGCTAAGCTCAAGGAAAATAAGAAGACGACGATTATTCGATTTCGCAGGCTGGCCTTCTGCAGCTTCCATGTGAGGTAGCAAGGAATCGGGAAAATGAGAAGATCGGTAAACATATTGATGCAGACTTGGAAGATGCAGATCCGCCCGATAACGATTCGGCCAGCGCAACGTAGTTGACCAAATGTGCGATCATGCCATTTATTCCCTGATCGCTGAGGACACTGGAAGATGAAGAAAATGGCAACAATCAAGCAAGATACCGCATTGACGAAAAAGACGCCATACACGAATCTGCGAACACCATTGACAACACCCCCCACCTTGAGGAGGAGGAAAAGGATAGATGCCTTCACTAAGGGAAGGATAAAGGCATTGCAAACGTTGAACCATGTTAACATCTTGTAACTCTGGTCCATCGGCGGCTCTAGCCTTCTTTGATTGATATCCCATATGTGAATACCAGAGTGCCATAGTTTTATATACCTCCACGAGGGATATATTATGACAATAGATAAAACCTATAGAAGTTAGATTTTTGAGATGGTTGACATCGCATACGGAGTATTACTTACTGTTGCGAGCCCAATCGTCAAATCGTCTAAACCCCAACCTGATTTTCTCTTCGCATGTAATCTCAAGGCAGTGAAAGCAAGGGATATCAGTGGCGTTCCTGCTACCACTGCTAATGCAAAGTTCTGCTTAGGATAGACTCCGGGCTTTTCAGCAGGGCCCCATGCATCCCACTTCTCTGCCATGACGACTGCGAAATGTGTTGCCCGTCGTCGACAATGCTGTCGATCTTTGTGCAACCGACGACAACAGAATATTAATGTGCGCAGTCTTCTAGAAGGCGCTAGGTAGCGGGGCGTATGCGCAAAAGTACCAGCAGGTTAAAGCTCGTGTAGATTTAAAGATTAAAAGACATTAAAGAATTCAAAAGAGAGGGGAGAAATATTGTTTGGAGGCAAGCATCATGGGGACTAACAGACGGTTTTATTCCTTTGACTTAGATCCAGGAATCTCCAGAAGCCTTCTCCGTTACCCGCCAAAATGGAGATTCTGGGGCCGAGGTGGATACGACTTTTCTGTGGGTCTTGGGAATGGCTGATTCGGTTATGGGATTGGAGGAAATTTGGCTTGGGCCTTTCTATCACTCACAAATAGTCCGGGGTTTAAGGCAGGTGGGTCCTGATTGACCTCCGGGGGCCGGGTGGATGAATACGACCCACATCTGCGAGCATTGCAGATAGAATGATCTGCTGCAAGGATTGCTTTTTGGGTCATTTGGTGGGCTCCCTTGGATATGCCTGATGCAGTAGACGAATCACATATTGGCCGGCTATTTGGTTTTGTTTTTTGAAGCGGAGGGGCGGGACAGCTCGTAGTGGCATGAATTCATGAATTCATCTTGCGATGTGGCCGTGCGGGAGCGTTCTGGATCTTCAGACCTCGCGGTGAATACATCAGCTAATAGAAATGGGTTTTTACGAAATCGCAGTTTCAGTTCGCCAACACGTTGTAATAAAGCTTGACTTCGCTATGATGATTCCGTCATAATTGTGAATCCAATTAAACATCAAAACGCTTTCTAGTTCCCAACTTAGTTCGAGATGGGAAGGGGCCTAGAAACCTGAAAACTTCGAGAGTGACAGACTTTGCGTGTTGGTGTGCATTCCATGTGTGAGAGGTGTGGCTGCCATCTGTCGCACAGACACTGAGACAGCAGGCTTCCGCCTCGTCGTCTTGTGGTCGAGGGTATTTGTCTTTCATCGTATACCAAGAGCGGTAGTACTAGCCCTATTCGTATTTAGTCCGCCTAATGGCGTCGGTTGAAATCTGGTATGTGCATTTCGAGCAATATCTGCCACGAGGCATTGTAATGGATTGGGCGTTTTGACTTCATTTTCATCAAGTTTGGCTGGCGGCGCCAGTTTTAATACGTCGCTTCATGTACTGATCGACACAAGGATGAAATTATTGGGACTCCTTAGCGGTTGAATAGGTTCTTCTAATTTGCTCGTTTGGAAAAGCTTTGAAGGCCCAAGATCAAGAACTGCCATGCCTAGAAAGCCTTCGGCTGATAGTATTTCCGGTTGGTTGGAACGAGTCAGTCAGCAAAGGAAAACCGAGTCAGAGTGAAACTTCAACGCAAAGTTCGTGCACCCGACATTCAAAATGATAACAGCATGATCATTGACCTGCAAGATGCAGAGCGTCGGCGGACTTAGTAGAAAAATATCTTAATCAACATTCTCGAAACGTTTTTTTTGATACTGTTAGATATGTTTTACATTCAGCCTCATAGTAATATACCGCATATACGCCTTAAACAGTGGAGATTTGGCGCGGGCATTTCGAGGAGGCTGTCTCGGTCGAAAGATCCAGAAGCAGAAGACCTAGATATCCACTTTCCAGCAGCCCCGGGCCGCTAACGAAGCTGTGAAAACAATTCGCTCCAAGGATACGGCCGAATGCAATGTGGCTTTGTAAACGTCCCTCCACTCCACATTGTACCTGTACTCCATGCGTATGCGAGATGTCAAAACGAAAAGAAAAGTTACTTTCTGTGTTAGTGTCAAAACAGAAACTCGGGAATTCCAGCCAGTTAAAGCGCGAGGATTAGCGAAGGTCCATCTTTTACCTTTGATATCAAGTGGGGAAGTGTTTCCTGGACGATTTCCTCCTGCATCAAATATCAAATGCAAAAGGCTGCGGCGAAATTTCGAAACCATCCTATCTTGAGATATTGATCGACTGCAGGAAGAAGTGAAACGACCCGCATGGACGCATCAAATAAGGTTCATACGTTTCTATATCTAGTGCTCCAACAGCTTCTATCAATTGTTGTGATGGCGTGACCTCGTCGTTGCTGCGGGATGCCGTCCCTCTGTCGACGGCCTACGAGCCGCTGAAATGCGTTATTCTCAAGCGATAACTGCCTCACTAGCCTCTTCAAAGTTGACGAATTCGAGGAGAAGGGGACTGTGCACTGATATCCCGTCTCCGTAGTGCTGAGGAATTTTAAAACTCTGCAGATGTATATGCAGGTTCGAGGCAGAGAACTCCTCAAAAACCGGTGATAGATACGAAACTTGGGATGGAGCATGGACCCCCTGGTGAGTGCATTTTAAAATTGAACTTGATCATTTTTAAAAATTTAAAAGAAGGATGGGATGCTGGAGTGAACCACATGATCTGCAGATGCAGAGATATTGTGCAAGTCGAGTTATGCCGTCTCGTCTAGTTGGCGAGCTTAATATCTGAGCGTCGAGGAGAACTCGTCATGCAGCCCACCCAAGATCCTTCAAGAATTGCGAAATTTGTGCCGTTGAAGAAGAATTGGCCGCGGCAGTTGAAGGGTAAGCTAGAAAACGAAACGTTTGCTGTTCCTTGGAAAAATTGAGGTGGCGAGGTGATTTGGAAGTAGTTTCGAGGCCTGAGCGTCGACGAGAAAGCCTAGAGCGGGGTCATGCTCCACCCAACAGTGGTCTGACGGGCAACGAGAACACCAGATTCCATGAACTACGAACGATGTTGAATCGAAAGACTTTTATAATGTCGTTGGAAATGTTTAAAAGAAAAAGTGAGAGTTTGATGCCCTTTGATGAGATGGGCAGTGGATTCCCTTTAAATCTCTTTTTAAAATGCGAGAAATCGATCTTCCCGTACCTTAATTCTCGTATTCTTGAGCTGTCGAGGTCGAAATCCCCATACAAACTTGGGGACTGGACGATTGTGGAGGGTGGTGAAATTCGAACAGGGGTGTTTTTGGGCCGTGGGCTACGCCAAGGGGCTAGTGAGAATCGAGGGCTTCCCATTTGCCGTCCAAACGAGTCCATACAAAAGCCCATCTAATGTCTTAAACTGTCGGCGTGGCTAGCCGAAGTCCAGCGAGCGAGAGCAGGGAAAACGATGCTTACCCTGTCATTGAATCCTATTCCTAGGAAGTTGGATTTGTTATCTGTCGGTATCGCGATAGATCAATTGGCAGGGTTAACGTTGGAGGAGGTCTGATGTAGCATGTAATCTCGTTCCCTTAATGCTCTCCAACACATTCCAACGTCACTTCATCCTTTCCCCGAATTCTTTTGGCCAACTAACAGAGGAAGGGCAAGACAACATCCGATATCCTCCGGTCAGGACACGGACGACCCACATCTTGGACTTCCAGATGCCGACTTCTCCGCCTCGGAAATAGCTTTTGACTAGTTTCCTTTCCAGCCGCTTTTCCGCTCTCTTCTTCGGTAATTGGGACTATATCGCGGCTAATATCCATAGGTCGGCGATATCCGCGAGTGCATAACAAGCGCCGTGCCTCCTTTCTTGGACTAATCTGGGCTCTCCTGGCGACCAGCTCATACATACATCAGACGAAAAAAAACCACGATCGCTGCATGTCACATATACCTGCTTATATACCTCAACATCTGCGGTGCTACTATCGGTGATACTGCATTCATATGCTACGCTGATTGGGATACCGGTTGTCCCGCTCGAACGCCAATAGCCGTTCACCCCCGGCCGCTTGCTCAATCTCAATGGGCTGATTGCTCGCGGAAGTGAACCAATCATACCGCCGAAACGCCATACCTCCACCATGTCCTTCAGTTCAATCTTCTCTGAGAAGAGACACTCTAAAGAATCATCGTCTTCCATTTCCTCTGGTCATTCTATACTTCCCAAGTCATTGGTCGACTACATTCACTCTGTCACCAACTCTTCCCCTGGTTACCCGACTGTTCCTTTCCAGGTTGTCTCAGATCTCCATCTAGAGCTTACGGATACAGTCCACGGGAATCGCGGGTACTTCGAGTATAATATCGCGCCGAATTGTCCTTATCTAATCCTGGCGGGAGATATCGGGACTCTTAATCAACCAGACAACTACCTTGCCTTCGTACGCCGTCATTGCGAGATCTTCGAGAAGGTCTTCCTGGTCCTCGGAAACCATGAGTTCTACGGTACATCCCGTCGCCAAGGGCTCGCGAACCTTGAAACGTTTTTCGAAGACCCCGTGATTGCTGAGAAATTGGTTGTTTTGAACCGTAACCGGTATGACATACCAGGTACCAAGCTCACGATCCTGGGTTGCACTTTGCAATCGGAGATCCGGCCGGAGCAGCGCGCGCTTATCGAGAGCAAACTGAATGATTTCCGCGTTATCAAAGACTGGAAAGTCGATGACCACAACGCGGAACATTCTATCGATATCGCGTGGTTACGCGACCAGATTGAGGAAATCGCTGAAACGGAACCTGACCGTCGGATATTCGTTGCTACTCACCACGCGCCGAGTTTTAAGAAAACAAGCGCACCTCAGCATGAGGACTCGCCGTTGAATTCGGCATTCTGTACGGGGATATTGGAGGGCGGTGCCTGGAGAGGTTGGAAGGGGAAGGAGATGGTCAAAGCGTGGGTGTTTGGCCATACACACTGGTGCTGTGATCTGATGATTAGCGGCGTAAGGGTAGTCAGTAATCAGAGGGGGTATTGGTATGAGAATACCGTGAGAGCGGACTATAAAGAAGACCTTGTGCTGGAAGTATAATCTATTTGCACCTGCCCTCGAGGCTGGACACTAGGTTAGCAGTGTTATCTGTAGCACGTGACAGGGAATGATCCGATGAAACTTAGGTGGGCGACAGGACACCTATCCGTGTCAGGTGTTAGATGGGAAGCGTCGAAGCGCGATTTGGATCTAATTAGTAATTGTGATTTGATGAGAGCATGAGCGTGGCGCTTATAGGAGCGGGCCTGGGACAGTCATGTCGTCATTATCATTTATTGTGTACTAATGGCATTTGGCGGGAGTACCGGCGATTAATGTGTGGATGTGTCTCTGATGTTATGAATTTCCTTGCTTTTGTAATCTGTCATCTGCGATATTCTTGTATTTATTATGCTTTATATACATGAGTGACGATTTCTCTTCATTTCATCGGAGATTCTTATCATTCGTGAATAGACCGTGATGTGTGCAAATATGGTATACTCGCCAAACCACCGGCTATTACGGACCGTCAGAGGGAAGTACTCCTCTAGAGATAATAGTATTACCAATCCCCGGCAACCAGGCTCGCGGAGGTCAATACCCGCGTCGTCTCCTCTTGGATCTCCGCCTTTCTGCCCATGGCTCCAGCGACGAGTGCAAAACCTCTTGCAACACCACCTTGTGCCAATAGCGTCCTTGCCAACGGCGTATCCTCCAATTTCTCCCAGGGTTCGTCGTAAACTCTTTCCGTTTTATCAAGTTCAGTTTTCTCATTCGTACCCATAACCTTATTCCACTCCTCAGTCTTCTCGTTTGAGATTTTCGTGAGCTTCAAATTCCGATGATAAAATAGCGGACTCTCAGGCGATGCCGATAGATGTGTTTTTTGAAATGCAATATTATGGAGAATCATGTTCTCTACCTCCCGGATCTTGGTATGGTGTGGGAATGTGGATGTGTATGCCAGAAGGCCTTCGATTAGTAGATGCGTGTAATATGGGAAATCGGCCCAGACACGCTTTTCGGGATTGGGCGCTGATGTGTTAAATATTGCTTTATATGGTGTTACGGCGGTGCCTGCGAGGGTGTGGATTGTTTCTGTATAATCGGGGATCTTGGATTCTCTTGAGAGCTGGGATTCTTGGTGAAGTAGGCAGAGTAGGTGGAGTGTAGTGCCAATGTTATATGATAATATGGTGTGTTCGTCTCGTTTCCAATTTGAATCGTCGGTTTGGGTGAGCTTGTCGGCGATAAGATGTGTGAGAGCATCACCTTTCTTGTCCTTCTCGGTGATAAACAGTGTATCAACAAGCCAATCACCACACTTTTGGGCGAAGGAGATGAACTTTTGAACGTCCTTTTCCATTTCTTCGATAGATTCGTCGGAACCAGGTTCTAGCGCCACCCAATCCGACTGCTTTTCTTCGTCGGTGAGCTGGAGTTTTGCTGCCGAGGGGTAAGATTTTAGATTTTTAATATGAGGTTTTAAAGCATTGGCAGTTTTGAGTAGTGCGACGCCGGCTATGGCGGTAGAACAGCAGCAGCGGTCGTTGTGCGGTGCTTCATCCCCTACATGCCATTGTATACCTCCTGGTGGGGAGTCGCCACTCGTCCAACCCGTTATGAGAAAATTGCAAAGACGGCGGGCGAGGTCCAAGTATATTGGATCATGTAGGAGGAGGAAGGAATCTGTTAGAGCTATAGCGATTTGGGCATTGTCATCTATTAAGCGATAAAACTCTTTATTAGTATTCGGATTGACGAGAAAGCCCGATAAGAGTAGACTATCCTCACCATAGTAAACGTCGGAATCCCCTCTGGCGTATAGCCAAGCTGAGTATGCTTTGAACTGTGGATTATAGTATCTTTCGCGTAGTGTCTCGATTGCGGTTGAAATATTGTCGCCATAAGTCCCCGGTGACAGTCTCTCTGCCTCGATTATAGATTGTAACCCCAAGGTCTAATCGGTGTATTAGCGAAACCAATTTCCCATCGTTAACAGCTTTAAATCCGGCCAAAGGATATACATACGAACGTCCAAACGGTATAACCGTTATATCGCCCTAGTGGAACCTATTATAACATCCTCCCATGTTAGTCCAGTCAACCCGGTCTAGCGAGTGTCAAGAAACCTAAAATCGGAAGGGTAGCTACGTACTGTCTCAGCGCTTGGCCGCTCGTTACAGAACAAATCGACATCCGTTTCCCAAAACTTCTTCCAGATATCGTCCGCAAGTGCCAACGTATGGGTCTTCAACTCTGATATAAACTCCGTTCGGTATGTCTCGTTATCGAAGGGGTTTTCGCTCTTAGCGGTGGGCCCGAGAACTCGGGAGAGCATGGAGCCCACGGAGGATATCGCGGAGAACATCTTTGACGCTCGTTGAAGAGAAGTGAATTTTAGCGATTTCGATATTGTGAAACTATGGGAGGGAACAGGTTCTGGATTTGGTAATTAATTTCTCTTCTCGACCGAGATATTTTCGGCATTAGGAAATCGGCTTGTGACATCACAGCCAGGTGGGGAGGGTCTCGCTAAAGCTTGTGCAACCTCGACGTCGGCGCAACGCATTGAGATGTTGCATTTTAGACGCCTCGACTTGGGGTTGGGCTATTCTTCGATTCTAATGTTAATTTCGTTATTAAATTTTAGGAAGCGACCTTATGGTGGTTAAAAAGAATCACATGGATTTAAGAGAAAGCGGATAGGCGACAGAAGGGTCGATAGGGAGAACAGGTGTAATTAGAACCGGGTTGATAAAGTTCCTCAGGTATATCGACCATAGTGAATGTTTATAAGCTAGCGACAAGAAACGAAATATTTTGAGGCCATCACAATGACGGTGCCATCGTAGCTAGAAACCTTTATGATTGTGGGGTATCATTAAACTAGAGAATATAGAGGCTTGAATATCAGCGGCTTGTCCACGATATGGAAGTCGGTTAGATCTTATTGAAAGTAGCATGCTGGCATGGCAAAGTACAAACGTCTGGCTATAGTACTGATATTAGAATGGCCGAGCGTGAAGTTGAGGATTCTCAACGCCGAGATTCCCTCCCAAAATTTCTGATTATAAAAGGCCCAAAGCTTCTAGACATCGATTCTTTCCTTTCCTTCTTACTTTCCTCCTTTCAACTCGCTCAAACCTCAGCTCCTGACTTCACCTGCCCGCAACATCACCACCATCTCACCACCATCTTCACACCACCAAGTAAGTGTTATTTAATCGTNCTCCTACTTTCTATAACGGTGTTGTAGCATACGGAAACCTCTAGTTCTGGAGCCGTTGCTCGTTGTAGAATTCTATCTCGGCTTCCAAGTTACAAGTGCTTGGGACTCGTCCACCCCTTCCCTCCTTCCTTCTGCAACGGTCTATTCTTCTATCATCCTCACCCCCAATTCTCAATTGCCATCTCGAGCGGCAAAAACCTTTCAATTTCATTCACCATTGCTTCGACGACTAACACCAGAAGCCTATCAATAGTATGCCACCAGAAAGAACACCACCAAGGGCGCGTTCGGCCCAGGGGCCACACAGGTCGCCTTACCGACGATCCAATTCAGCTACACCCGAGGCACCGCTACCAGCGGTGACCACAATTCGGGTTGTTATGCCTACCCCCACTTCAGGTGGCAGTGTCCAAAGCCCCGATACGTCATCTGAGGGAAGTGCCCCGGAGAGTGCTCCAGGCATGCCGCTCGATATCCGGATGTTCGTAAGAGCAAGACGGATTGCGGCTGGGGATTCCCCTTCTTCTCCATTTCTCCTGGAAGAGTCCAGAGAAACAGCCTCGCCGAGGCCGAGATCGCCGTTGCGACGGCGTCGAAACGGGTCTGAGTCTCCTCGGGGGCTCCCCGTCCCGTTGCAGCCAGTATCTCGTAGTGGCATCAAGAAGACGTCCAGCCGGACGTCTCGACAATCGCCTGGCCGCGGGAGGAGTCCCAGGTCAAGTGCCACGAGTTCTCAGAGGAAGTCAACATCCCTGTCAAGGGCAGGTCGACGCATTGCCAATTCGGAGGCTGAGGCGGTCCGAATTCTTGACGAAGTTAGTTCCGCGAGCTGGCGTGGTCGAGAATGAAGGAACGCCGATGACGCCACCGGTCGTTCGACCTCAAGTTTCGGTGGAGCGGACAGAGAACGGGAACGGTGACGAAGCTGGACCACCCGCCCGTCGCTTAGTGCGACGTGGTGTGCGTCGGGCCAGTGGAGTCGCTCGTGACCAAGCTCCAGAAGCTCCCGCAAACGAGAATGAGCCACCCAGACAGAGAGGCGCACGTAGGACGGTTCGACGACGACGGGCAGTGACTACAAATACTGTCGCCCCTGCGGTTGATCTTAATGGTCAACAGCTTGGTGCTGGCGGTAGAGTAGCACCCGTCGTTGAAGAGCCGGTCCCTGCCTTACCACAACAGGTGGCGCGCAACAATACAGACGACCAACGGCGGCAACAAACTAGGGTCCGTCGCGCAAGTCGCTCCCAAGGTGGTGAACAGCCACCGAGGCCGCAGACCCGCGAAGCCCTCCGTGCCGGTGGTCATCTCCTGACCGCAACAAACCCAGCTGCCGAAGAACGATTTATCCAAGGCGTTCTACAGCTTCAACGAAGAGTCGAGGAGACCTTCGTTCCAGACGGTCAGCCAGAGCGTGCACCAGCCCCACAAGTCAGATCACGACGAGTCGGCCTCTCAGAGATCCCGATGAATGCCCTCAACAATGGTCCCGTAGTTGTTCGAGGAAGAGAGGTTCGGCAAGGTGTTGCAACCCTTCGCCAACAGCCACGCCAGCGTCCGGGTGCCCGAACCCACCAAGACAACCTTAGGGGTGCTCTTGGTTTGTAGGTGAAGGCGAGACCGGCGGTGCGTGCACAGTTGCAACATCGATGTCGTGTGGGGTACAATAGTTGACGACAAGAAAAAAAAAATGTATTAATAAGGAGGAGGTCAAATAGGGGTGACTACGACTTGCATACCCTCCTTTTGATACGGGGATAGAAAAGGCAAAAATTAGCTAAGGGGAAGGGAAAGAGGAAGAAGAAAAATACACACAGCAGCCACTGCTCTCGTACGACAGACGCCCGGCTTTACAGAACGTGCCAGGCGGCAATTCCTTTTTTCTTTCTTTTTTGTTTCCTTTCCTTTTCATAATTCCTTCCGACGACATGCTATTCAACGCAGTGGCACCCAAGAATACCCAGGGATACCTAAAGATACACACTACAACAGCACTGCTTGTTTTCGTTCCTACGGCCTAAAGTTGCTGCCAGCACTACGACTTTCTCACAGTAGTCATGGGACTGTGCAAGGGTTGCAAAAGCGTTACAGCAAAATGGGACCAGATATTAAATTCGTCGAATGGAATATGGATATATAGCGTTGGGGCCATGAGCGAGCCAGTGAGATTTGACGAATCGAGAGAGTCTACGAGAACGACAACACCGCCCATGCAAGGCGAACTTTACTGTCGAGGGCTCCGAAGCCCCTCTATACGCTATAGATCTACATCGATTACTGCGAGCGGGAAAGGAGAAGTATGGGGTTCTTAAGTACCTATACAAGTTTTTGGAACAGGATCCCTGGGGTTGCGGCTATATACAACAACCTTGGATATTGAGTAGTTCAGACAGCAACTACAAAGAACGAACACCGGTCAAGGATGTGACAATTTTCGCTAAGCGATCCGCATTCCTTCGATGGAGAGAGAGAATTCGCCTATATATACCGGTTCATAGCAACCCACAGCAGTGTTAAGGAAGGGTTGGAGTCATGGTGCGCCGGACTTTACGATATTGAGCGGTGTTCTTCAGCCCATCCAACTTTCCTCACAATACCTATGGATTCTTGAATCAACCCCGCTGTTGCAAATTCCTCTCGCGGTATCGGGCAGTACTGACACGCAATACCTCCGAAAGGACCTATCATGAGGTGGAATAATATTTTTCTCAAACGACTCTGGTGGTGGTGATCACGAGCACAAACGACGTCTGCGAACAGACATTAGGATGAGCCTCGGTGGCATTTGGTGGACATCCGCAAATTTCGTCATTACAAAGCGAGGGCATTGGTGGTTACAAAGCACTTCGAAACGAGGGTCTAGCTTGGTTGAAGATATAATTTCATGTAGTCGGACACTGGGTCTGCTGTTACCTACAAGAACGATGACCTGGGAGAAATGGGCAGAAGAATCCACTGCCTTTCGTAGCCGATATTCTGGTATCTGGCTAACTGGATTGAAAACCTGTCGACGACATAGCGGGATCAACTTTCGGTATTCAAGCTTCCGGGGTTGCGGCAACTGAGGGACCTACATGCGAAAGGACCAAGTTGCAGATCAAATCCCAAACCCGCGTATGTTACTCTGCTTTAATCAAAACAGACGAAAGCGACGGTTGCATCTTTCTCATGCGAGCTGGATATTTCTTACGAGGTTATTGGTGGTAATCTCAAACCAGAAGCAATCTAGCAGAGCACATTAACCGCGAATTCACATGACGTAGTGTGTGGTAGGGGTGTGGCAGGGGTATGGAGAGACCGCGTATAGTCCTTACAAATCACGACCATCAAGGCACCCGTCTGTCTTAAAGTATGGCGGAAATGCGGCATCAAAATTACCAGCGTGCCAAATTTGAATTCAACAACCTACATCTCTGTGCCGCACGCATGCTAGGCACGCAATATCAATATCTCATCCTCATTAACGACAAAGAGAGCTGAACCTTAGAGATTCCTTGTTCAATCTTGAGGAACGTTTGCATAGGACCCTTTTTATTATTTCTGGGTCAATGTATACTCGGGGTAAACGGGGATTCGGCGACTAAGTAGACATAGGCAAATTACTCGAAGCGGCGTCGAAGGTATATCAAACACCGGATCTTAATATGTATCGTTGGTGATGAACTGACCTCGTATCAATAAAGGATCATGGAATCTGCAAAGCTACAGCCATTATTCAATCACGGAGCGAATCAAGGCTAAAATGACCCCGATACACTTTCAACAGGGTTGAAGCCCAGCTGAATATCGAAGGTTCCGAATTAACGCCCAGAAACAGCTCAGATTTCCGACTTCCTATTTTCTATCGGGACAAAGTTTCCGCAGTGATAGTGAGGAATCTATAACTTCAGTCAAACGACGATAATACTATATAGAATACCGACGAATCCATATGCCTGGATTATTCACCTCCAGGTCGCCGTTCAAGACACCAGTTGCACACTGCCCCTCGCAAAATCTATCTTTTCACTTAGAACTCTATTGGTTTGACTCGGGACTTGAGCTCAGCACAAGTCCCCGGTGAGACTTGGAGCTGCAGTTAAGACTGTATGAAGTAGTTCCTAGCTGCTCTACCCGAAGGAGTAGAAAAGAAAAGGAGTGACGGTGATTTTTACACTCAACCCAACCGCAGGCCGAATTCGGTATCTTTATTTTTCTCCGGAAAACCGCTAGCATTTCCGAGGTTGATTTCGAAGCTCTAAGACCACGACCTTTGGCTAAGCGTCATCCCTCTTATAGGGCCATCAGGGGATATACGGTTTGTATTTGCCACGAAGCTGCACTAAGCCCGTAGAGCAAACCCTTGCCATAGAGCCAACGCCGCAATATTGGCTCTAAAACTGGGAAGTCTTGTCTACGAGTTCATCAGCATATAACGATCTTGCTGTTCCCCCCTTTAGACTGCTCATCCCGCCCACCGGCCGCAATGGAAAGACTTCATTGGAAAGCGCTCTCTTTGGTACCTAAAATTCAACTTTTCAAGTACGGAGAGGACCGAGGAGCTGTGAGCCGACGCGGTATCAGGTCGATGAGGGGACCCCGACGTGATTACACAAACTATACAGGAAACTTCATCATGTCGACCTCTCTCCGCTCGACAAAATTGAAGGTGAATATCAAGCGTCCTTCACACTGGTCTGGTTGGGCCAGTGGGCGGACGCTTGTTCGCGCAAATACCTTTCAACAACAGGTACTTGATTTCCTTTGAAGAGTTTTCCCTTTTCACAGACATTATATGCGAGCTATTTTTGCAAGTTGAGAGCCCCGGCGCCCCCACAGAAATCTTGTGTTGATTGGGATTAGAGGGCAGCTTTGATGCGTCGACGTTCTAGAATCGATGAAGCCGGAAACATCTGCCTTTATCTGATAACCAGGGAATTACAGCTGATGCAGCTCTAGATAGAGTACCAATCCAACTTGAGACTCTATCTATGGAAACCGGAATCTACTTTTGGGATCTACGAAAAATCGACAGGAACAATCCGGTAAGCTGTCTAGATCTTCAAACGCCTATGTACTTCCTTGGCCTGAAGTTACTAACTTTATTATCGTGCATCTTTAGGACTCGGAAATTGAAGGCTTCTGCTAAGTCGTACTATACAGTTGCGGTTGGGGCTGTCACTGGCTCAGGAAACCGCACAGTCCCGCCGCACGGTGGTTTCAAAAACTGTTGTTTTTCTATATAATTATAGACTTCGAACTTCCGCTACGGAAGGGTAAAGTGGGCCTAGGCGTCAGCATTTGGAATAGGGACTTCTTACCATGAATAATTTATGGATATGAGGGAATCGGTTTACAGAATTTAATATTTTACTATTTACGCCGTTCCTAGAATTCTTGGCAGGCATGAAAACCGTTTAAATTAATGAGGCTCAAGGAAATTGAGAACGATGTCGGGCCGTCAACCCTAGCCGACGAAACCAGATTGGTTGGACCATTTTCTGTCGGGGTGGGTTGGTGGTGGGGTTTTGGGCCCTTGACATGTCAACATCTCGGCCTCAAAACTGGCTTCTTGTCCATCTCGAATCCGGGCGCCTACTCTCGTCAACACAATTGTCGTGCACACATACTCGTGTACACGATGCACTCATCTCCTTAAGGATTCTTGTTGATAATCGTCTTCTCACTATTATAGCTCAAGGAGAAGGCCATTTGAGTATACTATCCCAAGTTTTTGGCGAAACCTTGTTTGGGTACACTGACTGGCCACTCGATCTATGATATGATCCCATTGAGCCGTATGTATTTCGGGGTCATGTGTTGTAATTGTGGTAATTTGGATGACCTTTGGAACTCATAGGCGGCAGCAAGCTCGAGACTGGTATGTGATATATCGGTGATATTTCTCGAGTCAGGGCAGGAAGTGTTTGGAAGAACTATCAGCTAATGAAATCTTCTCTCTAGCTCTATAAACTAAATTCTTAGAAATTTGCGCTTTGAATAATGCAATTGTTTTTCTATGACGCATGGGAATTGAGTTAGCCAAGCCGAAGTGGGATTCTTGGCCGGGATACTTTCTCTTGGCTTGATCCCTTGATCTGTCCTTGGCTTTGGAATTGGGTGCACGGCGCTCCAACCACATGGACAGCTCGTTGATGAAAACGCCACCAAAGCCATTATGTTGTCGCCCGCGGCCGAAGCAAGGCCTCGAATTTTTAAATTGAGGTCGCCGATCCCTTAAATGGTCGCCATTTTCTCGAGTGATTCAATTGATACCTTGAATAGTTGAAGACGAATCGAATCCAGATATCTATATGGGAGTTCTAGTTGCACATCTGCCTTTAAGCACGGCCATTCAATCTCATACAATAACGCTCGCGCTTCCCTTTTCTTGCTACAATGTCCGCTAAAGACCCGGAAGACATAAATGGCGACGGCACTAAGGATGTTTGGATTGACACCGATGGCGACGGTATTCCGGATAAAATAGACTTTGATGGAAATGGCTTCGCGGATGGTACCCTATTGGACGTTAATAATGACGGTGTCCCTGATGCGATAAGTGTCTATGGCATGACCAACACGTAAGGCCCCTTGTTTGAGCATTCTAGATAAAATTGTCGTTTCTGAGCCACTAGCACAACATTCTTTAGACGAAACAGGCGTATAATTTCGCATGCAATGCAGTTAAGACAAATTTTAACGGCTAACCTGGCATTTCTAGCCTTTACCTCCAAGTTACATCTACTCCCGGCGCTAGGACAACTACGAGTTGTCCCAGCGGCTCGTGTAGCGACGGCTTCTCTTCCTTCTCGACTTCCGTCACCACCTCATCCAATATTATCGACGCATCGTCATCTTCAAGAACGCCAGAAAGCTCTACTAGCTTACCTCCCGGACCCGCAATAACCTCTGGACCCTCAAGTACTCCTGAAACCACAATATCAGCATCTTCTAACACATCAAGCCTACCTGTTGGAGCAATAGCAGGAGGTGCAGTTGGCGGGGCAGTCGCAATCGCTGCGATATTAGGATTTACATGGTTGATAATGCGTGAGAGACGGCTACGGGCGATGGGGGCGATGTCAAAAGCCGGAATCGGGGGTATTGAGTCTGGAGTCGAGGGTATTGAGGCCCAACCAGCGATTAAAAACAAATAATACAAAATCATGTGGTGGACCTTGAGTATACACGGAGTCGATCTGTTGAATATTGGAACGTTTCCATTCTCTTTGAGCTTCACGGGTACTGGGTATCACAGTCGGATATCTTGACCACTGATTACTCAAAAATTGGATCCATACTCGGAATACTCCTAACCTCGAGTATTTTCTCCAGTGTGTATTTTCTAATTGCACGTTTTTCGATGTCTGAAACGTCACCGACAATTAACTGGGCGTCGTTCAGATTCTTCTACAATTATAAGCCTCCTATCTCGTCGGATTTAGGGAATTTTCGTTGAGACTGGACGTATAATATTAGCTAATATATTAATGGAATCGTTGTCTAGAGATCGGGGAATACCCTGTCCTATAAGTTTTTTGATTCCAAGTCAATGGCCTATCGTGGGTCTCACGTAGATATTAGTCTATGAAAATACTACTGTCTCTGAAATTAAAAGTGTTCATTAACAATTCCAACTGCATACAAGAGGGATTAAGGACCGGGGTAGATAGGAGGGGTCACGGTCGATCCCACCATGCGAGTCGCAGAAACCTTTAATTTGAATACTACTTAAGGTTCTAGAGGTCTACGCGTATAGGGGTTATGCCTAGGGCTGTTTCATTACAATTTCCCCGCTCCTATACTTTCCATGATGGAGCGCTGATGTAAATCCGGCGGCTTCCATCGAATTACATCACCCACCTAGATCGGGTAATGACAATAGCAGAGCGAAGAAACCCTCATGAGTCGAGACTCGACTATTTGAAGACTAACCTGTTGCTCCTCACTTCATCCTTCTTTATTCACACCTCACACACAAGGGATCGGGGATGGCCTATGGTGGCCTCCCCATATAAACACTGATATGAAAGCTACCCAATAGGGTAGGATTGGTAAGCCCTACACACCTTCTATTTAGGATTCTCAGAAAGCTAATATACATTTCACATATAGTCCTCTCCATCCGGGGCCTACTACTAGGCATGTGGCCCTGCTGGTGTCAAAGTTACTGATTGCTGTGGTAACTTGGGCCTAGCAGTGGCCACTGCCTAGAGGATTGGGTGAAATTTATATCGCGGTTCTGATGACAGATTAATCGTACGCCTGTCAGATGTGGCCCTGGGTGGAGAGGACATCAAGCCGAAATTATGAATGGGGGTTAGGACACTCTGACCTAAGGGACGACCCCAGAAATGATATTCTTGAGCCTTACCGTTATTATGACATCAACTTTTTGGTATGTATGCCCCGGTAGATGATGAGTTGGCTTGCAATTTTTGCTAACAGGCACCCAGCGCTCTCGATATGAGAGCTCCGAACGAATTCGTCAGAGATTGTGATGCTCTGTTAACTATGTAATGTGTGAGCTAGGCCGCGAAACTCGCAACGCACAGGTTCTGGAGTGCTCACACCCGTCAAGTTTCTAGACTACTATATAACTAAAATTTTGGTATATTTGTCTCCTGTTGTCTTAAAGTTTAATGAGAATTTGCTAAGAGGGACTCATAGGGCCACGTTTATCAGCCGACGACAAACCCGTTTATTGGGTATGTCCCACCATATTGTCGTAATATAAGTATGTACAATGAGACTAGTATGTGCCATCTCCGTAACATTTATAAGTTAACATTGTATACTGACTTTTACTAGGACCCTCGGCGACATGCGGGTTTGCATGAACATCTAACCTCCAACCATATTCCAACGTACCCCCGAGGCTCTAGCAGGGTGGTACATGTCTCAAAGTTCCTCCCATTTATTGCGCATGTCGTTAGCTAGTCTATTAGTTTAGTTACTGGTTCCGAGGCGATAGTTTAGTAGAGTACTTCTCATGTGTTGACAATGTGTTATTTCTATTTCACGTCACACAAACAAAAGCAATGTCAATTCAACGACGCGAAATGTCGTCTGTCTTTTTTCCGTCTTGAATCCTTCCAAGCTCCCCACGCAGCTGGTCTGCTTGTTTCCCTCCATCTACTATCTTCTTTCAATGATATGATCACTTTCCTACCCTCATAGCCAACAATGGATAAGGTCGACGGCACCGAACACTACAACTTCAAAGCCCCCGCCGACCTCGCTACACTCCAAGTCATAATCCTCGACACGAACCCGCTCGCCTGGGCCACCTTCGAAAAGTCGAGCTCCCTCTCGTTTCCATCCGCCCTCTCGCAGCTTCTAATCTTCGCAAACGCCCATTTGGCTTTCTCGCAATCGAACCGATGTGCCGTAATAGCCAACCACATTGACGGTGCTCACTTCCTTTCCCCCGCTGACCCCGGCGTCGACCATCGTGATCCTGGCGAGGCAGCTCTGACACCCGAAGACCTAAGGGAAATCGCTCAGAAGAATGCGAGCAAATACCGTGTCTTCAGGTTACTTGAAGATGAAGTGCGAGCTTCGTACCGCCGGTTGATTGCGGATACAACTCCTGAGGCAGTTATTGCAAGTCCAAATGGATCGTACCTTGCTGGTGCGTTAAGTGCCGCCCTGACATATATTAATCGAATATGTTTCGGCGGTACAGGTGGGAGGTCTGGTGGTCTCCCCGGGGACGAAAAGTCGAAGGTTACAAGTGCAGGTGGGAAGGTGGATGAGACAGGGAGGACCATGCATGCGAAGATACTGGTTGTTAGCGTGACACCTGATCCGGCGAATCAATATATTCCTGTTATGAACAGCATATTTGCCGCACAGAGGCTGGTACGGCTTGTTAAAATCTTCTTAACCGGAGCCAAACACTAACATTTTGGGGTGTAGAAAGTACCGATCGATGTCTGCAAGCTGAGAGGTTCGACAGTATTTCTACAGCAAGCTGCCGATGCAACCGGTGGGGTGTACATGGAGCCTGAGCACCCGCAGGGTTTACTGCAATATTTGATGGTGGGGTTCTTGCCCGACCACATCGCCCGACAAAGCTTGATCCTTCCAACGAAAGTAGACGTAGACTTCCGCGCCGCCTGTTTCTGCCACAAGAAGGTCTTGGATGTCGGGTTTGTGTGTTCTATATGCTTGAGTAGTATGTATTACCTCGCAGTCTTCTCTTTGCAGCCGCACGTATAGTACTGATACATCAATTAGTATTCTGCGAACCACCTGAAGGCGCTGTCTGCAGTACCTGCCAAGTGAAACTCGACATGTCCTCTCTTGAGAACCTTGGCAAGCCGGTAGTCCTACCACCGAAGAAGAAGAAGAAAAAGAAGGCAATCGATTCGCTCCCCGAGAGTGGTGTCGCCAGTGCGGCTGATAGTCCAGCTCCAACTGAATAGAGCTTCACATAATATCGATTGTCATACTTTACGAGAACGTTCATAGACCGATGATACCCAACCTGTTCAAAAGCATTTACCTTAGACAAATTTGAATTTCACTGAATCATTTTACTGAGAGATTCGAACCGCCGCTGTTCGGTCCCTACAGAAGTGGTAAAAATATGGAGGAGGAAATAATCGATTCTCATTTTGGTCGTACCTAAATTGACAAGGAAAATTGCACAAATATACTTTTCGAGATAAATAAATCCCAGATCCCACGAGACTTTCAACGAAAGCGCCTTTCCCGGTTTAAACAATTTGTCCCAAGAATGTAACCCTTCCTTGCTCCACCGCGCAGGGACATTAATGACCCCATCTAATACCCATACTCTCCAATAGTCTTAAAGTCCTTCGACAACTCCGCCTGGATATATGCACTCCTAACCGGACACCACTTACCCTTCTCCACCTTGTACTTTGCGAAGTCCAGGTGAACACCCCGCTGGAAACACATGATGTAGTCACTTCCTCCAAACATGAACTTACTCAACTCGTCGCCCTTCTTCACTCTGTGACCCGGTTTAATCTCGTCCCTAATGACGACGCTACTCACGTGACTCATGCCGATGGGGAGGAAAGCTACAAGTCCGATACTATCGGACTCTATGACGATCATGCCACGAGCTTGCGAGAATTGGTAACCGGGGTAGTCAGGTGCATCGAGGTCGGCGTATTCATCGTCGTCTTCGGGGGCGGCGGCGTGGCCGCCACTGCCACCGGCGACTGGGATTGGGACTTTCTTCACTGGGTTTCCGACGTTGTGGCGTGGGATTGGTCGACGCTGACGGATGGGATTCAACGGACGTCTTGGGGCAAGAGATGGTGCTTTGCCTTCCTCCTTTTTGACGTAGACCTCCAAGTAGACATTTCCGGGTACAACCTTAGCTTCCAAGATCACACCGTCGACGGGGGAGTGTTGACGATGGTAATCTGCGGGGCCCAAGAAGGCATGCATGAATGTTCCGCCGGCAAAACGCTTGGAATACACGCTCCCATCGAGGAGTTGTGAGATGTTGTATGGCAGAGATTTAATCTCCACTTGGTGGGAATTCTTATAGTTAAATGCCACAGTAGCATCTTCGTCGATCGGCCAGCAACCGTCAAAGCTGCTGTCCGCACCGTTACAGATGGTAAGTGGATCATTTGGATTACCGACGGGGCGCTGTTTCTCAATATCCTTGAATTGGCGGGTAAAGAAATCGTTGAAGGAGTAATCCCACCAATTTCCTGCGCCCGGGAGTTTGTATTGGTCTACACGATAGCCAGGGCGGCCGTCTGGGTATGTGTCTGGCGTTTTTAAGAATGTTTCATAGGTTGCTTGGGTTAGTGACAAATTGGGCTTCTCATCAAGCCACATGCCGATGGAGTTGGAGAACATGACCATCCATTGTGAGAGCTCAGAAAGTTCTTCACGGGTTTCGACGCCAGGGTAGATGGTGGATTGGAGACCGATGACAGTGGGTTGGGCGAGAACGAAGTGGTAGGCGCAAAGTTCTTGGTAGACTTTCAAGCCTGTTCTGTCTTCACTTGGAAGCCAGTGGAGGAAGCTGTCGAGGTATTGATAGAAGTCTTCGAGGGTATTGATTTTGTCGAGTTCCTTGACTCCACTGGCTTTCGCGGTCTTGATGGCGGTCTTGAAGCGGTGATGCCAGTCATTGGCACCGATGAGGTTGATGAGGGATTGTGTGACGCGATGGACCATGATGACGGCTTTGTACAGGACTGTTCAATCTTAAGTTTATAGTATGATAGACGAGAACGGGAGAGTTGGGTACTATAGAGTGATTCTATGAAATAGTGCTTAAGGAGCCAACTGGGCCATTTATATAGTTTCCAATCCCTATCTCTTCGTTCTTCCTTCCACCCTCCCGAGACAGCAATGTTTCCTACAGAACTATCGTGCGTACTCTTTACACAAGCTCTAGGTTCCCAGAACCACACAGAAACCCGTACTACCCAGATGGATCAGAGGATCGATTCCAACCGGAATGCTATAGACCCCGCTTTTCTCACTTCAATGAAGTCATCACCTGCTGTATACATGGTAAAGACCTGAAGAATTCAGTACGCTCGCAGCTTATCCTCGGGAAATTTGAACTGGTTTCCTCTACTTGCGTCTCACTGCATACTTTTATGCACTCATCGATGCATTCGGGTGATCAATGTGACTTCGACATTGAGGCATACGGAAGATACGATGTATTCGTGTAAACTGGCAGACATTCCATGATCGATGTACCGTTAACAGGCGTTAAATCCTCATAGATTCGGTATCCATTGCGGGTGCGCACATATTGAAAATGAGGAGCCCCAATGTACCTCTGAGGAGCTTAATACAAATATGTTACCAATTGGCCAACGATGATACGAATAAACACATGAAGCTTTTCGCCAGACCCTCGTTTCGAACTCCGAAAGTGGTTGTGGATTTGACGGTGCATATCACATGGGCCAAGGAAACATGCCATATGGAGGGTATACACGGTGCGAATTAATTCGAATTCGAGGGTCGAGGAATGTACATATGCATGTACCCCGCGTTTACGAATATAACAGCCAATATCGAATATTTCGATTGGAAGGATCCTAGGAATGTGACAAGCCCACATCGTTGATTTCAATTTTGGTGGCAAATCACAATGAAGGATACGTAAATGGCTTGAAAATTAGTCCCCCCGACCTTCTCAAGGTTTTGACGACTCCGATGACAATGAATACTAATACTATCAAACGCGAAAAGCTTGAAGTAACGCAACCAAATGCAATGTGGGAGTGCTGCCAAAGATCGATATCGGAGGTATCGCAGTCGGGATGAACTCATATGCAGTGGGATAGTTACACAAGTATTGGCATTGAGGTTAACGTTCCCGGCAGTACCATCGTACTAGCCTAGCTATAGGCGAGCGCGAGGGTGCGGGCCGAAATCGAGAATTCCATGCACCTGTAACGTTAACTCCATATACCCCGCTTTTGACAAGGAAGCTTCCCGCTTAGAAGCTTAGAAATGATTTGGTATGAAGAATCAATTGAGTTTTATGCTCAATTGAACAGAAAAAAAAACTTGACAGCACAGAAGATCCTCTAGCTGACCAATCAAACTATTCTCCCATACACGCGGAAGGTACCCGAGGAATGCTCGGATATGCATGTGCGGCACGAAGTTTATGTAACCGAAACCGGACATGGGCTGTCGTCGATCACAGTGAACGGGCCAGCGCCAGGGTCAGAGAGCTACTGCTAAAGCCTCCGTTAACCATGTGCCCATGAGTATGAATATATTCTGAAATCAAAAGCTGAGAGTATTTGGTGAAGTCGACGTCATAATCTGTCACCCGGTATTTTCCGGCGGGCGCTAGTGTTTGAGAGGTCGATTGGAATATTTTGTCTTCCGGATTCGACATATGTACTCGTAAGCTCTTCAATTGAGGTCTGCAGCAGACTTTTGCTTCAATTCAATTGGTCAAACCACAATGCGGCGAGCTTTGCAGTTGAAACATGCCGTACCCTACACGCCGCAACTCAGGCCTCATCCTCGTTCGTAGTAATCGTCTGGTATCCTCGCAGCATCAGCCTCCTCACCAAAATGGCCGAGGGAATATCCTGCAGCTCTTCCACAGTCGCTTCCATTCCTGTAAACTTATGATCTTCTATCCGAAATTTTGTCTCTTGAACCAGCCTATAGCCTTACCTTTTACTGGTGTATATTATAAAATCCGACACAACAAATTTAAAATACTAGCATAAGTGTGTTAATTTAACATACTTATGCCCTGCCAAGAATCCCGTCTCTGGCGACCTGTAAGACCACTATATCTCCAAGCCCACCAAAATCTTCGAAAGCCAAAGAAGAAATCTTAATATATTACCCGTTAACTATATTATAACACCATTCGCTATGCCTCAACTATAAAGGGGAGGGGTGGCGGTGTAACTGACAGAAACCGGCTATAGATAAACGGAGAATCACAAAAGCTTCTTAGTCTAATTCAAAGCCTCAATACCAGTATTTCGGCAAAGCGAAAAGAAAAGAAAAAAAGTATATCCAAAACGACGACGACGACGACGACGGCGCATAGATCTCTATTCCCTTTATTAGAACAAAAAGAAAGAGAGTACAAAAGGGTGAAAGAAAAAAAGAGGAGCCCTGTATCAGACACAAAAATCTGAGAAACAAAGCAAGTTTTGTTTTTCCCCGCCGTGTAAGAGGAAAAATACAAGAGCTTTTTATCTGCACAAGAAAAAAGAAAGGAGTAGCAAGCAGAGAATGGGGCGCCGTACAAGAGCGGGAGCTAAAGGGAAAGTAAGAACAGTACAGAGAAAACGCTGTTTCTATCAATAACCTCATAGGCTAAGTCTGAGAAAGCGAGACGGCAAGAGAAGGAAGTAGTGGCGGAGTAGTTAATCGGTGAAGGTAAACGGGAAGAGAGTAAAAGGTGGTGGGGGGTATCCATAGCAGAACAATATTCCACAAGGACGGTCGTTGGCGAACTGCAAAATCTTCCGCTCAGACCAGCGTTATCTCTACTCCTGTTCCTCCCTATCAGAAAGGTCAATCAACCAATTATCACGATCAGCTTTGTTACTATCAGCAGAGGACGGTCCGCTAGATTCGCCGTCTCGGCTGTCAATGTGCAAACCCTCCAATCCGCCTACAAGCGTGCTTCTTCTGTTGTCTGCCTTGGGCGGCGGTGGAACGTGGTATTTCTTATCGTGCCTCCCCAGTCGTTTGGATATCTTATCCTTCTTGGATTTTTCTTCAGGGTGAGTTTTGATTTGCATCTGGACGAGACGGGAGGATCCACCGACAGCCAGCTTGGGTTCACGAGTGACACGAGACATGATAGTTTTAGGAGCAGTATCGCTGCTCGTCATTGAAGCCAGGGCCTGTATAATCGTTAGTTGAGTTCTGAATCTCGGGGAAGATATGGATGCCGTACAAAGGAATCAGTGTTGTGCCCGAACACGAACGAAATGAGCCTCTTGCCGTTGGACACATTCTCCGCTTTGACAGACATGACACCAATGGCAGGTTCACCCCAAATATTGGCTTTCCCATAGCCTTGGGAGCCTATTGCGGAGAATTATATTAGCTCACCAGTGGGCGGTATTTATCTTGTTACGGGAGCCATACTCATGAAATCCTCGTTGATGATCTTTTTCATTGCGTCTAGTTCGTCATTCGAATCGTAGATGCGGTTAACAGCCTGAGCAGAGATCAAAGTATGAAGCATGTGTTCTCCTGTTCCGCTAACGACGGTAGCAGCCTGTCGTTCCCCTCGATCCTTGACAAAAGTTCCAACGCCGATCAAGGCAGCAGGGCCGACTCGGCCGGGTTGTTTCATCCCAATCCCACCACTAGACGAACCGGCAGCCATATTCCCATATCGATCGATGGAAATGGCGCCCACGGTATCGGTGACAAGATCCATTTTCTGTTCCAGCAATTGTGGAGTTCCGGGCAACTCCCTGGTGGTAGGAGGTAAAGCAGACCCGGCTTCTTGAATCGGTCGGGTACTGGCTCCAAGAAGGGGAAGGTCAGCGGTACGAGATTTATCGACAACTTTTCCTCGACGCTTCATGATCTCTTGGTACTCGATTTCCTTTTGCCACTTGGAAAACCGGATGCGAGCCGTGTGGGCGACAAGAGATTCATTGGTGTTGACGGGGAAGTGCTGCTCACGGGCGTAGTCTACGGCACCCTCTCCAACAACGAAATTGGGGGGTACCCGCTTAAGAGTCATCGGTTGGGAGGATCGCTCGAGGATGAGACGGGCAAGAGAGATGGGGTTTTGGATTTCTTTGGGTCAAATGTCAACAATTTTGATATCAATTGTAGTAGAAAGGGGCAAAAGTTTACGCACGAGGAGTGGCACCGACGGCACCAGTTCGACCAAAGCTGTCCATAATGGAGGCATCGGCTTCAACGACGCCGTCAAAGTTGAGGTTGCTGCCATAACCGCAGTTGGTAACAGGGTCGTCTTCCAAAACTCGGATAGCAATCTCGACGGCATCCGTGGAAGTCCCACCGGCCTTCAGGGCAGCCATTGCCGCTTGGCAGGCACTGTACGGGAAAGAAGATACAATCAGTGACAAAAATCTTCCGAGATAGAAGTAAAACGGGACGAACAAGGAGACATACTTGCGACAAGCTCTAAGATGTCGCTGCTCGTTCTCGGTAGAATGGTACCCGGCCCCGGCATGCACGAAAATACAACTGTAGTCTGGATGGTCATAACCACTCATGTATCTTCTGACGGAAGTGTAGGGAGAGTCATCGGAAGTCTCGCTGTGACGAGGTGCCATTTGGAAGGTATTGGATTCAAGGAGTGCGAGTGGTCGGTGGAATCTTAAGAGTAGCCTAGCAGAAGGTGAAGCTGACAGCAGTGCAGGGCAGGTAACTAGAAGCTTGGAGCTTGTAGAGCACTGGAAAGAGGGAGATGAATGGATGGAGCTCCTTCTAGGGGTCTGCTGGTTAGCACTGTAATATCCTCATAGATAAATTAATGTAGGCAATTGAATTCTGGGTGTATTTTAAAGGGAGCTTACCAGCTGATGGACAGATCAGCTTCATGCAGAGCTGCAAACCGATTTGAAGGACATTCAAAGCAGGTCGACAGATGAAAAGTGGAAAGAGAGGAAAGAGGATGAATGGGCTCGGGGGTCCAGTACAAATGCTTGATCACGCTCAGACCGGCAAGCGTGGTATCGAGCTCGAGTACAATATTGCCTCAGCCAGAACGAGGGAATAACTGCTGGTCTTCCAAGGTGTCTGCCATACCGATGGGAGCGAGAACAGTACTTCGGGATATACAAGATTATATACTATTGCATATAGCCGTGTTGTTCGAAGGCGGAAGTCTGGTTCGAGGCAGCAATGGAGACCCCTGGGTGATATCTAGAGGTTCGAATGGGTGGTGTTGAGTCCGCCAAGCTGTCGAAAATACCACACAGTCACAGCAGAGAAATCCCCGACGACAGCTCGAGCTTAGCTATAGCTACCCCAGTCGCAGCAGCGTACTGTCACTTATATACCATGCGACTGTGCTTGTATGAGTATTGCCGATGTACCTTGATTCCTTCGTACCCCAGACACAAAAGATACATCGACGGATAGACAATACCCGTCGCGTTTGGGAATAGCGAGCTACTTCTGAGAGGATTCGGCGTCGAGGTCTTGGCACGTCTACGCACCTCGGCTTGGCAATTTCAATCTTTGAAGTCAGTTCCATTCGACAACCCAATATTCTACAACGTGGGATTGTGTTAGTCTCAGGATAGGATATATGCTGGAGGTTTATATTGCGACAACTACTCTGAAAGTTTAAGGAGTTTGCCTCATTGGTTTGAAATATGGGGCTCGAAGCGCCGAGCAGCTGCCTTCATTTCTAGTCTATGAGTCTAATTCTGTGTGCACTGGCTCCATGGATTCGTGCTTCATGCCTGGGTGTGGGAACTGCGCCATGTCACCATAGCCAATGAGCGTATCATTATCAGCTGCCGGCAAGTCACATGGCTCACCAACCACCAGCGTTCCGTCGTTATTGTGGGATATCGGGATAGTAAACCAATCCTCAGGGGCCAGAATCTCTAACTCCTTGATACTCGGGAAATACTGGAGAGCATCCCGTACATATCTCTCAATCAACATTTCCCGCAAATTGAAGCCATGGGAGTAGATAAATGCACTTATGCAATCTATAGAAAGCTTGTCAAGATGCCTAACCCCCCCTAATATTTGACCTGGAGCTGTAGTGCTCTGTTGGCCCCAATAAGAAATAGCAGAAAAAGGTATCAGAGATTGATGGCATTCATTCGACTATTTGAGAAAGGGATTGAACTAACATGGGCAATTAAGCGATTGAAATCTCTGACGGTAATATAGAATACCTTGAGCTTCGAAAAATCCGCGGATACGATGTCTGTAAGTAGAAGGCCCGGAGATTCGTGAAACATCAAGGTCTGGAGGTTCCGAAGTTTCCAGGTATTAGGGTCCCAGCGTCTTGGAGATAGCATCCTAGGACCGTAAACTTTGCCTGAGTTCCAAAAAAGCCAGACCTGAGAAACCAGGTACTCGGCACCTTCCACTGTTGCGAATAGACGTTCGAAAAAAGTGTCAATATGATCTGGAGGCTCCTGTTTACCGACTCTAAGTTCAACAGTAATGTCCTTGAGGTTTGGGGGGCATTGACGAAGGACGGGGGGGTCCGTTGAATCGTCAGGGGAGTGGCGATCGCGCCATGCACCACCGGGAATATAATGATGAAGATGGAGTGATTTGAGATGAGGCATTGACGTGATCGCTTGATCGAGAACTCTCCAAAAGATCAGCCATCCCAGAGAGCTGGTGTAGTCCTTGTCACTGAATATGAATGTCCTGACATTCGAGAACAATTGCAGAGTTTCGATGGTTGCTGATACATATTGAGAAGGAGAAGTATTGTTGTCATAAATATTCAAACTGAGATCTCTGACCGGGGAGGGGGTATTAAGTGAGCACCTAAGCAGTATACATTGCCGGGGCTAGGCGTTAAGTAAGATCAGAGGAACGGGACCTACTTGACATAATGCGCATTCTTTGGGACATCTTCAAGGGGGGGATAATAGGGACATCCTTCCCTGGCGTGAAAGCTAAGCTGTTCATAAAAAGCTGGCGCCCCGACCTCTCTCCAACGGCCACAAACTTGTCTAGCAAGGAATAGGTCGCTCTTGCTCAAATAATCAAATATACTAAGGAGAGTTTCCGCGGGGATGGTATTGGCCATCATGCCCGAAAAAGAAACTAGGATTAATATTCAGGCACCCGCCGGACCAGGTGTGAGATTCTGAGATCCTTAATTCGAGAGCGAGTCGCGAGCTTCGTTTATGTACCCGTATTTGATTCGATAGACGTCGACAGAGGGTGCCTAAGCTAGGGGTACGTAGCTACCTTCAAGCTAATGTAACAGGCAGCAAGGTTGTAAAAACGGGTTCATGCTACAGGATAGCTTAGGATTATGCTTCTATCGAGATAATGCTCTGTCGTATCCTTCTGAGGCGCCGTCGTCGACTTACGCCAAGACCGAGTCGGTGTTGTTGGTTAGCCCCGAGACTAACCCGTTTGGGCACACTAAAGCACTCACCTCCAGCAGCACCGCCAAGCCAAGTGTAAGTAACCCGACGTAAGCCATCACCACCTCGAATTCCCCCACACGTACGGCTTCGATACATCTTCTCGACCTCTCACGGAACTTCATCTCCTTCCTGTTTCCTGCTTTGGACCGGTAGAAGCTCCTAGCTTCACCTCCGACCGCAATGTCGACCTCTCAAACTCCCGCCGTTGTCATGGACAAGTAAGCTACCCCTCCAACTCAGTTTGTTACGAAAGCTCGCCAGCTAACCACCACGACTCTCCAGCGGAACGGGTTATTCTAAGCTAGGTCCGTAATTCCAATGTCAATTGCAGCCAGCTCCCGCCGTACACGTACTCATATCTACTTCTATTACACCAGGTTTCGCCGGCAATGACGCTCCATCATGGGTCTTCCCTACAGCTATAGCAACCAAGGCTGCTGCCGGCGGAAGTGGAAGCGGCGGCGGTCGTCCTGCCGTTGCTCAAAAGCCTAGTTTTCTCACCGGTGGCGCCGGCCCAAGTGGACATTTATCTGCGAAGCGTGGAACGGAGGATCTTGACTTTTTCATCGGTGATGAGGCTTTGCAAATGTCGAAAGGGCCAGGTACGGTTATATACAACGAGAAGACGACAACGTGACATCTGACAGCAATATTAGGTTATGGCATCGACTACCCCATTCGGCACGGTCAGATCGAGAACTGGGTATATATTTCATGCTCTTCGATAGCTTGAACGGTGCTAATAGCATCTAGGACCACATGGAACGCTTCTGGCAATCCTCGATCTTCAAGTATCTCCGTGTCGAACCCGAAGACCACTACTTCCTCCTCACCGAACCAGTAAATCCCACTGTTTCCTGTCCCCCAAGTCCAAATACCCCTAACAACGAGTAATATAGCCCCTCAACCCTCCCGAATCCCGTGAATCCACCGCCGAAATCATGTTCGAATCCTTCAACTGTGCCGGTCTCTACATCGCCGTCCAAGCTGTCCTCGCCCTCGCTGCCTCCTGGACCTCATCCAAAGTCCAAGACCGCTCATTAACCGGCACAGTCATTGACTCTGGTGATGGTGTAACCCACGTCATCCCCGTCGCCGAGGGTTACGTCATCGGCTCCTCCATCCGATCCATCCCAATCGCCGGTCGCGATATCACCTACTTTGTTCAGTCCCTTCTCCGTGATCGTGGAGAACCAGACAGCAGTCTCAAAACCGCCGAGAGTATAAAAGAAGAGTTTTGCTACGTCTGTCCGGATATCGTGAAGGAGTTTAGCAAGTACGACAGGGAACCTGATAAGTTCCAGAAATACGTGGTTGATCAGGGAGCTGGGAGGAAAGTTACGGTAGACGTCGGATACGAACGGTTTTTGGCACCAGAAATCTTCTTCAATCCGGAGATTAACAGCAGTGATTTCTTGACTCCACTGCCCGAGGTTGTTGATGGTGTTATCCAGAGCTCGCCCATCGACGTAAGGAAGGGTCTTTACAAGGTTTGCTCACCTCATACTTCGATGTTCTATATACCTTCAATACTAACTAAGAAACAGAACATCGTCCTCTCTGGTGGTTCTACCCTCTACAAAGACTTCGGCCGCCGTCTCCAACGTGACATCCGCCACCTCGTAGACGCCCGTATCCGCCTCTCCGAACAAAGGGCCGGAACCTCCGTCCGCTCCAGCGGTCTCGAAGTCTCAGTTATAACCCACAAACGCCAACGCTACGGCCCCTGGTTCGGTGGTAGCTTGCTTGGTCAAACTCCGGAATTTAGAAGTTACTGCCATACTAAGCAGGAGTACGATGAGATTGGACCTAGCATCGTTAGACGGTTTGCATTGTTGGGTGGACCGGGAGGAAATGCTTAAACATTCTTCCTTTTTTTTTACCTTAGAGAAGGGTTTGGAGATGTTGATGATAGGGTGGGGATTTTTTGTTTATACATTTCTTCGACTGGTACGGAATACAGAAAAATAACGTTGCGTACCGACTATATATAAACAGGAACAGAGTATTCGCATCAATAAGCCAAAAAATGATGAACACAAGATGGTTATCGACAGAGCTAGTAATTTAAACACCGCCCCACAATCCTTTTAACACTTCCCCTAAAACCTCCCCGTCCAACTCTCCTATAGCCACAAGGCCAGCATAAACCCTTTGCAACCGCTCCATAACCCTTTCATCCGCCTGCCCGCTCTGGATCTTCCCGTTTACATAAGAAATCATATCCTGTTCCACCACACCAATATAGTCTCTAACATGACCCTGCAACTTGAGAAGTAGATCAAGGATATGTCGACGTTCCAGGTAGTTCGGAACGGTGATGACGATGGTATCAATTTGCTCTTCATTATCATGAGAAGATAGGCTTATCGATGCCACAGTGAACAATGCAACCCCCCAGAGCGTGTACAACCCCATCATAGCTACCAAAAACCGGCAGCTAACAGCGAATCCCCAAGCTGCCCAACCATCTTTCATACCCCTCCCAGCGGAGGCGAACCATGCGGTTAGAGTTGTAATGCAGACTATCGATAAGAAAACCGTAGTTTCAGTCGATAGAGTCGGGATAATATCCGGAAGAACAGTTCCAGCCACCGCAGCTTGCAAAAGTAGCCGAAGAGATGATGCGGTGTATATACTCCCCAGCAATAGATCTGTACTTGTAGGTTGGGTATCCGGTATCCGCGATGGGAGGAGTAAGAAGTTTAAGATTCGAGATTGAGAAACCGATGCCGGATCGATGAGGGTAGGAGAAGCTACCGGAGCCGTAGCAGCTGTTTGAATACCACCACAGCAATTTCCGCAATATCCCTTCTCAGACTTCAAACTAGACCCGCGTAACAAGCCCCCCTCCAGCGGTCTTCCAAAACTCCTGCGTCCCCATTCATACCCCGGATACTGCTCATACCTTAAGCCACTCGACCCCCTCGTTGCCCTCGAACAAACAGATCCAGCTGTAGTTCCAACCATAGACACACCTTCATCATTCGCTGGATCTGGAAATACAAACGTATTTGAAAGCGTAGGTAATAGCGATGCGGTAAGGAGGCCGTCGGTACTTGTTCCCTCGCTCGTTGGTGAGAAAGTTGTAGGTGAGAATTCGGATAGGTCGACGAAGGATTTAGTATCGATGTCTAGTGGTGTCGGTGCTGGTGGCCGTGGTGGGGGTGGGGGCAGTGAGTCTTTCATCATTCCGACTTTCTAACCAGTAACTAGTTGAAACGTTTTCTAGGTATCTATATTTCCAAGGTAGAGGACGTCAATATCGCCCGGAGAATATGATATTAACATGAGATCTTAAGAAAACCTATAGTTGAAGAAAGAAGGGGGGATAATATACCCTCACATGCCCACCGACCCACCCATCCGCCCGATCCCACTCACCCATCCACCAACATCTCTTAGTACCATAGTTGGCGGCGCAAAACACATCAGACGACATGAAACGTCAGAGAAAAACGCCATCTATGCCACTTCAACAGTGATCAGATGAATAAAGATTAACCGGGCACATGGGAACTCTACCCACTAGCCCTCCCCCCACCCCACCATCTACAATATGTGTACCGTCGCCGAATATATGGCGAAATAGCGATATCGGTGGCGCTAGGACTATATTATAGCTAGACCGGGCTCGAGGGCTGACTTTGAACCTTTATTGTTATCTGTTGTCTTGACGTCTCGTCCGCGGCTGGTATTCTCCGGAGGTTAACCCTTAGACAAAGCTGACCACGATCGTCTCAAAAGTATTCTAGAAAAGCCGTTTTCTGTGGAACATGATCACCACGCACCACCCCTTCCTTCCACACAAATAAAAAATATGATTGGCTAAAAAAAAAACCACAGATAACATCATGTCACCGTAAGATTGGACGGGTCCTTTTAGAACCAAGGATGTGGAACCACGATTTAATATGTGTGCCACGGGGCGAAGATTCTAAAGGGTAAACTCCCCAACATGAACGTGGCAAAAAGAGGGCTGAAAAGAGAGAAAAAGGGAGGGTAGTACATGCAGGGCGCATGTGATGCATTTGGGTTAGCGAGGAATGTGGGATTTGCATAATATGATATGATGGGGGAGAGATAGGGAATACATCGGGTGGGTTCTAATTTCTTAGTTATTGATGCTTCAATGGACCTGATAGGAATACGGCACACTTCGAGTCGTTTCTGGGTTAGATTGAGTTAAGTAAAACATTGTAATATTTGCTTGCACGAATTATTGGGGCGTGGAATATTCGAATCGATTGCAAAAGAATTGAGGAGGGTGATGCAACACGATACTGTGTTGGATATTACGGTGAGCAAGCCCAAGGCTCGATGGCAAGACAAGAGCCCCACGGAATTGAGTAGTAGTCAATAGAATATAGGGAACTCTAAGAGAAATAGTATGCCTGAAGTGCGACGTAAACTGTATTGCCATTGTTCGTAAAGGGTTGCAAGTTGGGCATTAAGGTTGACTAGATGCGTATGTACCTGGTGTAGACCTTCAGCTGGGCGGGGTGATCGAGAGAGATCTCGCAGGCGCCTAAGAAATACCACGCTAGGAGTTAACATTCTTCCTCCCCTTTGAAAATATATAAAAAATGACTGAGTATTCTGCGGATAGTAATAATTAGCCGAAGCCTATTGGCCAATTAGGGGTGATGTGCTACCTAGTCCGCACCCAAAGTCTCTAATGTATAATACCTCAACTGGTCTCGTAAACCAGTCTCAACGAAGCAAAACACTTCGTGTGACCAACCTCAACGTAGTTATAGGATTTTATTGGTAGTCTCGAGGTCGCTCCCTATCAATCTCTTCAGTTGGCCGAACCCAACGCTGGGTGCTAAAACTAGTGGTAATAATAATCTAATTAATTATGGGTTATTTAATGAACATTCCCCGCTTTCGCTTGCCTATCAGCCCTCCTATCTCCCTTTTCTTTGGTACCTTTGGATGTCGTCTTTGCCGCTTTTTAATAACCATTTCCAAATCGTCATCATCGTCTTCTACGTCTGAATTTGAGTCGCTGGAACTGAGTGCTCGCGTATAGTCGATCGACGACGTAACCATCGCGGGGTGTACAAATCTTTCCGGGAATGACTCTTCCGTTAAGCCCCCAGGCTTCAGTTCTGCCACCAATTCAGGAAAGCATTCCGAGATGCACTTCATCAAATACGCCGAGCCATAGAACCGGCCGAGGATGGTATCGCCAGGCTTCCCAATAGTGTGGGTGATAATCCCGATCGCATGGCCTTGAACGTTTAGGAGTGGGCTTCCCGGGGACCCATCATCCACAAGGCATGTGGTAACACCTTTCACATCCTTCACCTTCCAATGCCCATTCCCCATCCAAAACTGAAGCGTGCTATCAGTATCTAGGTCGGCGGCCCCTATTGACCAACAACGCCTGCCCGGCTCATCTGCTGCTAGCGCCACCCTGTGGTGTTCCTTTTCAAGGCTTTGCAGGACAACAAAGTCGTTTCCAAGTATAATTGTCTTACTCAACTCATAGCCGGCATCGGTGTCGTCGACACACCACTTAACGGGGAGCATAACCCAGCGTTCATACTCGAGAAGCTCTTCAATCTCCTTGAGGTTATATTGTGTTTGTGGATGATGAGCGAGAACTTCCTGCTCGGTAGGAGGGCGAAAGATATGGCGAGCCGTCAGAAGAGCTGTCGGCGTGATTGCAAATGCCCTCCCGTTGAAATATGCCGCTTCGAACCGCTCCACGGTTTTACCTGCAATTGGGGATCTGCCGCACAACTTCCACGAGACTTTAAATTTTATAACCGCTGGTCTCTTCGATTCGTCCCCGGCAATGTACTCGCGAAGCCTCTTGGCTTGCTCCGCTTCTAAGTGTACTATATCTGAAAGAGTCCGGATTCCATCAGGGCTGTCACATGTGGCTGATTCTGCGCGCGGAAGCGTATCGAACTTTCCTTTCCTAGAGGGTCCGGCGCCATCGGGGACATCCGTTGGCGAATTAGAATCGGCCATACTCTTGCTTGCTATAGTTTGTGGATGCGTAATCTCGAATCTGGGTGTTCCACTGCATATAAGCGTGGCCGGTAACGGGATTTTGGGAGAACTTTATAGAGAACTAAGTGTTCGAGTGACTCGAGTCCACAGGGAAGCACTCTATCATTCTACTTATATCTATTTATAGCGATCGTCCATGAATTTCGTGTTGATAATCATAACCAGGTGGTAGATGATCCGCTATAAAACTTTCAGCATGACCAGGAATATCTTTGACGGTTCTGCGAATCAGGCACAATTCAATTTACCTATAAATCATTCTTTTGCCAGCTGAGCTACGTATTACTATTTCGAATTCCCATTAAGATTTCACAAACAGGCAAGTCTCCACGTTCCTACTCTCTAGATTTAAGAGAACTTTGCCGTCGATGGAAATGTATGAATTGCTTTTCATACTGAAATGCGCCCCGAACTTTCTGACTTGTATGCTTTGTGGCATGCAGCTCGGTTGTGGTATTTGGAGATCGCGCGCACCGGTGCATTGCCGCAACAAAAGTTGACATTTTGTGAACCTTCCGCGCCCAAAAGGTGATATTACGATATATGACATGTGACGAACAGAGCATTATATAAACGCCACGATTCCTCTGAGATGAACCCCTTCTGGGGACAACTTAAATACTCATCCAGGCGGCTTGTTCATAATTGAAAGTTCCTTTATTCCCATTTCGCGACATTTCTCCCTTATAGCTACCAGTTCCCGCAATGCCTACCACTTCGGCAACGCAAAAACAACCACAAATACAGGATCCATCTTCAATCTTTTTAATTCCAGAAATCATTGAGAATATACTTCTCGAGGTACCTGCAATCGACGTTATTACACGATGCCGCGGCGTCTGCAAAATTTGGAAAGAGCTTATTGAGGCCCCTTCGCCGGACCTAAAATATTATTCACGATCAGGCCTTAGGCTTCCTCATCCCACCGCCGAAACGAAAGTACCGATACCAAGTGGCTCTGGATGTTTGGCTGGACCGTCATGCATACCCAACGGATTCCCTATCTCTAAACCAAAGCCTCAGAGGGAACTCTTGACTCCGCTCGCGGTCGAAGTTCTCGACATATTTTGGAAAAAGCTAGTAAAGCGAATTATCGATATCGCTAAGACTTTGGAGCTAGAAGACCCACCTCAACACAGGGGCAGAAACCCAGCTGGCTGTAAGCCGCCCTCGCTATTAATGCTGGCATTAGCACCAGTCTGGTTGCCACTGTATGGTGTTAAGTTGCTACTAGATGTTGTTGAGGAAATATCCAGGCCTCTACGCCCGACGGCCAGGAAATACAGAGCTTTTGGAAGAATCATCAGAGAACTAATCAAGGAGTTCCGTCCGATTTGGTGGAAGATTTATATTTTCGAAAAACACGACTCGAAACAGATGATTGTTCTGCTCGGGCGGGACACAAATTGGCGCACCACTAAGAATATGTTCAAGCATAGTTGTGACTACAGTACAGAGCTTAAGAAACTTCCTGGTGCAGCAGGGGAGCTGATAAATCCATTGATCAATACAGTTCTTTGGAATAACCCCAGGAAATTCGATCCGGTGCGGGCAGCGGATCCGCGTCGTGCGGCGGCAGTAGTGATTGGCCTAAAGCGCGAACGTCATGAATTAGATCAGGCTAACCGATTCGTTGATAATACGCGTACGGCAGCAGAGCATCTCTTTTTTGGGGGATATCAGCCTTTTGATGTGTCACGGGTATATGAGGAGTATTTTTATGAATGGAAGTTCAGCAGCGAAATTGAGGTTTGAGTGGTCTCGCAATCAAGTTGAGAGTACCTGGCCAGGTACTTAGCTATCTACTGCAATATATTTTTATTTTGTATCCGTGCCCTTTTGCGCTTCTCATGATCAGTATAACTGCATAGATATATGCAAGAATTAATCTTAATCATTGGATTCTGGAATTTTATCGCTCCGAACACACCACGGGTCGTTCACCTTTCAACCTTCGCACTCACGTCTTATGGCCCTTAAACGGTTACAACATGTTATGACTTTCAAACTAAAATTTAATGTGTACCAATAGTTTCTATGGTATAGACTAGTCTCGTAGCTATAGGGTATAGTTCAGAATCCTGGTAAGCTAGTTAGATTTTTGTGTTGCTGATCGAGAGGCGGCACGCATGTCTACTAGGCTTAGCTGAGTCAGCCGGGGAGCTGATTATCAGCAGAGATTATAACAGTGGGTGGATAGGCGGGCCAGCGGTAAAAAGGCAGTCTGACAGGCAGTCTGGCTGTGAATAGGCTGTTTGGAAGGCCGTCTGGTAGCGAATAGGTTGCCCAGCGAACAAATTGGCAGGCTGGCAAGCAGTCTGATAGGCTAGTTATTGCGTTTTAGACAGGAAATTATAACAGCCTATCGAATCCGTACAAACCTGTAAGCCTTTCCGGCTTTCAAAATAATAAAACAAAATGTTTTGGCGGAATTTGTACGTAGACGAGGAATAGAACGGCGAGATTTTGAAAAGGTGGATTGCAAAACATGCGCGGCGGATAGCTGTACTAGCGTATAACACCTTGCCACAACGTTCAACCTTGCATTGACGATAGTCGGTATTTGCGAACCCTTCATATCGAATAGATGATATTGATTGACGAAGGGTACAGGGATATTATATCAACCTCACGATCGCCCCAGGATTTAATGAAACATCCAAGCTAGCAAAAAATTTCTCCGCAGTCAACGCCCTCTATATTCTTGTCACAGAACGTCGTTACTCTATAGCTCTATATATATACCTCTCAATGGACTCTATACTATCGGTCATGCGCCTCCAATTTCGAGACGCCATGAAGAGGCAACCACAAACCCAATGTTCTTCTATCTTCCTAATTCCTGAGATAGTTGAGAAAATACTTCTCGAGGTACCCGCGATCGATGTTATAACGCGCTGCCGCGGCGTTTGCATAATCTGGAAGGAGCTTATCGAGGTGTCTCCTGACCTAAAATATTATTCATTATCGGGTCTCAGGCGTCCTCGTCCCGCCGTGAGGGCCTCCCGGAAGAAAACGCCAAGAACAGCGCCAATAGGGACTAAACACATAGTCCTAGGGCCATCACGCATGACCGATAGGTCCTCCAACGTTGAGGAGCAACGCCAAACAGAAATCTTGACCCCACTTGCCCTCGAAGTTCTCACCATATTTTGGAACAGACTGCTAAAGCAAACCGTGGCGACTCTTAATGATTGGAAGAAGGGGTATTTTAGCTACTCACACAACAGAGCCCATAGTTGTCATTTGCCCCTGCCTCTGGAGCTTATAATCTTAATGAAAGACATTATTGCAAGCATCCTCAGGCAGATTGACAAGCAGATTGACAGGCGGGTTGGCCGAACGGCTCGAAAATATAGAGCCGTAAATAATCTCGGTAGAAAGCTCATCAAAGAGTTCAACCCGATCCTGGAGAAGATTCATATATTCAATCAACAAGACCTGGAGCGTACGAGAATTCTCATTGCGCCGCTCATACGCTGGAAGATGCGAGCCGATTTCTGGGTGAATGGTATTGACGTGGGGGCAGAGTTTAGCAACCTCCCTGAAGCAGTGTTAAAACTGCTAGCCCCCTTGATCCTTGCAGGCATTGAGGGGCAGCACAAGTGGTTTCGTCTTATTCCGCCTGCATCAAATGCGTATGGTGCATCGAATGTGCGCGATACACCGGGATCGTATGACAATGCGGCTGTTGTTATTGGTTTACGGCGCCAACCTCGTAGACGGACGATTGCTTCAAGTGAGCTTATTGTATTTGAACCTTTTAATGTTTGGCGAGACCATGAACGATCGAGGAACTTTTGTTACCGGGGTTCTTCGACCAAAGTACTTGAGTTCTAAATGTACCTAGCCAGTCACCTAGCCTTGTTATTGATAAAAGAACCCGCTGTGCATGTGTAAATAAGGCTACCTTTCCGGCATATAACTAGGACTCGCTGTCTGCTCCGCGGCCACATATCTAGGAATGTAATCAGCGAATTCTTTTTGAGTATGGCAGTGGGGTAGGATATTTAGCACTGAGAGGTGGTTATAACTAGCCGTAGCCCTAGAATTCGAGTCTACGGCGCGAATAGTAGCGAAGAAGAGCATAAGAAAAAACGGAATAGGGGTTTCTTTCTTATCGTCATCACGATGTTCCATCCTAACACCCGAGGATGGTTTTCTGGTGCATGCGGGGAATACTATTGACGATATCTCTGGAATTAGATGACGTAGGATCTTGAATACATGTTTAGGTAGCGTCCTTTGATGATATAGCCTATTCCATACTATTCCGCAATAACTTCAAAGACCATAGATCTAAGCTGGCGTACCTAATCGTCGTCCAGCTGGGTTTCAAAGATTACGGTGGCATGAATTGGGGATCTAGTGCCATGGGGGAATATGAGCAGATAGGCTGCCAGTAGGAGAGTGTTGACCAGATACATGCAGCCCATAGTAGGCTACTCAAGTCCAGGCTGCTAGAATGGGTAGAGAGCAGGTAAGCAGATAGATAGATAGATAAACGGATAGATAAAAAAGTTATGAACAACACCGCTCACCCGTCACGCTCCACCTCCCTTCGTCACCACAACAACCTCCTCCTCCCTGCGGCTACGCCCCCGTGCAACGTACTATCTACGAGTTCCACTTAAGTGCTACTTACTTACCCCCTAAATTCTCTATCGACCCACGGTTTTCGTCAAAAACGCCCCAAATGTCTCTTTTACTACGCTGTCCGAATGAGATGATTGAAAGAATACTCCTGGAGATGCTGAACATCGAGACGACCAACGTCATCGAGTTAACTTTGGTTTGCAAAAAGTTTAAGGCGATACTGGAACGATCACAAAAGACTCAAGAGTCTGTTGCCGTATTGGAAATTAGGCCTGCCGTGTCTACTATGATGCCGCAAACCATTACATCGAACGCCTTGATCAACGTTGGTGGCGGTCAACCGGACGGATCCGGAGAAAGAATAACCAAACTATACCAAGTCAAGAGTTTCACGAGCAGGCTGGTAAATTTTGAGGCAAAAGGACGCTTTGGAAAAGCAGTCAGGTAAGTAAAGCTTCAATTTACTGTAGGCGCTTTGCAGCAAATCGTCTAACGAAAGAGGGATAATATCTCGGGCCGTTGCAAAATAGTGAATTGGTCATCAACATTACAAACGACCAACTATTTCCGTCTTTGGGTAGTTCACAGCGGCTCGGGGCTAGACCTTCAATACCCTCAGCTCATATCATCTGGAGTATTTCGAGCGATCTTAGGAACTTAACGCTTCTAAAAATATCCATCAAATCTGCCGAAGAGAGTCGAGACTTGACAACTGTTCATACTGCAATTCCAGACACCCTCGAATCGATAACCGCCATTCTCATCAACTGCCAGCAATTGACGTGGTTTCGACTCGAGTTTGAAACCCCTACGATTAGTCGATCATCTCTTCCCCTACCTAACGACGACAATCCAATCAACCTGCCAAGTTTACATGAACTGGGTATCGGTATTTTTTATAGTGCAGAAGACCCACCAGAACTTTTGACTTCCCAAATTCTAGTGGATGCGATTCTAGACAAGATTTCGTCATTTGGGCCAAAAATATATCATTTCAGTTGCGATTTGTGCATCGGCCCTGTTGCCACAGACTTCCCGGCGACTTACGCCCCTCGAGGTTGCCTGATACCTAAAGTTCAAGAGCTCGATGTCAACGTTCTAGTCGAACCCAACGAGTTAATTGCCCCACTGATCACCAACTGTTACCTGTCCGTCGAAAACATCACAGATTTAGGGCTTAGAGGACCTCTCGATCAATCCTTCATCGAACTGGGAAATGTAGGTACCCGAAAGATTTTACAACAGTTCTATTAGAGTATACATAACCTAAAACCAGCATGATCACCTGATCTTCCTAGGACAACGACTGCTTAAGAAAGTTTAAAAACATCAAGAACCTCCGTTTCTACCATTTTGGCTTCCCGGAGAATGATACACCATATTTCTTTGATCAGAACTTGAATACGATTTTCCCAAAACTGGAGCAGATCATAGTACGCTGTTACACACCCCAGGAAGATCCTGATTTGGAGATTTGGGTTGATAAGATCGTTGAAAAATTCGAGAACCACTTCCACAGTCATACGAGGGGAATTGTGGACGACTATATGGTAATTACACTATATCGTTGACGAAAAGTCGATCCCCGAGGTATGTTTCTATGCTCTCACACTTCTATAAAAGGCCAATTCCTGACAATCTCTTAATATGATAAGTACTACATTGTCACGCAACAGATGTACTCCCTACTCCATCTATCCGCAGTGTGCTAAACCGTTCCCTGCACGCTCCTTTCTACAACTCTTTATACAGTTGTCTGCAGACCCCCTGCACTCCCATCTACGCCTCCTCCACATGCACCACTCTTTACACTTTCTTCTATGCTTTGTTTTAGTACCTGATTTTTATTCCTATTGACTTTGAAAGCTTTTATTTAGCTACAGAAATAGTACTGGTACTTGCGATCAAGGGTGTTCATTTCATCCTAGGGAAGGCATTAACATTAAATTTAATACTCATTTGATTCCGAGAACATCCAATCCCGTATCCTTGTACTCTTCTATCTCGCCACCGGCGCCGACGTAGTTACTGTACATCCATGATGTCCAGAGCAGCCAACTCTGGCTGCGGCTAATTCTATTGGTTGAACGTGCCAAGACCCGTGCTGGCACGGAGTGATGCAGCATGGATAGTTCCAACAATATAAATTCCCCTACATCTTGTGTACTTCACGTTGTCTAGCCTTCCCCACTAGACATAGCCTTCATAAAACCCATACCCATCCAACAAACCCGAAACTCCACGCCGTCAGTTCCGCGCCACCACTACCCTCACGATGCAGGCTTTTGCCAACACAATGGAACCTAAGACCAACAAGGTCTGTTACCTCGACGCCATCCCGGACGAAATCCACCTCGATATCCTCTACAACATCGATTCATGGAAAACCCACATCGCTATGGGTCGAGCGTACCCAAGGTGGCGTCGTCTCCTCACCGACCCCGCATTCAAAAGAATCGCCCACAAAGCACGATATTCATCCGATTTCCCAATACACCGCCTCTTCGCCGACGGCGAGGCTGCACATCGAATCCTTGAGTTTACTATAACCCAAGGAAAAGTGGAGTCCATGCGGGTATCGCCTACGGAGCTGTTTTCAAAACTTATCAAACTTGATAATGCTAGTGTTGAGGAGAGGGGGATTTGGAATATTGAGCTTGGGGAGGATGGGGGGGTTCTTGACGATAAATTTATCGATCGGGATAAAGGTGCTCGGCCGGTGAAACCACAGGGAAACTTATCTCGCCAACAAAGTCACAAACGCCGCTTGTCTGTCTCACAGGGGAACGTGAAGTTCGAGTTCTCGGAGAAAGACCCGTTCTCCAGCGACCTCATATCCATCTCTGATGTCCGCCTGGGATTCGACCAACTTTCCACGATCCGGGAAATGATAAATACTTCTGTCAAAAACTTATACTCCTACGAGGGTCTCATGGGGTACGGCCGTATCAAGGTGTTATTTGAAATCCAGCCATTAACGCCAAACCTGGAGTTGGTTTTAAGTGGATTGATTGAAAGGCTGAATCAGCCTATGGCGAAAGCCCCGGCGTTCAATTTTGGTGGCTACGGTTGTGATTTCGCCTCATAGTTGAGTTTGGCACTTTGGGGGGAGGGATTCAGGAGCCCAAGTCGGCCAAGATGGGTTACCTGCTGTATGTCACGAACCAGTTACTAGGTGCTCTTCGGTAATGTATGTATTTGTGAGTTCAGAGCGTTGATTATCGGCGATTAGGGGGTCCAAGTGGATAATCGGGGGTATAGACGTCTTCTGGGGAAACGCGACGAACCCTGCCATTCTCGCTGAACCTAACGAGTCTCAACTTTGGTTTTAGATTAGAGCACCAGAAAAGCAACAAGGTATCTTTGATTTACCTAACAGGGCTTGATTAAATCCCATACAGGCGGCATAGATGACTCTTTCGAGCCCTTCACTTTTGGCCTCCCTGGTTCGCAAGGCTCTGAATCGATAGAGTTTGTGTTGATATCCCAAAATCCAACAATCCATTAATCTGTAACGTGGGTAATGGATGATCATGACCTCCGAGAGACGTACGACGCGACGGCGTGCTATATCTGCCGACATAAAATTGGCTCTAAGTACCTCTTCAACGTTATAATTTTATGTCGTGGACAAAGGGACTACTTTGGTCGCGTAAACACAAATCTTCCTCCGAACCCAAGACTCCTCACCGTAAACCGACTTCACCGGAGATGTCCGCGTCGATTCTAGATCTCCCCAATGAACTTCTAGTTCCAATACTAGATGACGTCGTGGCTACAATAAAGCCCCAAGAGTCAATTCGCAGCGGAATTGTAAAGCTTAGTTCGACATGTCGGAGGTTTCATCAGGTTATGCAATATTTTCTGGAATCCACATGTTTTGTTGGAATCTCAATACCGGTGAGGAAGCCGGACGTACGAAGTATAGCTCCGGTATCAGTTCAGCCGCCTATAAACGTCAGTTATCGACTTGTTAAATATAATACGAAAGGAGCGCGGGGCCCGTTTGTAAAGTAAGATACATCTATTCGCAGCAGCGGGCGGAGATTTATTCTATGTCGCCTAACGAGAGTGCCTCTTGTATAGGAAACTCGATATCTACGGAGGCTTCCGAACGAATTACTCTGACTACCAAAGCTGCCAGAAGTGGCAGTTAGTCCTCTCGCGATCGAGTCGTCGATTGCGGGGGGCCGAGCACGAGCTCGACGTTGGTGTGAAGGCGTTGAACGCCATTTCTAACAACCTTACCCAAGGGTTTAAGAATTTAACTACAGCGTCATTTCAGAACAGCCCGGATAGTCTATTTATTCACCTTATCCCGGGGCTACAAGCTATTCTAGCGCACTGCCCGTTATTGACAAGGCTCAAGCTCATCCTCACGGTCTCAATCGAGACACCAAAGGACCTCGAACACATCTTCCAGGAACTTCCAGCTGAACCAAAAACCTCTGCAGAGCTCCAAGAAGTTGACTTTTTCATAAAACAGAAGAACTCGGCGATATGGGCTGTCAAGCCCGCGGAATTGAACGATCAGGCACGAACTCGCGCATATCCTATTGAGATTCTGGGGAAGATTTTTGGCAATTCGATAACTTCACTTCGTACGATTAAGCCTGCATATCTGATAGAGAATGCCGTAGGAGATCCCCTACTCGTCACAGATTCTACCATAAGATGGAAACTGCCCGCGCTTAAAAGTATACAATTCCCGGTAGCGAGTGAAGGGTCCTATATTGTTCTAACGGATTACTGCGACATCGATTACCACAACATTCAAGAATTGACGTTGAACGGGCCAATATTTGGAAAGTGGAATGTAGGCGACGAAATAGTAAGTCTACTCGAAAATATTCTCTTATTCATATTCACTAACGCCTCATCTCGCAAACGATAGGCCCTGCGCTTCCTCCAAAAGTTTTCAGGACTTAAATATTTAAATGTAGCAATTACAGATGGGGAGCATCTACAATTGCTTTATTTCATCTTTGGTGAAGATATCAAAACCTTGCTCCCAGGTTTACGCGTACTTGAAGTTACTGTCAAGGGATTCGTTATGGCTTCCTTATATTCTAATAAGAAGGCTGAGGTGCTGAGAGCCATCGAAAATTTTGGCAAAAAGCATGCCTATGAGAAAGTGTGGGTCGCGGGGCAGGGATTAAATGCTGAAGAAATATACCGGTTCTCAATGTCAAATAGCCGCTAGATTCTCGCTTCCATATAAGTATATTATTTGGAACTGAATATAGAACGTTGAGACGAAGGCGTTGGGGTTATCTCGTATTTGCCAGTCGCGACTGCTTTGCTATGGCTTTAACTAAGTTGACCCTTGATCTAAGAAGCGATACTTATTCTGCGGAAATAATGACTTCTGGTTGATACGTATTCTCCTATCTATCTTGAGACCCTTTGACTAGTCTTGATATGTTGAAGATTTGGCCTTCGAAGATCAGGCCCGCAGAACCTACAGCCGTCTTGGAGTGCCCAGATGTGGCTGTACCTGTGGAAAATCCGTTGAGACTCCTTCAGTTGCGATATCTCTTTGTGTCTACCCCAACCCTCCACCGGCTATTCGAGCGTTGTGAGTTCCTACAATGCGACCATCCACAGCTTGCGAGTTAAATATCGAAATAACTGATTTTGTTCATCCGGTACCATAGAGATTATCCAGGCCCCGAAATATCGAACCCAAATCAATAATCTGCAGTCTTACTAGGACAGGTACCTTTTTTGTACACAATCCCCCAGGAGAGCAGTTACTAATGTCTTCGTTTTAGATAACGAGTCCCTTCACAAAGCTTCCACACTTGAATCTATTGACAATACGTGGGGCCGGAGGCCCGGGCTTGGAAGTGAAAACCACCATCCTGTTCAACAGATTGGCTCTGAAACTTTTATGTCTGAAGAAGCTACGACTTAATTCTTTGTAATGGGTCAAATCTGTTGGAGCAGATACAAAGAGACAGAAATCAAAAAATCAAGAGCAACGCGAGACCAATTAGAAACAATACACCTGCGAACGTAGCGAGTATAGACCTACGCCAGAGATTAGCATTTTTTCTATAGTAAGAGGATGGCGTTAAGTTATATTTACGGGTGTAACTGGCGTAACCTGGAACCAATGTTGCACCAAGATCAGTCATAGAATATCGCGCATGGCTAGTAAACCCAGGACACACACACATACGCATTCTGCAAGTAGCCAACCCCTTGATTAACTAGCTGTGACTATATCAATACAACATTCTAAAGCAAAATTTGACATGTTTCTGGGCTCTGGTGATTCGCCCAGCTACTACTGTGCCTCTCTCGCATATACCGCGGTGTTTGCTTTAGCATTGCCACTCAGATTCGATATCAAGTGAAGCTAGTTTACGAGACCAGTATGAACCATGTGTTAGTTTACTAGCCGGTCTCATATAACTTGCCATCTTTCCCTTGGATTATATAACCGGGACTATATACTACTATTGTATAAATGAGTAGCTATTGATAATATATTTATTCTAATATATTTCTGTATTTCGAGGGAGGGACCATTAAGATTTGAAACTAGCATTTCCTGTCGCACGACAAACTCAAAGTTTCTGACCCAAAGATCCAGGTTGCTGTGCCACATGCGCGCAGCGAACACTGGAGTACTGAGCCGCTCGTTAACCTCATAAAGCTACAAGACCCACCAAGCTTGAGCTCCCGGTGAGCTAGCCGCCTCACAAAGATGAGGATAATGCAGTTTCCATGCTAGATTTAGCCCCACCGTTATTGCATATAATCTCTCGCTTTATCAGTTTACCCTGCCCTGTACATGTATATGATCTGCCGCACGGACTTGGCAAATTAGGGTACAAGGCGGGCTACCCCGCTTCGCGTTCATGAATATGCCTAAGTATCTTGGAGACAAAATCACCATCTAGTCAGTAAATTCCGATGTTAGTATACGAAGTAGCACATCGGGATTTTGTCTCTCAGAAATTATAAATCCAACAGAGTTTCGCTTTCTCGCTCACAGCATCAAGTCTATTGGCCATATTGGAGGACAACTCAAATCACTCAACACCTTCAAGAGGTAATCTTGAACGCAAACCCCGCAAGGAAAAGGAAATACTAAGCAAAAAAGGACAACAAAATCAGTTGCAAAGGTCTTGTATACGGCATATTCAATTCTTGGTATTATATTTCAAGATGGCTAAGGTAGATCCTGGAGGGCTTCCCAGTGGGATCTCAAAATCAATATGCTGGGACCTTGGCAGGGTGCAGTTCGAGAAAGATGTAAGGGCAAAAGAAAAGTTCTCCGAGGCCGAACAGACAGACCGCCTCAATAAGTTTTTCAAGAAAAATTACACTCTAGAGCAAGCTCGCAACAGTTGCAAAGAGATCCAGACTATGGCGGCGGGGAAATACGGGAGTGAGGAGAAACAAAGTAAACTAGGGAACCTACTCGAAACTATGAACACATTTAAGGACGCCGTGGACGGTATACTGTCATCTGCACCGGAGTCAGTATCTGCCGTTTGGTGTGGAATTGGGATGATCATAAAGGTAAACAGATGCAGCACTATTTATATGTGGCCTGAATTTCGCTTTTCGATCAATCGGAAGGGCAGCTAATTCACTCACAGATCGTGTCAGACGACTTAGTCACCTGTAATTTAATTGTGCAGGCCTTCGACAATATAATTACGATCATTCTATTCTCCCTCATATTGGAAAGAAGATATTTTGGAGCCTCCTTTCATGATGAAGGGTTGAAATGGGATGATCCATCAAGACAGCTACAAGAAGAAATATTTCAAAAGGCCCAGAATCTCGCCTGTGCGATTTTGGATTTCAGTTGGCATACGCAATACCACCTTTCTCCTCAATGGCACCGAGGTCAGTTTAACGGTTCTACAGCGCGAAATCCAAAACGTAAACTAATGATTTAGACACCCTGGAACCAACCACTCACGCCCAGAGCCTGACTGAGAAATTTAAATCGGGCGTAGCAAAAACCGGCCAAAAGTTGAGCAACACTGCAAAGGTCCTCAAAGCGACAGTCAAAGAGGCGATTATCGGAGACATAAAGTCAAAGCATCAAGTTATCATAGAACTTTACGAACAGATACGAAATGAAGCTTCAATCTTATTCCAAGAAGCGAGTCAAGGTATAGCAAAAAAAGAATGTCAGGATATCTCTGTTCCCTATGCTGACTCTAGATCCTAATGAAACTTTAAGACACGTTGAATGAATGTGAGTCGCAATCCGCGGATAATACCGGCCACAATACCAGTCTCGACAATGCACGGCCAGGGGTCTGACAGGGTGGTGCACTGAGGTAAAATATTTAAATTAGTATCATACGGTCGACTAATAAAAGATGCATTGAGGTTATAGTGGATTCTCTGCTGCATGAAACGAAAGAGCGTATCGATCTGGGAATGCAGAAAATCCAAGGTATGGCCACATGGACTGATAATACATCAAGCAAAATATCATGAGAGGCGACTCACACATAACCTCCACAGAATCCGTCGAAAAAAGTAAAGCAGAGATACTGAACGCTATAGAAACCAACGCGCAGCAATCTAAGGAGGCCATTATCGAAACTATCAATGAGGCGGCGAATGCCCCCCAAGATATTCTAGCACGATACCAGGACTGCTTTCAACCCTCTCCTGCCTTAGGAAATTTCCTTCACGGTTTGAAAAACAGGAAAACTGCGGATAAAGCTAATACAGAAAACTCGTGGATTTTCAACAACATAACGTATCAAGAATGGAGAGACAGCGCACAGGAAACCCAGAAAGTTTTATGTCTGAATGCGCGAAAAGGGCATGGCAAGACTATGACGATGCTCTCGGCCAATGAAGAACTGGCTACCCGGTCCGCCGATAACACGGTTATACTACATTTCTTCTTCAAACTAGGTGATACCGAACTTCAATCCGGTGTCAGAGCTTTCGAAAATTTCATTCTCCAATTAATCGAGATTGTCAAAAAACGTGGAGGCGATATTGTACAGCTGAATAATATCTTAGGTTCCACTACAATTACAAAGGGCGAGGAGTATAAGCGCGCGCCTGGTTCAAAAAAATGCGAAGTTATCCGAGGCTTGATCCAAAAGTTATCCATACGTTTTAAGTTTCAGGTCCTTATCATCCTCGATGCCATTGATGAGTGCCAAGACAGAGGCGACATAGGGCTGCTGGAACATCTCCGAGAGATTACTTCGTCCGAGGATTCGAACATTAAAGTTCTCATATCCGTTCGGGAGGAAATTGAGATCCAGAAAGAGCTCTCGAAGAGCGGAATTACAACGTTTACAATACTAAATATTGATCCGGAGGACACTTCACATGAGATGAAACTTTTCCTTGCCAGCAAACTTAACGAAATTGTCCTAACGAGGGTCAGAGATCCAACAGATACGGTTCAAGTTGCAAGCGAAATGGCTAAATACCTGCCAAAACTACAAGATAAAGTTAAAGGAGATTTCGCTTATGCTAATATGGTCGTCGCAAATCTGCGAGAGCCATCACAAATGAGCTTGGGGGTCAGAATTCACAACCTACCATCCAGCGTCGAGGAAATGTATCGCCAATCGCTAGAAGGAATGAAACCCAACGAGCGACTTCTCATTGTTTTCGCTCTAAGGTGGATCGCGTGGTCATTTTCCGATATATCAGCTCTCGAGATCGCAGAACACTTTCGGGGGGTTTACCGACAGCGAGATGAAGATGAAGAAACTGACGACGTCTATAAATACTATGACCCATCCCTCGATCCCGAGGTGCGGGAAACTATACATCATCTGCGAACAATCGGGCGAGACTTTTTCACATTCATGGATGAAACCGAAGCTATTACCGTTCATTTGTCAGTTAAGGAGTGGGTTCGAAAACCAATCAATATCGTGAAGGATCTACCAAATGCCCATATGAATGCTAAGTTACTGAACTCTATCGGCGGCAACATTGTTTTTGAAGTCCAGATTCCTGGTAAGACCGACTAACACGACCAAATTTTGTTATTAAGAGGATTTGAATCACTCCTTTACTGATGATTTTCACCGTTTTGGTGGAATGTGAGTTAGCTTCTATTATCCCGTCTGGACATTACGAAACTTCAGAACTTTTCAGTTCTGAGGATTCGCTGTTGGCAATTGCAACGGACATTCGTAAGTCCATACCGATACAATCCTACAATAACCAACCGACTTTCGAACGACTTGCCCTAAACTAATGCGCCGCTGACGAACACAGTTTGCGCATTGACGAGCCCGAAATTCCAACTTCATCACGAGCCCTGGGATCTTCCCAATGATTATATACGTAGCTCATGGTGTGCGCTATTTGAAGAGAACAAGAGCTCTGCACCACCTTTGTTTGACCCAAAGGAAAACCTAGGCATTCAGCCTTCAAAATTAAAACCTCGCTACGAAATCATGAACCTCCTGAACCATCTTCAAGCTCTTGCGCCCTATTATTCTCGGCAGAAAATACAAAACCGTGCTAGTTGGATGAAATTCCGAGAATTGTTCATTGAATTATTTTACCAGACTCACAATTGGGCCCGATGGAATTTATGGTATGAGCGGCATCAAAACCGGTATGAAGACGATCAGCAATATCAAACACATGGATTTACCCCCAAATGCCCTTTCTTCTTTTTCCTTGAGCTAGGCTGCGAGTTTCTCATAGAAACATACTGCTACGCGGCCGGATCACCACCTAGAACCCTAAAACCCGAGCCACATACGATATTCAAAACCTACCGGGGCGTTTTGGCCCGACTAGGGAGTTACGGTGAAAGGCTGGTCAATCCTCTAGGCATTTGCGCCGGAATATGGTGCTCAATCGACGATGGAAAAGTTTTACGAGAGAATATGAGAGAAAATTTTGCCAACGTGTTTCGATTTTTCAGAAAAGATGCATCGGCCGGGGAAATTTTATCGGCACTGCGGGCTGCTGGATTAGACACTCACCGCATGCATGTTGAGAGAGAAGAAGAAAATGAATTTTTTGAATGGGTGTCTGATGTGTTCAACGTCCTGCTCAAGGATACAAACGGCCACTTGATCCTGAGCGAGCAAGTAGCCCAGGCCATGAAGATATATTTTAAGGAAATCGTTAAACATTTCATCCACAAGTACGGCCGGGCAGATCAGATCTCTAATTATTGGAGGCTAATAAAATTGCTGATCAACAATGGAGCACCGTTTGATCCGGACGCCGATGGTAAAAAGCTTCTTTTAACTTTCGCCAAAACCATTGACACATATTCTCCTCAATTTTCGACGCCGATGCACTACCCAAACGTACAGGATATCTCAGATATGTTACGAGAATTGTTGGATTTAGGGGTCGGTATGGCCGAAAATAGTGCGGAGGAGTTATCTATAGCGGTTCGAATCCGACATCTAGACCTTTTTCACAGGCTTATGGGGGGAAGGACCGAGGCCCTCGAACAAGTTGATCAGTCTGGACGTTCGTTTATGCATATTCTATTCCAGAAGGACTGGGCCCGGGGAGGGGGAAATAAGTGCCCCGGCGGCCTAGTGCCGCTCTTCAATATACTCTACGAGTTTCGACCAGACCTTGTAAATGCGCAAGACAACCAAAGCAGAGCACCGCTATCGTACGCCGCGGAACTTCGCGATCTTGAAGGTGTACAACTACTCCTTGAGCACGGTGCCGATGTTCATGACGATGACGAACTTGGGCAGACGGTGCTGCATACTCTTTGTTCCGACGATTATGCGATAGAAAGGCGTGAAAGGGTTGTAGTTGTTGAGCATAAGAATCGCGGCAGGCTAAAAATACCATGGTACTGCAATCTGCATGACGACGCACCTGCAGTGGACAATGCCATCGATATCCTTAGGCGACTTAACGAGGCTTCGGCTGATTTCAATGCTCGGACGAAGAGCCAGGCTACCCCGCTTGCAATTGCTGTACAGTACCAAAGGCCTCGTTTTCTTTTGGAATATCTCCAAATTTTAACGCAAACATACCCGAGATATTCCCAACTGGCAATTCTGCTATCCTGCGACGTTGATAATAGAAATCTACTCCATTATGCGATGAAACGCGATACTCTAATGTGCGAAAAGCAGCAAAAGGAGCTATCGCAGGTAATCAAAGAACTGTTTCGCTCTCTGGAGAAAGAGGAACAAGAATCCCTACTCAATTGCAAGGAACTCTCTCGCGGTTTCACACCCCTTCATGAAGCAGCAAAAATGGGATACCTCGAATTGCTTCGACTATTTGTTGCCTATAATGCAAACGTCCTCCTTGAATCCGCAGAGGGTTTTACGGCGATTGAATACCTGATAAACGAGAAAGGCTATGAGTTAGCTATGGCTAGTCGATGCGATTATCACGCCGGCGCCGGCGCCGCAGGCGTAGACAAACACATCGATCGTGGCAACAAAGATACGACTTCAAGCAACGACGAAGACCTTCTTCTCGCGCTACTTGGCGACCTCCAAATAACAGAAAAGAATAGTAGGCTTTTTATTAATTTGCGAAGTGTAGCCGTTCAGATGAACTGGAGAGTTTTATTTGAGGCATTGAGCAAACAGGGAATTGATCCGCTTTCCTTAGACGACCATGGATGGAACGAGTTGCATGTGGCAGCTGTTTTCAATGAAAAGTGGATCAAAGCCCCAGCTACAGATGGCGGGCATTCCGTACCCGATATAGACCCAAAGCGGCGACCCTCAAGGTTAATATATACACCCCAGCGTCCTTACCATAGTCTTCTGGAAAGTTGTAAATTACAAGCCGACGGGCTTGAAATAATCTCCACCGAGACATTCCCTAGTGGTGAGTAACTACTCACCAAAACTCCATGGGGTCAGGCAGTACTGATAGTCCAATAATCTGAATCTTAATGATCAAAAGATTATTTATTTCTTGCGGACAATATCATACCGGCTAAACCATCCAGATTCTACTTCGAGGCAACAGTTCGTAAGATGAAGGACGGGGTCAAATATGACCTAGACATGACCTTCAGGTTCGAATACCGTTAAATATTGATCCAAACCAAATAGCAGAGCTAAGGCATGCCATAGGTGCTACATCGGACTAATACGTTTACCCTTGGCTACCCTGCAACCAATTGGAGGAGGTTATGTACTGACGCTACGTTGGGGAGGCGAGAAAGGGGATTTCATCAATCCTTACCACCCACAGATTGAAAACGGGCGAAATAATCCAGTCAAGATCGGAGAATGGCACGATAGCGGCGAAGAGCAAGCAACAATTGGACTTGGATTCGATTATCCTACAGGGAAGCTATATTTTACAAAAGACGGTCGATTGATTGGACAAATATGTAGAGTCACCACAGCGGCCCGATGGAGACCTGGTATAAACTTATGCAATGGCGTGCAATTCGTGAGAGTAAACTTTGGTGCAAAGGACTTCGCGTTCCAATGTTGGGATTCACCAATGGATCAAATCGAAAACATGCTGCACAGCTATAATAAATAGGGGATTATTTGAATAATTAATCCGAATGCGCAGAAGGCAAATCCGGAGACCTGAGAATATATAAAAGAGGCAAGACGGAAGTGGTAACTCTAGAGACTATATATATATATATATATATATATATATATAACCTACAAATATCGATCGAAATACAACTCCAATGCCTAAATGACCTTTGGGTCTATGACATACCAGAAAACACATCCGAACTGTACCTTAGTTTGCTGGAATTCAGTGAACAGTAGAATATATACACCAAACGTTTAAACCAGCCATCCGTAAATTAAACTACTTCTAAGCCGATAGTAAATATTCGACACGCAGGCTATGATAGCTATATTAATGTTTTAGCAAAGTTTGTGCTTGAGAGTATCATTTTAGATGCGGTTAAAAGGTTTGTTCATTGTATTATATTATTGATCTGGCCGCGGTGGATGACAAAACGTCGCAAACCACCGTAAAGTTTCAGCCTTCTAGCAGGTATACGTGTTCCACTCAAGTACCAACCACGAGACTATCAGGTTCCTAATTATCCGTTCCGAAGTTGATGCTTTTTGTTTGTCCCTCGAGCTCATCCCCCGAGCCACCCGGTCAGGAATACGCATGCATGTCCATGCCACACCGGATTAAGTTTCCTCATAGAATACACCCGAGTTAATATAAAATCCCAAAATTCTTCAATTCAAAATCTATAACCGTGCCCCAAGAGATTTTAACTGCAACTATCGCACTACCTCGATAGCCCCGTCCGTGTTGACCTTGTGTCATTCCGCTATCTCCGATTTCGGCGCATTCGCATTCGGTAAAAGCCATGCAAGGGAACACACCATGGCACACTGCGAAAACGTACAGCGCGCTGGAAAAGCAGCTCTATTCCTGTTGAACCATCGGAAGCTTTTCCCACACACACGTCGCACCGGCAATTCCCCCGGGAATTTTATATGTCTCTCAATTAATTCAGCCATGGCTATTATTACCCTCTCCACGTCAACATCACTGCGCGTCGTCACTTATCGCCATCATCATCATCGTCACATCTACTACATACCCCCTTAAAAACTACCCACCATCGATTGAGTTCCCGTAAAGCCCGGTCAATTGGAATAGTTATCTATCTGCACGTAGTTTAAAGCTACTACAGCGGCAATGGATTCCACAATCGACCTCCTCGATTCCGACAAGGCGCTGGATTTAAACCACATTCGCTACCAGCTAATGTCCGTAAACCAACTCCCCCAAACCCCCTTCAGCAATTAATATTATAATGTCCCCAAGCAAAAAAATAACCACTTATCATGATAAAAATCCAAACAGCCGCCTGGAAGACACCATAATCTTCAACCTAATAGAACGCGCCCAATTCCCCTTAAACCCCACAATCTACACCAAAACCTCCAGTCTGCCACTCCCGAGCGTTCCAGGTTCTGACGGTTCCTTCATGGAATGGATGCTCTACCAACAAGAAACAGTCTACGCTCGGGTCCGAAGATACCAAGCTCCCGACGAATACCCATTCTTTGAAGAAGTTAAAAACATAAAACCGATTTTGAAACCGTTGGCTTATCCGAAGCTGTTGTGGCCGAATGATGTTAATATTAATAAGCAGATTAAGGATGTTTATGTGAACAATATTTTACCGGCGATTTGTAGGGGTTCTGGGGTTTATTCTGATGATGATGCGGGGAATGGAAGAGTGGGAGGAAGTGCCGGTGCTGGTGGGAGGGGTGATAGAGGTGAACAGCTCGAAAACTACGGATCGACGGCTGTGGCGGATGTAGCCGTGCTGCAGGCTCTATCGCGAAGAATACACTTTGGCAAGTTTGTCGCCGAGTCGAAGTTCTTATCCGAGAGGGAGGTTTTCACGCAGTTGATAAAGGAGGGAAACAGGGAGGAGATTGGGAACAGGATTACCAAGAAGAAGGTTGAAGAGGAAGTTTTGAGACGGCTCAGGTATAAGGCTAAAATATACGGGAGGGATCCGACGTTGAAGCCCGGCGAAGGAGGACTTGACGACGATGTCGGAGTGAAGAAGATTGATGTTGAAGCCGTGGTTAGGATGTACAGGGCGAGTAAAAACTAATAACGACCGGACTAGCCTATCTTTTTTGCTAATAATTGTTTAATAGGACTTTGTCATTCCGTTGACAAAAGACGTGGAAGTGGAGTACTTGATGCAGCGACTACAAGAGCCCAAGCCCGATGCAGAACCACACCCAGAAATCCTCACATAGAGGAACTTGGTGTTCTTGCTACTGATCTTGACGCTGATCTCGGTTATCACATCGGTTATCGTTCAAGCCCTCGCGCCCGCCGCCTCCCGATCCGATGATACCACATTACCCTATCTACAAAAGCAGGGCCTTCAATCCAAATACCTCCGCCCGCTCATAACTTTCAGAAGAGCGACTTTCATCTGCGCTAATCCGTTATCACCTTCAAAACTAATCCAATTTTGACCTTCAACGGAAGCTGGTTTATAACACCGCCAGCACTTCTAGAATAATACTCACAGCCGCAAAGCTAAGCACAACAGGACAGTCAATTATCGGCGTAAGGGGTGGAAAAGGAACACTATGGAAAAATGCTTTATTGTACCATTAATACCGATCAATATATTTCTAGCAACCCCTAATCCAAGCCGCTAAAACCCCACCAAAACTTTTCTTCTAAGTATTTAATTCCAAAAAAAACACCGGGTATAAAATAAGGCCACCCAGTTCATCTCTATCGATATAGCGTCCTACAAAACCCTCCTCCTCTAACTTTTTATTCCTTCACCCCAACTATCACGACGCCTCATCCTTCTTCTTCTCCTCATCGCTCCCGTAGCCCTCAGTAACCATATCATTCAATCCCAAATCCTCATTCTGCTCTTCCGTCCTATCATAATCTTCAGTAGTCATATTAGGATCCTTATCCGGCGCATACAAATTCTGCAAATAACTAGCCGCCAATGGATCCTCAAGTATAACTGTATACGGAATTTTCCCTTCCTTAGCCGACAACAGTCCTCCAAAGAATGCCTCCCATCTAGCTTTCTCTTCTGGAGACATACTATCCGAATCCGCAGAATCTCCATCGAAGATTCTACCCTTTAGTTCTTCATATACTTGGGTTAGAAGTCCCTCAAGGGTTGTGAAACGCCCGCCTAGGGTTCCGGGAGTGAGGTCTAGTTTGATTTCTGGGATTGAAAGAGCGCAGGTTTCGGATTTTAGGATGTCGCGGGCGAGATCTTCGGGGTCTTGGACTTTGAGGGTGATTCGTCGACCCTTGGAGGGGACTGCGCCGCCGGTTTTGACTTCGTTCGATTTATCTGCGTTTTAATCTTAGTATATATTCCTGCCATGAAGAGGTCGACAAGGGGCAGCAGGCATACATCCACAATGATCACAAATAGTGCTCATAATAACCACCTCCTGGAAATGCGGAATATCGACCATTTTCATGTTTGTAACCGCATGCATAGTACAAGTCGGACAGCTAGCCGGGAAGCTATAAACCTCGTCTTTATTAATCTCGACATCATCCCCGGCGTTGAGAGTCGAGACTTCTTGTTTCTGGGCGGGTTGTTCATCCGGGTTGAGAGATAGAGCTTCATTCTGCTCCCTGGTTCTCGGATAATCGGTTCGTGTCCATTTCCCACGTAGATCCTCGAGAACGGGTTGAACCCAGCTGTTTCCTGCTGGATCGTCGAGTTCGAGGGTCCATGGGTAGGTACCCGCAGTCTTATCTTCAGCCAACATGCTTCTTCCCTTTTCCAAAAACTCTTCAATCTTATAAAAAGTCTCCTTATCAACATCCCTCCTCTTCAACTGATCTGCTTCCAAATCTTCAAGGACACCACTGAGTAATCCCTCAACGGTAGTAAGTTGTCCTCTTTGAGCTGGAATCTCAAGATCCAAAGCTGGGAACTTGCAGGTGCAACTATCGGATTTGACGACTTGACGTTGAAGGTCGTCGGGGTTTTCGACTTGGAAGGAGTATTTGACGCCTCGTGGTTGGATTTCACCGGCAGCTTGGACTTCGGAGTTTTTGAAGTGGCAGTGAGGACATTCGAAGGACATGAGGATCACTTCGCGGAAGAAGGGGATGGTGATTAGGAGAAGTTTGGTGGTGCCCTAGTACAATATCATTAGATAAACCTCCCCTCTGGTTTAGATGTTCGTTTACGAAGGTAGTACATTTTCATGACAGTTCATGCAAAGGGATTCGATTTGGTCGACGACTCGGTCTTCTTCATCGTTATTGTCGACGGTTTGGGCAGCTGCACCGACGGACTGGAAGAGGTCGGTCCCAGTAGTGGTAGTAGTGGTGGTGGCCTCAGACCCGGCAGCAGGAGGCTCGTTCTCGAGGAATGGCATTTTGATAGTTGTTATTGATAGCTCCTGGCTGAATACTTTGTAATGGTTGAAGTTGAAGTTATCCCTGTAAGAAAGGATGGTTGTAGTCTCCAACTATAGCGTCGTGGTGGTGTATCGATCGATAGTAAATTGGAATTTCTGTAGACAAATGCTGGGAGAGCTGGAACCTTGTATTTATGGCAGATTTATAGTTCGATCGCCGGGGATATGAGTAATAATCCAGTCGCTGGGTGGGTAGGTAGTCATAACAAAGTATAACGAAAAGAAACTCAAATCAGGCAAGCAAAAAAATCCTTCCAAAAAAAAAAGGCTCTCAAAAAGTTTCAGGTGGGATGTTTTTTTGCGCTATCGATAAGCCCCTCCATCGACAACACTTTTTTGCCTCCATCGCAACACATCTTGGGGTTTGCACCGGGCACCTCAAAGAGGATCACCTCCGATGTCTTCCGCTAATTACCTCCGAGAGCATCCCCCGAATATCCGTGGCTTATAGCCACAGCTGCGGATACCATAATCCCGGCAATTGTATGCCGAAATTACCGTATCCATTTTATGATTGGAAATCAAGCCCAGCAAGCAGAGAGCAGCATCAAATTAAAGGTGTTAGTATAGTAAGGCAGCGGCGGAGAAGGCGTCAGTACTTCATCAAATAATTATTATACCCCACTGTATAGATGCTCCCGACAAGAAGCTAGCCTCGATCTAGATAGCCTAGTTTACAAACGGAACGTTCGAATAGTACAAGGAATCTGCCCTACCGGTATTGCAGTGAGATATTTGGAAGACTCGACTTGATTGATATAGCTGTAGCTAGCTATTAACGTCTGCGAACAAACGGAACAAGTTCGCTTCTTGGAAGTGCCCAAGGCTGCCGGCCACCACATATGTACGTATACATATATCAGGATCCTATATACATACACCAAAGCGTCATCAACAATGGCTCTCTCAACCCTTCCCGTGGATATCATCTATGAAATATGCGACTACCTCCCCAATCAAGACTTTTTGGCCCTTCAACTAGTCTGTACAGCTATATCCTCAAAGCTCCCACGTGTCCGTCTAGACCAAATCTTTTCCCAACGAACCGTCTACTTCACAGATATCGAAACAGACAGACTGAAAAGTCTAGCATCTACTCCCCCAGAATACCTGGCCCGTACTAAACATCTCGTATTCGACCTTTCGAATCCCTATGTAATCCTCCCCCGTCCCGGCTCGTTCACGGGCAAGGTCATGGGATATGACAGGTCCACACGGAACAAACTCTTAAACTATTTCGCTACCTTCCGCGATCGGAACGCTATAGCCCTCAAAGATCTTGAAAATGAATTAACAAAAGAACCATTCGAAAGCATCGATCCCGACCGGACTGTGCAGCCGGAGCACGTCCGCCAGTGTTCCCAGTACTTCTTTTCAATGTTAACCGCCATTTTCAAAAGCCCTCAGACGCCCCTCCCCATCAAATTCGACAAACCGGCGTTTTTTAAAGCATTAATAGAGGCACTTAAACGGCTCCCAAATCTCCAGGTTCTCGAATTTACTTATAGGTTTTCACCAGACAAACCCGAGGGAATTCGCAACAAAATCCCGTTGGCATGGCAGAGGTACAATCCATCTCTCAAGGATCTGGTCACTAAAAACCCGGAATTGGAAGAATTCCCCTGTCGAGGCTGGTTTACATACGACCGCGATTCAATCCAATACGAGCTCGCTTTTCCCGCCATATTGTTCTGCGCCGCACAAGCCCAATGCCGCATATCTGAAATTCGATCGAATCGATTTACTCGCACGGCGGGTCTCGGGGCTGGCGTACCTCTCTCCCAATTCAATACCTTCCCCCTCCCACCTCCTTTCCCACAAATAGACGAAAATGAAGCCGCATACGTCGAAGGGTACGAATATACGTTCGCAAACCTCACTCGTCTTGAAATATGGACCCGAACATTCGAAAACTTTACCATCGAAACTAAAATATCCTCCTCCCTATTCCTAGCAGCTGTACAAAACGTCCAAGAACTCGTTGTCAGAAGATCTCTAAAATATCCTACGAGCGCGAACTTTATAATGCCTCCTACGCTCCACTTCCCGAAACTACGCAGGCTGGAGATCTTCCACGCTTCCATAACCTTAAAACTACTGACTACCTTCCTAGAAACGAATAAAGAATTACTAAAGGAGTTTGTATGCGCTGTCTCTCTCGAGGAAACGTCAGATAAAGCTCAAATAATCAAATTCTTGGCAGATATTCGAGAGCTCTTAGATCTTGAAATATGCAGGATCGATTTTTTGACAGGGCTGAATATTGGACGGCGTTGTTACGTTATTGTCGAGATCGAAGGGAGATGGGGAGACGATGACGAAGATGGGGGTTGTAAATATAAAATCCGATCGAATTGTACAATAGCAAGTACCCGTACCACTTGGAAGCCTCAACCTAGAGGATATTGGCTAGAACCTCGGTCTTGGGAAGGGTTTAAGAGGGAAATCGAGAGGTTAGGCCCGCTTGAAGATTGTGTGCAACATTGGCGGAAGGAGTAGTCTCTCCCTACAACACAGATATGCGCTGGACTTATCATACCTTTCCTTTAGATTCTTCCGCGATTAGGGCGCTTTCTTTTCTTTCTCCTTAATCGAGATCACTCTGAGATATAACACCGGAAACGATTTGCTGGGAACCACTGTGTTGCATGTTGTAAAACTACTTTAGGCAATCGGTCCATCCTCACGTGATATCAACACACCAAAACCAATTGAATCAGGAACCAGAAAACCGGCGAATGAAAGGATATGGATTCCACTTCGAGCATCCCACAGACACGCCCAGGTGAATATGCCCTCATGATCACTCGACAACGTTACAACATTTCACCCGTCCTCGGTCGCTCATTGTGGACAATAATCCGTCCGTACCTAAACGCTGACCGTATCTGCACTTGCTGCATAAAAGCCCCCCCTTTTTTCTCTCTCCCAAAATAGTAAGCAAGGCAAGGTGGGTTGAAAGGAGCCACGCCGCAGGAGTTTGGACCGCATTTCACATCAACTAACCTAATATATTTGTGATATTGAAAAGAGGCATCGGTCGCCCCCCCGTCTAAGGGTAGTTGTCGTCAGCGATATAGGAACTATTTAGGACCTAAGTTACGTAGACCGAAGAAATGGACGAAACATAGGTCTTAAAAAACTTTTGTTAAACAGTATGGTACCATGGTGCTCCCCGTCCGACTCCTGTTTATAAACACAGCCTACAGAACTACGAGTTCCAACATGAATTTTAGGAAAGGGGATTGGGGGGAGTAGGTTTAAGACGACATATTTTCGTCTTTCAATCGTTAAAACACCGGAAAGAAAATAAGAATTGGTGGTCCACTACGCCTCACTGTTTCATCCTGTCGCACTTTGAAGCAACACCAGCAGAGCCTGACCTCATACGTGCATAAATCCCACCCCTCGCCTGTGCTTGCGTGGCAACGGATAAGCAGCCGAAAGTATAGGTGCAGAAGTTATTTTTTCCTATTCCGCATCATCGGCGTTGGGCGGTGTGGGTTGCGCTAGCTTGTAAGGGATATCGAAGGGCGCTTCGAAATACCGTAGGATGACGGGAGGTGGACAGGAAAGGTGCATCTGCCAGTGGGAGCCTTCGGCATCCGGAAATCACCTAGTTAAGTGGTGGGTTGAATAGGAGTTAAAGGAAGGGGAACTCCTTTGCAGGACTGGAATTATATATACTCTTCTGTCAACCATCTTTTTACAAGCCTAGGAAGGAAGGTGTGGATGTTCGTCGAGGCCAGGGCAACATTGATTGTTGTATTTTGCTATAGCCAACACAGTTTTTTAAGATATCCGATTCAGTTAATTAATCCCCGCGGACCCCAGAGATTATAAACTCCCCAGCTATCGATATTGTTCTTTTGAAACCGCTTAATCTCCGAAAATAACAAGGATTCGATCCTTCTAAAGTCTACTTCCTATCTGATCATCATGGCCGTAGCAACTCCACAAAACTTCTCTAAACCCTTTGCTACTACAGCCAAATATTCACCATCAAAAGCCTCCTTCTCTTCTCTCCCCCATGACATAATATTCGAAATCTGCGAACGCCTACCAGATAAAGACGTCCTAAAACTCCAACTCCTCTCCACAACCATCCGCCAAAAACTACCCCAATCAAGACTAAACCTCATCCACGCCGAGAAGACATACTACCTCTGCTCCTACAGCATCCAGAAATTGGAGAGATTAATCCGCGACCCAGTACTCGCCGGACGGGTAACCCAAATAACTTTCGACGTCGGCGTCCCACACGTTCGACTTCGTTCACGGAGATCGTGTGTAAACGAAGCGAGAGAATACCCCACAGATGCCCGCGCAAGGCTCCACCGCTGGTCAAGCACGCACATGCGACGACAAAATAGTATAGTATCCCCACGGACCCGCAGACCTTCCACGACTGGGCTCGACCCCAGAACAGTGATAAATTACAACACCGTAATCGACCAAACTTTCAACCTTTTCAAAACTCACTTTGCAACTTACGTCGACACACAGGAGGAGGAAGGAGAAGAAAAAGTAGAAGTCACAGACTTCACAATTTTTAACAGAATAACTACAGCGTTTAAGTCCCTCCCAAACCTAACGATCCTCACATTCGCACATACAAACCCCAAAATGGTCGAACGGTCTGAAATGCTCTCCCGATGGCGAGAATACAACGATCACCTCTACGCCCTCCTCTACATCGACCCCAAAATAGAACTACAATCAGGAACATGGCCCTGGTGTTCCTGGTTAAGACCCAAAACTCCAACCTTTTTATTATCAACCGCTTGCCCTGCGATATTATTCTGCGCAACGCAGGCCCAACGAACGATTTCGGAGGTTAGGATTGGGAATACATCCTGGGGGCCCCGGAATTTTGGAATTATGATTTCAAAATTCGAACCACAGCAGGTTAGGTTGAGAGATGGGAGTAAAGACGGTTGGGAAAAAGCTTATTATCACTGGATCTGCCGATATGTGGACGACTATAAAGCTACCTTTGGACAACTAAAACGCTTCGATTTATGCCTGGAACCCGAAGAAGAACAACAACAACAACAGATCGAACAAAAGGGCGTGAAGACGGAAAATAGAAAAGTAGAGGCCCGCGGAAAACCACCATCAGTCTCATTATGTCTCCTTACAATGCTCAAAAACGTCGAAGAGCTGAAAGTTTGGCGGCTCCGCGGTGATCCTGAAAAACAAGTCCAATCACGGGGTAAGGGATTCGTGATTCCAACAGATACAGAGCTGCCAAAATTAGAGAAGTTAGAGATCGGGGAGTATTCTGGTATAACTGTCGATGGTTTACTGGCGTTTCTGAAAACAAATCGTTCCTCGGTACGGCACGTCACATGCGATATGTTCGCTTTCGGAGAGCAAGTTGTCTCGAAAACCGACGTCATGCACTTTCTGAGCACGCTTAAGACAACGACAAGGCTGGAAACTCTAAAGATTGATTTCTTGGTCGACCAAGTCAAGGGAAATGGACCTAAATCAGGAACGGAGAATGTGAAAAATCTATATCTTCGTATCGATATTCGTGGATCCTGGGACGATCATAATTGCGAATATAAAATCGGGGTGAGAAAGGTATCGATAACGGGATGTGAAGACGGGGTTGTATCTAACAGTTACTGGGCTAAGAAGCGGGGATGGGAGGAATTCTTCTCTTTTATGTCGGAGTTCGATGTTTCAAGGGTACTAAAAAGATGTTAGCCCGCAAATTCCAACTCGTGTCAATCGGGTGAATACTGTTCGTTAGTTAGAACTCTATCACAGTGCCAGAGCTACATACGGCAAAATACCTATGACTACGTGGCTTTTGCAAATGTGTACTATACTGTTGTAGTTCTTTGCAAACGTCGTGGCTTATACAACAAGAGTGTAATATAGCAATTCATTTACGCGCTTAAGCAGGGTGCCTCGGACGGAAGTTGTGGACATTTCGCACTTCAGCCACTATTTACTCAATGCTGGGAACGGCATGGTATTTTCTAGTCCGAGTAAGTTCAAATGTTACTCGATATCTAAGGTTATTCCTAATGATTATATATATGGTGGGGAAGAGTTAGGGGTTGACGGACGTTACAGACTCCCCCGCTTCAACTACCCAAAATCGTTGAACCCGTGCACGTGATCTTAAATTCCGTATATCCACCCCACAAGTCGGATTGACCAAGGTCTAGGAATCCGACTATACGTCTTAATATAACGAAGGCGGACCCTTGTCCTCTAGCAGCATAATTAATAAGCATGTGGGTTGCTTAAGATCCAACACGCAATGTAGCCCAACACGCACTCTCCGAAGCCAGACCAGTGTTTTCGGCGATATTCTCATGCCTATAGATCTAGATGGTGCAAATTATAGAACGGATTCGAATTCAAGTATTCAAGGTTGTCTGGCGGCTTCTCTATATCGGCCAAGGGTTAACTCGAATCAGCGTCTTGTTCCTCAAACAGGGGTATTCTGGTGTATACGCCCATGATTGGCCCAATTGCAAGCCACAGCCATCGATGGCCATCTAAAAATAATCCACACTTCTACCGTACCTTATTCGAAGATATTAATATTCCTTGGGTATGGTAAAGTTGAACTCTGTGTTGTCTGGTTCCAACGAGACCAGGCTATGGCAGATATGCTGTGAACTTCCCGACAGGTAAGCCTCCACTCGAAACGAGCGATACAACTATCTCGGACAACACTACATGTATGACCCTGCATCTTGTAAAACGACAGTTGTCCACATTAATTAGCGATATTTGCGTATGAAGTTAACCAGTCTGTCCTGTTGTTCTTTCACGCAAAATACAACATTAACGACAACACATTGCAACACAGATGAAAATTGAATGTCAGACAGAGGCAAGAATCCAGTCTCGTAACACAACCACATTCTGGTTACGAGACTGGCAAGAATCTATTAATATATTTCCGTACTAATATAATCTTACTGAAATATTTCAGTCATGGGACTTAAGCGCTGCGCTGGCGATCGAAAGAAACATTAAATCGAAAGGTTTGAGGATACCTGAAACGGGTGGGTTCTCGTGTCTTCTGTCGAGTTTGGATGCAACAAGAGCGGATATCTTCACCGCTGGAATTGGAATCCTCGGTATGCAGGCAGCCCAATTAATTAATTCCTCGAAGATCTGAAAGTGTTCGGGGGCGGTATGAGTTCCAGGCGATACGAATTTAACGATCGTGTGGTTTTGAATACAAATAACCTATCCAAATTTTCCGTCGTACGTGTATCAATAAGCAGGGCATAGTGTCAGCCGAAGGAGTAAAATTTGCAAGTACCAGAGACTCAACAGTTCAAGAACAACATCCAATCTAAAATATCATATAATTAAAACGAAAAATACAACATGTGTGAAGAAAATGAGCCTAATTAATACTTAAAATTTGTGACAAGCTCGGATTCTTTCGAATCCAACATGAGAACTATGTGGTCCGCCACTAGACAGGATTGTGGGCACTAGAGCTAGAGACTACCAAAAAAAGGGTCGAATACGTGTGAACTAGAAAAATCCCACTGATGCGCATGTATCGATCAACGATCGGGGATATCGGTCTGAGCACTGGTAGCACCACCCGGGCCATTCGAAGTTTGTTTGTCCTCTTGGGCCGTATCAAAGCTTCTCTTCAAGGGCGGTGGTCCCTTATCATAGTTATATCGCCCTGGGCCTGACAAGGTATCCTCGTAGTTTACCGGTGCATTAAGCCAGGACTCCCTATATACTTCTGAGTAAAAGTAATCTGTGTAACGGCCTCGCTGTGACGGCGGCGGGGCTATCCTTTCAAGTGGGTTTCGGCCGATTGGAACACTTCCTTGTCCGTTCGCCAAAATTGCTAGCTGATCCTCCCGCGCTTCCCATCTTAAAATGTCTACCGCATGGCTTCGAATACCGTTCATACGCCAAGCAAAATTAGGGTTGTCGTTTCGTACTGTATATGGGATGCTATTGAGTGCATGAAGATACTCTTCCCTAGTCGTGTCTGGATCCGGTTCTGGTTGAATAAGATCGGCGCTACAGTAACAGGCTAAGCAGATTTAAAAGGTTTTAGTTATGATTGCTTCATCTTGACATATTTGGGGGGTGTTTGTGTTACCGTAAACAGTGGAGCATCTATCAGCCATAATCTGTCTATTGCAACCTGTCCAGCTGAGGGGGAGAACTCTGCCCTCATCATTACAGCTGCATTGCCCTCGACAATAGGACTGCCACCGTATAATCCATTTCATGGCTTCCTCTTTACTACTGAATTCTTCCTTGAAACGAGGCCAATATTCCAGGGGAAATCTTGCGGCGTTATCCGCGCGAGGTTCCATCTCATATACGAATCGTGGTGCTAAGCATCTGATTTTTAACCTTCCGTCCTGGTAGAAAAAACTTGGACCAACGGCTTTCTTCTTGTTCTCGAGGCCGGCGTCCTGAGTTCTGGCTTCAGCCGTAAGCGATGACGCTTTGGGATATGTAGCGTTTCCGAATGTACAGTTGGTGCAATTACCTCCGGTGCTCGTCACGTTCAGAATCGACAAACTAGGGAAGATAGTGGGGATGGTGCTGGTCGGAACGGTTAGGGAGCTCTCTTTGGCTACGGTGGACGTGGGAGCCTCGAGAGGGAACGTCACGACCTCCGCAGGGACTAATAGCACCAGAAAGATAATAATCCGGACTACATGGGAAGTATGAAGCAGCTGCATGATAAACAGCGGAGTCATTGATAAAATCTATGAACGACGCAACCTGCTCGGCGTATTTAGAGAATCTGATCTGATCGTGCACTCTGAAATAGAAAAGAGATCTACCGTGCCCACCGGATACCCACCACGCTACATATATGCAGGAGCTACAAATTACTAGTATACCACTTTTAGCCAAAAAAGATCAGGAGGACCAGTTGGCCAAAGGCAGTAGGTCGGTCCGTATTGCATGTTGGAAGGGCGCGTACTGATGCTAGGCGTCTGCGGCCGCAGACAGAAACACATTACGTTCGCTTTTTTGTATCTTTCATAGCCTACCCGATCAATCATTACCACTTTGTGAATGTATTGAGTTTAGAAAGGCTGTGTTTCGGCTGTTGCATCTCGTTAGTAGGTATTATATCGCGAGATTCGAAATTTGAGCACCGTCCGGACCTGTTGCTGTTGCCCTGACCTGTAATTAAGATGGCGCGTATTCGCAACATGTTAACAGAACAATAAAAACCTCGAGTCTCTAGGTCCATTCGTATACGCTAGCGCCGATTCCCGAGGAAACTAAATCGTTAACAATGAATGAATATATACTGGTCCTCTGGCTAGGTACATACGACACACCGACCCTGACTTGGAATCAATATGAGCCCGGGTTGTGTTGGTCGGTTCGGGCAAATCCGAGAACGGCTCCGCATCGGCATGCCGGTCGGGCCATAGTTAGACAAGACAAGCCAAGCCGGACTAGCGAGCCGAGGAGAGATGATACAAAACTGCAGCAACTGGCTTAAGTTAACAGCAGATTCTTTTTGGCACGTTCGAAACATCTCTTCTCGCCAAGCGAATTATTCTTCATAAGCGCAATAAACTGGTCAAGTATGACGATATAGTCTCATTGGAACCAGGTGTTGACCAGCCGCAACACACTACATTACCACACAGCACGGGCAATACGGGACATCGAGATCGCAATGAGACAAATCCGTGCCGTATTTAATTTAAAAGAAGGAGCGATGCTCCAAAGGAATCGGAAAGAGTGTTCTTGAGGTACTAGTTATTATTTACATGTACATCATCTCTAAGACAAAGAATGATACCAACTCCACGCCCAGTGCAGCCTCCAATAATGCAACAAAAAATTCCGCCAACGCGATACAGGAACGTAACCCTCGCACCAAGCTCTGGACCGTGACAAATAGTACAGATGTACACGAAAACGGTTAATTAGTCCTCTAACCGGGTATTGATAGAATATGAAGATATCTGGATTTTGACCGCGCCCAAATGATAGGTACGAAAGGCGGGAACTTCAAATGTTCAACAAACAAGAATACCCTCGCGATGCCAATCGAATGCCCCCCCCAAGCTAATTTCCCATCTTAAGGATATATGTGGAAGATAACCTCTGTGGAATGCATCCTTAAACCGAAGGAAAGAATGTATTGCAAGGATAGCTGAAACCCCGGTGTGGCTTGGTGGCGATATCTGGGTATATGATATGATATGTGCAGAACTTTCGCGAATTCGGCGGTAATCAACCTCTGAAGCACTGTGATAGACGATGCCCAAGGGAAGAAAGCTTGCGTTTTATGCTGCGAACCACTCGACGGCTAGTATCGGTGATGTAGGAGAGGGGCCCCGAGGGTGGTGGTGTTGGGGGTGGTGTTGAGCGTGCTGGCGCTCGACGGAACATGGTGACCAGACGTCTTCGGAAGGTCATGAGTGGGGATTTGTCTGTTATAAGACCGTTAGTTTAAGCAATTTGGCTTTCGAAATGATAATTCTGAAACAGATGGCGGGATCGCTGGAGGATTACGGCGTACTTAGACTTGGGGACCCCTGCTTTAGGATCCAGATATGATACAGCTCGGGCACTCTGACACCTACTGCGAGGACCTTGTCCAAGAGCTCAAGGATTTGGATAATTCGTCGCATTTTTGGGACGCACAAGAGGAATAACGAGGGTTGGTTCTTGGAAAAGAGGACAGCGAGCCTTGCGAGAAGGCAAGAGAAGGCTGTGATAGAGTATAATGTGTACGTAGATGTGAAGCAGGTCCCACGATCGGGTCTTTTGCTGTGATGTTTGGGAATTAGAGGTAAGAATCTGGGTGTCAACAGAGTCCAAGGAGCTGGATCCATGGAAATGCTCGACGTCTTAAATATTACTAAAGGAGTGGAGCTGTCCGCTATATCGGTGTCGATTGGGCATTTGCACTGGCTTGTAGCCGCAGAGTGTATCCGCAAGATGTTTGCTTGCGCCGGTTTGGAACGTCCTATTTGGCACAGGCTGAAACTTGGGCAGCAGTTGTCGTCCAAGCCCCGGGGTATGTGGTTGTGCCACGGCTACGAAGTCAGTCAGGAACACAAAACCTGTTGGAATACTATTGGTTGTTCATCAAAGGGTGATTCCGGGGGCGGCGGAAACCCCAAGGGCCCGGGTTCCTCGATGGGGCACTAGGAGCAGTAATAGCAGGCTACGATGTAACGATATGTGTGGCAGGAAGGACGCATTTCTTGATGATATCCTCGGGGGGTTTCGCGGTCTGGTTCACGAGATGAACTGTAACGTGCACAAGTTTTACGAACTACATTTCGTGCCCATATAGGTTTTTGGGGTTAGATTACTATCATATCACAGAGATCCAAGGACTTCAAGCCATAGCCCCATCTTGGTAAATACAATTCTGACCCTCGTTCATAGCTTGGGTAATTCTTCCGATCATTCTCGTGGGTGGCTCTCGGAGCAGCAGAATATATGTATATTTGTCAGAGTAAAATACAGAAAATACATTCATGAGTCCGCATAAGTTTAGGAATTTCGTTCGGGATCCAAAAAGATATACTACATCCATGAAACGCACCCAAGAACACAAAGAAAAGTTTTTAGATTTCGACATAGGCATTAGGCTTTTAGAATCTAGCAATACATGATAATGCAATATACAGCAACAATATTCAACAATTTTGTCTATCGTATAACCCATATACCAACGAACCGGACCCATCAACGAACCCATACACTGATGTCCTCTCAACTGTTAGGCCGAAGGACCGCGAGGTCAGCAAATAAGCCATTCCCGTGCTTGATCCTAACATTTCAAGCCCCGGTGTCGTGACGACGCTATGGTTTGCTAATGGGAAAGCGTTTCAGCCTATGCATCATGCATTCTGCCCATCAGATAGCCTATAGACCGGGTTGGTGTTTTTCATATCTCGGTGTCTTGTTGTGATTTGAAGCTAGCTTCATTTACCCAGGGCAGCCTATCTCCCTCTTCTGAAGGGGCAGACGGGCCGCGTAAGGTGGGTTGTAACGATTCCATGAGAGGCTACGATTTAGTTTGCTGAAGTGATCAATGAAGCAATCGACATACGTCATGGAGCTGGCGAGGAGTAGACCGGTCAGTTCGATGTCGGGTGAAGTGTGTGGGAGGCCTCGTAAGCTCATAGGAGCCATGGTTTCGTCTGGTTTGCTATAAGGTTTCCGGGGGAGGGAAGGGAGTATGCGCGTGACTCCTGTGTGCTTCCCTAACGGCTCTAAGTCCACTAGCGTTCGGATTGAATTAAACGATCACATCTTCGTGATCGTGACTAGAAGGGTAATAAAGAAAAGATCGTTCTGAAGCTAGGTAGTTCACGGGTCTCGTAGATGCGCCGTATACTTTTTGTAGTACACCATGGGGTGGATGAGGAAAAATGAGCATTAGTATTGGGGTCTGCTATTCCAACTTAACTCCGTTGACAAAGACTGCCTTTCCGTTTCAATAATTAGGAATATTAAAATCCCAGCCGACTTGTAGCAGGGAGCATTGTTAGCCATTCCAAGCAGGAGTAAACGAAGCTTAGGCTCCTTAGTTTGCTTCTCGAGTGCTTTAATGCACATAGCAAGGATCTCCCCGTACCATGCTTGAACCACGAAATAGTTGGTGTTTAGGCACTCTACAAGGACTAGGGGGCGGGCGGGTTTGCTCTGTACCTTGGTTGGAGAAACTCTTGTGCCTGCTTTCCCTTTACCAAAGGAGGGGGGCATGCGCAAGGGTCGAGTTTCGATTTTGGTTTGCTGGTAACAAGTCGCTTTTGGTGTGCATATTTTGTGCACTAGGCATTGCCCAAGGGCGATCGCTTTCGTTCAAGGCTCCGCATTCTGAACGGTGCTCCTGGGATCTGAAATAATAGGCTTTGGATGAGCGTAGACAATCGGTCCGTGGGCTAGGGTTAGAGTAGTATCTTTGAATATACACCAAGAAGGGCGAGGCCCAAAGAGGTGAGGCAAACATAAGGTATTAATAGTTATGGCATCGAATCTTTTCCAGCTTCTGGTTTCGTATCTCGTCCAAGTACTGCAGAAAGTATGGCCGATCACTAAGGAAATATTATTAGGGAATTCCAGGGAAGGTGTGCTGACCGGGCCATGTGTCATTCAGCTCCACGCCGATCGAAAACAATGTAATACTTCTTCGTAACATCTCGGTCTCCAGATCCTTAACCGTTAGGCTCCAATGCTGTTAGGAAGGCGCACCTTCGGACCCGCATAATTCTGTGCCGCAATTCAGGGACGAGCAAACAACATCGACGCGCCTCCGTTTCAAAGAATGCGGGATAACAAGGACGATGAGCCAATAAAAAATTAACGTGGGCACACTATGTAGCTGCTTAGGCCGCTGGAATGTTTATTTTCAGGAATGCAAATGGTGCTCGTCAGTCTTAGGCAGCAGCACCCCATCCTGAATTTAGGATCATCATACAGAACCTGCATTTGGGCCCCCATCCCGTGTTTGTACTCTGCCCCTCCCCCTCCCTTCAATCAATCAAATTGATGTTCCACATGATGCCTCCTGCACTCCTGGGCGGTTATTTGGGTTACGTGTGTAATGCTTCGAAATCTCGCAGTTTCGTCAAAGGCAGTTCGATTGTCGACACGGGAAGGTTTCCTGATTTCCGCCGGGGTGGGCTGCAGAGGAAAAGAGTTCCAAAACTGCATCAACTGGCGCTCGAAAATTCATGGGGAAGAAGGACTGGAGACTCGTTGCACACGATGACTATACCATACGAAAGGACCCAGGGGTGGTAGCACTGGGTGCCTACCTGGGACTTGATTGTATGCGTACGTCATCTACTGACGTTGCTCCAGATATTTGGTTGCTTCTGCGTGATGAAAAGGTTCGTTTTACTGTATGAATGGTATGGAAGGGATCGAGACAGTCAGAGTTGACGTTTCATCCGGCAATCGAATCTAATGCAATATGGGATGGATCAACCCAGGTCCCTTTGGAGCTCTTTTGCTGTTGAAGACTGCGCCGCTTTCCTGGAGGGCCCAGTTGCCAGAGAGGTGAGCTTTCGAAAACCAACTTGGGTAGGGACGTTCGTGCCATGAGCCAGCCCTTGTGAGGCGCCAAAACTTTGTCCTAAAGAGTATCAGAATTCCGGATTTAGGAAGCTTCGGGATATGATTAGAATATTACCTGACTCTATGGTCCAAGGCTCAAGCCTCGACCCACTAACTAGCCCTTGATGTTTCTTGCCGTGCCATTTAGGTACTTGTTCCGAGGAACGATGGACCTATCCATCGATTCTTCTTCCACCTTGTCCAGACGGATGAGAGCATGCGCATACGGATAAAGGGAGAAACTCAAGCGTTTGGCTTGAACGGAGGTGCACAAACGATAGACTAGCAGTGAACCCGAAGCCTAGGATGCGATTAATTAGTATTTCTACCCCAAAATAGTCTCAGAAGACTGGCCTGTGGCCCTTTGTAAATTTACTGATGATACTTTTCCTGAACGCAGCCTGTTTTTCCGGGTTTCAAACTAACTTGAAATTTCGTGAATAAAACCAGAAAGGCCCTTTCGTCATGAATTAGAGAGCTAGATATCGACAAAACAGAAGAGGATTTAGCCTTCAGAGGTGGCATATTGGATGGGGGGATCCAACCAGTATTTATAAACCTCTACTCGAGCGGGGCGGCTAACTCCAGTCATGCAGCCCTAGCACTTGATCGAGCGGTCAGATACGAGACAGGTAGTTAGGAATTAATTTGTGGTATGGTGTACCACCTCGAGGCCTCCCAATAGCCAAGGCAACACTACCCCGTCTCCGAACCCTGAAATTAAAGTTGCGCACATGCACCCAACCATACAACTTTACCCCTCTTCGTACACGTATTAGATCCTAGGATTTCGAGGCTACCTGAAACGCTACCTGAATAGGCAGATAGAAAACCGAGCTATTTAGCGGTTCAGCTGGAGGGCGTCTCTTTACCGCAACGCTCAATTCAAATGTATGCATGTAGCTACGTTTTACGCAGTCAGAAACTATAACATGCTACTCAAATACAACACCCCAAACGGGAAAGTCCTGCTCATAGTGGCGGCGAATCAATAATTCCCCTACTGCAGAAAGGCTAAGACGCGCGAATGGAGTAAAACTAAGCAGGGTGTTCAGTTTTAAGCGTAAGTGCCTCATAACTGACGCGTTTCGTATCGCATGCTGTCACCAATTGACCACGAATTGCATATATATGTGCATATATGGAGGGTCGAAATTTATATATACACAAGTTGAACAGCAGACTTGCATATGAATGAGGCCTCCTACCGTTTTAGAACGTTATACTATGGCAAGCGAAAAAAAAAAAAAAAAAAAATCTTGTAAATTTTGCATGTACCGTTCGAATGCGTGTAAATTCTATAAACTACACTGTAGCTTCCTATGGTAAATCCAACTTAGAAATTACGAATTAGCCGGCTACTACCCAGCCCGTCTATTATCTGGCTTACTACTTAGTCTGTTTACGAGCTATTATAGCTAGCCTACTTGCTATGTATTCATGTGCCCGTATGTACGGCTGTTTAATACGTACCAGCTAGCTATAACCTATTTTAGTAGACAGGCTGGGTAGTAAGCTGAGTAGTAGGCCAGATAGTTCATAATTTCTAAGTTGGACTTACTATGGGAAGTTACACTGTAGTTTGTGGAATCTGCATATCTATGTACAATTTGCATGCAAGTGATTTTTTGTCACTTTTGAACTTCACACAAGGACCGCCGTACCGCCGAGCCCCACTCAATGCTACTATCGCGAACCTCGGGATGGCATTTGATAGAGTCCGATAACTTTATATACACGAAGACTTTTGTTTATTGATCCCTCTTGCCATGTTTAATCCTGCATTGCCGGGTGAATGTTGGGGGTTTTCAAGATTCTGAAGCTAAGCATATATATATATATAAATAAGCCATTTGGGTCAAATTAGTATTATAATTGGTACAAATGCTTGATTTCCGATCTGCCTAGAACTACGTGTGTTTGCCTTTGAGGCTTCGAGAACATCTACCAGTATACGGGTACTCGGCCCAGTGGTTTAGATTATGTACGATAGAAGATGCTACAGTTAAATGGACTTGTAAAATCGCAATAGGAGCAATGAGGTCCTCAATGCTGCGCCGGCAAGCGCAATATTGAGGGCAAGGCGTCGACAAACTTGCAAGTAAACATATAAACTGACAGTAGAAAGGAAGACGTATAGTTACAAACCTATTAGAATAGAATAGCGAACTGCGGTTATAAAAGTTGGCTCCTAGTCCGCTTTGACACCGGTCTATCGTCATTATCTCGAAGTATCCCATCTGAAGTATAGATGTTCCTTCTAGTGACGATAACCTTTTCCGCGCCGTATCCGTCAGCAATCCCATCATTGTCAACTTCACCATTCCGAATAGCCCTCAATCTCTCCTTTTTCTCAGCTTGTTCAGTCTTTGCCAACTCCCCCATCTTAATCCTCAACTGAATAATATTTCTTGCCATCTCATCCGCTTTCACCTTTGACTGTCTCTTTACCTTCAAATCCTTCAGTTTAAACTTTTGGTTCTCTTTATTCTTCAACGCTACGATTCTATAGTCCCTTAAAATCCTGTAGTTCAAGCGTTCTTTAAAGCTAGCCTTTCGCGAGGAGGAGCCGTCCGCGAAGGCGGCGCCGAATTTGATCGCGGCCTTACTTTTATTAACGGGTTCCAAAGTTTCTCTGGGGATAGTGCTGCAGATGCACTGGGTGTAAATTCCGCCGCAGCGGAAACAAAAGTGCGCTTTGCAACTTTGTTTTTCAAGTATTAGTAAACCTCGATCTCACGTTGGGGTATCTGGGGTGGGATGAATTGGAACACTAACACGCAAGTCATGCTATTACACCCCGCAACCCGGTGAATCAAACGACTGCACTTTGGGCACTGCGTCCACCCTTCCTCCTTAGCGAGACCCCTCAAGGTTTCCGTCTCGGGATCGTCAGGACACAGATCGTTATGCATCTCTTTCCGACAGGTCGTACAAGTCAACTTGTGGCAACCAAGACAATAAGCCGCATCTCTTCCAATATCGCTGAGATGAATCTCCCCTTCACAAGAGAAGCAAGGAATAATCTTCGAGGACTCATGAGTACTCTGAAGTTCTAAAACCGCTTTAATCTCTTCATCCGATAACACAAACGATGTTTCCGAGAGTGGAAGATTCTTGCAGCACTTCGCTGGGTATGCGGTGGGGTTATTGATTACGTATTGAAAGTTCTGACGCAAACAGTCGCGGCAGTGTCGATGCCCACAGACTAGACGCTGAAGCTCGTAACCAAGGAATGTATCGCCACAAATAGTACATTTTGCAGCCTTTTCTCCAGCAAAAGCTCGCTGGGAAGTTTTCCGCTTCGAGGTCCAACCAAGAGTGGCAGCAAGGGTATGTATTGTTTGTCCTGCTTCGGCAGCCGTGGTTGGATCCTTGGCTAGTACTGAAACCTTACTGGTTCGCGAACGCATGATGATACCAACCGGGATGAAGCCAGTCTCGGGAACACAACGCTTCGGTTCTTGGTGAAGGGCTGCTCGATAGAACTGGACTGGAGCTAGTACAGGATCTAGGGGTTCTGTTGTTCCTGAGTTTCTCTGAGAAAGGAACGCTGGGAATGTTACATTTTTTTTCGGTGCATTTATGAACGGGCTTTTATATTTCGAGAAGAAGCCATCCGTATCACTCGCTGGCATTTTGGTGAGTGCTGGATCCTGCGGCTAACTTTCTCGATAGCCTCGCCGAAGAGTCCAACAGTACAAGCAACCCGCACAAGGATCCAATTCCCTACCGGGAACCCCTGCTCACAACAGGCTTTCTCCTCAAAATCCAACAAATATGGTAATATAGCATAAAGATTCTAGCGCCGGTTTTCCTGGAGGGGGTTTGCGAAATGATCACAATCTTACCATCATATGACAACTGTACTTCATAGGGGGTTTTCCCTCCGATATCCCTCTTTATCATGTTGTCGAGGCGTCAATGTCTTGACGTTTTTCTTAACATCGCCAGAGCGCTATCATCTCGACAGCGTTGCTCCAACTACCCTTAATGTTGGGACAAATAACATAGATACGATCGGGAAGGATTTTTTTTTGAATTCTTCGTTTTCTTCAGAAAAGACACCAAGAACAACAACAATAATAAATGAGTACGAAAAAACTGATCGCAATAATTTTGAGGCACCAGACAGCAGCCTCTTCATTACCAGACAGGTGGTTCATCGATCTCGACATTAGTCCACAGAGCCCCGTATAACCAAGGTCGGGAACGTTCTCTCCCCATTTCAAAGTCTTAAATCTTCGGCGAGGCTGGAGAATACTAGAAATGCCTCAGTACTTCGAACACCCAACGGTGGGTCTGTTGGGGTCTCCGAGGGCTGGCGCAAACCCCAGGCATGGAAATACCGGGAAGTCATGCGTTCTAATCTCGACACGAGCATACATTTCCCTAGAGAGGGTAGTGCTGACTTAACAGCGAAAATATAAGGGTTTCTTTGCGTGCTTTAGAACATAGTATCGATTATTCTCATTTAAAAACTGCTGAAAGCATCATTCAAGGAAGCAGTAACTATCTGTATCGACATAAACCAGTAATACGCAGAAGATCATTTTTTAAATAGAAAAATGGTTAGAGTTTGGTTCCGCAAGTTATCGCCACCGTTGCTGCCACCACACCCACCTCTACCGGCGACCTGTCGCTATGAACCGAGGAAATATCGCTTTTAACCTCGTCTTCACCCCTCGGAGTTTAGTAACAACCACACTCTTCAATTCTAACAAAGGAAAAAAGTATATCAGCGTACAATCTTTTCGGGATTAGATAACTAAAAAGACAATCAAAATAAAAAAGGCCACTAGTTAGTCGACTCAGCCTTCCAGTGTTGTAGCGCAGGGTGAGTACCTTTTATCCTCTTCCTTGTGCGAGTGGATACAGGGGATGTATCCTCGGCTTGTTGTCCTTCTCCTTCTACGTCTTCCCTATTCGTGGAGCGAGTAATCTTCCTCTTAGCGAGATTCCTCGTTATCGCCGTCGTAACCGTATTAAAGACGGATCTTTTCCCCTCAACAACCTTTTGGTTTATCCGATTTTTTTGGTTCCCACAGGAATCGGCGACTCCCGTCTTTTTCATTTTAGCTTTCAATTCCAAAAGCTGTGCTCTCAACTCAGCCATTTCGTCCACGAGTTGTAAGGCCCTCATATCTTTCTGCTTTGCAGCTCTAATCACAGTCCGAAGATTGTTAAACCTCATCTGTTTTGTGGCAGATTCCTTCCTATACGTAGGAATCATCCTCTTGTACGCCCATTGGCCACGGACACTGGTACTATCCGCAGTTTGGAAAGATTCTCCAAAGCTAATCTCCTTAAGAGGGATTTTTTGAGAGCAGAGACAACCGTTGCCATCAGAAACACGTATGCATTGTCTGCATCTGTAGCAAAAGTCGGCCCCGCATCTGGTTGGTGGTATCAGGGCGTTAGCGGCGAGAAAAGCCTCTACCAGGCTTGCAGGCATAGTCACAGATGTTACCCGCGTGTACAAGCCGAAATTGAGGAAATAACTTACTGGCAGTGAACGTGATTACACCCTTGATTCTTCTCGACAATTCGGCTACATTTGGGGCATGGGCACCACCCCAACTTTTTAATTGTTTCCTTAAACTCCTCAACACCTTGTGATTCAGGGCAGACATCCTTGTGCATCCCGTTACCGCATACAACGCAGGTAAGCTTCTTACAGTTAGTACAGTATGCAGCGGAATCAGATATCAATGCCGAGGCATCAAATATCTCCTCCTCACAGTAGGCACATGCCATGATCTTAGTCGATTCATAGCGAGCCTTCAATTTGAGGAGTTTCTCTATCTGTGGGTGAGATAAAACGAACGCTGTCGTTGCCAAGTCGAGGGGCTCACAACAACGGGGTGGGAATCCCTCAGGGCAGCTGAGAGCGGTCTCGTAGTTGATCAGGAGACAGTTGTGGCAGTGAATATGGCTACAAGAGAGAGTGATTGTTTGATAGACTGGAAACGTCGCTTCACAGGCGAAACACGTGGTACTTTTCTCCTGAGGATAGGCTGCGGGTGGTTTTGGGAGCTGTGATGGTTTAGGCTTGGCAGACTTTTTACTGGTCCTAGTGCGACCCTTCCAGATTCGATATCTGGACTCCCTCTTATTGGGAGCTTGAATCCATTTCAGATTGATGGCTAGCTGACTGATTTGTTGCTCGAGACGGTTCTTCTCGCTTGTAGGAGCCGGAACAGTCGAAGTAGTGGCTTTAGGCTGCACGGAAGGCGCCATCGTACTCGTGGCCCGTTGGGCTGTTGCCGGGTATTTTATGTGCTCGATGGTCGAGTTAGTATATATTAATGGTAGCGGGAGTTGAAGCGATGAATTTTCTAGGCCCGAGCGAAGCCAGGGTGGACTGTAGTAGTTAAATAAGTACTTCTTTAGAAAGTAACATATCTAAGTATAGCTAGAAAGGCGGGGTCTCCATAGCCATGCGATCTTCGGATTTGCAGCCACGAGGTCGTTCCACGTCGCTCGAGCGGCACCCAGCTTACTATTCGGCCATAAAATAAGTTACAGTGAAGTTCTCCAATCATTCTCCACAAACTACTCTTCCCCTTCGGCCTCTTTGTTCCATCTCAATATACCATTATTGATAGATTCCACAAACTCAGGGTCGAGAGCATCGTCTTCAAATCCAGTATCAGGTTCCCATTTCACCCACTCCTCGGCTCGACTGTCAATCCCGACAAACAACCCAGGAGCCACATCGACTACACCGGATAACTCTCTTCTCTCCGGTGCCCTGTAAAAAACTTTAGCACCACAAACTCTGCAGAACTCTCTAACAACCGTTCCCGGTGTGCTCTCGTAGGACTTCAATGTTCCCTCATTAAATTGCATCGGCGTTCCGTCGTTCCAGAAAAGGTTAGATTTTGGGACATACATCCACGGGTTAATCTCATACCCGGAGCATCGTCGACAAGACTCGCAAGAACAGGGGCTAGCCCTATATTTGGTCCCGATCAACCACCAGAAACCATTGTTTTTATCCAATTTTTTCGGATCTGGGCCTGGAAATTTGGGGTCTGGAAGGGTGAAGTAAAAATCCACGCCTCCGCAGTGACACCTGCATCGTAGCTTTTCGTCCGATTCTCGGAACTCGCTGGTTTCTGCTGCCGCGATAGCCTTTGACTTTGCTTTATATTCTTTCATCGCCGTTTCTGTGACTGTTCCGAGTCCGCCGTTTGCCTCGAGGCTACTGGTACGGTAGTTTTCAATCGCCTTTCCCTTATGCTCGGTGAAGTATGCTCCGAATCCTCCGTCGCCCGTATCATCAGCCCAAATATTCAATCTCTCCACCAAGTCCCCAGTCTGGTTGACAACTCCCGTGGTAACATCCCAGCAGTCGGGCTCAATAGTACACATATGCGCACCGCAAGTTCCACAAAAGTACCTAGGTAGGTGTTCGGATGTCTTGTACTCAACGAGGTTGGATACATCTGGTTTGGGGATACCCAGAGAATTCGGGAATGATATAGCGTTTGCGGTTAGATTGCCTGTTGTGTGGCGGCAGGTGTTGCATTGGCAGAGAGCAGAACGGAGTGGAAGGGCGGATTTGGGGATTTCGATGGCGAATTGGTTAGATTTGCAGTGACAACAGGCGGTGAGGGTTATGGTGTTGGAAGTTTGGGTCGACATTTTGGGGTTTATTCTCAAAGTACTCTGTCTTGTTACTAACTTAGTTGGTGTTTAGAATTGCAGAAGTTTCATGAATGTAGTTTGTTTGAAAACATATCTCTATGCGCCCAACGATGTTAGATTCGTCTCACCATGGTGGTTTGCTGCATGCTTTTTATAGCCAACATTCCTACTATGATATCTCGAAACGTTGGATATCGACACCCAACTCATGACGACACAAATCTGCAGAACTCGACTAAATTAGGAAGGAGACACTTCTGCGTAACGTTATAAGGTTGCTTAGATTATGTAATTGCTGACTAATTCAAATATCAGTGGTGCTCCCTTGGGTTGACCCCGGAGGTTTCGGTAACTCGTTTGGGGGGACGTGTTCGGGCCCTGGAGCTCTGGGGCTCGGGTGAACTGGTTCGTGGCTCCGAGTCCTGAATGGGTCTGTCCAACGAATCGATACCGCGATCGATATTATTGGATTCCTAACCTTCAAATCGTCCAAACAATTGAAAATGTATACATTGCACAACCTCCATCACCATTCCATCTTGCGTAGTACCATTTCTTCAGAATCCTCTTCCTTCAGCAAATACTCCTTCAACACAAAAGCAAACGTCGAAATAGAAATAAACCTGTAGTGATAATCCCCAGTTTAGTCAGCTTCTCGCTATCAGCAGGTGTAATCCGATATACCATTTAAGCAACTTACGCCCAAAGAATAGACCCGCCGGACCCCTCATCCCACTCCCAAATACTATTCGGTATCTTCAGAACCGCTAATCCAATAATGAATATTGGAATATCTCGTATCCCTTGTGCGATCACCATCCACCCTTCGATCTCGCAGCGAACATTGAAAAATATGAAAATAGTCCAGATACCTGTGATTAGAACTGAATATACGCAGAAAACTAAGGCGATGATGGATACTACGTGGTCGAAGGTAGTTTTACTAATGGCGCGTTGTTAAAATATGCTACTAAAACGGCGCTAGTAGGGGAGAGAGGATGAAGATTGCGTACAAGAAAACTTTCGGTTTTCCATAAGAGTACTCCGGTGGGCTTAATATCCAGAAACCCCAGTCCATTAGGAAGATTATACCGTACAGTTGAAAGACGAGAAGAGCGATAAACAGAAAGCGGAAGGGCAGGCTCAGGATCCATCGGAGAAGACGGCTGCTGAAGCTCGTCCTAGTCCTGGGATTTTTGTTTTTGGAAGTATCACCCATTTTGGATGTTATCTTCGGTAGTTTTATAGTTATAGATTGGAATCGATATTTGTATTTGCGTTTGTAGATTAGGGTTATAACGTTAGAACATTGGAGGTTGACTACGAACGGACCAGATAGTATATATGACCTGTCGAATCCGAACATAATTTATAGCACCCCATAACGCTTACAAGGTGGCTTTCCAAAATCTGAATACGTAAGTACACTATACTTATCTCGCGGGCGCAAGAAACCACCAGCCTCTTGGTGCTAAGATCGCCCTACCATTAATGCATTGCACGGCGTCCCCAAAAATCTCGTGGTTTCTTTTGCGTTGTTGTTACAAACTTGGAAGGTTACACACGCCTTCGGGGGATCTTGAACATTAACCTCCGGCTGGGACAAGAATCTTTTCTTTCGGTTTTTGTATTTCAATTTCCGCTGTTTTTGTAACTAATAAATGAATCTTGCGATAGAACTCAAATAGTAACTTTGCATAATTTATGGCTTTCGCGTGGCAGGGAGTGTAGGAGAAAACCAGCGATCCTATCCCGCCGCCGTGCGCGTGCATGATTCAAACCAAGGTACTCCTGTTGATATGTTCGCGTTCGACGAACGTTCGAAATCTACGATAATTATTATTGCGGATCTGGCCGGATTTGTCTTCTTCTTCGCTTATGAAAAGACTCATCTAGTGGACTGTTATCACGAAACCATCTTTTCTGGGGCGAATTTCAGTCTCCATCATCTGAGGCTGGATGGCCAGCGTAGCAACTCCGATTAATCAATGCATTCATCGAATTAATATATCGATATACACTTCATAGTCGCGACATAAGAGCTAGAAACATCGCAAATCAACCACCCAATGGTAAATTATGCCTGCCCAAATATTTGTCATATTCGAAAGAAAACAGAGCACACTTTATGGAAAACTACGTCCGAACAAGGGACGGTATTACTTTTTGCCCACAAAATATCCACTAAGAAGAGCTAGGAGTAGCAGTTAATGCTGGTTGGATGTGACGTTCAAATTTGCCTCTGATAATTGCAGCCAGCCTTTCCATCCCACCAAACCCAAACCCATCCGCCAGCTCCTAGCATACTGATTACAAGATCAAGAGTATAATTTCCTCCCCTACATTTCCCGCTTCCTAGATGCATAGTCAAGACGGTTAGAGTCTTGGGTTCCCTAGCTTTGTCTCCGGTTTGGAGCCCAATAAACGGCAACTTACAATGCAATGGTATAAAAATAGAGAGTGGACAGGGGACGCAAGATGGCCTTCAAGGCCGCTTCGTGCTCGAAAGCGTCTTTCAAAAAATAAAACAAAAGTGGGCTGGCTTTTGTGAATCTATGATTACTATTAAAGAACTAGGCATGGCGGTTCCTAAGTTGAATCCCTATGATGCTAGAGATACGACGTCCAAGTCTTCTCCCCTCGGTGTTGTTCCCCTCAGTTGTGCTAGAAATAATGTCGAAAGAGGATCCCCCTCTATCGCTGCTTAGCGTTAGAAGAACATCGCTGCTCCAGCTGCAGTTAGCAATAATACTTAGGGCCTCCTTCTAATCCATTCATTTGAGAGGAGTACCATAATGATAATCTTCCAATACCCCCTTCGCCCATGGTAGGGTAATAAAACCCTTAATATCTCTTTCGCAGATCAAACGGTTGACAGTATTGCAATTTTACCCGCCCTTACAGGTACCACTTCCCGAATGATTAGTCAATCTAGCGAGCGTCTTGAAAGTTTTGTGGTATATTTCCTCTTTCAGCAATGATGTGTCGCAGTGCAGATATATTTTTTTGAAGATTTTTGCATGTGAAATCTTTTTAGTACTTGGGGCAATTAAAGATTTCCTTGGTATTGGGATTGGTATCCTTTCCCAAACGGGTTGAGAGACCTGTGTGGCCGCGTACGGCTTCACGTTCTTCTAGATGGCTCTCGAAGATGCTCTCATTGCAACAATCTTCCTGGCATGCAGTCGAACAGCTGAAAGGGGCGGTCTCGAACTTTATATAATTAATTAGACTCGACTCACAGGGTCTATGTTTGGAGATGGCAGCGGCCCAGCCCCTGAAGCTTTCTTTTGGTGCCAGGGTATGAAGACGAACTTCTCCCCGTCATTATCCCCGTTGCAGATGGGTACAACGGTCCTAGGGTCCTAAGACCCTGACTGTCAAATGAACACGAGCGTTGTTAAGGTCTAACGTCAAATCTAGTTAGTGCCTCGCTTCAGCCGCAGTAGAATGCATGCAAGCGTTACGCAACGCCTCAAAATATAAAGTTCCGTATCTCAGACATGTTGACACCCCAAATGCCAAGCTTAGTACGAAAAGCTTTCCAGCTGAATACCAAGCCTGTCACCATTTCACTACCACTAAAGAACGATATCCAGTACAATACGTTTATTTTCGGGCTATGTACAAGTATATCTACCCCTTTGATAGATGCAGAGCCGAAAAAAAAACACTGATGCCAGTGATTCACCAACAAGGGACACAGTCCCCTCCCGCAGGAACGTGTGCCTGGGCCCGTCAAACGGGGTATCGGGAGGGGAGCCTACCGACGGTGCTAGTAAACGAGGTAAATAGTGGACCCGCAAAATACATGTACCATCCACGTATGCAATCCCTAGGTACCTTATTCGTGGGATCTCAATACCAGAGACCCCTTTAAGAACCTTAATCGCATTCACGCTAGCATTTATAGACTGTCGTAGCTATGGTAAGAACGCAATTAGACATACCAAGGCTCGCGTGGCGTGATATTGGTAACTAAGTTCTTTAGCTTCCTTGATCTTCTCTACCCGTTTCTCTTGAACCTACCGTTGAGTTTGGTCCTCGGCATACCGGCAAATCTCCCCACAGGATAGGGACGCTCAGGCGTGCACCCTTAGGTGATCTAAAGTGTAATTCGATGAAAGTGCAATAAGCCAAAGCGGTCCTAGACTTCCTCGAATCGAGACCCAGAACCATGGATAACAGCAGCGTTTGGTTACACACATTTCGTTTGAAATCGGCTATCGGCATGAAGGTTAGACGCTAAGATGCGTGTGCATCGATGCGTATCCACTCTGGCACGGCTGCAGAACTAGTGCAAGATAGCTAGTCGATCGAGATTCTCGTGGGGTTGAAGTTCGAGATCACTTTGGTAACCGTAGAGTTTTACGGAAGTCCCAGGATAAACTGCCTCCAGTATAATTATTAGTATTCAAAGAATGAAAAACTGCAAGCTCTGTAAATAGTGCTTTGGAGGTTTTTTTGTGTTCACTCACACGTTCTATGTGGCGTCGTGGTGCACGGTGGCGCTAATTTGGGGAGCTGAACTAACGAAGTGGATACCAAACGATCAAAAATCAAGAGGCCTTACGAAACAGTGTAATTTGCGTAGCGATATTTGCTCCACAGTCCCTCGGCGAAAAATGTACGCTTTGATGCAAGATCTAGATATAACGCTCGGATATCGAGAAACAAGCTTCTGGCCAAGGGGGTTATTAGATACGATAAGTCCCGCTCAGTATCCACTGATATGGGCCCATTATTTCTTGATACCATATCAAGTCCTTTCCCAAAGGCTTTGTGTCGAATAATACCGGACCTAGGGCCACCATCGAGTTTACATAGAGGTTGAATTTCTCAAGTTCTCCTCCTAAACGTTTACAGACAGTAGTCTACGGCGCTTGATTAACAGCCGTATACCTTGAATAACAGCCCTTCCGATGTCTACACCAACGCCCACAGCCGCGCCATTGGATCCTGCTTATGCTGCAGAAAACAGGCAGCCATTATTCTATGGCATCGTATTCGGACTTCTAACCTGCTCTTTGATCGTTGTTGGCTTAAGGTTAACTCCTAGCACTCTCCTGTTTTTGGCTTTATCAATACGGAACTACTTAACTAACCCGAGCTACCACGAATAGGTTCTATTGCCGTGCTATTATTATTCGAAAGATAGGCCTCGATGACTGGCTGATTTTAGCGGGATTGGTTCTCGCCTGGATTTTCGGGATATTTAACCATTTCCATACAGCATATGGTCTTGGTAGACATATTGAGGTTTTCGTAAGTCCGGAAGCCCCATCAACTAGGTGATCTGTAGGAGTTGAGGAACTTTGGTTATATGTTAGGCGGTCTCAATTGCATGGATGCTAATGTTTCATTCCGTGTTAATTCAGGATTTCGACCAACTGGTGCCATTTTTCAAATCTTGGTACGCTTACCAAGTATTGTATCCGATTGTTCTCTGCCCAATAAAATTATCCATATTGGCCTTCTACAAGGGTATCTCGCCCCAGAGAAGTTATCAGATTGCAGTATGGTCAACCGTCGGATTGGTGATGGCGTATACAATAGCTGCATTCTTCGTTTATGTGAGAAAAACACCTATCCTTATCGATGAAGAGATTAAGAAAAGAATTTGCCTCTCTAATATACCAACAGGTTTTTGAATGTCCGAATCCTAGTACTGCGTGGTCGACAAGTTTTCCAAACGGCTGCATGGATCTCCCTGCTCTCTATTATGGTACTGCTTCAGCAAACATTCTCACCGATATCGTAATATTGGTTCTTCCAATTCCGGTTTTAATGAGCCTACAAATTCAAAAGCGGAAACGAAGTAAGCAAACCCACGCAGGGTGTCAGCGCTCTGATGCGGCCGGTCCACGAGATCAAAGCAAACCCTTTGTACTGTCTTAGACATTTTACTAACGCCCAACACTGATAGTTGCTTTAATTGGAATCTTTTTCGTCGGGTTTCTTGCAGTATTCGCAAGTATCAGTCGTATCTGGGCGATTTGGCTATTTCAAAATAGCAAAGACACTACCTGGGATTCAATATTTATTTTGATTTTCTCAAACATCGAAATCAACGTTGGGATAATTACCGCATCATCTCCGCCTCTTCGACCGCTATTTAAGGGAGTCTTCAAGTCCTCTTCTTATGGACGTACGTACGGAAAGAGCGATATGTGGACCGGCAGATCAAGGCCCAATGGCGGTGTGCCATTGGGCTCCATAAACGACGGTGTTCCTCTGGGCACGCTGAACGGTGGTGGGGAGAATAAACGACATATCAACATTATTCATGGAGGAAGGGAAGGGCATCAAAGGAATGAAAGCGAGGAAGACATAATCGCCAAGAACTCGAATGGTATTGTACAGACGAGAGAGATCACTGTTACTATAAATAACCAGCACAGCACCGAGTCGTTGTCGGTTTAAACCGGACTCCGAAATACATATGGTACCGGTAGTAAATCAGTCGCATAATCCCGGACTGATACGCATGGAAGTAATAGATTAATAATTTCGCACATAGTTAATGAATGTTTAACTGCTTGATACAGCATAAACTACATGCATCGTCGCATCAATGAAAATGCCGTTTTAAATTTTATTTCCCAAACAAGTACCATTCCGCGAACCATACCCAAAACGCACATAAAAAATATTCCATAACCATATCCACCCCGGTCTCGTAAACCAGTCTTGACGAAGCAGAACACATCCACACAATATAACCCCCAAAATCCCTACAAAGTCAACCCAATTAAACCATCTGATCATGATCGATCAACAAAGCCGTCTCCGATTCTGAGTCATTCCCATTCGCAGCCCCTTCCCTTGCCGTGTTATCGCCACCCTCATTTTCGGCCGGCGTATCATCCTCCTCGTACTTCTTTTGTGCAATCTTCAAAGCCTTTATGATTTCCTCCTTCCTTTCTTTGATAAAGTAAATGAACATCCTGACAAGCGACCACCTAGCCCACCCCACAATTAGTTATCACTCTCTCCAACAGAAAGGAGTGTATCGCGGACAAAACTTACAAAGCCAATCCACCCACCAAAAGCACAACTGTGCAACCAATAATGAATTGAATCAAAGGAGGACCACGGTAATACCCCCCACCGAATTGCCAACTCATTTCACGAATAACCTCTGGTACCGCTATAACGATGAAAATTATCGCGGCCAGCATCCAGGGGACTGATCTTGCGAGTTCCATGAAGATGAATAGTTTGTTACGAGGGAGAGATTTGTTGTAGTAGATGCATAGGAACCAGATTGTGGAGTTCCAGAGGAATGCGACGGTGTAGACGAGGCCGAGGAGGCGGAAGCTAGTTCCTTATTAGATCAACAATCGAAAAAATGGGGGTATGATTACAAGACCAGATAGAATCAATAAGAAGAAAGTGTCGAAACTTACACCTCAAAGCTAAACTGTGAATTATAGTACCCAGCACCGAAGATAAAGAACACAAGACTAGTGGCACCAATACACCCTTGAAGAACTAATCCAACCCCAAGGAACCCCCGGAGACGCTTCGACGGATGAAAAATCTCCTCGTCATCCGGAACAACATTATCAGGTCTGGGAGTTTGCGATTCCATGGCTATCATTACTCGCGAGATGTATAGGTCCATGTACCAAAAAAATGGCCAAAGAATACGAATGGGTGAAAAGGTCGCGTTTATATAATCAGCGAAGTGGGATGGCCTGACTGGCTGATGTAATGTGCTTATGTGGAGAAAGCGGGAGAGGAGACTGTGGCAGCTAGGGTGTGGGCGTTAAATATACGACGAAAGAGGACAAAAGTGCAAAAGTGTATCCTTTGGCCGGGGGTAAGAGACGAAGTAAGTAACGAAAGGAAACGCGGCGACACAGTGCAGCTGCTTGTTAGTTACGTTGTTGGTTTATGCAAGCAAGGGAGCTGGATCCTGTAGGTTGGTGACCAATCCGGTGCTGGTACGTACAAGTTCCGAGCCTTGCGATTCAAAGGCTTAAAAGATCAGATTTTTTCAAATTACAGCTCAAAAGTTGGGATTTTGAAATATACCTCTGAAGGTCTGGTATAGCTTGTATTCGCGTACTATAGCACTAAAGTAATATATCACAAACGTGGGATGATCTGGGGTGCTACATTTCCGCCAACTGCCGAAACTAGCTACAACCAATACGAGAAGCTTAAGTACAACATCCTAACTCAAGATCAAATAACTACCTTGGCATTGAGCCGCACCACTTCTCTTTGGGACACCGTTTGTGATATTCTGGAAGATGATATCTGGCAACACCGAAAATTGGCTGTATCGGTATAGGATATCGATATCGCGATATCAAGGTGACTCAATCCCCAATATCAGCCTCGGTGCCACAATATCCACCAAAACTCCTTGTCGTAGATAATAAAATTAGGAGTCATATATGCTGCCAATCCGTACGCTATAGAAAATGACAAATATATGAAACTTGAAACGGTGGAACCATAAAGACAATTGGACTAAAAAACACACCAAATGCACATTCGGAAAGTAAAAGGACACAGTAAACAAGAACAAGAAGAATTCGGGATCAAAGTTAGTGATATCCATCAGAGTATTAGTATACATGATATCAAGGGCAGTGGTGGTAAAGAGGGGACCAATCAGGGGGTCAATGTGGTAAATGATAACGTATCAAGTAACGGCTTTGCCAAAATATGAAGACAAGGAGTATACGGTAAGCCTCCGTAACGGAGAACCGACTGTCAAAGGTAGGAAATCGGAGATACCACAAGCGTAGAGTCCAACGCACCATCTTTTGATGACGTAAATCCAATGGCAGGAATCCAGACAAGTATTTCAAAGAACTCGGCGGCGATATTCTGCATCAGGGGGGTAATCATGATAAGGGTCGTTGTGAATGGTGTTCTGAAAATCGAATTTGGGCATTGGTGTCGTCCGGCGACGCCCTTGACCATCCTTGCTGACCCAGATGATATCTTCTTCAGGCGGTATTTCCCTTTTCCGCAACATATCTACAATGCTCGGTTTGAGAGGATCTGGTCGCGGCTGTTCCCCAGCATTATCATTCGTATCAGTGACATGTTGGCCACTACCGCTGCCGCCTTTCGCCCAGAAGCTCTTCCACAACCGTTTGAAAATACCCTCCTTGTTCTTGGTACCCTCGGCGTTTTCATCTCCAACTTTCTCGCTGCGATCGCGACGGCCAAATTTCCAACCTTTGCGTTTTTTGACCAATGGTTTCGGCGCTTCGTCGGTTTTGAGCTTGAAGATTTGAAGGGTATATCCCTTCTTCCACTCTTCCTTCTTATTCTTCTTCTTGATCTGATACAAACGAACCAGGCGCCTGTATCGTTCATCCGCCAACACTTCTATCAGCTCCGTTATATCTCTCTGCGGCATTAGGAAGTGGAGCTGGTGAAGTTCGCCCCAGTAATGAACTTTCGCCTTCACATCAGCGTAGAAGAGAGCATTCATGTTCTCCTTCAAAATCCTCGGAGTGGAGAGAAGGATTACGACGGTTAAATTCATATATTTCTCAACCTCAGAGATACGACGTTCGAGGTTCCATTCTTCCTTACGCGCAAATCGGGCCGCCCCGCCAGCGGTGAATGCGAGTTGGGCCCTATCAAGAGGCTTAAGGCGCGGTCGGACGTTTTCGTTGTCCGGGCCGTTCAAATATCTCTCGCAAAGGTCAAGACATTCATCGAACCTTCTGTTCAGTTGAAGTTGTTGGGTACGTCGAACGGTGTGGTGTAAATGACTCAAGGCGCGATCGAGATCAAATCCACCGAGGAGCCCACAACCAGGTTCTTGAGGCTTCATAATGGGATCCACGCTAAATCTTTCCTCGATGCCCTTGATTTCCCCCAGGAAAGGAAAACGGACGGGAAGGTTATCTTCCTATGGGGCTTTGTTAATAACATTTAACATTATAGGATTTACGAAGGCGTACATACAATGTTTATGTTGTTGTTAGCCATTGCGACCCTGGCTTTGAACTTTATATCAGGTTCCGGACCGGTGCAACCTGGCCACTTGCAATATTCCTCACAAGAACCCCAAGGAGTATCCTTGGCACCTCCACAGAGGTAGAATCCGATGTGTAGACCCTTCTCGTGAGCGTCTTGGAGCTGAAGTTGTCGGAGCTGTTGGTCTTGCTCTTCGTTCTTTTCCTGTACTTCTTTGACCCTTCCCTGTTCCTGTTCGAATATGGCGGTTTGCTTGCAGAGGAATCTGATGTGACCCTCGATGACTTTCTTGTATCCGATTTGAGCTGTGATTGTTCGAAGGGTTGGGTGTTGGTTGATCCTCTCTCCGGGATAGAGATAGAACTTTGACCTTTTATTGTTCTTCTGTCTCTTTGGTTTTGAAGAAGTTCTCAAACTCTTGGAGCCGGATTTTGGCTTGGTTGGCTGAGGTTCGATAGGAGCCCTTTTATAAGAGTAGGATCTCTGTCCAAGTTTCCTGGTGATGGATCTAGCCTTGATGGAAAACCTATGCGTAGCCTTCCTGCGAGGCTGTCCAATCTTTTGATTGACCCTCCACCTATTGAACTCCCTGGTAATCTGGATCTCAAGAATGTCTCGGTAGTCCTGTTTAGGTGTAGGTCTTGGTTCCCTGATGTCCTTCCAGTACTTCTCGTCGTCGACGGAGAAGATGGTAATGGGGGGTTGTTCTACCTCTTCAGTAGGCTCGGGGTAGGTATCGTTATCGTTACCGTCGTCTAGCTTTCCGTAGCTCCCCAGGGGTTCATGGGGCGTTGTAACGAAGGTGTGGGATTTGCGTGAATTGAGGATAGGCATCCTCACGCTTGTGTTTCAGATGGTGTAACGATGGAATGGGTGACGTTAGGGAGAGGTAGAAGGAAGGAGGGTGGGATGAAGAGGTGACGGAGGTGAAGACGCGTTGGGGCTGGCAGGGCGTTTAGGATGAGGTCATGGAGCTGTTGCTATGCTGAGCTTCAATAAAAATGCTTGACTCCATAGGGAGAGTTGACAATGTGTTGCAGTGTTGTATTTTGCACCTCTATCCAAAAAGGGAAGTTATCGGCTAAACATTCCATCCTTGTGCCGCAGCTTAAGCTTAACCACGCATTTACACGGTTCAGTCCTCCATTGCATATACCAGCCTCGCATCTATATAAGACATATAACCTCATACTCCAAAGACAGGACATCTAGGGGTATGGACCGGTTTCGAGAGCTCGTCTCGAAGCTAAACGTTGGGGATCTAAGTCGGACGAGGTATGTTACCCCAAGTTCCGCTACCAAGATGCAAACATGCTGACGAAGCTCTCTAGAAGCCCCAGCCCACAGCCTCCACCCCCAGAGCGCATAGACAAGCTCGAGAAAATGTATGAATCTCTGGTGTATAAGGTTTACACAATTATACTGAGCATTTGACACCATAGTATCGAGCAGCTGCCTGCGACGAAGGCTTTTGTTGAAAGGTCCGAAATCCAGTCTCCACTTTTTGAACCTTGAAGTCCGCGGGTGGTGCTAATGCATGTATAAAATACAGTCTCCCTCATCACAAAGTAGCGAAACAAGCGGCTGAAAATGATAAGAAAGCCGTTGAAGCTACACAGCTACTTCACCGTGTAGATGATCTCGTATGTTCTGTTCGAACCCAAAAGAATTCGAAAGAAGCACAGAAACTGAGAGTCTAGATCCGATCTCATGTCACGGCGGCCCACGATCTCCGGAGATATGTGGAAGAGATATCGAACGTGAAAGCCCAGATTACGGTTGCGAGGGAACAAGCTTGTATGAGAATATCCATTCGAAGATGATACGGAAGTGCTAGCATTCTAATCGTCCGACTCCAGACTCGCTTCACCAACAACTCGTCGAAATCGACCGTGAGCTCAACCAAGCCGAAGCAGCTATTTCCAACGTAGAGCTCGACCGACTTCAGCAGGTTGAAGATGCTATATTTGAGAACTACGCGAAGGTGAAGAGGTAATGACCATTAACACCAAATATTCGACTTTAATACCGGAATTTCTAACTGGTATCAGGGCGGAATTGGACCGTAAGAAGCAAGAGTATGCTGAAAAGCTCATATCATTCCAACGGGATCGATACACCGTATCCCAAGACTTTGGACGACCGAGATCAACTTCGCGACCTACCGTCCTTTCAAGGGGACCTTCACGGCCTACCACATCACAGAGCTCGCAGACAGCGATTGGAGTGGAAATTCAACTGGATGAAAGTGCCCATTCGAAGGGACTAGACGACTTTCTCGGGCCTGAGGATATGCTTGCACCTGTGAAGGAACCAGATACGACTAGTATCAAATCGACGGAGCCAGCAGAGCCAAAGGAAGTGAAGCCGAAGGCAAAGCCAAAGAAGTCGCCGCGGATTACAAGGCCAGGCGTGCTACCGACCAAATCAGCACCAGCAAGGCCAAAAATCGACATAATGGCCGACGAGGATTTCTTAGATTGAGATCTTGAAGCCATCAAACCTTCAGCTTCGGTTTTTTTGGGGGTGATTTTCTAGCATCCGTATGCGCCACAGTTACTTCCCACTAGCCTCACTACTTCACAACCACCACTACACCGCCACAATCCACAACTTTCAATCCCCCACCAATGTCCACCGACACCAATGATGCCACCTCGATAACCCGCCATCCGCGGCCCCCAAAGCCTCCAAAGCCTCACCCATCAATCGCCGCCCTCTCTGCTTTCCTCTCGACTTGCCCACCAACTACATCTCCACCCCCACCACTCCCCTCCAAACTCCGCTACGACATCTACGGCCCCCTCCTCCTTCTCCCACCAACCTCACCACTCACAACCGAACCATGGAGCGGCTATATCTCCTCCCTCCCTCCATCAACCCAATCCTCCCTTTACGCGTCCCTCGCTAAGTCTATAAACACCACACACATCGCAATCAACGCTCCCATCCCCGCTAAATCCACGGACGACGGAAACTTAATCCGCTCTCCGCAAATAACACCCCTATACGGCACCTTCGGCTCCTACGATTCCACAGAGTTCGACAGCGTATTCTGGACCTCTACCTCCCAACACGGGATATTCCAGACATGGTGTCCTTTACATACGATGTTTTCACGAGGGAACATTACCGAAAAGGCTAGGATTTATGAAATCGTCTCCCGTCAGTTGGAAGATACTAGTAGACCTAGCAGGGGAAAATCAACAGCAGCGGTGGATTTATTTGTGGGAATTGGATACTTTGCGTTTAGTTATTTAAAGGCTGAGGTTGATGTTGTTTATGGATGGGATATTAATCGTTGGAGCATTGAAGGGTGTAGACGTGGGGCTGTGGGGAATAAATGGGGGGTTAATGTTGTTACTACTACCGCCGGTGAACTTGAGGGTGTGGGGGAGGAAGAAGAGGGGGAAAGGTTGGTTATTTTTGAGGAGAGTAATGAGTATGCACCCACGCGGTTAAGGAGGATTAAAGAGAAGATGAAAAGTGAAGGGAGGGAGTGGCCGCATGTTATGCATGTGAATTTGGGGTTATTACCGACCAGTGAGGGAGCTTATAAGACGGCGTTGGAGGTGTTAAGCTTAAATGATGGTACTGAGGATTCTTGGGTACACGTTCATGAAAATGTTGCAAAGAGCGATGTTGAAGATATGAAAGCTGGGATAATAAGGAGGTTTGAGGATCTGAGAGTGGAAGTTGGGATGATGATGATGGGTGAAGTGGAGGTTGATTGTGAGCATGTGGAGTTTGTGAAGAGTTGGGCGCCGGGGGTTTGGCATTGTGTTTTTGATGTTAGGATTGGGAGGAAGAGAGCTGTGGATTTAGGGTGAGATATCGATAGGTGTATATACAAATTCGACCCTATTAAAACATCGCTGGTAGCTTGTAAAAAATATCGCCGGAAGAAAAAGACGGCGATGTCATCCTGTAATCATTAAAATTTCATAACCCATTCAGGAGGCAAAGAGACAAGAAAATGAAAATAAGAAAACGGAATCCACACTAGAAAACTACGTGTTACTATATTACTATCCGCCCATATGTCTCCAAATACTCTGCTGAGCCATCGCACGTCGTTTAGCACGTTCATCTAGCTTTCGCTGTCGTCGTACCGAGATTTTAGTCATTGGTGGGGGCTGTGTTATTGGTAGTGGTCGTGGTCGTCGCGAAGTTCTTTTCGGAGCTTGGGGGGTGTTAATTGTGGTTGTACGAGTGACGGTGGAGATTGTGGTCCGCGAACCGGGGCTCATCATCGACTGCTAGTGGTGATTGCCGTCTGCGCGCTGGACACGGAATTTCGAGGGGATGTTCTTTTCGATGATTTGGAGGGTGCCTTCTTTGGCCCATCTTTCGGCTTCTGCGTAGTCTTCTTCGTGCTGGTTTTGGGTACGACTGTTAATATCTATTTTTGATATTTGGGGGATATAAGGTGGTTAAGGGAGTATGTAACTACCTTCTTGAAATGAGCGATATCCTCAGGATGATTCAAGTCCTCCTCATGAACATCGCCATCACCATGATACTTTTCAAAATGATGAATCTCATATTCATACTCATCATCACCATGATGTCCAGTTCCAAACCCAAAATCCGGTAATTTCCTCCCATCGTGGATCGCCGCCTCAAATTCATCCTGTGTGATGGCAGAATCGGAGTCCAGATCCATGAGTTTTAGAACCTCGTCGACGATGTGGTCGAGTTGATTGTCGGGAATTCGTCGACCTTCGTGGCCGGTGTCATCGTAAAGGTGGCCGGTGTGAGGGTTTATGCCGTAGGTACGGAGGATTTCGTTGCGTGTCCAGGTGTGCGATTGGTCGAAGTCGTGGAGGTGGAAGAAGGAGGCCGGGTCGAACTCGTCGAAGTGGTGCTCCGCTGATGCAACAGAATGTTTAGAATACCACTTTGGATATAGATATACTTAAGTAAGTAGTTAGTATAGAGAATGGACATACTGATCATGTGGTCAGTGGCCCAGTCGCCGGTGAGCTTTTTCTCATCGCGGTGAGGACCGGAGCCATGGGCCAGGACTCCAGTGGTGGCGACGGAGAGGGCGGAAAGGACGAGGATTACAGCCCGCATTTTGTACCCGCAAAACTCGAGTTGACTGTGAAATAGTGGAGATCCGGAATCAATTCAAGGAGAGAGAAAGAGGAAAGGATGAAGGCGAAGGTGAAGGAGAAGAAGAAGAATTGAAGTCTCGCCCGGGGTGGTGGTGGATAATATAAGATAGCGCTCAGGCCTACTCTTGTGCGAGCATGTTCGAGCTTCGAGAACACGCTGTTAATGAGCCAATCCGGATCTTGAACAGGGTCAATTGGCCAATCCAGGGCGTCGGAATCGCCACTGCAAGGAACATGACATCTATATCTTACCTTGCATGGGGGTCCAGCGAGTTAAGTTAACTTCCGGTTGTTTCGAAAGCAGCCTGAAACGCATGCGGAAGGTCGACTGCGGCAAACGTTCACTTGCTCCGACACCACTACATATTGACTTAGAGNGTGGATAGACTAATTATAACCCCGGGGTTCTGTGACCTTAGTCGAAGGGATCCACTTAATATTTGGGGAATTAAGTACTTAGTTCTATGCATTTATTCCACTTCTATATATTTTATCATATATCTATGCTTGATAAACTAGCTTACCGGACTACGTGTGAAGGCAACGCATTAACTCACACAGATCCCGCCGTCTTGATTATTTGGCAAGGCTATAAGCCAATTTATAGATAGTAGATTTATACGTCTGAGTGCCTCTTCTTCTTCTTCGGCGTGGGCGACGGCGTATCGGGCTTCGAAGCCATCCCCAAACTATGCACCGCCCATTCAATCCGATTACTCAGTCGCCTCGACTTTTTTGCGCATACTACAAGTATGAAATCAGTATATATGACGATGCAAATTTATAGGAAAAGAGCGGAGGCATACCTCTACAAACACCCTTCTTGTTCTCGGTACTCCGGTTTTTGCATCCCGTGTCCTTCTTGTTAGCATAGGAGCAGTCAACAGACTCGTCTTCTTCGAGTTGGGTGGCATCGCAGTGGGTGCATTCGAGGTAGACTGTTTTGCACATTGTTAGTACGGCCTTACCGTCCTTAGAAAGTTTATCGTAGTCTAGAGGTTAGACGGGTGTGAGTTAGTTTATCGATGTATCTTAAGTACTATCTATATGTTTAGAGGTCTCAATTAAGCTTGTATCTCAGTTCTTCGTGAGGTTTGGAGAACTAATTGTTCTTAAGACCTATACGAACGTGAATAGTTGGCCGGAAACGCCATTCTTAACAATAATCCCGGAATTGAGGCCGGAAACATACGAGTTCGTGATAATGGCGCACGTATATTAGGGTGGAATAGGCCGCATGGTAACCATGGCTTCGTACAAATTTGGTTCGAGATTGGCTGTATTGGAGCATCAAAGTCGTTTCAAAGTGCAGGAGCCGAGGCATGGAAAGTGTTGCGGTCTGCGTTGCGACGATAGTACTCGTCGACTCAGACTCACGATCTCGACGCCACAGACCTTCCATCCTCCTCTCCTCTTCAAAGGCATCCTCCTCACAACATCGGCCTCGCACAATGATCGAAGTAACTTGGTAAGTAAATATAAATCCCCTTTCCTCGTAAATCTACTCTCACTAATCTGAATATCGTCTCTTAGCAACGACCGCCTCGGCAAAAAAGTCAAAGTGAAGTGCGAACCCGACGACACCATCGGCGACTTCAAGAAGCTGCTGGCCGCCCAGATCGGTACCTCCCCCGAAAAGATCGTGCTCAAGAAGTGGTACACGACGTTTAAAGACCATATCACTTTGGGCGACTATGAGATCGGAAACGGAAGTTCGATTGAACTGTAAGCTTGGTCTCCGCCCTATATGTTGTATGACTCGTGTGCGTGTGCTGACTGGAGTCTGTGATGATTAGGTACTATAGCTAAACGTCTACGACTTCTATGAACGAGAGAACGAGCGAGTAGGTGTTATGTAGGAGGATACGAGATATCTTGAGACTGCTTGAAGGGAGACTGAATGTTATAATGTTCATATCAATATCATAGACAGTACTGGCGCAAATGGAGTTTTCGATATTATGACCCACCTTCCAGTATGCATACGCATACCAACTTCACCAGACATCAACATTATCCATCTACGTAGGCCCCAATAAGCCCCCCATTCATCACCACCTGACCCATCGCCATCTCGTACCAGCTGACGAAGCCGCCTACGTTATCGCCCTTCAAGGTGCGACCAGAGCAAAAAAGGGCGGCGTCATCTGCGTGCCAAGACATAGCTCCACCTGCCTGCAGCTGTGGTGCTTCCGTTGCGAAACCCAAAGCTTGAAATAAAACCCATCTTTCCCGCCTTTTTAAATACTCCACATTCCCCCACCGCGTATCTCTTTTAACTTCATTATCGCCCACCCCCACTATCACACCTTTTGAGACGGGAAACTCTGGTTGTTGGGTATCGCCGATTCAATTAATAGGGCTTTTCGTTGGACACCTCACCCCGCTTCGATACTCCCGCACGTGCGCCGTTTCATCGAGTTAATACACCATGGATCTCGGACAGGCATTGTAGGCTTCTCGTAAAATAGGCCCTATTTCGATGGCAACTAGCTAACATGACCAACCTCATCACAGTCGCATTGCAAACTTGGCCGTCGGCGGGCTGATGGTATTCGGAGGTTCGTCGGTTTATTCGGTTTTCTGCGCTACGTCGACTCTTGGAGGAGCTATTTAGGGTGCTGATAGACGTTTACAACATAGGAATATCCCAATTCTTCGACTTTACGACGCAGCATCTTGTTCTTGGTATTTATATCATTGTGTTCGGCGCTGGTAAGGCTGATATATGTCCGATCATAGTGCGATAGTCGACGCTAACCATGTGCACTTTAGCTACCGCACTGCTCGGTATTACTCCACCATATCCCTCGATAAAATGTCGGAAAAAAAAAAAATAATAATAACAACCCCGTCTAACATTTATTGCGCTAGAATTCCAAATCCCACCACCGGTCAGCCGTTACGCGAACTTTATGTTCTCGTTCATCGGACGTGGAGCTTGTATGTCACTTCCATCACCGCCGCTACCTACCATCCCATCCACCATGTCAACTCCACGCTAACATAAATGCTATAAATCAGTCTACGTCTTTGTCGGAACGATTATGTACCATAAGGCGTGGTACAGCTGGATTCCCGGCAGTATCATTGGACTAGTCGGACTCGGATATATTGGGTGCGAATTTGTACCGTCGATAGAGCCGCCAGAGAATATGAGGGAGGGAGGGTATGATGGACTTGGTGAGACTGTTTAGAATGGATATAAAGCTGGATGGTGGGTATGATAAAGCAGAACCCAAGATGGGTGACATGAATGGGAAGGATGGGAAGGATGGTAAAAGGTATGGCGGCAGAAATGGGGGTTTTAAATACTATATTTTTTTCTGTATTGTAAAGCAAACTTGCCACGTTGCAATTGAACTGGTCTGGCGATGGTAATGTTGTGTTCCGTTTCAACTAATGTTTTATTAGTCGATGGCTATTTTCATTACTTTTGTGAGGTTTTGGGAAGCGCTGCGGCGGGATTCGTTGGTTTGATAGAGAACTTGATGACTTATTGGTGATGTTGGCTGCCAACTACAACTATATGGAATCAACGGTTTGATACCAGCTATAATACTAACTAGTGGCCTCGAATCCAGGCGCTCGAGGCAGAGCGTGTTAAGCATTATAATATTAGTACGGCTCGGGCCGTTACCAGCGTTTTAAGATGATATGTCAATCTAGACTGCAGATAGCGTTGATGAATGATAGGCATGGGAGATACAGATTGAGCAAGCGGAAAGACCTCAGCCCAACGGCTTTAATACAGCTATACTTGAAAGACAATAAGGGGAGAACTCTGATATTGTCGCTCCCTTAACGATAGGACAAGACAGTCTCGTAACCGGAAAAGACTTTGTCGTGCTTACAGCATTTAAGCTTGTTGAAGAGGTAGAAGGGTTGTTTGGAGGAGGAGTTTGTATTGACACTAACTAACACAGGCCGAAAAATCATGTATGAACAAAAAACGACAAGCAGCGCAAATCTGATTAAAAACATGGTCAGAATACTAGCCCCAATTATAAACTAAGGCGCTCCAGTGAATTGACCAAGCCTTTTCAAGAAGGGCAGATTTTCGCACATGTTTGCAATTTGGCTTCAAAGACGCTATGTTTAGGGAGATATCTAGATAGAAATAATCACTTTCATCCCAGTGAGGCCCCCCGATCGAAGGTATACTTGCTCACTATCGAAATAGCTTTCTCCTCGAGACGGGGGTAATTGAAAACCATACAGTCTTTCATCGTAACGAACTCGTCGATTTCGTTGGCGATCACCTCATATTCCTCTTTAGTAAACTTGTTCGCCTCAAAGTCTTGAACTGTCAGCTGCGTACGCCCATCTTCTACCGCTTGAACCGCCGCCCGATAAGTTACTATTGTAAAGCAACATAGAAACTTGGTCCAGGTAGAAATTTGATGCCTCTTCAGGGCCCAAAGAGCAACACCGCCTCCGGCAGCAGAAACGAAACCAATCGCTACAGCTCCAAGCGTAGCACTAGCAATCCCAACCGCAGCCTCATCGACGATGATGGTTTCCATGGCAATGGCAGCTACAGTCGCTAAACCAGTACCAGTCACTCCGGTCCCTGAAGCAAGGAAGTAGTTGCGTCCGACGATCGCATCTCCAGGCCTATCCACGATATTATATATCTCCTCGGCATCCAAGTCCCATGCGAAAGTCCTTAGTATCGCCTTCCCCATTTCTCCGAGTTGCTGAGCTCTATACAACTGGTGATTAAAAGTTCGGAAAAAACCTTTTCCTTCGATAGCCCTGATTCCGTCCTCTACGGCAGCCTTGCATTTGAGATCATACGAAGCCGTCTGCGCTTTGATAAATATACGCCCTATATTTGGGCCTATAAGATCATAGGTTTCCCGAATCAGCTCCTTGAGGCTCGTCGAATCGTCTAGAAGATCATTAGCCATTTATTCCAACAGCATATTCAACAAAGAAACTGGATTGGGTGCATTTCAAATTCTTGATCATACTTTTGTCAGTCCACACAATTCGAAAAGCTGATTTGCCACGCTCTGCCACCTCTTCATTGCTCAAGCTTATAAGCTCCAAAGAGTCTCTATAAAGCTTGGTAATCCAGTTCCTCTGCTGTGATCGATATTTTGATCGCTCCGTGTCGAGCTCACTCTTACATACGTCCTTGGGGATTTTTTTGCCGTGTCGTTTCTCATATTCCGCCTTAATGTTACCCTTCATGCCCCATTCGTGATGTAGCGATTTGGTGTAGACAACAACCAACGGGATTTTCCACTCTTGGAAACATTTTGAAAACATCTTTCGAACTGATGAATCTCCGTTTTGCGGATCATCAGCAGGAATACAATACCAAATGCAATGGATATATTCGTCTACGTCCTCCTTATAGCAGCGTTTCTCAATAAAATCCTCCGCTTGTTTGTTTTTCCCAACGTCCCCAGTTTCGAAACAGTTTGAATCGTGGATGATGACCGAATCTTTCCCATTGATCTGGTCAACTACAACCTCCTTTTCGATATCGTGCTGTGTTTGGTCTTCGAAAGTTACTTCGTTCTGAAGGAATTTATTCACAAAGTTAGACTCTTGTATATATCGTAAGTCATTAATTATATAGCTCGCTGAACCTCGGCGCTGGGTATACCTCCAGTCTCTTTCTACGCTTGTGATGATACTTACTTCTTTAGTGTCGAATACACTATTGATAAGCGTCGACTTGCCCACACCTGTATTCCCACATACTAATATCCTGAATTTATGCGGCAAGATCTTCTTTGAGACCCAGAAGTATCGGGACTGATTCCCATCAACTTGAGTCTTTCGGAAAAGCATCTATTTGTTCGTGGTAACAAGACCAGTTTTTGAGGGTCGAGAATTGGTCCTTGTGATAAAAAACAGAAGGATGTATGATTGTTTCTTGCAGTGCCGGTATTACTATGTTAGCATTTATCCTACCCATTACCATGGTGCCGAAACTTTGAAAGGACATCCGGGTATATTGTGAAACATACTCTTCCTACTGTTAACGTCGTCCTCACAAAGTGCGCCAGTGCTATCATCAAAAACACGACGCTTTGTGCGCAGCCAATTAAAGTCAAGCCAGCTTTCTTGAAATTCGAGTTGATGGTCTGGTACTGCGAAAACTGACGATATATCCCAGATATTAAGCCCTACGCCATTGGAAAACCAAAATGGATATTCGATCCCTTTAAATAAGGTTTCCTCGGCGATATTTAAATCTTCCAAGCCGACGGATTCCGAGAGGGGGTCTGAATTTAGCACGAGGCCATTCACATTGCTCCCAAAAACAAGCCATTGTAGAGGCCAGAGGGATAGCCCGTTCTTAGAATGAGTTCCATCGAGATCCTGTCGACCTCCGAAAAACCAGGCTTCGACAATCTTGCCGTCTGATGAATTTCATGACAATTGAAGCCTTACCACCCCGTCTCCCATTTTTTGATTCAAACCTAGGGCGTGGTGGGTATTGGCTACGTCGAAAATAGTGATCGGGAGATTTTCAAGTATCCGGTAGGGTAACGGGTCCACTTCTATTAAACCCATAAACTGGATTTTCGGCCCCTGACGGAAAGGATTTTCTTTGAAGGGAACCTGCAAGTATTAATACGCATTGAACCGAGTAATTAGCAATAATATCCCTTGTCCCATATAGGCAATATTAATTATGGTAATCTCGGCCGGGCTGGCCTTGGATTTGGGGGTAGATTTAGATACCTGGTCCGTAGGCGAAGATGTCACGCAACATTCCCATGCCAATTCAAACAAATCCTCGAACTCGGACCCATGTGAGAGCGTCTCTATATTCGATAGAATGCCGCCAAAATGTAGCAATCTTGCAGTGATTACCAGTGCACCTAGTAATTGTAATAATATTAGCATAATAACAATTGCCTGAGGTTCAACTTGTGCTGCGATATGTATCCCATAAGCTACTTACTTGCTCCCACTCCCTCACCAAACAGGAAAAGCTCGTCGCTCGCACATGGTGAAGTCTGGCAAATGATCTTTTATCGGAGAATTAGCGGTGCTAGAAGAATAAGAGGGATAAACTTGATTAGGTGATGGTGACGCCTACGGTGTAGATATCTCGAACTGATTTTTTCAATGCCTTTGTGATTTCTATTCGTTTCTCTTCTTCCCAGTTGATTGCTGTGTCAGGATCAGAAGAACTCGTGTATTTCTGAAATTGACTACTTAGGTCTACACCAAGGCCCCCTCTATATATCGTAGTCTAGTGAGGTGTTCGGGTAAGCTCCATTCTAACGGTTTCGGACTCAACAGTACTAGTTGCTTATATACGTACTTGAACTACTATTTTCCCCGACAGGGCATCGAGTACTTGGCCTGTGCGGACAATTTTGGAAATGCTGTATATAGAGGACCGATTTTGTGTATCTGAAGGGTCGCAAGAAGCTGTGTCAGCGCAAAGTATCAACCGTCGGCGGTGATGCTGTTCTTTGCAGACGCTGCAAACAGGAGTTTCCGTAATGTTGGTTGTGTCGGTCTCGCAACTGAACTCTTTCGAATCTGAATCTTGTGGTGGACTCAAGTCTGACCTATCTGAAGACCGTTCGCCGAACCCCTCATAAATATTCGAGGGGGTCTCGTTTGGAGTGAGGAGGGAATACGCTGATTCGCCATCAGCGTCATCGCCGCTGATATTTCCGGTCCCTACCATCTCGAGTAGCGAGGTTTCAATCGTGTTATTTTGATTTACGCGCATCTCCAAAATGCTTAACCATATAAGGGATGCCTTGGTCCTGTCTACTCGGTACTATGTACGTGGGCTATTAAGGCAATGAAAATTTATAAATTTAGGGGTAGTGATCGAGGGTCTGCGAGAAAGTGTTATCCATAAAGGACTTTCTATATTCTAGAAATCCAGTATTTGATTGAACGCCAGACAGTAAATATAGTGTATATTACCACAATTGAATTAAAAGCGGGGTCGAAGTTCAGCATTTTCGAGGCTGCAAATATTCCAACTGAGCTGTTTGCCTTAACGCTTCTCAGAAGGCATGGTATTCGCAGTATTTCAGGCACTTTATGCAGCCTTGTTTGTGGTACCGTGGTGGTGCATGTAAACGGCACAGCTGCGCAGTTGGCCGAGTGGAAACTCTCATGTATTATATCGGACTAGAGTATACGTACATATAGTATGTTTTATACGCAGTTGCTACGCCGTGACTCGAATGCATGTTTTATTGGTGGGCAGTGGTTGATCTGAAGTATTTTTCTCGTCCCACGTCTTTTCGGTGTAATCTCTGGTTTATCAAAAGACGCGTTTTTGGCCACTAGACGAAGCAAGTGATTCGTCTTGCTTTAAGAAATCTCAGTTTGGTTAATATATGGCTTGTACACAAGGGGAATAAGCAAGGTTCTTGTTGAATAAGTGTGATTTAAATTTGTGTGTGAGAGTTTAAACGTATTGAAACGTCTTCAATTTTGTGCGCTTGTTGTATTACCAAACCGTTTTATTGATAGAGAGAACTTATCCCACAGAACGAGACCGCCACAGAATTCTAGAACTGGTCTCGTAAACCAGCCTCTACGAAGTGACAACCACAGGACTAGGCTTTCCAAATCACAGAACAGTCAACGCCCACAAGTCACAAGATTTGTATTGATATTGCGAGTTTCGTGGCGAGTTTCTACTACCAACATAATATGCTTCCGTCTTGTGACAAACTTCGCCTCGTGGCACAGCTTCACCGACCACAAGGCTTGTCAAGTACCTCCCGTTTGCTTGTCGGCGGAAACAAAATTGACTTGTCGATAATCAATCGAAAATTTGAAAGGTCATAGTTGAACAACTGCCCAAAATATGCTTTTGACTCTCAACCAAAGACACCGACAGCTCTAGATTTAGATGTCCTTTCCAATGTCCTTCTTTCGGAGCTCCGTCGCCACTATCAAAAATAATTCGTATAGTGCTTCGTGTGGCTGCTTCTTTTTCTCCCCTCGGTCCAACACCATATCGTTATTCAGAACCAGCCTGCTTTGCCAATGCTGTAGCCCCCCATCATCTGGGCACGATATCAAAATGACTTTTAACCTATCTTCCGACACTTGATAGCACACACTAGCGTTGGCTTTATTTGGCCGAAAAGTGGTCAGTGTTTAGGTTTTCATAGACTGAAATTGTAGGCACACAGGCTACTACCTACCCACAATGAGCTTCTGCAATCCTTCAAAGCTAATCTGTGGTTCAACCCAATTGCTAGGAGGAACGGTCCACATTTTTCCGTTTTAAATTGAAACGTAACTTCGATCCGAAGAGAGAGAGGGGAGAGTATTGAAAGGTTCAATTTCTAACTTGGATTGACAGGGCAGTCGAGCAGTTAACCACGAAATCCCTTGAGTATAAACCCCGCATTTAAATTTCCTGTCAAACCCAAAGCGGGGTACTACCTACTCCATCAAAATGGAACCTCCACCACAATTGCACAACTCCTCCTGGAGTACATTCCCTCACGTGATTCTTGAATAAAATATGCATGTACTCTACGCCATCATATGATATCATTTTGTTCTAGCTAGTGTCGTAATTTGATATAAACCAGCTTCGACCGCCAATGAGCCAAAACACGCTCTGCTCTTACTATTAGCTCTGAGCTCTAGGGGCAGAAAAATGCCAACAGGTACCCACTAACCATTCGACTCAATCCTACGACTCCCAATAAACCCCAAACCAGGTTTACGTCCAAGAATGCGGACAAAACCAAAATATTAAAATGCTTGGGTACACCGCAAAGAGCTTCTTCGAACTAATCTATATGGGCAGTGTATTGGACTAACCCCGCGGCCTTGCTTAAGCTGTTATGGTCCGAATTTATCTCTATAGACTTTAATATAGCCCTCCTTAGTTACCCAGTTCGACACGTGCATGCCGATTCTATCAAGTAACTTTGTATTGGAGTCCACACTTTTCTACAAAGAGGAATGAACCCCTGAAATTCGGCCTCTGTTCCATTACCCAACCGGTGGTTTGACTGAAGGTCCGCTCCTTCTAAATTTGGAGTTCGGAGGGGCAGCATCCGAGATTCCAAACTCTGTGTCAAAGAAGCTAGCGCTAGTCGAGTCCTCTTAAAATGCCGCCTCTAGATGAATTTTCACGACCTTGATACATTTTGGCACCGTCTGAAAAGATTGCAGGGACTGGAAGCTATAGTTCTCAGGTTGATTTTCAATCTTCATCTAGGTTCAACTAAAGGTTTCGGTGCCTGACATGGGATTGGGAGTAATAGAAATGAAACAACAATGTTTACATGTTGCATTTCTTAGGAAGGTAAAGCGTGCCGTCTCACTTCTCGGCCCAGTAGATTATACCTGATCATTTTCAAGTATCCGTTCTCATAACCTATCGGCTGTGCATGCGAGAAATTATTTGCATGTCAAATCGAGTGCACATGGCTGGAATCATTCCTGTAGTATGTGCTTCTTAATATCGACTAGCTTTCTTCCACGCATCGTTCAAGATGCAACAATGAGCTTCAAGTATTCAAGTTAATTTTACATGCGGCTAATTGAAAGTGTCCCGATCGGAACGGCTACCACCGCGCAGCTATTGGCTGCGGTAGTATCGCTAGATTTAAGGCACCTAGGAGACATAAGCTTACCAAAGTCACATTTCTATTATTGAAACAGTATCGGTTGATATACTGTTCATGAGATTCTCCTATAGCGTTATGACGATATATAGATTCATAGCGTGGACGCCTGATATATAAACCACGGAACTCATAACTCCGGTATCCCGACTACCTGGTATTCTAACTAATAGTGGTAAACAAGCTTTTATAGTCAAAAAGATCTTCAAGCACCGGCCTCTTTACACTCCCAGGATGGAGGTCAATACTGCCTCCGAGCGCCTGCCTTGGAAAAATTAAAACCTGGTTTGTCGCACAGGGCTCTTGAGGACCTTCAGTGATCTACCGCAGGGAAAACTTATCGGGAAGCAATTTAAACCTTGCTCGGAGCAAGGTACGCCTAATTGAAAACGTTTAAAACCTTTAAATACCCGAGAGACAGCGGCTGATAATTTAGTGTTGGAATTTGGTTGGCTCGTCTATCGGTAACATCCTGGTCGTAGCCAACTATCCCGGCTCAGATCGCATGCGACGGACCGGCTTTCCTGCCTTTAGCTTTGGCTTGTCCTTTGCTGACATTGTTTTGCGGACCCACTACAGTCGCAAGGAATATATCCAAAACCTTTTTATAACTTGCAGAATATATTTGCGGGGTGTATAAAAGTACGATCACGCGGGCACTTTTGCCATGTGAATTTAGACGTTCACGTTCAGGCCACCGGATTATCTCCTTCCGTGGTTCTCAGCTTAGATTCGGGCCAGGCCGGTCCCTCAAAACCCACTAGCGGGTTACTTCGGATTGGTTCTTTTGGCGATGCATCGATGGACCGTCAGTGTATGTAACAAGATTGACTCTTTCCATAATACTCGAACTGAACTTACGCCTCGGATCCACATTCTCCATGAAAAAGCTAAGGGAATATCCGATCTACCAAACGTCTAGGCCAGGGTATGGGAAATAGGTGCATGCATGTACAATCTATCTTGCGATCTCGCATTTCGCCCGAAAATTCCATCCCTTCTCTTAGACCCAACATACAATAGCCGAGTATCTTAGATTTATCGGTAACATTAATCATTGCGGTCTATGTGATATCTCCGAGATTGAGGCGTCCTCCCGCGGATGCAGTCTATCCGAGTTCTTGCAAATGAAATTTTGGAAGTCGATTTGAAGATCAAGTGTGACCATGGGCTTCATAGCTATGTAGCAAGATGCTGAGAAGATATAAGGAGCTCATCCACTCCCCATCATGTCATTCCTCATCTTTTTCCATATCACCCTCAATAACCATAACTGCATCGAAATCCAGACCTATTGGTAATTGTTAGCTATGAGAGCAAAATTTCTTGTTGGCTCTGCAGCCTTTGCAGTTGGTGTGACCGCTCAGCAGTCACTATGGGGGCAGTGTGGTGGCGTCAGTATGTTGACCGATATACAGCTAATCTTATAGTTTAAGTACTGTCTTACTAATGCATGGATATCTAGGTTGGAACGGAGATACTAATTGTGTAGCTGGCACCTCTTGTTCGAGCATGAATGCATATTATTACCAGTGTAAGGTTTATCTAAAGACAAAATCATGATTCACAGAGAATCAATTGCTTATGGAGGTAACTAGGTGTTCCTGGCCCTACCACTACCGCTGGAACTCCCACCGTTGGAACTGGTGTCTGTACCAGTACTACTACTGCCACCAGTTGGGTCACCGTGACTGTGACTACGACTCCTGGCGTAAGTACTTCTTCAACCACCACGTCCAGCAGCCGTACCACAACCTCATCGACCAAAACCACCACCGCCGGCGGGTCTTGTCCGAGCGGTTTTGTATCAACCTCTGGCAAAGAGTTTAGGCTCGATGGCAAGAAGTTCTATTTCGCTGGTAGCAACGCGTATTTTATCCCGAGTAAGCCATATTCTTAACGCACGAGAAAAGAGTGAGAGCATTAACGGTGAAGCAGTGTATGGACCAAATGACTTCCTTGATATTGATACCGCCCTCGATAATTTTGCCGCCTCCGGCTTGAAAGTCCTCAGGACCTGGGGTTTCGCAGATTTCAGTGGACAACAAGCAGATTATGTTACTGTCTTCCAGGATTGGACCAGCGTCCCACCGAAGATTCTTGAGACTGAGGAGCGCGGCCTTCCGCGGCTCGATCACGTCATCTCTGGAGCGGAACAAAGAGGAATTAAAATCATTCTCCCTTTTGTTAATAACTGGCCTGAGTATGGTGGCATGTAAGTACACCCTCTTCACTCAAGACGATCAAATACTGAACAAAATCCGCAGCGACCTCTATGTCGATAAAGTTATGGGAGGCAGTGGAAACCACGGCGATTTCTACACCAACACTGCTATTAAGAATATTTACAAAAACTACGTCAAAACGGTGGTTAATCGTTATAAGAACAGTCCCGCCATTATGGCGTGGGAGTTAACAAATGAAATGAGATGCGCTGGGAATAGATTGGGTGCCGGGTCTTGTACCGCGGCTACTACAACTGCTTGGGCTAAAGAAATGTCTGAGTATATTAAATCGCTGGATCCTTGTCACTTGGTGGCTGTCGGCGATGAAGGGTTTATGAATATACCCGGAAACGGCGATTATGTGTATAGTGGCAGCCCAGGTGTTGATAATGAGGCTCTTACGGCTCTTTCGTCTATTGATTTTGGAACCTTCCATATGGTACGTACGCTCCTGCTCCCACCCATATCTCCTATGCACCATTATTCTTTTTCTGCGTGACTTCTGGAAAGCGAGTGGCGGCCCCGACACTCGGTTTCAACTTATCATTTGGGAACCGCCGTCGGCGACGGCGTCGAATCATTGCCACGAATCGGAGCACTCTGGAATTGACGTTTTGCTTTCCGATTTGCGATTCTATAATGACCTTTATTATTTCCTTTGGCGGTCGATTACGGGAAATCACGGCTAACAAAGACAAATAGTACCCATTATCCTGGGGCAAGACGTGGGCTTGGGGTACTCAGTGGATCCAGGACCATGCCGCTATAGCCGATAAGCTGAACAAACCTATGCTTTTTGAAGAGTATGGTGTTACTCGAGATTCAGGCCTCCGCGACACTTACCTTCAACAGTATCATGACGCCGTATTTGCTAATAACATTGCGGGTGACATGTTTTGGCAATTCGGTACTACTGTTCCGAACTGGGGCAAGTCGTATGATGACGGGTTCTCTATTTATCCTTCTGATACGACCCAATGGCAGAAGTTTGTGGTTGACTGGTCGGCCAAGATGGCGACTAAGAACAACTAAGAGAGTCGTCTCTTTGGTGGATATGTTAGGAAGATGTAGCCGGTCGTGGTTCAAATCCATTTTTTGTATTGGCTCCGACGTAGCCCTTGTTGCATATTTCTGCTAACTACTGCCGGGCTCAACATTTCGTTTCGAATTGCGCTGTATATACGAATGTATCATTCCAACCAACCAAGTTGTATATACTGGCTAAAACCTTCAAAATTTAAAAGTTACAATTGAACCTAGAACATTGAATTGACAAGCGCTGGGTAAATGTTGTAATTTCATCGGATTGTGAGTTGCATGAAATTGGCGTTATCGATATCTGGAAGAGCTTAAGAGTTGGTGTTGGATCGCGTCTTCCCAACTTGACCACATTTTCAACCCCATCACGACCTAACAAACCAACCACAACCAACTATCATCCACCGCGTCTATAAGCTCCAACTAACAATCGCCTCCGCGCCGATACATCTATCCACCCGCTTTATCGCCTCGGCACCCTTTCCCTAACTAGCTTACTAACTACCGGCTACGAGGTGTCTCCAACTGCCAGCCTCGTGCCGGCGCAAACATCCAACCGCCATGGCTCTTCCCGGCCTGGACGTAACCGACTTAATTGTTTGTTTGTACCATCCTACCATCCATAGTTACTACCTGCTACTTACTACTCCGCCTCTTCGAGTAACTAACGCCCGGATGGGAACACTCTAGGACTCCACTTCGATCCTCACCCGCGAACTAAAACCCAACCAAGAATTCCGCTTCGAAGTACCCCCAAACACTAGCATAACTATCCGCCTAACCGCCGGTACAGCGGGCACTGCTGAACTCTTCGGTACCGAACTATCAAAGGGTCTTCCCTACACCTTCACCTGCTGCAAATCCGCCATATACACATGGACAGGATGTTCCTTATCCATCGAAGGTTCTCCTTCGGTGGAATACATTGCCGAAGAAACTCCTATGTCGACGTACCTCAATTTACATATTGCACTCGAAAAACTCCGTGTGGGAGCTAGTGATTGTCCGCCTACAGCTGAAGGTGCACAGGGGCCAAGGATACTCCTCGTCGGACCGCCGGATGTTGGAAAAACTACACTTTGTAAAATACTTACGGGGTATTCGATACGTCAGGGGAGGAAACCGATGGTTATCAACCTTGATACTGCTGGAGAAGGGGTTTTGTCTGCTCCGGGGACTCTTAGTGCTGCTAGTTTTGGGAGTGTGATGGATGTAGAGGATGGGTTTGGGAGTAGCCCTATGAGTGCGCCGTCCGCTATACCTGTGAAGTTGCCGTTGGTGTATTATTACGGGTTGGAAATGCCCGAGAGTGGGGTTAAGCGGTATAAAAGATTGATTTCGAGGATGGCAGTAGCGGTTAATAGCCGATTAGAGGAAGATATTGAGTGTACGACGCCCGACCACTCTGTATTGAAAGTATATGCGCTGTACTGACGTTTTGATAGCCAAAAATACGGGACTAATAATCGACACACCATCGTTCGACAACCAAACAAACGGCGACTTGATATCCTACATCGTCGCCGAATTCTCTGTCACCACAATCGCAGTTCTTGGGTCCGAGCGTCTCTACAACACCATGCTCAAATCATTCTCATCATCGTCCTCAAACGTTAGCGTCATCAAACTACCAACATCGGGTGGTTGTGTAGACCGCGATGCGCCATTTAAAAAGGCGATTCGCGACGCTACAGTCAAAAAGTACTTTTTCGGGGATGAAAAGTGCACGTTGAGCCCTTACACTGTCACCATCGAATTCGATTCCCCCGGCTTCGCGTTGTGGGAGGTAGTCGACGCCAACACTGCAGATAAGAATATTAGCTTCCTACCAATCGGGGAGGATGAGAGCAGTTTACAAAACGAAGTGGTTAGGAAATTGGCGGCGAATGAGGTGGATAGCCGGTTCGAAAATTTGATTGTGGCGGTATTGCAGGTTGATGCGAAGGAAGCAGGGGCAAAAGAAGTGGGGGAGAGCGCAGTTCTGGGGTTTGTGTTCGTACAGGAAGTGGATGAAAAAGAGAGGCGGATGAAAGTTTTAAGCCCTGTGCCTGGACGAGTGCCGGCGAAGGCGCTTTTGGTAGGGAAGTGGCCGGAAGGGATGTTTTTGACGTGATCTAGGGCCTAGCTTTGCTTGCTAGGGGGATATCATGTACGCATACATGTTTGTGGAGATAAATGATATACAACCAATGCCAGAAGATAAGCTGATCTGCTACAGCTTAAATGTGGGTATCAAGTAGAACTGATATTATATGCGGTTGAGATTTGAAGCGACATTAGTCCTATCTCCATTAGGCCAGAGCAGTCTAAGACTCGGCCCGCCGACCTGGTCGACTCCTGTGTTATCGAGTTGGGGTTGGAATTCGGCAGCCTCGACCTTATCCCATCCATCCATGCTTGGATGCATCGAAGTGGCACACGTGCATATGCATACAGCTTGGCGCGGCTTCGGATTCGCTGATTTCACTTGTCGTAAAACTTACAGTCAGCCAATAGGAAACAGGCTCGTCAGATGAGGCTGGAGGTTCGAAGTCCCACAATACATGAACAAATCTATAAGAAGGCGCTCGTCCGGAGTCCTCGGTCAACAATTTAACAAAATAAATTGATATTCCTTAAGCAGACACAACAGAGTGAATCACGAATATTCGAATTCACTGAATAATATATATATATTTTGTTTTTACGGAATTTATAACTTATTTCAAGTTATTGGCTGGAGAGCACTCGCAACTTCGAAGTTTCGCTCGAGAGAAGAGAGTTCTAGCTTCTCTAGTCTAAGAATTATAATGGAAGTATCTGCAAAGCGCCGTAGGAGTCGGGCGCCACGATGCAACAAACTCGATGATCCTCAAATTAGAGCTGAAATCGAATCTTACTATACTATTCTTGAATGGGGGGTAAAAGATATCACGAAGAAAGTTAATAGTGACCATAACCTGAACGCAACGTAAGTCAGAGTCCATATGAATCAGTGCCATAGTATATGAGCCGCATTGGTATTACCGCAAAAGGCTAACCGGATAAACCACGGCGTATGGTCGATTGTAGACAACGTCAATATCAGGGTCGGCTTACCAAATGGGACTGCAGAAAACGATTGAACCATCACGAGTACCGGGCGGTCCACCAAGAACTAGTAGCTCGTGAAAAAGCGGGCAAAGAGTCTAATGTGGTACTGAACGGTATAACGGAGGTTCCAAATAAAAGGCTTCAGCGATGGATTTCACGAAATATTACGTTCACTGATCGGATGATGTCGAGAGGTACGTCCCTTACGCTTTCTATCCTAATTCAGAGGGAGTTTGCACTGCCATAGTACTAATTTGTGGTATGAAATAGGAGATCCTATTCGAGCATGTTCCATCCAGTCTCTGGCTTGCGTACGGGTTCATACTCCACCGCCGAATTACAACATGATGCTAGCACCGGCTCCAAAGCGGCACATCCCATTCTCGGTTCTCTACACCCTACCAATATGGCAAGCGAGCAAATACCTCGATCAGTTCGTGAGACGCTTCAGCTATATCCCATCTCGGACTAAAGACGCGTCTGCTGTCAGCGATCATCCATCGCACCCCCACTTCCCGTATCTACGAAGTATAATCTACCGGATATCTAATAACCTAATATCCCCGTATTCACGAAAAGAGATCCATCTCATTTTGGATAAGGTGAATACGCTTCGACTCCGGAAAATGTTCTTAAGGTTGCTATCGAGCCATTCCTCGTCCATATTGGCCACTTGCGAGATCCTTCTCCCATATTTCTACTTGCGGAAGGATGACGATATGGTTGAATCCATCTGTAACTCCCACCGCCAAATCAAACTAGGACTTTATGGTCTCCTCTCTGATATTGTGATTGATCCTATCATTAAAGAGCCTGGAGGGAGGAGTGTAGAGGACATCTTAGCCGATCTTCTGGAAGCCAATGTGCCGCCAAAATCTGCTAGAGAGGCTAATAATCTTCTATATATATGCAAAACTCAAGTGCAGGATCTCTCGGTTTTCTTCAAGCTATGGAAGAGGGAGCAGGTGTCTGTCGAGGAGATCGAGTCCGACTCAACTATTCATCTTGGGATCAGTTACTATACACCATTATTTACTAATAATCCGAAGCATCTGACATCATTATTGAATTCTGGATTTACGCTCCGGGTATCCTCAGTACTCTTGCGAGCGATTGTACACAACGATCCTGATACCGCCTTCCATTTGTTGGGGCATATAAATCACAATTTCGGCCAAATCGGCACTATCAAGGGAATTCTGGGACCGAAAAATGTCTGGGAGCTTCTGGATCACTCGACCTTTTATGGAATAATCGTACAAGTTGCGACCGACATTGAAAATCTTGACCCATTCAGATACATCGAACGTGATAACAATCAACAAATGTTCGAGGTGGAGAATGAATTGCTTGCCAATGTCGCTTGCACAGAGCCAGGCATTACGAAATATATTGTTGAGGTTTTGCAGTGGAGGTACTCTCTGCCAGCCCAGCAAGCCGCATTGATGCTGATCGATTTGATACCCTTTGAGCTGACGGGCAGCCGTACGCGTGCCGGACGCTTAGGCATCGGAGCGGTAGAGTATGCCAAGATGAATCTAGCGTCGGTCTTGGAAATACTATTGGAATTCGGGCCTGATCCAAATAGAACCAAATTATGGCATAGCGGTATATGGGGGAGACTTGTTGAAATCGATGGCAAGTTGAGTAACGTTAGCCGGTACTTTCCTTCCGAGGAAATGCGAGCCGTGCAACTTTTATTGAATGCAGGTGCCAATTTCGATGGGAAATTGGAAATGTGTGGTGATTCTATACAGGCTCTCTATTGGGAGGCAAGCATGAGGCGCCAGGGTCGAAGCAAGTTAGGAAAAGAATCACCACCCACCATTCACGAGATGGCAACGCCGATCAAAATGGCCTTTCTATTGGAAACAGATTGGGTATTTTGCTACTTAATAGCGAGGTCCGCCAACGCAGATGAGTTATGCGATTGGATCACATCAAACTTCCATAATGCTCTCCCCGAATTCATTCAAGCTATACGGAATAGAGACGTTATCTCTCTCAAAGCGCACTGGGATATTCGATTCCGAACCCAAACCCCCGACACCGAAGCTGCATCCGCTCTCGACGCAGGCGATATCGATACTATAAATAATCTAATACTTCAATGCAATAGCAATTTGCAGCTCATCTCTATCGCTCTGAAATTTGCAAAGACTGCGAGTCAAACCCCCTCCCAGCTACCAGAATACACCAATTGCCTTTCAATCTTGGAGTTGCTTCTTGAGAGGGGGGTAGAATTTAACTATGATTCGGAATTCTGGAATAACGGCAATGGAGAACAGTGTTGTTCATGCTTAGTGGGCGCGGCTAGTGGGGGTAAAATCGAGCTCCTGGATCTTCTCCTACAATTTTGCGGTTCGAACCAGACAGAGTTCGCGACGAGTTCTGTATTTCACAAGTTACGAAAAAAAGGCGTCGGCTTGCTTGAGAGTGCGGCTGGTAGCACGAAATGCTTCAAGTTTCTGATTGAAAAAGGGTTTGACATCAATCATGCCGAGGTTGGGGACGACGTTTGGGAAGGCGTAACATTTACACCTTTATATACTGCAATCTTGAGAGGAAGCATGGATCTCGCCACGTACATTCTTCGTGAGGGTGGAGACATCTTCGCGCCTTGTTATCGTTCGTCTTCCGCCGTTGGATTTGCAATGCACCTGGGACGTATAGATATGTTGTCTTTGTTCCTAGAAGTTGATCCGGACTGCCACGGGATCGCTTTGGAGTTGGTAAAAGCTCGGGCTATTGGGCATAGGTACATTTGTGACTTCGTTCGCGACTGGAAACCTGGGCTAACTAGTTCCTTGTGAAGAGTATACTAGTGCGCTCTTCTTTAGTTATTAATTAGTTATCTTGTAGAAATTCTGACGTGCAAAGCCTATGCAAATAACTTAGTCAAGTCGTGATGTCAGGGCCGGCTGGCCACTAAGCAGCGGTAATTAATTATTGATTTATAAAAATCAGTTGAAAGCCTAGTCCAGAGCACTAAAGTTCTCAAGCTCTAATCCCTCCGGCATAAAGTATGGAGAAAATCCAACAGCTACTTGTTTGACCAACGTATACAACTAAAACAATCCCCCACCCACACAAGACTTGTCATCTCCGGAATGATAAAACTATATCGGGCAGTACGTAGTGAGCACTCAGAAACGTGGGAAGCTTTGATATGTAAAGATACATATAACTCCATCCCGTTCCGCTCGAAACCATACCAATAACGATATGTTTCTCTTCAGGATTGAAGCGGTTCTTAGATCTTTGCGAAACGAACTTGATACCTAAATATGCTCTCTTCTAGCTAGTCCTCAAATATAGACATGAGTGGCAGTATTAACGTGATCCTTGCTTTTCCTTCTGCTGGGTCAATGTACATGTTCGTGACCTACGCTGATCCGCTAAACCGCTGATCAACTCAATAATCTTCTGACTCATGATCGATGGGACAGCATGCATTGGTATTAAATTTCGTGGTGTTACTAAGATATTACGATATAACTGTTTTGTGAGAGGACACTCACTAACGTTCGTTCCTCATGATACACACTAGCTCGGATCTTTTGCCGGCCTTTGAAATTCAAACTTAAAACACTTTTCGAAAACAGTTCATCCCCTTGCTGTTGATAGTATAAGCCCAATAGTTATTCAGATATTCAAGTGGTGGCACAGATCATTCTTTACATGGAATGTCACCCATCGCTAAACTCCCGCCCGAGTTAAGGCTCGAGATTCTTTGCCACTTGGATTCGGTTGCCGACTTGACATCCGTCTGTCATACCTGCCGCTCGTTTTACAATATGTCGAAAGAATGGTATTGGGCCACAACAAAGCACATCGTCTTCCAAAACGAAACGTCTAACCACCCACCAGCCCAGTTAGCTGCACTGTCAGATATCAGGAACCTGAAAGTAGGGAAGACCAGGCAACAGGTAAGTTGTAAATAAAATTTCCATAATCTTGATCCTCAAGCTGATTTTAGCCAAGCTTCTAGATATAGACCCTTTCCTGGCCGATTTGGATCAAAAGCGAGAGTTATCAAAGCTGGTAGAACTTCGACAGACAATTCGTTGGTTTACGAGAAAATTCTTCCAGCAACAGCTCAAAGATAAACCGGGCGAGGAAGCGCCTAGCCATACCGAGATTTCCCGCGTCGACGATGCGTTTTGCGTATTGTGGCTATGGATGGAAGCTTCATATGAGCCAACAAAGCGGCAGCGGGATATTGCAGACCTTGTCAGTTGCGCAATCGGCAGAGACCACGGAACATACTACAAGGTTTATGGAACAGATCCGGGAGTTCTCGTCGCCGTGCACTCCTTCCTTACATCCCAGCTCGCACATTTGGGACCGCTACTTGCTCTGGAAAAAAGTTCTTGGCATCTTGACAACCTCGCGCTTATCTCCCCTTGCCTCGATCAATGTGAGTCCTTCCCAATATCTGCGTACCAGATTCGGATGTATGGCTAATCACTATATTGCATTCATAGATTTTCGTATCGGGATCCCGAATTTGCTTTTGATAGCTAAGGGTCTAGATGGGGTAAAGGATATGCTGGAAAATTCACTTGATTACCAGCTTGATACGGCGGCTCCGTATTTTAACTACATTGACCGGACGAAAGATGATGTGTTCGCCCCTGCCTTCGATGGGGCAGAAACGGCCCATTATTTCGTCACGATGATTAACGAGCTCTGGAGTCCGAGTTTGGGCTGTTCTGAACTCTCCTCGAGGCCTCTATGGAAAATCCGGGCGGGCGTTTATCACCATCGCGCGGCACCTTGGAACCAAGACAAAGGATTTCAATACATGGCTACTTTCTGGGACGATGAAAGGCTTTTGCGCTGGGGTTACCAACCATCGTCTGATATCAGTTTCGACCCCTCGGTTCCAGGGGAAAGGTTAAGTTCTGTAGCTACGGGTAAAAAGTTTTGCACTGGGTGTCTGCCCAGGTGGAACTGTATATATCAGAGGGATAGGGTGTAGATGTGATGAGAGTATAGACAGAGTTAAGTCCGGTCTTAGAGCCGACTGGACCTGAAAAATTTGCAAGGACGGAATGAACACATCAGGAACGGCCATAACCGCTCAGTTGTATGAATTATGAATTATAGAATTGCATTTATATGCGATCATCCCATCAACAATGTAGAGAGAAAGAGAGAGAGTATACAATATATTAGTTTGTTGTAGACTTTTTCTACCGTCCCATTTCTGAGACCAGCCCAGGTCGGTATGCGATATAAGTCTATAATTTCTGGATATCCGACTAGCTTACGATTAGGCTAGTCTCGAATCTGGACATCTGACATTTAGACACAGTGCAATAATCTAGACAGACGTATGTTTCTAGAAATATTTAAACCTTGATCAATTGAGGGGGCCCAAATTCATAAGCCGGTTAGTCAGCGACATGATCGATCCTGTTTGCCCTAGTTCGTTAGACCGTCGAGGACGGTCAGCCGAACGGAGTTTACCGTCCTCCCTACCCGCGTGTTTCTTCGTCGTCCTCCTGAGATGTTTTGCGGCTGATGAACCGATTTGGTAATATTTAATCAATGTTATTCTTACGCCGACCTTTGGTTGTATATGGCCGAGGGAGTTGGGGAACTTGCTGTATTTGTCCCCAGGCTATAGCGCTAGCTATAGCCTCGAACACAGGCACTGGGGGCAAAAGCCGACGAATCTTTCGCGGTGAATATAGAAATTCAAATGCATGCAACCGGATCGCATCTATTCAGCGTGGCTTTTTAGGGATATATGATTGGATTTGATGTCCACTATTGCATTGCCCGATCTCTCAGGGAAGCCTTTATACGTGCAAGATCCGAGGATTGATATCGTATTGTAATATTGATCGCGCACGACGAGGGTCTATTTAGAGCTAAACGCCGGCCGCGAGTAACATACATTCCAAACCCGGGCAATTACATAAGCATTATCCATACTTCGTTCCCGGGTTCAATCTTTACTTTGATAATTCGGCAAGAGATCGAGATCCATGCCCAAGGCACGAAGTCCTGCTCAATGCAATGTATCCCAACGAAATCCCGTAGAGTTCTCAAATAGGAAATATGACGTCTTTCCGGTATCCGCCACCCTTTTCCGATGACCACTTTTGCGAGACCACGTATTTTCCAACATGCGGAAGAAAACGAAAAGCGGCTGAACGTACATTAAACGTGTTAACGTTGCAGCATCCAAACGCCCTTTTGCCTCAAAAACCCCACTAGGCGGGTTCAGGTGTGTCACACAAACTAAAAACAAGCTTTCGAAGCTTTTCTTGGTAAGGTTGGTCGGTAAGGGGGTGGGGCGGCATGGAACCCATATGGATCCATGAAAAGTACGGGATTTTAAGAAAAATCCCATGTATCTTCTTTGTGGCGTTTTTCAGCCGCATTGATTTAGAACTACCGGCTGGTAGACTTCTTGATCTTCGATCTGTCGCATATGTCTATATCTGGCTATGGCGGTCTTTAAACTCTTGTTCGTTTTGTTGTCGGGTGTGCGCCGTCGCGTTGGCCGGCTGCGGACCTGCAATACTAGCTTGGTCAATCCGTGGAGGCTGCTTTACAGGACCAGTACTGGCCAGCTGGTGGTACTTGTCTTGTAAACTAGCCTCCGGGCAGCAAACAGTGGTACTTTTGTCGCTTGAATATACCTTTTGCCATTTTGTCGTTGAGGCAAAAATACTCCAGCTCATGGAGGAAGCCGTCTACTCGATCGCAGGGCGGGATTTGCTCCAGTTCAATTGTCTCGGTATCATCTATGCTTAGACACCTAACTTATACCGATAGATGCTTCTTCATTAAAATCTATAAGTACCACCCTTTAATCCTTCTAGTCTATCTAGATCCGATCGATATCTACACCATTGAACAAACCACCTTCAATCCCTCTTAATATCAAAGAAATCTCCAAAAAGAAAATGCCCAACCTCTTCAAATCCCTCCTCTACACCGCCCTCCTCGGGCTAACAATCACCCAAACCTCAGCATGGCCTCACCACCGCACCTTCCGCGTAAAGTCCGGGGGTAACATCCAATCCGCCATCGACTTCGCCCGCCGCGGCGATCGTATCATCGTCGAAGCGGGTACCTACGCTGAACAACTAACAATCACCACATCAGGCCTAACCCTCATTGGCCAAAACGCCATTATCGTCCCACCCACCAGTCCGGTCACAAACACCTGCTCCGATCTAGCAGGTCCAGGAACACAAGCTGGCATCTGCGTCAGCGGTTCAGATGTTGTACTACAAGATCTAAAAGACTTCGACGGCGAACATCGAAAGGTTATTACTGTTGGAAAATACGTGAAAGATACCTCCGTAACCGGTTTCACCGTTCGAAACTTTGCCGGTCTTAATATCGCTATTGTGGGAGGTCAAGATACCGATGTGTGGGATAATACCGTCAGTAGTTCCTCGCAATACGGTATTTTGACCGTGGGGTCGAGGAATAGCGATATCAAACGGAACACGGTTTTGTCGGTTGGACCTACTGGACCCTTTCAATTCTATTTTATTGGGATATGTATGGATGATACTAGTACCGTTACCATATCTCATAACGATATTTCGGGCTATTTCATCGGATTATGTGTCCAAACCCCTCACGCGGATATTCACGATAACAACGTCCACGACGTCTGTGCCGGCGCATTCGTTGATCCGAATATCAAGGGTGCAAGGCTTGAAGGTAATACGTTTAGTAATACCTTACCGGGATGTCCTGCTACTCCTAACTTTTCGTCGGGGATCACGATTTCTGGTGGGAAGGGTACTATTGTAAAAGGAAATACTTTTACGGGGATTAAGAACAGTGGACAGGCTGCGGGTGTGGTGATTGTGGATGATGATCAGACAAAGGCTGTTGCGGAGGGGAATATTATTGAGAGGAATGTTTTCAGTGGTAATGATTTGGATATACTTGTGCAGGCGACTGGGAAGGGGAATGTGGTGAAGAGGAATCAGTGTTCGACGTCTAATCCGGCTGGTCTTTGCAAGTAAAGATTCTTCATGAATTCTTTGGTCGAAGTTGTATTTTGGGCTGCTTAGTTGCCATTCACAGTTTGAATCAGGGGTGATTTATATCTGTGCTTAATAATATCTAGTCTCGGGGCTTGTATAATAATCAAGTGGATGCAATGGGATTCAAAAGTGCCTCCAAGCCTCGCCGTATGCTCATCCAACTTGTTGTAAAATATGCGTTGTCGCCATAAACAGCTACCCCAGGCCGCCTGAAAACTCCCAGCCGGATCCTACCAGGCGCGCAGATACTTACTCACTCGACCACCTACCTCACCACCTTCCATCCTCCTCCTCCATCACCATCACCCTTCCTCAAACAACAAAACCAAAAAGAACCTACATGTAAATGTCCTCCGAGTTCCCCCTCCTCGAGGGGCTGGGGCTCTATGCCTCCGACATAGTCGGCGACGGCGACTGTCTCTTCCGCAGCTTCAGCGACCAACTCTACGGCCATCAAGTATAGTATTATCTCCCCGGTCCCAACCCCAATGCTTCCACCAAAAAAAACCTAACAAACCTCTTTATCAACTTATAGGAGCGAGCAACCACCATCCGCCTCCGTACAACATCCTACATGCGCCGCCACGCCTCCTACTTCAAACTCTTCCTCTCCGTCCCAGCACCCGCCCGAAAAACCCGTTCCTCAACAACCCTCCCAAACGAAGACACCATAGACCGAGCATTCTTCGACCATGTAAAACGTATGGAAAAACCCGGTGTCTACGGCGACAACCTCGAAATCGTTGCCTTCGCAAGATGTTACAGCGTCGATGTCAAAATTTACCAAAGGGAGTTCGCATACATGGTTTCCGGGGAACGAGATGCCGGGGAGGAAAGTGAAGATGATGGAAGTTCTATGCTGGGGAAGGAGGAACCGCAGATAGGGGAGAGGAAGGTGTTACATATTGCGTATCACGATTGGGAGCATTATTCCAGTGTTAGGAATGTGGATGGACCGCATAAGGGACTACCGAATGTTAATCCGAAGCCGTTAACGGAAGAAGGGAGGAAGAAACAGCAGGAGATTTTGGAACAAGGAGTGGTGATTATGCCGTGGATGGAGGATGTGGTGGAAAGAAGTCTGCCAGGGGTTATGAGTAAACAAAAGATTAGAGAGGCGTTGGAGAAGAGTAAAGGCGATGTGAATTTAGCGGTCAGCAGACTTCTAGACGATGCCGAGGATGCAAATATGGACGCGGAGGGTGAAAAAGTCGTAGGGCTGGAAGAAGACCTAGGATTAGACATCGGAGAGCCTCATCCCGAGAAAGTGGAGGAGAAGAAGAAAAAGGCCCCACCACAGAGGAAGGAAACCTTACCGCCGCCGGGGAAGCAGGTTCCGAAGGCGGGGAATAAACCAAAGCGGGAGACGGCACGGGAACGTAAGGAACGAGCACAGAAGGAAAAGATAGAGAAGAAGAAGGCGAAGTCCGGCAGTGGTGGCGCCACCGCAGGCAAGGACCCGAAGGAATCAACGTCGGCTAATCCACCGATGACGAACGGGGGTATAAAAACGCTGCATGTATGATATAATCACCACCCCGGCCACTTTTTAGGCACAGGTTTCTCGTTTATTAGCATTGATTACGACTAGCGACAGTCTACGTAGCTCTGCATTCGAGCTTAGATATTACTTAGGCATACTCAGGTAAAAGCAAGCGCAAGGCTTATAGAATTCAACAATGATGATTGCAGCCTTAGAAAAACAGCAAACATAGCCATCCCGCATATAGGTAGTAGTTATGCAAAATAACAAACTGACGAATGTATTAGTGAAACCAATAACAGCTTGAATTTACAAAGGAAAAGAACGAAAAAAAAGAAAGGATATTAACAAAAACAGCGATCGGGTATGCATCAATCCAATCCAACCCCCCAATTCTCTATCTAAAACTCGATCGGAAATTCCTCGCCCGGTCCAGCTTTACCACTAGCGGCGGCCTCCTTCTTGAAGTACCAAATCAACAACCCGATCAGGATGACGATGATACGGCCGTAATTGTTGACGAAGTCGAGGGCGGCATTTGGAGGCGCTTTCGAGAAGGGAGTGACGGGTTCGCCGGCTAGTCACGCCTTAACAGCGTTCTCGACAGCGGCCTTGAGGGCAGCCGGGTTAGCACCGACGACCTCGCTGACTTTTTCTCCTTTTCTGAAGATTATGAATGTTGCTGTTGTAAAAAAGATACCGTTAGCATATCGACCAGTGATTGAGTGCTTGGGTGCTTGCGGGGTGGAAGGTGGGGGAACTCACGCATAGCTCGGACACCACACTCAGCGGCGACATCGGTGACCTCATCAACGTCGACCTTGACGAATTTCGCGTCTGTGATTTGCTCCGATAGCTTTTGGACGAATGGGGCGATCTGCTTGCAAGGACCGCACCATGTGGCGTGGAAGTCGACGACTGTGACTCTGTCACCGCTGATGAGTTCGGTGAAGGCCTTTTGGCTGGCAGGGGCATCATATGTTAGCCAAAAAAAATACCCATTGGGGAAAAAAAAAAAAAAAAAAAACCTAAGAATCGATCGGAAAAGGAAAAATAAGGAAAACATACGTCTTAATTTCGTCAACCATGTTGATAGAAGTAGTATGAAAGGGTCTAGAAGACTGAAGATGGGATGTAGTCGTGGTTAAAGTCGGGATGGTAATTGTAGTTGTAGTAGTTGTAGTGGGGTACTGTGATCGCGAGATGAGCGAATTTGATGGTGGAGTAGACAAGCGACGGGAAGAAGCTGCGACTGCTAAAGATCTCTTGGAAGACAAGGACGATAGACGGGTCGGCAAGGACTTAATGGTCCTTATATAGATCGGAGAAGCCAGCGTTTAGTTTCCTTTTAAAAAAAAGGGATAGTAATGATGTTATAAGAAGTGGGGAAATTTAAGGAAGCGGAAGGAAGAAAATCAGGAAGAGGAAGAAGGAAGAAGAGGAGGCGGTGTTAACGAGAAGAGATGAGGTGATGATGTTTGTAAGCCAATGCAACAAGAAAATTTGTATGCGCTTTTCCCAGCCCAGCCAGCCAAAGAAAAAAATAAAATAAAATATTAGTAATGCACCAACCAAACCCGACCAAAAGGCTAACTAATATAATATAATAGAGGAGGAGCTAAGAGGGGATTGTATAAAAATACCTAACGGGATGCCCGCGAATGATAAATAACCTGACCCGGCTGATTATGAATTCGATGACGATGGGTGGATGGATGGATGGATGCCGCTTGAATTAAAGTAAAATGAAAACAGGCAAAACAGAAGAGACAGCCTTTTATGGAATCTGCAGGTCCGAATATCAATACTGAAATGCAAACCAGAGAAGCGGGTCCTGGAAGTCCCCCTCTATATACCCCTCTTTTGTCCCCCCTCTCTTCCGCCCGACTAAAAGTAAAGTTTCGAAACTTTCTTCTGTTCTGTTCTGTGCTTGTGCTATACTATTACTATTACTATTAACTTGCGTGACATATTTCGGTGGGGCCAATGCGAAATCGATGTGGAAAGGGAAGGGAAGCTTCGGCAGCTTTACTATTTGCAGCCCGAACCCGACTCCCCCCGAACGAAATACCAAAAAAAAAGAGAGTTCAACTTTACTTAGACCGGTCGCTCCCGAATATTCACTCGGAATAGCTTCGAAAAACTTGGTAGGGATAATTGTCTCTGATTTGTCTTCTTCTTTCCTATCACATCATATCATCTCATATCAAAAACAAGAAAAAAAAGCGGGATGCCGGCGAACCTACCAGAGCACTTTTCAATTGAAATCAACCATCAAATACATCACATATCAATTATCGCAAAAAACGCCCGTGCACTCTTGAGAAAAAAAGTGGCATGATCTGTTGGACCCCGGACGAGGCTAGGATAATGGTGGTACAGCATGCAGCAGCCTGACTCGCGTAATCGCCCTCCAACCAAAAAGATTTGAGATTTTCTATACAGATCTTGGTTTCCGGCGGGGCTGAACTGCAAGTTGCAACTAGCTTGGAGCTTTCGAAATGCACGGATCCCACGGCCATGGAAGCTTCGAGCTGAAATGAGCTCAATGACTGGTAGAAATTACCTTAGCCGTTGCGAAACAAGTCCTGGGTAAATTGGCCATAGCGGAAGCTCGGGTATTTGCGATTTTGTTCACGTTTTTCTATAGCTATAGCTATTACCATTACATTGCAAATATCAACGCAATGAGGACTTCCGAACCGCTTTCGTCATCAAAGTTCGGCGGGGAGAGTCTAGAACTTAATCCCAGAAGGCCTCGGTCCCTTCTAACCAAATACAGCTTAGTACAGACTGTCCTTTGTGGTATTTAACTTCGGCTCAGCCGAATCAACGCATTTTCCACCAACTCTATCCGAAAACTCAAAACCCTCCAACTTCGGATATCCCCAAAGATATCAGAGAGTAGTTCGGAAAAAAGTTTATATGAAGCATGAGCCTCAGGGGGAACTAAGTTTTCTCTGTCAGGGGTAACTTTTCTAATATAACCATCATGACAGGAAGCAAAAAACGTGGCATCCTGAGCCAATAACCCACGGATCCGGGATTCAATCGTGAAAGTATAACGGTTCTACCTGCCCCCAAGTTATAAAATTAGAGACATAAAAAAGTTATGGATGAGCTTAATTAATCGTGTCACAATAATCTGATTTGAGGGATTATTCATTATCTGTTCCGACGAACTATCGAATACTCAAAACTCCAATGTCCAATACCCTATGCAAAACCGTACACAATGCCTATACTCTCTGCAATGCAATCCCAAACTACAAAAAGGCACCCACAAGCAATGCCAATATAATCCCACACCCAAAACCAAAACCAAAGAACCTCAATACCCAGTAGGAACACTCCCCGGCCCCTCCTCCGGCGGCACCCAATACCCCCTCTGAATCTCCAACAACCTAGCCTCCCTCAACATCGTCACCGTCCCCGCAAAAGCCGCAACCGTAACCCCTCCAATAAGCACACAAATCCCCAACCCGGCCTTCGAAAACCACTCCCACCTCCACTCCCCAAAATCCCAGTCGGCCTTATAAATCCTCCCAAACATCCATAATTTAAAAATCGTCCTCATCGCCAATAGATTTAGCATTGTAGCCATACAAATCCATACCAAGCAAACACACCACATTGCAAACGGCTGGCTTTCGACTGGTCTACGTTCTCGATCGTGGATGTTCCATCTATGGTGTTCTTGCCATGCTACGCCGAAGCAGATGAGGTATATTGATGTAACAACCGTGGCGAGCATACCGTAGTGGTTTAATCGTCTTTTGATCTGTAACAACTTTCGAACTCGTTTTTGTCTGTGGGACATTATGTTGAGTTCCCTTTCTTTGGATAGGCTGTAGCTGTCTGGTACTTTTGTTAGTTTTCCATTCTTGGGGGGTAAGACGCGAACACGGTGTTTGGCAAATAAGCGATATAGAAAAGGTTCTTTCTTCGGTTTTTCGTCTTGTGATTCTGTAGGCTTTTCGGGTTCTGGGGGGTCTTTGGGTTCTTGAGCTTCTCCTTCAGGTTGTTCTTGAGTACCCACACCGGCATCACCACCAGGCGGGTCTCCAGGATCAGGATCCATAAAGTCTCTTTCTCGAGGCGGCGATCTAGATCTCGGATGCCTCTCCCGTCTAGGTCGCTCTGATCTAGAACTTCCAGCCACAGGACTCGTATCTCGCCCTCTTTCTTCCCCCGACTGATCACCAGCCATCTCATGCCTCAACGCCTCCTCCACAGCCCTCTCCCTTGAAAGCTCCCTCTCCCGTCTCCTCTCCTCAATCGCAGCTCTATCCCTCGCCGTCTCCGCAGCTTCTGGTACAGTCAAAAGATCTTCTTGTTTAGGCCCCTCTGGATCCCCCGGTGGAAGTTGTTTGGTTGAGTCCTTTGGGGTGTAGACTTTCGATTTATTCTCCTGATTCTTATTTCCTGACTTTGATTTCCTCTTGGGGCGTTCGTGTGGTGGAATCGAACGACTAAATTCCCGAGACCAGCCGGTGCTACGTACATTTTCCGGAGACATGGGTCTCATTGAAGAAGTATCTTCGCGTTTCTTTCTTCCTCGGGGACTTGGACTTGTTGAAGAGGGTTTAGTTCCGGGTCGTCTTCTTGACGAAGGCGGTGATAGTATGTCTCTTCGAGACGGTGGTGACGACGATGGGTCTCTTCTTGGGGAGGAGCCTTTAGGTAAAGAGCTTTTAGGAGAAGGTCCTCTAGGACTCGCTTTTCGCTTAGGCTTCAGAGGTCCGTAGGGCCCTCCAGGCCCCGTAACTTCTCTAACCTCCACATTTCCAAATCTAACTTGTCCGCGTGGTTTCGTAGGACCAGTAGCAGTTGGAATACCAATTCCATCATCCCAACTCGAAGGACCAGCAGGACTTTCCGGATAAATCTTTGAAAGATCGCTTAATCCAGTTCTTAGAAACGAAGGAGGCGGGGGTCGTGGTGGAGGAGTTGGGGCTTCGGGATGATGTTGACGACGGGGAGGCGTAGATTTGACGGGTTGAGAACTTGAGGATCCAGATGGCCCGGCTTCACTGCTGCCGGGGGGTTGGCTTGAGGAGGCAGGAGTAGTTGAGCTGGAAGGTTGAGTACCAGATGCGCTTGCAGATGTAGAACTAGGTCCACCTGCGGGCGTAGAACCATGAACCGGAGTACCAGACCCACTTGCAGAAGTAGAACCAGCCTCCGGAGTAGCAGACCCAGACCCTCCAGCAGAATCCTCATCATCAAGATTCAACCGTTTCGGAACCTTAGGTATCCGACTCTTCTGCTTCGAATGAATCCCCGGATAATCCCACTCCTCCATCTTTTATAGCTCAAAATCAAAAACAATACTTTATCACAAAAAAAGAACTTATATACTTCCAAAAGTATATATCAGCCAAACACACGCACGAAAAAATTGCACAGAACCACAAAGGCTGAGATGAAAATGTACTAACCTTCTTCCTTCTCCTTCGTCGCCCACCCCCTCCTCAAAATATCCCGTCTAACTCTGGCTAAATACCCAATCTCCTCTTCCCCTTCGTCCTTCCCAGAATTAGTAGCAGTTCTAGAACTAACCAGCGTCCCAGAACTCCCACAAACACTTCTATCCCCTAAAACAGCAACCCTACTCATCCGCCTCGGAAACGTAGCTCCCTTTTCAAACCGTGGGTTGTAGCTATAAACCTCTCGTACCCGTCCCTGTACGACTCTACAATCTTCTTCGTCTTTCGATAGTACTCTCCCTTCTTCTTCTTCCTCGGAGAGTATATCAGAATGTAAAGAATCAACCGAACTACTCGGTGAAATAGTGGGTGATGAAAGAAACGGGTATGTAGGACGAATAGAGTATGGGTGTGGAGTATACGGTCTGGAAGTTATGGGCGGTAACCGCTGGAGTTTGTAGGTTGAGTCCCAGGTTTGGAAGTCGGATTCAAAGTCTTGGATTGCTTTGGAGATTACAGTGGCAGTGGAGGGAGGGCGGGGACGGGATTGAAGGGAAGGAGCGGGTCTGGGGTTGGTTTCACTGTTGGTGCTCTCTGAAGGGGGCATTTTGGTAGTATAGTATTTAATATTTGTGATATTGTTGTATTTCTGGGGATGTTTTACGTTGACATGGGTTCTGATGATCTGTAGATCGTATGGGATGGGAATTGATGGGGGATTTATGGGAGATGATGGAAGATAGGTGGCGTTTAGCTATGGTCGAGGTATTATAGCTGAGAGGGTTTGGACAGTGCGGGTTGTTGAGGGGATTGATATATATTCTCTATATTATACATTCTGGCCGGGTAACAAAAAATTAAACTACACCCCCTTCCCCTTGGTAACAGCATCCAGGAGCTTCCCCGCCGCTGCATCGGCAACATGTGTCGCCTTGGTCATAACCGCCGTAGCCAAATTAGTTGTAAAAGCCTTCACTACCTGCGGTGCAGCCGGTAGAGTAGTAGCAGCAGCGGAAGCAACAGAAGAACTCTCCAACATCTCCTCCCCTCCAAAGATCAAATTACTCTTCGTCCACATCCACGCCCCAAACGCCACAACCCCCACCAAAACCACGACAATATACAAATCCCACATTCGTGTAATATACATCCTATCCCTCCCATAAGCCGGCAGTGGGATCATATACTTATTAATATCCAACCGAACCACAATTCTCATGCACAGGCAGATAAATTGTAACAGTCCCATGACGATACATTGGAGTCCTGCGGTTTTTGCAGCTTGCATGCTGGTACGGATTGCGGTTGCGCCGGACCAGATGGCGATTAAGGTGCCGAATGTGCCGCCGACGGAAAGGATTACGGCTACTTGACAGACGCGGACGAAGCGTTGGGCGGGGACGGGGAGGTAGGTGTAGCCCAGCATACGGGCTTTTTCGATTTCGTTTAGTTGGCGCTGGTTTTCGACGGCGTCACGCTCTGCACATCATGTTAATTAAATATAATTATAAATGTACAGAGAAGGGGAAGAGGATGGTATACCGGTGACAAACTTGCAATACTGCTGTCCAAAGTTATTAATCAACCCCGTCATAGCCATCCGATTAATATTCATCTCCGCAATATCCTTAATCATAGCCTGCAGTTGATCTCGATTCCCGCCTTCATTGGCAATTTGTGGTAATCGGGCATTAGTCTGGCCGAGGAGCTTCAACTTTTGGGCGATAAACCAGTCGTTGAAGATGGTTAGGATGCGCTGTTGTTCGGCCATTATTTTGTCGCGGTTGGCGGCACCGATGCCGGGGTCTACGGGGTTTAGTTGGAATTCAACATTGGGGGTGTAGCCTGGGGCTGTACCGCCTTGGAAGGCTGCCGGGGGTGGGTTTAGTGTTGGTCCTAGTGGAAGGGCGCCGAAGCCGAAAGACATTGTGGATTATTTATTGCGGACGCGATTAGTTTGTTCGTAGTGATTGCTCCAGTTGATATAATCTTTCAAGTTAGGAAAGAAATTTCGGAGGTGAAAGACATCAAGCTGGGGTTAAAATGCAGTAACTTGATTTTTTATATGATCGTCAAGAGCAGCCGATATCATGATGATATCTAAAATGGTAAAATATAGAAGCTCTGCTGTCTGCTCAATTCTTAAGAGTATCAAACGCTGCTAATTTTGGAATCTCATGGCACCAAAAATGGCTGCATTGGAAAATCTATCTACAGTTTAGCCTGCACTTTTAGTGACTCCTGAACCAGAGCCACTGTGTCTTCTGACATGCCATACGACGCTTGATCTGCGGATTCGACGGTCTGATTAGCCTGTTTCTCATGCTCCCACCGTTAGTATAGAAAGTAATCGGAGGAAACTTACAACCCCATCCAGCGGCACCGTAGTTGTGTACAACCTTGACGCCATTGATAATTTCCTTCTCGACTCTTGCGCCGCCTTCTCTCCAGGGTCTTAAACCGACACCGTGCCTGATGATATCGAGTCCCTGGACGCCCTTACCGCCGGCTAGTTCGGGACAGACGTCGACGCAGCGTTTCATAATCCGGTTTGCAAGATTTGAGTCGATCTCTGGAGACCAATTGCCCTTTTGATAGCAGCCGCCAAGGATGGTGCCACCACCGGCTGCTCGCATCATAATGTACTACTCATTTGTTAGTAAGTTCAATGTGAATATATAGGGGAATAACGACATACCAGCATCTCATCATCTCCATCGTGGACTGCCGACGTGGTATACATCCCCGGCGCCTCATTCCTAACCAAAACAATCTGACCTCTCGCCGGCATAACCTTCTTATCCTCCACTCCTCCCAATTTACAAGCCAGCAGTCCAGAGCAATTGACCACCAAATCCGCCTTCTTCCCACTGACATGAAGATTTGCAGCGTCTGCCACATGCTTGACAATACCCCTCTTAAACACCACTCCATACTTCAAACACTGCCCTAGTAAATACGGCAAATAAATCGCCGTATTAATACAAACACTCTTAAACGTCGTCCCACTCTTCATCCCCTCCGGCAACTCTTCCTTCCCAAAGATTCTAAACCCCTGCACAACATTCTTAAACCAAGGCTCCTCATCCACCAAATCCTTCATAAACCCCGTAACGGGGATCCCATCCACCACAAAGATATTTGCATCTTGAACATGAATCCCGCTTTCGGGAACTTGTGTGGCTAGACGCATGAGTTCGGGGTATGTTGAACGTTCCCATTTGCGACATTGATCTTCGGCGATGGAGAAAGGGAAGTAGTTTGCGCCGGCCCAGGGGGAAGTGTATTCTATGTCGTAGTCGCCGGGCATGTGTTTGGCGATTACGGTTATGTTGTGGCGGCGTTTTGCGAGGAGGAGGGCGGTGGTTAGGCCGGCTACTCCGGCGCTGGGGGGGATATTAGTATTAGACTATTCAATGGGTAAGGTAGAGTATGGGAAAGCATACCCGATGACGACGATTTTTGCAGACGACATGTTTGTAGATGTTGGATTTTGCCGATACAAATTGTTTGAAGTTATCAATTGAGTGGAATTGACTGTAAGTGAATGAATGAACAAGAGAAAACACCAAGTCTGTCAAAAACCCGGGGTATATATAATTAAGTACCCGCTACTACTATACCATACTATTATACTTTTCCATCGAGCTCCGCAGCTGCGAATCCCGTGGGAAGATATCGATATCAGGCCATCAATTGATGGATTGCCTTCCCGGCCGCCAGAAAGTGGGTCCTCGATAAGCTAACAAGCTTTCTATCGGCTACCTACGCTTTGTACCCATAATAAACACCAACTAAGAGTGTGTGTAATGTAATGTAAATGTCAAAAAATGTGACACGCCCCGGGTAACATCGACGGCATCGAGAACATGACATCCCTGTTCGCAGGGACTTAGCTTTGTTAACGCTTGAGCGTTTTCGCTGGAGGATTTGGAAAAGAGAGCCCCCGGTTTCGCGGGATTACCTAAAGCGGAGCTAATACGGTTTGCAGGGAGCTCGCTGGGGGTTTGCCTGCACTGCTGCCTATAGCTATCTACTTTCCGTGGTACTTCTTGAAGCCAGGTAATTGGGTAGACTAAGAAAGTACTAGCGACTATTACTATTACTAACGGGTTTGCATTACTCGCGTCCAGACTTTGATAATTTGAAGTTTCGTGATCGATATCGGCCAGAGTCCTATCGATAGAGCTGAAGCTTAAGCTGGACTAAGCTGTTCCGTGTGTTGAGAGCTGCCGATAACGTCATGCATTCAACACACTGCAAGCTAACCCAAAGTATCACACGATATCTCCATCCCACTTCTTCTAACCTCAACTTCAACTTCGACATCAGCTCCACTACCCCGCCATCAACATGGAGTCCTTCTCCAAGATATCCAACATCATCGGGCAAGGTATACTCTCTCTACTGCTTAACTACTCATACCCTTGCTAATCTCTACTAGCCCGCGACCTCACCATCGAAGCAGCCACATCCGCCTCCGGCAGTCGCACCTATGGCACTAGAGTCGCCGTCGCACCCGCCAAAACCTCATCACCGAAGGAAATCCGCCGATTCCTCTCCTCCCGCCACGACAGAGACATTCTCGATGGCCTCCGTCGAGTCGTATCCGTATGCCTACTCTACTACCCATACCCTCCTTACAATACTATATATACCCCGGTCCATAAACTTACGGTGTAACTACTTCTTAGATGATGTCTCGCGGCGTCGACTGCTCCGAATACTTCGCCGACGTCGTCAAAAACGTCGCCTCTCCAACCCTTGAAATTAAAAAACTGGTGTACATCTACCTCCTAACCTACGCCGAATCCGAACCGGACTTATCCCTCCTCTCCATAAACACTATTCAAAAGGCGTTAACAGACCAAAACCAAGTCGTCCGCGCCATGGCGATCCGAGTAATGTCCGGTATCAGAGTACCAGTAATAAGTCAAATAGTGGCACTAGGTATCAAACGCTGCGTTACCGATATGTCGCCCTACGTTCGAAAAGCCGCCGCGTTAGCGATCCCGAAGTGTTATAGACTTGATCCTAGTACACTACCGCTTTTAACAGAGCTTGTGGCGACGTTGTTGGGGGATAAGAGTTATTATGTTATCGGAGCGGCGGTTATGGCGTGGTGGGAGGTTTGTCCGGAGAGGATTGAGATGGTGCATCCGCATTATAGGGGGTTGTGTAAATTGTTGATTGATATGGATGAGTGGGGCCAGTTGGCGCTATTAAGGCTTTTGACGGTTTATGCGAGGAAGAATTTTCCGCAGGGGAACAAAGTTAACAGTGCGAAGAAGAGGAAGACTACGAGTGGTAGTGGCGGGTTTTATTCGGATGAGGAGAGTGGTGATGAGGGGGCTGCTGGAGGGATTGATCCGGACTTGAAACTACTGCTGGATTGCTGTCCGCCGTTATTACAGAGCCGCAATAGCGCTGTAAGCCCACCTCTCTAAATTTTTAAAAAGCTTCACTGTACTAACAAAATATAGGTCATCGTCGCTGTCGCACGAGCATACTACCACCTCGCACCGCCCTCCTACCTCCCATCCCTCGCACCACCCCTCCTCTCCCTCCTCCGCTGCCAACTAGACATCCAACTCATCGCTCTCACAAACATAGTCTTCATAGCCCTAACCTACCCCTCCATCTTCGCTCCGCACTCCACCCACTTCCTAATAACCGCCATCGATACCCCTCAAATCTCAAAATTAAAACTCGAAGCTCTAACCCTCGTCTACCCATACTCCTCAAAACACATCCAATCCCTAATCCTCAGCGAATTATCTTTCTACGCGGGCAGCCACGACAAAGAAATGGTTCGAGAAGCCGTCAAAGCCATCGGTCGTTGCGCACAAAATAACCCAGAACAATCCCCTCGGTGTTTAAAACTGTTGATGCAACATGTACATTCCTCGGATCAAACGCTTGTGGCGGAGAGTTTGACGGTTATAAGGCATATTATTCAACAAAACCCTTCACGGCATAAAAAGACAGTAACAAGACTTGCGAAGGCGCTGGATACAACGACGAATAGTACTGCGCGAGCAAGTATTATTTGGCTAGTAGCTGAATTCTCGGGTGTTGATAATGGGGATAACGTTGCGGCCGATGTGTTAAGGATCTTAGCCAAGGGGTTTGTGGCGGAAAGTGAGGGTGCCAAGTTACAGATATTATTACTTGCGGCGAAGGTATATGCGCATTATTTGAATAGGACGCAAACGGGGTTTGAACAGACGCTTTCGGAGGATGAAGAGGTGCCGCAGGAGGATTTTCATCCTATTCCGCAGCTGTTTAATTATGTGGCGCGACTGGCGAGGTATGATGTTAGTTATGATATTAGAGATAGGGCGAGGATGTATATGTCGCTACTGGCGACACCGAAATCAAGTCAGCTGGCGACGTTGATATTGTTGGCGCCGAAGCCCGTGCCGTTCGCGCCGAGTCCGAGTGCGGTGTTGAGGGAGGGGTTGACGGTGGGGAGTGCGGCTTTGATGGTGGGGAAGGATGAATATGTGAGGGGGTACGTGGGGTTGCCGGAGTGGGTTAGTGAGGAGGAGGCACCGGGGAGGGGGGTTAGAGATCCGGTTGTTGAGAAGGAGTATGGGTATGGGTATGAAGAGGTTAAGCCTGTGGAGAGGAAAGTGGAGGTTAAGCAGGTCGCGCCGGTGGCGGTCGGTGCAGTGCAGGCGCCTGAGGTGGTGGAGAAGAAGGAAGTTAATGGGAAGACTTTGGATGAGTGGTTGGAGGATTCTGAAGAGGAGGAGGAAGATGATGAGGAGGAGGAGGAGGAGGAGGAAGAAGAGAGTAGTGAATATGAGACGGATTCGGAGGAGGAAGAAACAGATGAGGAGGATACGACAGAGTCCTCCAAGATGTTACCTTCGTGATATTTATATCACTACTTACGTATATATATAGCGATTGTAGTCTTTTGTTTGGGTCTACGGGCTGATATCTAGAGGCGCTATAATATTGGTGTTATAACCCACAACACAACAAGGTTGTTGCATTTTGAAACACAGAACCTTCTTTTCTCGAACAGAAATCGGATACTGAGACAAAACTTTTCTTCCCGAATGAAAAAAAAAAAAAAAAAGAGGGATTTCGAAGTTTTCGTGATTGCTTGCTCTATTTGTCAAATTGATCCCTTCTCTCATTCTCTCACCCGATTACTCCCGTATCCTTTTCGAAGAGAATGAGTGAGTGAGAATATCATCCCGAGGTGGCTCAGCTCAGCTCCGAGTACCAAGGATAAGCCTAACGTCGCCAAGTCCACCCCCTTGGTTAGAAAGCTTCCAACATAAAACCTCGGTACTCTGTCCTTCAGTTCACATCACATTTGCATCAACAAATCAAGCTGATAGAAAAAAAAAATCTACGATCGATTATTGCGCAAAAAGAAGATATATCTCTTACTCAAGTACTTTCTTAACAAAGAATATGAACTGTCCTGCAAAGAACGACGATTCGGTGCTTAAGCACCCGGACTGGAACCAGAGTCCTCCGTTCCTGGCGCCCGAGCTAACGACTCGCCAAGATCTTAACGGGATCGCGAATTCTCGGGAATGCGGGAAGTCGGGTGATGGAGTTGCTGATGGACGGTTTGGAGGGCATGATGAGGTTCTCAATGGCAATATCTCGTCTTCAGATCCAGGGATTTTGACTGGAAATCCAGAGGAGCGGCCGCAATGTAAGTGTTAAATTACCTATTTTGGAGTTCTTGAAGATATGGGCGTGTTGTTGCTGACACTGTGGTTTCCTCAAGGGCTCTCCTCCAAAAAGACGGCAGATGGCGGTAACGGCCACCTTCGTCTTCCTTTTGCAGGCCAAACTTTTCCTCTCTCGCGCTTGTGGGATTGGTTTGTTTGGTTTGCTTCTGTTCTTGTTTGTTCTTATTTGCTGTCTGCTTTTCAACAGAGTCGTGTTTCTACTACCTTGGTGGTTGTCGAAGATGAAGCAGGTGAGCGCTCGTCTCTGTTCTGACTTTCTTCAAACTATTTGCAATTGATCACGATGCTGATGTGGTATAGAATCCAAAAACCTTACCGCGCATAAGGTACTTCATCGTCGATCCACCTGCCCCACAGGCGGTGTAAACAATGAACTCTACAACCGCCCTCTCCACGTCGGCGCCCTTTTCATAATCCTCTTCATCTCCACCGCCGCCTGCACATTCCCGCTCTTAGCAAGTAAATTCCCCAAACTAAAGATCCCTGCTCCATTCTTCTTCGCCATTAGACATTTTGGAACAGGGGTATTGATCGCTACTGCTTTTGTGCATTTGCTGCCTACGGCGTTTATACTGTTGGGGAACCCTTGTTTGTCGGATTTTTGGATTAAAGATTATCCTGCTATTCCTGGGGCTATTGCGCTTGCAGGGGTGTTCTTTGTGATTGTTATTGAGATGGTTTTTCATCCTTCTAGACGGTTGGATTTGGCGCCTAAGGGTGGGTGCGCTGGTGTTCCTTCGGGTGTTCTTTCAAATACCACCGATCAGGGGAATTCTGAGGTTGCCCAAGGAGTCGAGGCGAGTGGTCGGACTGAGAATATACCAGCTGAGAGGGATGTTGAGAAGGACAGCCATAGTGATATGTACCCCATCTTAACCCCGGAGCAGAAACTTCAGAAGGACGTTTTGCAGTGCATACTCCTGGAAGTGGGTATTCTTTTCCACAGCGTCTTTATTGGTATGGCTTTGAGCGTATCCATTGGGAATGAGTTTATTGTTTTATTGATCGCGATTGCGTTTCATCGTACGTTTCTATCCTCTACCATCCTTATGACCCTTCCTGCTAATAAAATGCTTGTGTAGAAACGTTCGAAGGACTGGCTCTTGGGTCTCGAATTGCGGATATTACTTGGTCTAATGATACCCTGCAGCCGTGGTTTATGGCGCTTGCATACGGGTGCACGTAAGTCTCCCCCAAAAAACCCCCCTTATAACCCATTTCTCACGCCTTCGTTATATAGAACCCCCATCGGCCAAGCAATCGGCATCGCAACTAGTTCTCTCTACAGCCCAGACTCCGAAGTCGGTCTCATTTTAGTAGGAGCCATGAACGCTATTTCCGCTGGATTGTTGGTATTTGCATCACTTGTGGAGCTGTTGTCGGAAGATTTTCTTAGCTATGAAAGTTGGAGGGTGTTGAGGGGGAAGCGTAGAGTGTGGGGTTGTTTCCTTGTGTTCTTTGGGGCGTTTTGTATGAGCCTTGTTGGTGCGTGGGCGTAGGTGGGATGAGGGTTGATTTGGGGTCTACAGTATTGTCGTGGTGGTTAGGGTGGAGCTCGAGGAGTTTGCGGTTTGTGTTGTGGCTGCGAAAAATGCAACATTTTCCTCGCGAGGTGTGAAAACGACGGGCTCTCATGTTAAATAATCTGATTACCACGGTTACAGAATGACATTACTGAGATCACAAATCTATGTCTTTTAAGAGGAGGAATCGTATGTGCTAAATTCTAATTCGCCTTTCGTTCCGTCTTATAGACGGGATAACTTTCACTTCCGCTATCGTATCAAATGCTACTTATATATATATTTTTTTGCGAAACATGAGAGACTGGATAAAGTATCCGTTGTATAAATGCAAATATCAAAATTATAGCTGAACTTTGTCACGAGACTTTTCTACTTAACTAGTTGTAGGATCTGGATTAGGCGCCTGCTCTGATTGCTCTTTGTATAATCGTGACAAGCAATCAGCGAGGCTGCTGTGCCAGCAGGCATGGGTATATACATACGTAAACGATTTGCTGTAGATATATGAGCATATCGCTGATCAGTTAGGCGTATACCAAAACATAGCAGGTCGTTTCCTCTTTACCACCACAGCGCCGCATACTTAGAGAGCTACCAGCTACGTACTATTACATTTGTGTAACATCAGCAGCAGCAGCACGTAGTAATTAAACCTGATACAGCTGAGTTCCATAAATAGTTTTCAAGCGTGACCGGGCTACAGATGCGCCATCCCAGATGCAGCGCATTCGCCATGGTGCCATAGCGCCTGTGAATTTGCCAAACTGAATGCTAACAACAATATTGTTCTTACCGGCCTAGCAACCAAGCATGTTGGTTAGTGGCTAAACAGATATGACAGGTATTATTTTGCTACTATAGGCACCACTGCGTAGTATTTTTATCCAAACCTTTTCACTCTAGATTACTGAGAGCATCAAACAAGTGACCAACGCCCAATTATGAGAATACTATCTCTCTTAGGACTGTATCTTACTATACTGCTCGACTACCGAAGGCTATGATGACGGGCATAGGGATGGTTATCATCTCCTGCTCCACGGCCGACAAGCCTTTTTTTATTGTACGACTGATAGGATATATTGTCTTCAATATGCTTATAGTGTGCACTAAAACAATACTCATTTGTCCTCCCCCATGAATACTTCTAAACACAGTACAGAGATGTTCCGGAGCAGGGAGGTCGTTTACTGAAGTAGATGGTAGCATTTTTTTTAGCGAGAATCATCATTGTTCTTCATTTTGAACTCACATGTACAATACAACCTTTTTTAATATGTCACTCGCTTCATTTTGAGAGTTCTCAATCTCCAGAATAGGATGCACTGGCTCCCTCGAAACCCCACAACACACCAGTGTTAAATTATCTCAAGACAGTCAGAGTAGAAAGGGATTGCGACCGATAAAGAGCTAGAGTTATGCTGTTGAGGGGTCCGAATGCATTATCGTATGGAGAGGAGTGTACACGAACATCTCGAAATGACAAGCCCGCAGATATGTTGACATACCTGGGAGCTGTGCCTGTTCCCAAGGAACTTAGCTACACCTCCTAGTACTTCCCAATCGAAGTGCAAGTGGTTTGCCACATATTTGGCGGGTTACCAGTTGTTCGTTACGGTTGCAATTGATGCCGCTACATGCAGCGTTTAACAATGACAAGGAAAATGACAATACTTTCAATTAACACCCCCCGTTCGCAGCACCGGCATACTCAAGGGAGAAGAGTTTAAATATCCGCTGGCGTAGCCATAAAGCTCTGATGGCCGCTACGGGTAAGGCGAAAAGAGGTGATGATCTACGCGCCACGGAAATATACCCCGACATTCAGGAAATCCCCCGTCGAATAGGTAAAATGAAAAGTAAATTTATTTTCATTGAGATTGAACGATATCGAGAAACAACCGGAGTTAAGTAATCGGCACATATAAAACTTTCTAGCAGGCCCAGTTTAGCGAGAATAATATGTATATGCATCTCAAATGCCGCTTTGCCGTGTAGGTTGTAGCGTTTTTCATGCTACTCCAGCCTCATCCCAGAAACCGCCTTTCACAACCTCCAAGGCCGAAGATCGTTTCAGTGGGTCATAGTTCAGCATTTTGTATAGCAGAGAAAAGATAACTCCTGTCACTTCTTCGTCAAGTACTTCATCACCCTTAGATATAGTATTCCGGATCATCGCCTCTACCATTAACTTGAATATCCTAGAGGTTGAGCTGACTCGGATTTGAATACGAGTAGGCTGGGAATAATACTTATGCTGATACAAGGGTACTGGAGGCGATTTCGATGTGTGCATGGTGATATGTTGGTTGTATTGGGCTGGCCGCCGAATTTTGGTTTCATCCATTTTCGGTCTTGCGGCAGGCACGCCTATTCTTGATGCCCCAACACACATTTCAAATATGGTGAGGGTGACAAGGCAGTTCCCGGACATTAGGGGGATGCCTAGATCTAGAAAAAGAGGAATCTGCTCTGCTAGTATCTGCGCTTATATTGGAAACTTTAAGACGATAGCAGAATCTTGGTTACCTGCAGGCTGCCCTGGCCGGTAGAACGTAGTCTGATACCCTGTAGATATATTTACGTCAGACGTACGTACGCCCGAAATTAGTGAGAACAAAAACACCTAAAAAGGTAGGGTACAGCTATAAAAGGAAAGACAAAAAGTAAGAAAACGAAATGTTGGGTAACTACGAAGTATATATGGGAACCAATGTTCAGGTTTGAGCGCTGTGGCGCGAGTTTATTAGCCATAATTGTTTGTATTATTATAGTCGCTTTCGCCTGCATCTTCGAGGCTAGTACTTTCCAGAGGTCGGGGCTTGTGAACATCATATGCAAGCCTGTATCAAGTTTTGCAGCTGCACGATCCTACGATTAGGACAGGATTGCCTGCACATACCGAAAGCACGGGTGCTTTTCGCTCCGAGCGGTATAGCAGTAACCCAATTTCCTTCGCTATGCAGAGGTTTTACCTCCCAAAGGTATATAAGTAACCATTTGTCCCTTAAAAGGTGTTACAGCTCCCTCAGCGAATTACACCTATCTAAGTAGAGTCTTCACGACAGCCTGGACTTACCTTTAAAACAGTTTTATTTCCAACTATGCAAAAAAAAATAAAAAAAATACGCGCACTTACCCCTGCGCTGTACGCAATTGAAAAAATGAAGCCTGTCGTTGAGGAGGTCGAAAACGCTGCTGTGAAGATGTGTTCAATATTAGAGAGAGAGGAAAACTCCACCATCCCAGAGACCGATAGAACGCACCAACATGCTCATCTTGACGATCTCCAAAATCTTCTCCAAACCATTTACGATAATAGTCGAATTATAGAAGAGCAGGTTGCATCATATCTCTCCAAGGATTGGATTGGTTGCAAAGATCATCAAGTATACAGGCTTGATCAGCTTATTTTGATATACGACGAAATTTACAAAAATACTAGCGGTTTTATTGAAAATGCTATTGCATGGGTTCTCAAGGCGTGCTATTTACATCATGGGGGCGAACGGGATTATCAACCGGCCCTGGTACTTGCTTGGAACGGGGAAAAAGTCATTGTTCGTTGCCCACACTGCAAACTCAACCACAAACATGGATATCCAAGAATTCCTTTTACAGGATACCCAATAATCTACAAGGCGAAATGCCTAACTCCCACTGATCCACCGAGTTATCGAGCTGTTTTCCCAAACGAAATACACCCCTTAACAAAATTATTCGACTATCGGAAGCACTTTCCTAGCGGGTATTGGATCACCGTCGGCGATGGATTACAAGACTCTTACTCGGAATTCGATGAACCTAAGGTCGAGATACCAAACCAGCCTATAAAGTCAATTACGATCCTCTTCAAAAATATAGCTCTTTCAGCAGATGAATGCCCATTGGCGCGCGAAATATCTTCCAAGATTGACAAGTTAATGTCAATCTTACGACTAGTGGACCAACTTCGGAAGCTGTGCCAATTCCATAGGACCGCAAGAGATTTGACACCACTGGGGCCTAAATGTGCTACATACCCAAACAGTCCCACAGGCCCAGTTCCACGATATAAAGCGGATTTTGAAGAACAGGACGCAACAAAATCACCGAGACTCCAATTCCGAGCCCCTCTCTGGGATAATCCTCATTATGCCCATAATAACCGTACAAAAAGTCGGACGATATGTTTGATCTGGCTGGAGTTCCCACACAAAAGCATCATCGCATCTAGCGGAACTGTCAATTGGCTGGACGCCCCGTCCGGTTATATGACAGAGGCGGAGTTGCCGGAAACTCTTAAGCCCCACGGCGATGATGTGATCACCGCGTTACCCGGATACGACTATCCCGACCGTCTAATAAATCTAACAGAAGAGTTGGCTGAGAATGTATTTGGGATGAAATATAACGACGGAAAGGATCGAGAGATACACTCACATGTGGAGAGAAAGTTGGTCGTTTACTACATGATAGCTTATGGGTTGTGGTATCCCCAGTCGATACAATCCGGGGGGGTTAAAAATGCAGGTTCGGGCCTAAAGAAGCCATCTACTCTTTGGGGGCCAAAATCTCGGGATCTGTTTCTTTTCCTTTCGAAGCCAGCTTGTCCTGATTGTGAGAACTTTCTTAAGAAGGTTGCTGAACATTGCGATATTAAGATATATGTATATGCAGAAGTCGATTTTAAGTGGCGTCTATTCATATATTCAAGAGATGGTGATTTCCTTAACGCTATTAACGGGCGATTCGGCCGGTCAGGGTTTGGAAGTAGTTGAGAGCTACCGTTATTGAGCAATATGATGAATGACAAGAAATCTGACTGTTCTTTGGTGTAGAAATGATAGCGCCGTCTTGCCTTCAAAGCTCATTGGGAGAATATTTATTTTTGTTGTTGCTAACAAGGGTTTCCTTTGGTTCTTAACGAAGAGAGGGTAATTGTGCTCCTGACTGCTTTTTCTGAATTTCAAGCAACATCTACCTGAAGAGAAATGAATAGTATTCCCTAAAAATGTATTGTACTTTTGGGTTTAGCGGAATGAATATTTCAGAGCTCTTAATACTCTACCTGTATGCCGAACCTAGTCTGGAGGTGGCGAACCTGCTACGGCCAAATTTTACACAGCGAATTACCTGCTGTCCCGAATTTTAGGAGGTAGATGTTCTTATTACATCGCAGAAGCAACGGACATACGACGCTGATATTTTCCTAATCTAACACTTTCTTTAGCCATATCTAAAATTCCGAGCCGAAATTAGCGCCCAACCAGCAGCACATTAGTTTACATAGTTGGTATTATCAAACTTATCAATCTAAACGAGCCCCAAAAGCAAAATGATTCTCAGCTATCGTGCTGGCAATACTGGAACCGCAGTATTTTTTGAACACCAGGTATTAGATTAGCCGGTACAATACATTTCTAAAAAATAAGAGCAATGGTATCGATGCCCAGTGCAGGTCAAAGTCAAAAACATTACTGTTTTTAAGGAATACATAAATTACGTGAGCTAAAATAGACCAAGAACAGATGCAACAACCCGTAAGATCAATTAGCTGCCGACTTGGCTATATCAACCATTAGTATTTGCTACGGCGAACCTACGACGGGCAGCTACATAATGCACCAAATAAACGTTCCCCTCCGAATCTTATAAACATTAGGGTCAGTTATTTTAGAACGGGCTTCATCCGAGCTGGTTAATGCAGAAGGCGTCAAGATTGGCCTTACCGATACAGCTTGAGGCGGTATGTCGAGATTCAAGCACTACCTTGTCCCTAAAACATAGGTTCCAGTCCTAGCTACACTATTTGTTGCTAGAATAGATTCGTGCTGCTCATGGTCCGGGGTAGTTTGTTGCGCCCAGTTTGATCCCTTACACCCAGAACGAATGGCTGCAGACCGCACTGCTACTAGATACCAGTATAGATTGGCTGTCTATTAGTGTAGATAAAGATACTATGCAAGCGGTACGAACCTCGGACGACGACCACAGGCTTCGGTTTGGCTTCCTTGCCCGAATATTGGTAGGCGGCCTCTCTGATATACGGCCACCATATCAAGAAATGTCAACCCAGCGACTGTACTACAACGCTCAGCTCAAGGAAGAGACTTTCGAATTCTACAAGAACTGGGTGCATTCTTGTTATGGGTGGGTTTCCTTATGTCGTTCTTGTGTTTTTCATGTAATAGTAGCATAGAGCGACTGTAATCCTCATGGCCCACCGGCTGCTCGTATTTCCGCTCTAAGCTCAATATGTTATATCTTCGTTATAAATCAGAGAAGAGGATGATGATAGAGAGGGGGCTATGTGCAACTATTTTGATAGAAACAAGGGGTATTATCGACACGAAAGTGTTAGACTCGAAGGGGGTATTGATATATCTAGGAGTTTTATATATATAACCCGCTGTTTCTACCCAAAAACCAATCTTCCTGTTCTACCCTCCTTTATTGCATGTTGGGAAATGTCCGACCCAACAGGCAAGCGCCAAGATCGAACAGCTTCGCGACGAAACACAGTAGTGGGGTCCATTAGGGTTTTGAGACTACGCTTGATAGTGATAGAACAACTGCGAATGGGAAGGAGCCAATACTGCTTTGTGCAAACCCATCACACGGGAGCAAAAGGCAAGCCGTCTTGCTGGCGTTAGTTTTGCATATGATGCACGCACGATTTCGATTGAACGAAAACGCCCCACTTCAATCTCGCTGAGAATTTAAGCCAACAGAACTATCCTCTAAAACAAATTGGTAGCATGGGATAATTAAAGTCGCAATGCTTTGTGTATTTTGAAAAAAAAAAAAAAAAAAAAATTTAACATGTCAGCGTCGTGATCAAAACATGCGTAATAACGTATATAACCAAGTCCCCGCCAATCCAACCCCGCATGAGATGGCGCACATCACATAGACTAAATACATTGGGACACTAGCGTCAGTCACACAAACCCGCATAAAGTCCTCGTGACGATACGCTCACTAACGGGTCGACCTCAGCTACCAAATAGGCCATGGGCCGCCAAATGGAATCCTATCCCTCATTCATAGCTACGTCATATGATCATATAATATCCGTTCGCGGCCGAGTATCCCACGTCGGAACTCTCCTAACAGGTGGTCGCAACGACAGACATGTCTTAGATCGGTTCACAAACTCCAACCTCCAATTCTATACTAGACCGGTTAAATGCAGTCGGATTTTCTTGATTTTTTACTTTTTGTTTTGTTATGGGGAATATTATGCATCCTGTATTCGGCTATCAATTTCCCCCATTCTTTATAGAATTACAATTCTCTATCGCGGATAGTTTTTTTGCAAGCGCAATTGTACCTGCTTTTTAAAAAGAATCTCCAGCAAATTATTAATAGAACTATGATTACCCCTTCGATATTAGCTTATGGCCCTATTCGGCATTGTAATGTTAGCAAGGCTCTATCTATCAGCGGTTGGGGAGCATCGCTAAATATGCTAGTCCGTATGCAGCTAAACACCCCAGTTAGCTAAAAGATATCTGCATTGGATTATTTAGTTTCCCAGAGCTGACGATAAGAACAGTCTGTCTGAATGCATCTGAGTGTTTTGATTTTGAGGATACTTGAGCTGTGCATAAGTAATTGCATACTAAAAACAGGAAGCCAGTTGCTAACTACTTCAGCATTGTATACCGAATCTCATTTCCCTCCCAACGCTCACACTTATCGTAACCCAGACGCCGATTATTGTCCTCACATTTCACAATCTAAACCCAAACTGCAAGGCCAGCATCATGGTGAGGGGATACAAGGGGTGATTATAAATTATTTGGAACAGGTAATATGGTTGGACATAACTGATTTCATCCATCTGGTTAGGTGTCCTAAGTTCTGCCCCTCATGCAAGACCGACTGCCGCTGCGATATGTGCAATAGCTGCCATACCTGTATGCATGTCCCTGAGAAATGCCGCTACAATATATATACTTGCTCTAGTTTGGCCCATAGTTGCGATCTGAAAGGTGTCTATACCGAAGCCAAGGAAGAGGCCTTTAAATTCGCACGGTACGTTTCTCCTCCTCAGAACTCTCTACTGGTCGGTACGACTTCGAAGGCTCCCTTCTTAACTACAGGATATGATTCTAATGTCGCAATTCTTCATGGATTCAATAGTCTCTTCGATTCTGATGTACTCACCGTCATTGTGGGCGACGAACGGAGGAGGTTCAATATTCATCTCAATGCCGTTTGCTCCGTCTCATCCTACTTTACGAAACTCATATCATCCAACATGAAAGAAGCCCAGGAGGGGGTACTCACCTTAGATGATAAAGTTGATGACGCCGACACCTTCGAGATGTTCATTCAGTACTGCTATCTCGGGTCTTACATTGTCGATGAGGAACTATACCTCGACTCGCTGTGCCTTCATGCAAAGGTTTATGTCTTAGCGGAAAGATTAGGATGCATCGATCTGAAAGCGCTGGCTCTAAAACGTGCAACGGAATTTTGCTACGGGAGCCGTGACGATATGCTCAGAACTGGAGAAATGCTCCGAAACCTCACCCAAACAATATTAACGGTATATGACCACACATACGATTCGAATACGGGAAAACTCCCCTTCGCCAAAACAGGGGAGGCGGACGAAGAGCCAAAAGAAACGTTCCCACGTGATGGATTCAGAATGTTGCTTGCTAGTTTTGCAGCTCCGTATTTGTCTGAACTAAGGAAGGATATCACCTTTTTGGATGCCAATAACCTCTGTCCTAGTTTCGCAGCCGACCTGCTTTTGTTTGTCACATCAGGTGCGATGATGGAGCTTAATGAGGATGGTAGCTTGAAGCGTCCATCACTTTGAATCCCTAGATGACTCCTGTAAGGGATGCCGTGCTACGAAACAATGGACGGGAATTCATATGGAAAAAGAAAATCGACAATTCATGCCTTCACTTACCATGTTAGCTCTTCCTCAGCCCTAGAGCAGAGACGTCGGTGCACAGGAAATTCACTTTCACGTTGTAATGAAAACTTCTTTTCAAACTATGGCTAAGTATTTGGGATGGCGTATCTAGGGGGTGGTGGGCGTCACCACATCTAGTCTTTCGCCTGGCCTGAGTACTCAAGAATCATCATTCTGTTAATGGTTACGCAGAAAACATTTCTACAGCACATATTAATAGTTAGACGATAGTAATTGCTGTGATTGAAATAGTTGCTATCTTGCGGGAATGATAACCAAATGTAGTAGTGAAGAATTTTGAGTTAGACTACTGCCGAAATCAAAATAGCTATCAACCCACCAACTTACTCCTCAAAAACCCGCCAACCTCCTGCACCGCTTTCCCCACGAACTCTTCCCGATCATAAAAATCCATATGTGTCCCTCCCTCCACGACGACCAACTTCTCCACTCCTTTCCCACCATCCTTCCCCTTTCTCAGTATAGCATCTAACTGATCGGTGTGCCATTTACTCCCCGCATTGCTCCCTATCACACAACAAACTGGCTGCGTCAAATACACATCCGCAAACTCGAACGCATCAAACGTCAATATCAACGGAAAGCTCGATATCAACATTTTATTCTCCGCACGGGGGTGTTGCGCTCGAGGAGTCAAATAGTAGTCCGCTGCCTCCTTGAGATCAAATGGAGTCGAATCATCGCATTTGACGGGGACATATGGCGCATATTTCGCCTCCTCCTCAGAGTTTGGGGTCTTTAATTCGGCAACTCTTGCGTCAGCTGCCATCTTTAAGGTCCCAACGTGGTTAGACGCTGGATCCTTCCCGTCCCATCCAAGTCGAAACGACGCCCCGATGTTTACCATACTAACGGTCGCAACGGCTTTAATCCTATAATCCCTCGTCGCAGCTGCAACAGCATACCCGCCCCCCGCACATATTCCCAAAACACCGATCTTCTCAACGTCCACGCCTGGCACGGAGGTAATAAGATAATCCACCACAGCGGAGATATCAGATACTCTTGCAGATGGATCTTCAAGGAAGTGTGGTTCGCCACCGGAGGCCCCTTGGTGGGAGGCGTCGTAGCAGATTGCGATGAAGTTGTACGAGAGGGAGAGATGGCGAGCGTAGAGGGAGGCGGTTTGTTCTTTTACGCCGCCGCCGGGGTGGACGATTATTATGGCGGGATTGTTGGGCTCAGCTGAGGTGATTTGGGGTTTGAACAGGAGGGCGGAGAGGGAGATTTTGCCCTTTGGGATGGAGATTTCGGCCATCTTGGTTTTTGGGAGGTGGTTGATCAACTCGATAGAGATAGGTTAACGATATATCTGTAAAGATATTGAGATTCTGAGATGTCTCAAGATACGAATATGTTGTGCGTGGTCAATGGACTGAGCTGATGTTGACAATTTATACAATTGCAATTGATATGATCGATTAATTAATTCATTCGGATATCTGAGATCTGGTCGCATAGATCTCCGAGATCGAAAATCCGTAATACAGCAAAGTAATTGAGTAATCAACAGCTGTTAAATCCATTTTCACGGAGTTTACTTAAACTGGATATTTATGATGTAATGAAGAATGTTTATGTACAGGAAAGACGAAGCGAAGGGTAGAGACGACGCTAAGGCTATCGCCGGTATCTCCGTGATCCCTATCTCCACGATGCGCTTTGAATTATATAATTGTAATTCACTTCACAAATTTCTTTTAACTGATTCTTTTCTTAATTCTTAAATGTTAAACAATGGAATATCTTTCTGAGGAGTTATTGCGTCGGGATTAGGATGCGGTGTACTGTTATAGCTGTACCGTATTGATCTCAGTCTGGCAATTGGTCCAACTCACAGTGCAACGCATCTCAAATTAAAAATTGAGCAAGGGAAATTAGAGTATTCAATTTCCTTAAACTTTATCTATTATACAAACCGAAATTCATTACAATTGGTATTTTATTTGGGGATATCGACCTGCAATTGGCAAAGAACGGACAGGCCCGGGCGTCACGCGCCTAGGCCAACCCACGGTCCTGGAGTCACAACTTGTTGCATTTTGGAAACAGCAGCGCCACGCGCACTGCCTTACGAGGCAGTGCCACTACAGAAAATCGATATTCCGCGACTTTAATTGCCCGTGTCCAAAAGGTGATATCTCGATAGACGACAAAAGGGGCATTATATAAACACCTAGGTCACCCCCCAGTTTCCGTTTTCTTTTTCGTTCATGCAAACCTAGATTAGTCAGGCACTTTAGTCGACGTGCATACAGCTTTTCCATTATCACGGGATACCGCGACGTGACGTCTTTCTACCCCACGTCCACCATGGGCCTCCGATCCAAATTCCGGAACACGGCCGCTTCGGCAAACGAAAAACAACCAGAAACCAAAACCCCTCCTTTTATCTTTTCCATACACGAAATAATCGAGAAAATACTTCTTGAAGTACCCGCGATCGATGTTCTAACGAATTGCCGCGCGGTCTGTAGGACATGGAAAGTCCTAATCGAGGTTTCCTCGCCAGACCTAAAATATTATTCCCTATCGGGCCTCAAACGGCCTCGTGGAAACCCGTCCAAACAGAAAGACCCAGCAACAGGCGAGCGCGCGGGTCTGTCTAAACCTGCACGTGGCCTGGTTGCCGCACCCACGATCTCACGTCCACTATGGACCCCTCCCGCCGAAATGCTCACACAACCCGAAATCCTTCTAACACCCCTCGCCATGGATGTTCTCGGCATATTCTGGAAAAAACTGGTGAAAAAAACCGCCAGTAATTACAAACCCGAACCGCGTGTACCCCCGGCAGACAAAAGCAGTCGTCACCTCGGCAGGAAATTTTACAAAATTGCCCACTGTGGAGCAAAAAGCTACGACAGTTCTCGTGAATCTGGCTTTTTCTGGACTTCGGGGATACTTCTGGGCCTCGCTTTAATGCCGATCGTTGTTCCGATTTATTGGTGTTATGATAAAGGTCTCCGTCGGCTTGGGCCTACCGCACATAAACATAGGAGTATCAACAATTTCGGTGTAAAGCTAATGAAGGAGTTCGAACCGATATGGAAGAAGATTCATATCTTCAACCCCCAGGAACCAGAGGGTTCGTTTATCCTTCTGGGCGCGCATACAAATTGGAGGTCTCGGGATGAATCGTGGAGGTATGACCTCGACCTCGGGTCATCCTTTGGAGACCTTCCTAGCGCGGCGCTGTCGCTCATGACGCCGCTGATCGAGACGGTTTTTTCAAGGAGACCCGGAAATGCCTCGTTCATGTTGGATTCATCGGATGTGTATGATAGGTCGGCCGTGGTTATTGATTTAAAACGGCAATCTGATGGAGGAGACCATGCTACTCGATATGTTGATAACTCACCGAGGGAGTTGATTGTATTCCGAGGAAACGAGCCTTTCGATGTATCGCGGCACTTTGGAAGGCCCGGGACTGCTGGATTTGGGAGGATTTCGGATAAGAGGATTCGGATCTAAAGATACTCGGGTTTTCATACCCTGTTCTTTCTTTTTTTTTTTTAACTGTTTCGATATTAAATTTCCTTTGTCTTAGCGATAGCATTCTGATTTTTGGCGGTCGACGTCTTTAACGGTGTTGGGAGTTTCTTTATATTCTTAAGCAGATTGTATATAGTTTCCTATCCTCGCGTGTATACCCTCTACTTGGTCATATTTATTGCTCTCTAAATTGATTCGGCTGGTTCGTTATATCAACCATCTCTTTCTCTATATGTATACCCTTCAAACCTTTCCTCCACTACTCTAAGACTATTGGCGACTCTTCAGACCCCAACACGCCCCCATTTACCATTTCCACAACATGCGGATTCCCATTCTCCTCCAAAAACCCCACTATCCCCTCCCAAGCAACACCCCTCCTCATCCCCGTCTGATCATCCCAACTCGAATGCATCCCCACAACCACCCCATCCTTCCTCGTACATAAAGGCGCCCCACTATGTCCCCAATAAGTCCAGCAATCATGCATCAGTGCCCCAATATCACTGTTATCGTGTACATCTGCGCCCTCCGCAATACCTCTATACCTTCCATGGCTGATGTGTATTACGTCGTAATTTGTTTTTACACCTGGTTTTGAAGCTTCAAGATCTTCGTCGCCGGGGTGGCCGATGCAGATTATTTGAGTGTTTTTCTTGGGTGAGGTTGGGGATATTGGTAGGAAAGGGAATGAAGTTGGTGATGTTTCTTTGGGGGTTGAAGTACCCGGAGTGGATATAGGCGAGTCTGGCTCTGCAGCGACGATTTTTAGAAGAGCCAAGTCTCGAGTATGGTCATATCCAATGCACTCCGCCCGAACAACGCGGCCGGAAGCGAAGAGAAGCCATTTTATTCGATTTTCTTCCAATTCAGATGGGTCTTCGGAGACACAGTGGGAACATGTTAACAGTAATCCTGTAGAAGAAATACAAAATGCCGTTCCGGCTTCTGATTGTGCGAAGACTAATGTTGCCAGAAGAGCAGATTGGAAGTGTGGGCCGAGAGTCGGCAGGGCTTGTGGCGTAGAAGCTTTGAGAAGGCGTTGTTTTTTGAGAAGGAGTGCGAAATCGCGTTTGGAGAGGCCGGTGGATTTGGGAGAGAGACTTGGGGCGGGCTGAAGGAGAGGTATTGCTATGGATCCGGATCCTTTTGATATTGGCGTAGAAGTAGAAGGCTCTGATTTGTTCCGAGCAAGGCTGCGGGTCGTTCGGCGTGCAGCCATGTTTTAGTTACAACGAGGCTTAGGATTAATATCAATCTGCTTTGATCTTGCGATTAAGGGTCGGCTACAATGTTCAAAAACATAGGTGGGAATGTTCCTTGAATTCAACGGCTCACGGGCTTCAGCATGCATCCTTGACTAGTGCAAGTTCAGACGAGGCTACAAGGCTGGCAAAGTTGATTTTAAGTCACGGCTCCATGTATGCCCTATGAAAGCGGGATGGCTAGTCAGATTCGGTTAGTCTTGGCTTAAGCCTTCGCGCATCGGAATAGCTGAACCTGAACCTGGTATTAATTTATTGCATAGGTGCTCGCACTCGCAAACAGCCAAGAGGCAGCATATTCAGTTCTTATGCATTAATTCTGCTTCTCGATCACATTTCGGTGGCAAAAAATCAGTATACTATCCAGTAATATAGCTCGGCCAGCGCCAGCTGGACTTTTCGAATTGGTTAAAACACCCGCTCCGTAATTTCAATTATGCATATATATTGGTGGACGACGTAGTACCGATACGTATCCAGCATGGCTTCATGCCCCGAGGCCTCGTACACCAACGCCACTGTGCGATCAAGTCGCAGGAGACACCGCGTTGCCTGCAGCAGAGAGCTTCAGCTGAATATTCCGTACCGGTCTATAGGCCCACTGGTGTGAGATCAACCTTCAGCTACGGCATTTTATTGTTACGGCCTTCGAAGCTTTACCATCGGCAAATGGATATAAATACCAGAGCATCAGCGCAATGGCTTGATATTTATTCCTCACCAATATCATCAATTAATCAATTTATTGGGTATTTTTTCTCTCTAATTTAGCAGTAATTCGGAAGAATGGCATCCCTTCAACTTCCTCGTGACGGAGGAATCCCTCAATCTAAGATCGATAAACTGCCCCCCTTCAAACTAAATTCCGTACCGATTAAAGACGGCGTCTACAGAGTCAAGCACTCTGACGAGCGGCACAGTAAACCCCGTCTTGAGGATCAAACCGTTATTAACGCGGAAGTTTGGTTTAAGTCGCCTGTAAACTGAAATCGCTCCCTACCTTCTCCGCAGTTCCAAAGATACTGATTTGTATTTTATAAATCCCATGTAGCCCCTCGACGAAGTCACAATCCGCAAAATCGACTCCATCCAATTCTTCACTGAATGCCACGATCAGGGCTTCTGTGACAACCCGGACCTGGGGAATTGGACCTGGTTTGAACTCGGTATTTACGAGAACGAGGAGTCCTCAGCCCCGCGCCGTAAGGATGGTGGTATTGACCTCATCTGGCGCAGCCATTATAATAACTTCAAAAGCCACGATTATAAATGGTGCGAGGGTGAAAAATTTGAAGAAACCCACGATCTTGTGAGGAATCTTGAACCCGGGAATGTTATTGGAGTAAGACTTTGCTCCCGCTTTGCAGGGTGGAAGATTTGGGCACGGAACGGGTATTTAGTGTTCGAGATTGGTGATGAAACCAGTATGTTTATCAACGTTGAATATGTCTCCTTATATGCGCTCCCACGCTTGTGTACTGACGTGTGGATTTATAGTGGACCGCCCGGCACCTCCTCCATATGAGGAGATCATCTCTGAGCTCAAGACCATCCAGGATGCCATCTCAGACGTTAATATCCAGAATGATGCGGCGTTTAAACCTACTATGTCCAAAAAGCTCCTTCGCGCTGATGCGTTTGGAACCGGCGATGAGCGGCCTCTTCGTGTCCTCTCACTTGGTAAGTGATATAAAATTCCTTTCGGACGGAGATGGAGTCAGATTTGCTCATATTTTGTATAGACGGCGGCGGTGTCCGAGGTCTTGTTACACTTCACCTCTTAAAAGCCGTCTTCGACAAGGCTGGGATTAAGCAAAAGCCCCATGAGGTCTTTGATATGATCGGTGGCACTAGCACCGGAGGGTACGTCTACGCTTCAGTAATAAATCCAGATATATTACAGATACGCATACTGAATTATTAATAGACTTATTGCCATTATGCTTGGTCGTCTGAAGATGTCTCTTGAAGAATGCATCGCAGCGTATTTAAGCGTTATGGGGAAAGTCTTCCCCGAAGGAGCTTGGAAGACTGCCAACCTCGCATGGTCTGGCAACTACTACGACGAAAAGCCATTGGAGAATGCTATCAAAGAAATTGTAGCCCAAAAACTTGGAGATTCAGAAGCCCAGCTGCTGGATAAAGATCCTAACAACAATTGCAAAATGTAATCTCCTTGGTTTACCTGATCTCTATATCATAATTATATGAGAGTATAGTATGCTAACGAGTTGATCTAGTTTTGTTATGGCAGTGCGAGCTGATAAGGCGAACAACCGTGGCCCAGTTTTCTTGCGCTCGTATCCAAATCCAGTGGAGCTGCCCGAGTTCCCAGAAATCAAAGTGTGGGAAGCCGCACGAGCGACCTCAGCCGCTCCAGCCTATTTTAAGCCATTCGCGATTGAGAAGTATCACTTGCTCGATGGCGGGTTGGGTGCTAATAACCCTCTGGGATGGTAAGTTCCATTTAACGTCACTATATCCTTATCCAAAAATTATATATGGAGAGGGATCCCGCTCACACCGCTTCTAGGCTCTGGACCGAAATGCTTAGCGTCTTTGGCCCCGCCCGCTCCACTTCCACCTTCCTCACAATCGGCACGGGTATGCAACCAAACAACGAACTCAAAGACCCAGGCAAGCTCACCAACGCCCTCAATACAATCGACGCCTTCGCCTCCATCGCCACAAATACTGAACTCACCCACGTCCTCTTCCGCACTCTAATCAACGCATTCGCACCCCAAGCCCGAGGAAAGAAATACTTCCGTTTGAACGTTGGGAAATACATCGGAGATTGGGACGAGAAAAAGGGTATTATCTGGAAGGAAACGGTGCACCACTATGATGATTGGGAGAAGATTGGAAAGTTGGACGATGTGAAGGCGTTGAAGCCATTGATGAAGATGGCGGAGGATTATATTAGGGATAATCAGACGTTGTTTGAAGAGTGTGCGAATTCTCTAGGGAAGGCAGTGAAGGCGTGAGCAATTATTGGTGTCGGGGGGTATGGAAACCTATGGTACACTGGGTGATACAATTGATAATTACTGTATATTAGATTTGCGGAAATTTTCCATGGATGATTATAAGAATAGAGATTATTCTATTTGCTTTATGTCAAGACTTACTTACACACCTAGAAATATCACGCTAGTATCGGCAAGTTATTCCATAGAATTGTCGGAACATTTCCTAAGACCAGCTGACCATCTACTCCTATACAAAGTCGAGCTTGGTAATAACCAATCACCTTGTTATTATATTAAGCGATGTCGCTCGATGCCTGGCGACATCGGTTGGGTAACCAGTATAGTAACTGGTGAATGGACGAGTTGACCTAGTATGTAGTGAACGGGTAGGCTGTTATACCCTGAATAAACAGACGATTACACAGTGAATAAGCGGGTTAATATGCAATGAAATGGATACACGATCCAACATAGTAAAAGCAACAGACTAGCGATTTGCCGTAGTATACACACCCGAATTACAAGAATTGATCTGTACCAATTTATAAACTCACAGCTTAACCGAATCGAATATTCAAGTTTAAATTTCAAACATATAGTTATATGTGCTAAGATCTAGTCTTTTTTGCTATAGCCGTTAAAAATAGTCAAAATATTATATTTTGGAAAAGTCTGCACGAGGCCCAAAGGCAAAGGTTAATAGTTTACTAGTGAAAAGGACATGGCACAATTGTACAAGAGTAAGTCCCTATTATCGCTTGTAGAGAGCACACTAACTGGATTGTCCGGCATATAAGTTGTAACCTTTGATAGTGTAAATATTTAGTGAACCGCTGAAAAATGGATTAATGTTTCTAATGGATTCGAAATTTCAGGGCCAGTGCGTACGCTGCCCTCCCTCTCTCCCTCTCTTTTTCTAGGATATACAGTCCTGTCACATCGTGTTAGTTAATACGAATGGAATTAATATAGTAGGGAATGCTTGCCTTTTAAGCATACGTTGCCAGCCTCTGGTCCGCAAAATCATTCTCACGGTCCGACATGGATGTATGGTGCCCAAATAAATGGATTATTGCTTCCAAATTCGTCCCTCTTTCCAAATCCTAGGGGCATTAAGCACCTTAAATTTCTCATTTCCCCACTTCTCTCGTCACCTGCAGTCATGTTAGAAGTGACTGGCTCCCCGGTTCTTTCTCCATGCCCTCTGCTCGTGATATCTCGAAGAAGCCTTGTAGCCCTGTGTACACCCAATGAAATTGCCTTACCATCAATAGTCCCGGCATTTCCTATTGTCTTATAGATCTCTTTAGCTGCCTCGACGGAATATCGGTCGGACACTTCCCAAATCGACCCCACCACGTGTTGGAAGCCTGCTAGTTGACACGCTGCCGCCAAGTGTATGCCTTCATCTAGCAGCTCCTCCACGTCGTTTTCGCTTGTTGAGCAAGCTGAGAGGTATGCTAGCACTGGATATTTTAGCCTAAGATCCAATCTGATGAGGCTCTCAACCGTCAAAGGATCATCTTTCCAGTCGCTCACAAGCAAACAGCTCTTCGAGGGGTCTGTCTGGTTTGATTCGCCGTGTCCAGCAAAATGGAAGATTTGACACGTGTTCAATCGGTCCAGGACTTCTTTCTTGGACGGCCGTTCTAACGTCGTTTTTCGAAAATGGCTTGGGAGAATGTTTTCCAACATGTTCACCTCCTCCCGGGCAAATCCCAGATCGGGGTACCCCGGCGTCGTATCCATTGACACAAGCAAGGCTTCACCGGAAGCTAAATCGGTATTCTTCTGAGAATTTTGGCGGGCGTATAAAAGGGCTTTGAGAGACGGGCTATACGATGATACTACCCTGTCAAGCGTTGTTTTGGTATACGGTGGGGAGTGATAACCTGCAGCGTGTAGAGGCAGAAAACTGAGCTGACCAGTCGGGATCCACCATATCCGCGGCCAGTCGTCGTTTACCGGGGCCTCTCGAAACCCCAGCTCGTCCAGAATAGGGCTCACCGCTACATCCCAGAGCCACTCCAGCATCCGAGACAATTGACTGGTAGCATCTAAAAGTAGTGCATGGGAGGAGCGAATCGATCGAAGAAGCTTGGCATACTCTTCTACCTGGGATTCATGTAGATCAGGGAGATGTATCGACCGAATAGACGTTTCTTCAATAATTAATGCATCGCAACGATAACTGACATTGATGAGAACAACGGGTCCCTGGGATGCAGCTGCCATCAGCTCATCAGCTTGCGGAGGAAGCAGGAAGTTCGTAAAGTTGGGTAGAAGACGGATTTCGTTAATAATCTTTTCGAATTCAATACCTGCATCGTGAACTTTAGTCGTCCTTTGCAGGGCAGTTGCGGTGGCTTCTATTATTGCGGAGCCAGACATGGTTGAGTTTGGTGGGTCCAGTATATCTCGAAGCTGTTCGAACTTCGCTGCCATCTCTGGCTGCTGATCTCTGAGCTCAGCTAAGTCAGACCGCGTTCCAAAGCGCAGACCTGCAATGACGCCTCTTCCTAGCTCAAGCAGCCGCACAGCATTGTATGTATCCTTTCCGGCATCAAGGGTGACAGCGGTAGCCAACGCAGCTACCCCGGCGAACCACACTAGGAGACGCTGCTGGTCTTGTTGGTTCAATTGGCGCAGGCCGGCTGATGACAAATGATTGACAGCAATCTCTGCCACACGACTCGCTTCCGCCCACATATTGCGACGGGCCAGCCAGTTCAAAGTGGCCTTCGCTGATCCTATTTTTATCATTACTGGCACATGGCACAATTCTCCTATCTCCAAGCAGCAACCGATGGCTCTTTCGAAATCACTGGAACCCCCGGTCCGGTCGAATCTATTTCGGAGACAATCGGCTAGGGTGTATAGAATCTCCGCTCTGTTTAAGTCGCCCAGGCGGGTAGATGCTGCTAGAGTTTCTTCGCATGTTTTGATAACCATCTGCAAGTCTCCGAAATTACCAGTTTGACGATATCTGTCTTGGGCAGAATTGAGTGAAATCAAAGCGTCATGGCCTCCTAGATGATAGCCATTGTCAAGGAGACTTATGAATTCTCCGTCATATTCTAGAGACAATTCCGCCCTGGAAGCGTCATTGGTTGCCTTGAGAGCGTCGGCGGTTGCCTTGAGATCGCTGCCTGCCATGAGATCTCCATACGTATCATTAAGGCTGGCCTGGCCTACTTTTAACTGACAAAGAGTATTCGTGGCCCTCAGGTATTCTGCTCTCAGCGGACTATCATGGGGCATCGTTGCTGCGGCTTCTTCCATTATCTCTTGGGACATCCGCAAGTCGTCGAAATTATTGGTTCGCTGGAATCTCATCATAAGAAACAAACCTAAAAGATTCGCGGCGGAGTGTCTGATTGGATCATCATGAAATGCCGCGGCCATAGCTTTCTCGCCTGTTTTGATAGCCATCTGCAAATCACCAAAACCCCCACTCAATTCGGATCTATAAAAAAAGGATCTGGCTAGTTTAAGTAGCATCCGTGCTCTGTCCGGATGATCGTGAGGCGTTGCCTCTACAGCCAGCCGTAAGTCATCGGGATCACCTGTTTCGCCGAACTTTTCCATATACCGTAGCATATCCGGGTTGTAGTAGTTACGAAACACTTCCAACATATTTCCAGCAACGAACGGAAGTTCTTCTAGTTCCTCCCGTGAGCCCGTCTGCTGAGCCTTCTTGGATTTCATCTTGAATAGACCGAGTGCCCTATGTTGCCAGTCGGGATGACTCGGTGGTGCGATTGTGACCATCTCTTCGGCGCGGAGGATGGCATGGTCTAAATCGTCCAGCAAAAGCGTACATTTGTATTTGTCCATCAGCATTGTAATGAGGTTCCTTAGGCAACTTGCATAGTCCGAGCTATTAATGCGTGCAACTCTCAACTTTACCGATTCCTCGGCTCTGTCGATTGCCTTCTGAATGTCGCCTACCGAGCCAGTCCTCGAAAATATCAGGTGATAAACGCGACTGATTAGTTCGATGTGTCCAACGTCGGCTTGATCTTCGGATGTCTGTTCCAAGCCGCCTACGGTCTCATACAATTCCTCTAGGTCCATATCAAAGAATTCAACTTCGGCGGCATTGGCTGGTCTATCCAACTCCTGGTAATATTCAACCTCTAGAGACGGTGATATACAGTCCGGCGTAATGTCTTCTGAGGTACTAAACGCCTGTGGAGCAATGCTTTGGGGTATCAGAGGACCCTTTGCACTGGCGGAGATTTGACTAGAAGAACCGTCCGTCTGGGTGGATGCCTGGACATTGCGGTCACAACTTGACGAGTTGCCCGGGTCGGCCCCCAAACCGGACGGAGTTGGGGATGACGCTGGACTAAGATTTGCTTCCTCGGATATCTCGTCCAGTATCCCCACTGGTCGCTCTGCGTTTCTAATATTCCCGGTCTAGTTTAGGTTAAGAAAACGGTTAATCCTGGTGGAAGTTCACACATCATGATTAAGTAGGAGTGTGCTTACCTCGCTCTGACTAGCCTCTGGACCGACGAGAGTCATGGCTGTCGATTGAATATAATCCGTTTGATGAGGTACTAAGTTTCCAACGCTCTCGACAGAAGTCAAAGTGGAACTATGTACTGTGGCGGGCGGCTGGATATAGTGATCCGGGGTCGGTGACTCTTCTCGTCGAGTGCTTGGGCAGGGTTGAGCTCTAGCTCTGTCGTCCGATTCTCCTATCTGGGGCTCTGGAGTCCCCACTCTCTTCTTCCCTTCCACCTCTTCTAATTCGCGCTCGAGTAGTTCGATTCTCCATGTGGCTTTAACTCGTTCTTGTTCGTGATTGAGCTCCTGGATTCTCCATGCAGCCTTCTCTCTTTCTAATTGGTGTTTAAGCTTCCTGGCCCTCTCAGCTGGCTTTAATTCTTCTGGTTCGTGCAATAACCGGCGTTCTTCCTCGCTGAGGCCTTCTTCGCAGGAAGACCAGGTCTTTGGCATTGCGACTTCTTTATATACCAGAAATTAGTGTGACAATTATGGCAACTCGGTAATTATATTGTGGTGTATACCTTTCACTAGCTGGCGCTAATATATGGAGACTTGTTCGGATGATATTATCAATACTGGTAAATAAAAAGAATCTGTCGAGAAGTCAGAGGCGAAGGTCAGATATATGTATACCAGATGGACGGATCCGAAGCCAGTATGTCAGAATTTCTTTGATCAGAATGATGCGATATCCAATAGCCATCTTGAATCAAATGGTAAGTAAGAGGATTGACATGACGAAACTGAGGATTGACTTCGTCTTGCGAATGGTAGAAAATTATGTACCAGTACAAAGCATGTAGATGTCCAACTCGTAAGATAGGAACTGCTGGCCAGCTGGCAGCCCATCCTCTGCTGGACACTCTAACCACAACCCCACAGATTACAGCTTTCTGGTATGCAGCGGAGAGACGGGGAACGGCCAACCATGATTTAGCGATGACACCCATCTCACCCTACCAGCGTTCTGATCGATTATCAGATATTCCCTCCAAAGTTTTTTCTTGTATCTGTGACGAGATATCTTTTCGCCAAAAATACTCATGCCCCCCGCGCACGGCACTCCTCCTTGGGTGATAATTGCATTTCTTCTGTTACATGTATACAAATGACCCGCCACATATACCCATGATGGAAATTGCTTTTTTTTTACCCATGATTTAAGGAATGAATATGCAGATCCTTCTGTGCTTTGATGATGTCAAGTCTCATTGGACATAGTATAGATATGTAGTGTATTATAGTCTGAAAGGAGTCTCCGCCTTGGGATTCCAAGGATCCCGACCTCAATCAATGCAGCTCCACAAAGTCAGTCTTGACGCGTGATAAAATTAGATTATTCGTCGAATCTACTTGAACCGGCTTTGACATATCTGGCCGGCGGCTTTGGAAAGTAGGAATTGAAATACATACGTCGCAACTAGGCTATATTGTTTAAATGATTAGATATCTTGTATATATAACTTTTGACAGAGCTATGTATACATGTACAACAGCATATTATATTAAACTCAAAGAAATTCAGATGGTTGCACAGGCCCTCGATGGTTCATCCCATGTGGATGAGATGCTCGACACTGCAGGGGTCCAGGCCTTAACTACAGTAACCGAAAGAACAGCACAGGCACAACACAAAGGAAGCACGTAGTAGGATGGGGCGGCATCCCAATCTGGATCTCAGACTTCCAAGGGAAAGAGGAAAAGAAAAAACTGCACGGGCCGACACTGATTTCCCTCTTCACCACAGCCACAAACACATCATTAACCGCACCATCACCGTTGCTGTTGCATGCATACGTTCGTCGAGCTATGGCATGGAGGCGCAAGACCCATTGACAGTCTTCAGTCGTAACCAAATTTTGAATGACAGGCTTAATCTTGTGCGTGTTTACGCACACGCTCTCTATGATTCGTCGTACTAATTTCCGCGGGGCACACACACCACGGCTCTGCAGATCAGATCTTGCTGGCGAGTACGTGCAGGAAGGGGCCCCTGCTTTGGCAACAATGGGCCCTCTGAGCTGAGTCTCAGGCGCCAGCGTGCAGATTCCTTCACATACCTTTATCTCCTCGTGCGTTTGAAATGTGATCTCATAAAAAAAAAAAAAAAAAACTCATTTACAAGTTGGTGTCCTCATACACGGTGCATTTCCTTCGCATGACAACAACCTTTTGAATCCTACGGACAACCAATCAGTTATGTGTACTTAACATTTGCGCAAAAGGGTTGCCATTTCAAAGTGCTTTTCAAGATGAGTCTCTATGTGGATCAGGTCAGCGATATATTGGTCCGCTTTAGGCAACGCGCACCTGTGCTCTAGCTCGCCCCCACAGAGCGGGGTCGTCACCTTCTCATCCTTAACGGCAGCCTTAGATGAAATGTAATCTGAGAGGGTTCCCTAACATCCTTAGGCTCTTAATTATTAAAATACCTAAGGATCAGGAGAGGCAAATTGGGAGATCCTACGGCCGTTCACCTTCAAATTCAGCCTCGTTGTATACCTGAAAATGTTGTATTTAGGGATTCTGGGCTATATTAATTTTGGCGGACATGTTTCGGCGCGACAATTTACAACTTTGTACGATATATATATAAGAGCCGGCTTTAACATAACTATAGCTAGCATTCAAAGCTCATTCACACAATTTGAACCTATATAAACTCAAAGGTACTTGTTGAAGTTCGTTTCCATCTCCACTTTTTCCTCCTCTTTTACTTCTTTTGCATCACTAGCAGCTCACGCTGTAAAGCTACTAGACACACTCGAATCCTTAAACTTCCTGAGCCCCGATGGCAGAAGCGAGAGTGAACAAGTGGGCTATCCTTATTGGAGTCGACTACTACATCAGCGGCACAGCGAGACCAGGTATTAGCTATCATAATTTGAATGGCTGTGTAGAAGACGTACGCGAAGTCGAAAAATATCTTCGCGCATCGTTTGGCCTACAGGATCCTTATATACGCCGTCTCACCGCTACCGCTCCTGACGGCGATCAAAAAGAGCCAAAAGAGCCTCCGTCTGAGTGGCCTACTTATGGAAACATCGTCAAAGCATTCCAAAAAGTAACAGAAAAAGCCACGCCAGGCGACCTCATCTATATACACTACTCAGGGCACGGAGCACGGGTTAGCACGGTCTTCGATGATTTAAAGCACCACGACCTCGATGAGGCCCTTGTGCCCACGGATATCTCTTGCGGAGGGGTATATATCCGGGACGTAGAAATCGCGTACCTGCTTCAGAAAATGGTCGACAAGAAACTGGTAGTTACGCTTGTGCTCGACTGCTGCCACTCTGGTGATGCGAATCGCAGCTCCGGTAATAGATCCGTGAGGGGCATTCAAATGGCGGACAAAAATAAACTTAGTAGTGATCGATTCATGTTGTCACCACAAGAGGAAGTCAGTAACATATGGAAGATGTTTACACGGAACGAAAAGCGTGGTGTCAAAGTAGACCATCACTGGCTGCTAGGGACCCGTGGATATTCATTCCTCGCCGCATGTCGGGTTGACGAATATGCGGCTGAGGCTAAATTTGACAGTAAAATACACGGTGTGTTTACACACTTCCTGGTCGAGGTACTCAAGACTAGCCCGCGGCTCACATACCACAATCTGCAGAGGTTTGTTGCCAGGAAGGTTCGCAATCACAGCATGGATCAGAACGTGGTGTTGGGTGGCGAGGCTGACCGCGTATTTTTTACTTCGGACCGCTGCGAGCTTCCTTACACGATAGGGATAACAAGTGTGCACAAAACGGAAGGGGAAACTATTGTGCATTTGGACGCCGGCAATGCTCATGGACTCTCCGAGGGCGTCTACGTCGACGTTTGGCCTGAATTATGCACCGATTTCACCGCCCCAGAGCGGCTAGCGCTACTCAGGATAACAGAAGTGGACGAGGCTGTGTCCGAGGCTGTGGTAGAATGGTACGAAGCTTCGAAGGGCCAGCTAGAGGCCTGTTGTTTGGCTCGACCGCGCACTGCAGCGCCGCGAAGGCCAGTTCAACTCGTCCAGTCCGGAGTAGTGGACAACGACCGAGGCGAGGATGCCATTAGGAGGTTGCAGAATATACTGAAGGACAACAACGTCAATCTCGCGAGCGCCACAGCTCCGCCCTTCTTCCGAGTGCATCTGAAGGACGGGAACTACGTAGTACTGGACAGCAAAGACCAGTCACTCCGAAATATGGTACCACCGCTACCAATACAAACCAAAGACGCAGCCAAAAAGCTAGCATACTGGATAATACACTTGGCAAAATACTATAACATACTCGAGTTAGAGAACATAGAAATAGACTCGTCCTGTGAGTGGCTCTCTACAAGCATAGGGAAGAAGCCACCGGCTTTCCCGTCAGAGCCGCGCTTGGTCAAAGATCCACCAAGGCCCCTTCAACCTACAAAATATCACGAGATTACTGCCTGCGACGAGTTGTTGCTTAAGGTGAAGAATGAATCGGGAAGATTATTATATCTGACGATTATGGATCTCGACTCCGATTGGGCTATCAAGCAGATATACCCTTATAGCTCTGGTATAGATGCCCAAACGCTGGAACCGGAGCAGACTCTCTATCTCCCATTGAGGTTTATCATACCGGATGGGCCAGTGCAATCGGGAACTGTCGATACTATAAAAATCTTTGCTACGATCGACCCAACTAGTTTTCGGTGGTTGGAGCTCCCGAGTCTTGGCCAGGGAGAATCAGACCGTGGGATCAATATTGAACCAAAAAACGCGCTGGAGATTTTACAGGCCGCCATGGTGCTCCCTAAGTTACGAAAACTTACAGCGCCCGCCCCTATCCTTATGGAATGGTGTACGGTACAAGTAATCGTAAAGGCCTGGTGAATAAAACAGGAGCCCCACCCATAGTCTAGTTGAAGGGAAGAAGCGCGAGAGGGATTCTGTTCCGAATGAAAACGAAAGAGTTGGGACTGACAGCAAATGCAAAAGTAACTAGTGGCCTTAGACTATGATACGATGATTATACTTCAAATATCACAACTGTACGGGATACCGGCAGAGGATAGAGCTCTGCATATTTCTGAATATTCGTATCTATACACAGCGGGTTAGATCCGCACGAGGTGCAAGCTAGGCAACGGTAAGGACTAACCAAAGACTCCATTTTGATGAAAATGACAGCTGGTTTATATGTATCCAAATCAACTTTTGAGTCTAAGTTCTACCCATATTTCAAGCAAGTGAAGTGAACGCCGAGCGACTTAATAGACAGACGCTGAGAGCTGTTCAAGTATACGTTCAACATTACCCTAAGTTACTCGTTTCAACTATATCTTCGCCCTCTATATCCTCTTCTATAACTTAGAGCCCTACGAAACTCACCTGATTTTTATTTTCCGACCCCTCTTTTTATTTAATTTATCTCTTTTTTCCCAAATGAGTTTTACGATCTCTACTTTCTAAACGATTAAAATCCACTTGGTATAGTCAACGGTGACACACTCCCGAGTTCCTACTGTAGAAGACGCAAATGGTAGAAACAACCCCACCACAAACTTTTCGGAGGTGAGAATCCTTGCACTTATGGCCGATGAGGTTGTATCGAATTCGAAACAGCCTTGCGATCCTACATTATGTCAGATATACAAGTCTAGAAAGCGGTAGAGTCATGTCTGTCAAGAAATCCCAATAGGTTCGAACCACGTCACCTTGTTTGCATCTTCCCCTACGTACACACACCTGGAGATATGCTGATTGACGCTCACGACGACTCCAGGACGCTCGAGAAATCGCTCCAGAATGAAGTGATGGCATATATTACTCAAAGGGTTAAGGACCCAGGCCAGGAGCTCTATATACAACTTACGGGTGGTGTGACCTAGGCCAGCAGTAGGCTTTGTAACACCACCAAGACTCTCCATATGGAGAAAGGAGGAGAAATTCTCGCACGGCTTATAACAAACCCGACAATATACTACGACATTCTAGATTTGTCAAATGTCGAAAAAAACACTTCCAAGCAGTGGGTAAATGCAGGTATATATACAAGTTTTCTATTTCGCATAAACTGTGAGGTTTTACAAAGATTTGCCCACTAGTAAATCAGACTTTATATTTGTGATAAATTTGATGGTATTAAATGATATGAGAACAATTTAAATTTTGAGTACCGTGAGTAATGTAAAATTTTCGTTACGGCTGAGCCAACTAGCTTCCAGTGCTAGAGTTTCCCAGCCTTAATTCATTGTAGAAAACTGGAGCTCTTTTAGCCTGCTCGGTAGCCATTGAGTAAACTTTTTCAAGACTGCTGCCCCTCCATTTGCGTATTCTCCCTCGTGTACACGTGTTAAGCTGGACAACTGGCTGGCCTCATGGTACTACTGCCTTCTGCGAGATATTTCCTGGGATTAGCAGGCATGAGGCATAACACTCGGTTTCCAGGCCAGCCCTCCCTTTTGTCGAGCAGGGTGGGGAATTGACAGTGGATTGGGTTCTTGCATGAAGAGCTCAAGCGCCGTGTGTTACGATGCAGGGATATCGATGCGCTCTTAAGTCCTGCACCAAACACAAATCCTGAAACTCAACTCGCCAGAATTTGAGCTCGAGTCCGCACCTGTACCTTCAGCCCGCCTCGGCCTACCAATATGAGGGTTTCTGGACGTACCTTAAGATATTCCGACACAGACATAAACCCGTCAAGAAAGAATGAAATATCCTGCATGCACCAATATATGAATAGGAATCCTGAAAATACCGTAAATGCGATTATGATATCAAATGCAGTCGACTAGTCGTGTCAACGTTGGATTGACACGTCAGAGGAGTGCCCTGATTTAGAGATGCATATGTATATGTATCGCTTTACGTCGCAGATACCCACTGCACCCGGTGAGTATTAAACCAGCGAACCAGTGTCTCGACAGAATTCTCCATCACACGGGCTTTGAAGGCAACCTGAGATCTAGATCAAGTTTGTGATACAGCTTTGATATGCGGATTGCCCCTTTACTCGCCCCGAACTGCTTCAACAAAGACCACTTGGTTACACCGACCAATCAAAATTGCACGAAGAGAAACTTTTATTTGCTCCCACTCTCGAGTTTTCTGGCTCCTGCCCGTTAGTACCTCTTTGCTTATACCCTCGTCATCCAAAATGCGTACTCAAGTAAACCTAACATTCTTTTAAAACAGTATTATGGATCACAAGAATAGCTCTTGGGCGCTCTTGATTGCTGTGGAGTCGTATATCCCAGGAACCAAGCGTCCGGACGTTAAGTACTCGAAATTAAATGGCTGTGTTCGCGACGTGAGAGCCGTGGAACTGTACCTGCGGAAACTGGGGGTTGAGAATGTCAAAACACTCACGGCATCCGGGGACAACGGCCCCATCGAACCTCGTACAGAACTGCCAGTTTATGGCAATATTGAACGCGAATTTCAGCGAATTATTAAAGCTGCTTCGCCCGGCGATCTCGTTTACATTCATTATTCCGGGCATGGGGTTCGACGGCAGGTCCTCGGGTCCGAATATGTCAATCACGAAAAAGATGGCGACACAATCACAGGCACTGCATTAGCACTCGCAGATGTCATGGATGGAGGAGCTTATCTCACTGGGTACCAACTAGGAGTTTTCCTGAAACAGATGGTCAAAAAGAAAAGCTTGCGTGTAACGTTAGTTCTCGATAGCTGCTTTTCAGGCCAAGGTTTCCGCAAGTCCGAGTACACTCTCAGGACGGCAGGGGTCCAATTTGATAACTCAATATTGGATAGCGACATAGCCGCTGAAGCTACTGCAGCCGCCATGGATACTACATCTGGGGCTGGGGGCAGGGAAGCATATGTAAAGCGCTCATGGCTGTCAAACCCTGGCGGGTGCACTGTTCTAACAGCCTGTCAATTCGACGAATCTGCGGGCGAAAACAAGTTCCCAGATACAGATGGGGTGCATGGTGTATTCACTTACTGGATGTTAAAAATCTTGGCAGAAAACCCATCGATGCGGCCCAGCTATGCAAGGATCAAAGAATATGTGAGGTCAAATATTGCGGGTATGAGCCCTAAATTGGACCAATCACCAGTACTTCACGGGGACGGGGACTACGTGTTTTTTGGAAAGGAAGTGGTTATAGAAAGGCCGCTCTGTCGTATCCTAAGCCAATGCAGCGAATCCGATGCCAATGGCCAAGTCCTCATCGAACTAGATATTGGAAAGGCTCAAGGTGTCGAAGTCGGGGCTATTTATAGTGTCTACCCGACTGATACGGCCACTGGTGTAGGCGCAGGTGCCACGCCCCTAGAAGCATGTGTCGTGGAGGTTTCCGAGGATTCTCTATTTCAGTCCACCGCCCAGTTTTTGACATACCCGAAACACTTAAACCCCGCGATCAAAGAATATAGCGCAGCAGTTCTTCGAACTTGGGCTCTTCCGGATACTTGGGTGAGCATTTCGCTCCCGGATAATCACAGCCGTGAAGCGGACACCTTAATTACTGAGATCGAACGAACTCCGGGGCTGTGTCCACAAATAAATCATATGACGAACGAGCCAACTTTCTCTGTTGTCATCAACCACTGCAGCGAACTAGAAATTCACACGAACGGCAAGCAGTTACCAACAGTTCCAAAGCTGTCGACGGGGGATGAAAAATGGATCCAGAAACTTTCGTATCTACTCTCTCACCTCGCACGATTCCGGGCACTCAAAGCAATTCCAAAAAGCTTCCCCGATCAGCTGTTTCCACCTGACAGTTTTTCGTTTACAGTCACACCAAAAAGACCACTGTCAGGGCCCATTAAATACTCTGACGGAAGATACCATGTTCCAGGAGGCCAGGAACTAATAATTTCATTCAAATTAACGGAACATTATCCCCATGAATCCTGTTATGTCAGCTTCTATGGTTTTGGTTCCTCCTGGGGTATCAGTAAACTGTATCCTGGGCCAGGCCAAACAGTTATAAAAACACACAAATTGAGGAAGGAGAGGTTTAAAGTAATCCTCGAGAACCCTCCCGAAAGCGCTGAAGGGGATTCATTCGAGATCGAAGATACAATAAGAGCCTATATTTCCACTAAAGAGACCTCGTGGGAAGAGCTTTCTCTCCCAGATCTTCCTCTCGAGGCGTACTCTGTTCCCACGGAGCTTCCCAGGAATATTCCAGCGACTCCTCCAAGGATAAACAGTAGGAACGGTAACACCAGAATGGTGTCACCCGCCGGACCAGAAGAGGAGGATAGGTTGGGAATTTTGGACCTCATAATTCGCACGTCTAAAAGGAGTGACAATATTCATAATTGACACCTCAATATGAGCCAATAGCAAAATTTATCTATGTAATTCTTTAAATCTCTTCTAACCTTTTATAATGGAACAACTTTTGCGAAGGCTTGTCAAAAAAGCTAGGGTCCACACACGCGCAAATGTTCATACTAACTTTTTTGACAAGCATTCGTAGAAGTTATAACCTGGCTTCGAATTTTACAAGCGAGCCATTTCGTTTCCACAAAGGGCCTGTAGTTAATTTTAGTTATTAACGGACCACTAGTATAATGAGGCTACTGCCTAACTCAACAGTCTTAAATTTGGCGTAAGATGACATGTCAACTCGCAGATAAGTGTACGTACGTACCCGCATACAGGACCGACTATATATGCCATTGGGTCTTTTTGGCTATCACCAACAGCGTTATTCTTCAGCGTTGGTGTTAACATTGTATAAAGCATGAATCGTCCTTTGGCGATGATGGGCCTATAGTCATAACACCGTTTAATCCTGCGACACAAACCGTGATTAGGATAACGAACTCGATGGAACCAAATACTGTATAGTTATAGTTAAGCGTGGTCTGGATCTCGTAAGCGGGCTTCAAAATAGATGGTTTTATTGATAACGCTAGCGCTCTAGCGCTCATTTTTGCGACGACGATGCTAATGAGCTGATCTAAGAGAATATAAGAAATAAAGAAGACAATATACAGTTCAATTATGGGAAAGAAGGACCAAGAAAGCTAGAGGCCTCAGTATTAAAAAGTGTGTCGGACGGCATTCATTCTAGTGCATGCAGTTAAACTCAAAGCTTTAGCAATCGCCCGTCCTATAGCTATATATATCAATGTTCGTAGTGACGCCGTCTAATCATATATATATAGAGATATATATTGGCTACATGAGTACGAGGATACCCAGAGCTTTGATCAAAGATCGCTAGCCAATTGATTCACTTCCTAGCCCCCTGCATACTTGCACCGTCGTAGATTATTATAACGCAATTGCGCAAAGATGCTCCCTAGATCTGCAGAGCTATATCTGTCTCAAACCTTTCGAGTTCAAATTTTAGCTAGTTGACCAGACTACTCTTACGGTTAGACTGCCTAACAACGAGAAATAGCAGCCGAGCCACCAATTGACGACTACCACACTACTGGACATAATTTTAGGCGCCAACAAATCGGATTTCTTGTCCGCATCCGGTTGATATGTCCGTCCATGGTTGTAGCGCCTGGCATGTACGCCGCCGCACGAATATGCGTATGCGCAACTCCTCAAGATAAATGCATTAATTATTTAATATTTACTCCATCCAAAATCTTAGATATATCATCTAACCATAGATGCAGATTTAGTGCCCGTCGTCTTTGTGCATTTCCCACAGCCAGATGTACCCGCAGAACGCAAGAACCAATATTCCACGGAAACTTCCACAGCCACGTCTAGATCCTCCACAATGAAGTGTCGACACTATCCACTCACATGTTCACAACGAAACATAAACGCACGAAATAAAACTTTCATTGTCCTATGTACTCTATGCGATCCCAATAGGAACAATTATACCGTCTCCTGATGATATTGTTCAAGGTTACACTTATGGACCAACACAGCCAGGGTTCGACGTTCCCGATATCTAGAGCTACATAGTCCCCAACTCGTTATAGCGTGAATAAAATTTTATGGAACAGCAAAGCCGCACCCAGTTTCCTAAATACGACTTGTCAATAGTGCCCTGATCTGTGATACTTCAATTATTCACCACATATGTGCGCCTGCAACCCACCTAGGCGTTGAATAATGGACCCATGGGCAGACAAGACGAGCCAGGCGACCCGAATCCTCAAAGGAGAAGAAAGGCTATGTTAAGTTTACAATTGCAGCAACATAAAGAGTAGATCTAGGGTAGGACATCAATCGATTACAATACGCTATATAAGCCAACCCATGCGGCTTACCTTTGTAAACGTATCGCAGTGAATTCCGTGTTGATTGCGAGCGCTATTAATAATAGTCCTTATGCAGATTGAATAGAGTACGTAAACATCATGACCCACGGCATAATCCGGGCATGTTAAGAGCGCGTGGCCACACATGGGCTCGCGGGCCGCGATTTCGTGCGAAGTGCATGACTGCATGTCTATATGCATGCACATGCACAACTTTGCCTCGAACACCGGCCACTTTTCGTTCGGGCAAATCAAGACCAGCCCACCAGACTAAGCCAACATCCGATACCCGGGCGGAGGTAGGCTCTTTCTCTCCTTATAAAAGGACACCCGCCCCCTCAAGCTTCAGTGTTAGAGACTTAAACTTTAACCTCCAAAGCTGTTAGAAATCCTGATTGATAGATTGCTCAGAACAATTGTTGTTTCATAGATCTAAAGAATCCTTTCTTTCTTGTCTTGGAAGCCGATATATCTTTTTTGCCAAAATGAAACTGAAGCTAGCATCCCTTGATCCCGGAGACTACACGGTCGGACTGATCTGCGCCTTGCCCTTGGAAATGGCAGCGACAACAGCAATGTTGGATGAGCTTCACGAAAAACCAACACGACAAGACCCTCGTGATAAAAACAACTATATTTTAGGCCGAATCGGCTCACACAACGCCGTGATCGCTTGTCTTTCGGATGGGGTCTACGGGATGACAGCTGCAACAGCACTTATTATCTCGATGTTATCGAGCTACAAAGCTATAAGATTTGGCATTATGATCGGAATCGGTGGCGGGGTGCCTTCCGCGGCTGATGATATTCGACTCGGGGACGTGGTTGTGAGCAAACCCAGGGGAACATATAGCGGCGTTGTTCAGTACGATTTTGGCAAGGCAATCAATGGGCAAATAGTTCCAAACGCTTCGTCGGACAAACCTCCCAAGGTTCTATTAACAGCGATGGCTAGTTTAACAGCGAGCCATATTATAAACGGGAATAATCTTTCCGGGCACCTTTCAACCATGCTGGCGAACCATCCAAATATGAGGAAGCGGTTCTGCTATCAAGGCGCTGAGAACGACCGATTGTATGAAGCGGATTACAATCATGTGGATAACTGTTCAACTTGCGACAAATGCGACGCAACGAGATTAGTCATGAGGTCGGCGCGGAGTACTACAGGCCCAGAAATCTTCTATGGGACTATTGGATCTGGAAATTTAGTTGTGAAGGATGGGGTTACAAGGGATAAACTGGCGGACCAACACAACATTTTGTGCTTCGAAATGGAAGCGGCCGGCCTCATGGACCATTTTTCATGTCTTGTTGTGCGTGGCATCTGTGACTATGCGGATTCTCATAAAAACAAATTCTGGCAAGAATATGCGGCGGCCACAGCGGCGGCGTATGCAAAGGAACTTCTGTACACAGTACCGGCGAGCGACATTGAAGAATCCATTGGAATGTTACCCCCTTGTGAGTTAGTTTTCTGCGTAAGACGACGATGACGAACACACAGCTCACAAACTTCAAGATTCGATCAGTAATATCAATACGGATGGCGCCCAGAGGGACCCAGTCGAAACTCCAATCCTTCGCGCTTCAACCAGCAATACCGATCCGGACAGTGCCCAGAGCAGCCCAATAGAAACTCCAAGCCCTCCGTCACCAGCCTTCATCTTAACGAACAGATTTCATTTGAAAGAAAGTTTATCCCTAGCGAGTATTATCCCAGACCGACGCTACCCAAACCAAGATGCCTTCAGGGGGGACATTAGTTTAGAAGAAGGCAGCGACTTTTCTATATCCATCGACCCAAACTTCAGTGATTTTGTCGATTCCCGTGCCAAATCAGACTCAACATTCAAGAAAGCAATCAGTAAACTTTTTCTTACACCATCAGTTAAGGGGGTTGAAGGGGATATTCAGGTATTTTCTGAAGAGAGTCGCGTATACATGTTGCTACAACCCCGCGCTCTATTCAAGAGCCTCTGTAGCTCGGAAAGTGCCAAGTCTTGGTTAGGGGATATTTGCGTCGGAAAAAAATCAGTATATTTCGTTGTCGGATATCGAACCCTTTTAAATGCGAGGTTCGTGGGGAAGGAAATAAAATCCCTACGAAATCGTCGACTACCTCCTGGAATTGGGGAAGCTACTCGGTATAATACCAGTGGAGAGCGCATATATGCTATTTGCTACCGCAAAGTAAAATTTGAACACATCGGAAAGGGAAACGGCGAGGCTTTAGACTCAACGAACGAATGGAGAGTGTTCTCTCGCCATAGGGGAACGGGCAGCGAGGAGAGTCAGATGATAGCTGCAGATATTGACAATGAAGACGCAACCGGAAGCAGTAGCTTCGGTGTCATCTCTTCCAACACTGGAACGGAGCTTTGGGCAGGCATTTAATCCGATTGGAAGTTGGGGGACCAAGAGGTCTGGCCCGAGACTAGATCAAAAGTCATTACGTGAATGGAACGCACGCGGGTCTCGGGGTAGGTGGTGCTAACGATAAGGAGGATGTAGCCGAAACATCACCGGCGGCAGGTCATGGCCGATGGGGTACCGAGTATTAAATAATACCTGATAGCGACCTAGTACTGCGGTCCTAGTGGAATTTCTACCACAGCTCACCGAATCCCGGAACCCCCCAAACTCTAGCTGGGATCCCCGTTAAACTTTCCTGAATGGCAAGAAGTAACTTTCAAATACGCATGTTGTCTCTTTTAGGAATTCCTATTGATTGGATAAAATATCGAATATTTTGTTACTTCGAATAGGTTGCTGAGGGGTACGTACTTTATTTTTCATAAGATTCTCTATATTCCGCAAACAGTTGGTCATCAGTCTTGTAACTAGCACACAAATTCAAAGTTCAATAAAACGCTACCAGTACTTGGCTTAGCTTCATAGTATTGCTGAGATTAGCAAAATACGTACGTATTCTTGTCGATGCGGCGCTGTTGCTATGGCGCAGCACTCAAGTGTTATTAGCCACCATCTAAAGTCAACATACCGTATTAATGACGGGAAGGTGTTAGTCCAACAGCCAAAACAGACTGTTGTCCGAGCCTCGAATCCAGCCGATTGAGCATACAATAGAAACCCAACATCCTTGTGTGTTGTTTTCCAAATTCCAACAAACCGTCGCTAAATCGTGTAACTCCAAACACGCTAACCCAAACCCAAAACCTCATCACGTCCTCCCAAGCCTTCCAACATCCATCAACCTTCAACCAACCATGTCAAGTAAGTCCCCTCCTTCACCCTCATTCATCAAAACCGACACCAAGCTGATAACAAACCTCTTTACTAACCAGCCCAAATAACCAAATAGACAACTTCGAAATCCCCACCACAATCTCCGACGCCATCTCATCCGTCAACTACTCGCCTTCAGCGCCCACAACCCTTCTCGTCTCGTCATGGGACCAAACGCTCAGATTGATCGATACCCACGCGGGAACTAGTGGTCGCGAGTTGGTACAGATCGATAGTCAAGCGCCGATACTGGACGCGTGCTTTGTGGGGGAAGATGGGACGAAAGCTGTTGCTGGCGGGTTGGATCAGGGTGTCAAATAGTACTTCTCCCACCATCAAGCTCTAGGAGAGGACTATATGCTGACACATTGGTATTACATAGCTTCGATCTATCCCGATCAACCCAAACCGCCACCCTAAGCGCCCACTCCTCCGCCGTAAAATCCGTCGCCTACAACCCGGAGCTCTCAACCATAATCTCCGGCTCCTGGGACCGCACCCTACACCTCCACGACTCCCGCACCTCCTCCCAAACCTCCTCGCACACTCTCCCCCACAAAATCTTCAGCCTATCAACCATAACCAACAAACTAGTAGTAGCCATGGCCTCCCGTTCAATCCACATCTACGACCTCCGCGCCATGTCCGAACCTTTACAACGTCGTGAATCAAGTCTTAAATTCATGACTAGAACGGTGCGGTGTATGCCTAACGGGGAAGGGTATGCTAGTAGTAGTATTGAAGGAAGAGTGGCGGTTGAGTTCTTTGACCCGAGTAAGGAGAGTCAGAGTCGGAAGTATGCGTTTAAATGTCATAGACAGCCGGAGGGTGATGTGGATGTTGTTTATCCGGTTAATGCGTTGGCGTTTCATCCTACGTATGTTACTACCCACTTTTCCAAAATTTATAGACTATGCTAATTCTTTGGGTGTTAGGTACGGTACATTCGCATCAGGCGGCGGAGACGGCGTAGTAGCGCTATGGGACGGCGTGGCAAAGAGGCGGTTAAAGCAGTATCCCGGCTACCCAGCCTCAATCGCGGCAATGGGATTCTCAAACAACGGAAGATACTTAGCCGTCGCAAGTTGTAACGGATTCGAAGACGGCAAAGAAACAGTACCAAACCCAGAAAACAAATTGTTTATCAGGGAAATGGGCGAGAATGAAGCAAAGCCGAAGAGCATGGGATAGATAGTAACAATTTTTCACATCTAAAAGGCGTGAATGGTGCAGGCAGGCAAACCTATATTATAGAAATGCTATTCTCATTGCTATAGCTCATTCCATCATGATAATAATCTCTTTAACTTGTTCAGGAAAGGCGTGGAGACAAGGCGGTTTGGCAGTGAATCTATAATACAAGAGGAGGTAGTAAAATTAAATATGCGAAGAGACAAAAAAGCAGGTGATTTCAGAGAAGAGATTTCTCTGCTTCTATAGCGCTTCCTAATTTTTGGCTCGGTGCAGCGTTTTCTTCGCCAGTACAAAAGGAAAAAGAACTGTAAAAATGCCCCGCATCTTCCCCTCCTTCTTACCACCATTCCCATCGTCTGAGGGGAGATAATTCAAACAACAAAACGAATCCCGAGACCAGAAAAACGCGAAATGTTTCACCTGCTTTTTGTTCAAAATATGTAATATGTACAGTTATTTGTCGTGGAGACAGTGGTGCCCTATGTAATTGATAGTCGTTGTATGTAGTAATCAGAGTGTTTTCGGTCTCTTCTGTCACGAAGTGTCGGAATATTGTCATCGAGCTGAGAGCATTTACTCTATCGTCTCGCCAAGAATGTTGGAATCACCAAGAGCTATGGCCTGCCCTAAGATATCAAGAACATGCTATACAGATTCATTAGTCCCATACCCTTAACCAACTCCCGAATAATGGAGGAATATACCTTCGGCACAGTCTTCTCATAAATACCAATCAAATTAGGAGGATCCGGATAAACCCTCAAAGCCTTATAAAAGCACAGCGCCGCCTCCACAGCCTTAGCTTCACCCTGACTTAACAATTGTTCACCCATAGCAACTTCATTCATAAAGTACGCTTCTCTTTCCTCAACGCCGCTGGGGTATCCCTCTTCATTTGCAGCTGCAACGGCAGCGCGGAGTTGTGACTTTTGATTCTCGACTTCGGCTTCGGCTTCGGCTTTTTGGGCGCGGGCGTGCTTGCGACGTTCCTTTGCGAGGGATTTTCGGAAGTCGGCGTCGTGGCGGCGGCGGTGGTCGAAGTAGATGGCGTAGGCTGGGGTATCGTGGGATTGTTAGTGGGGTCCTTTTCTTTGATAACGATGTTTTGGGAATTCGGATGAACGGAGATGGGGATATACCTAACGTTAAAGCGACGGCGGTAACCGCGCTGGCAGTGATGATTTGAGAGGCTTGCATCATGAGGAGGGGGGTGGTCGTGGTCGGTATGGGTTCGGAGTGGTGCAACTGTTTTGATAATCGCTCTTGCGCAAGTGACGTCGAAAATTGTGAATTTCTGCCCTCTTATCGTAAAATTGATAATCGAAGAAACTGATAGCTATAACAATATCTGATGAAGAGGTACGGCTACTAGGTACTATATCGAATATTCGAATTCGGGCGGCGGAGAACTATCGAGGACCACGGAGGAGGGATGAGGACGAGGATGGTGGGAATATTGGATGGGAAAGAGAGAGTTATAGATTTGATAGCTGCAGTCGAGACGAAGAAGAAAGAGCCGCGCAAGAAATTTTGGTGGTTTCGACTTGGAAGCGGACTGAGACATCGGGTTGCTATAACAGGAAGGTTGCGCATACAAACACAATTGATTTCACAACACGACAACGCATGTTGGCCATAGCTTCCACGTGACCATCAAGTCCCGTGATCGAACCCTTTTGGTGACCATCTGTGGAACCTGAAAAGCTGCAACAAGGTCAACGCATTTCTCGGGACTACATTCTCCTCACAACACAAGATGGGTGCGACTCAGAACACCAAGACCAAAACGTGATTCCCAAGAGATCACCATGCTATATCACCGCTCTTAAATCATACTTCAAAATCACGCATCGCTCTAAAGACGTTCTAGAGGGTATCAGGTGACAATATTCGGGCTCAAAATGTTTCTCAGCATTTTCCAATACGGCTTGCCTTAATATTTCAGTTCCGGTGTTGGGATGCATGTTGGTTGGATGCTTCCGACCCGAGACGCGTCGACGTATATTCACGGCCTCGGCACTTACTCGTGGGCTGGCTTCGGGGCTTCGGGGTACGATGGAGCGATCGAATAAATACCCTAATTTAGATACTGGAGAGCTAGCCTAATCCCGTACTACGAATACGAAAGCGCGGTTGTATAACGGAATATATATTCGGAAGGTGTGCACGTATGTTCCTGACGGTTTGACAAGACCCCACCCGGCATTCACAAGGCCAGAAAGAAATCGTCTGATCTTATTCCAGTACAAGGCGATACCTCCATCTATCCTATATCATTTGGATGGCTACAGGATTTGCAGATCAGGCCACGTTCTTGTGCTACGGATCAAGCTTTTCGCTCGAGCCCTCCGTAGACCCGGATCACAAACCTTTACCCCTCCTCTTCGTATAACTCGAAACCCGATTGGCTCCACACATCAATGTCTGAAACTTTTTCGTACTCAAAGATCAGAAGTTCCGGAAGCTTATTATCGAAAAGACTGTCTTGCGACCAATCTTGCGGGACAAGCTTCCACTTGCAACACCGGCCCGGCTGCGGTTGACAGGGTTAATTTTATTTCATTATAACCAAGACAAGGAATATGTCGGAATCGAATCATGAATTGGAATTAACTTTGCAGTTCCAACCTACCGGTCTTAGTTATCTCGGGTAATTTTCTCTCGGCGGTTTTATATATATACCCGCCAAGATGATCAGATGATGTGCTTCAACATGGATAATCTCTCGGTAAAGCCATCCGATGGTTGTTACCGGCTATTTTCACCCCCTGGCTTCCTCTACACATATCCCCCCATTGCAACACTAGTTTACGAGTATAATTAGCCGTTTCAATATCTCGTACCCATGGTATAAAAAAGCTTGTGTGATGTTTTACTAGCCATGTTTTCACGCCATAAACATTGGCATTCTCATAAATTATAAGGAATTCAGCCTTGCCGAGCTCGTTCGAGCGTATTAGGGATCCACATGGGTTATAATAAATTGTATAAACCAGGGAAAATCGGAGAAGTCTCCGAACAAGCAAGAGGGGGGTTCATCATCCCAAATACTACCCTCAGGACTCGTGGGCAAAACTTTATAATATGAAGACCCCTTGCTTACTGGAGACCTTTGGCCTAGAGACGGCGATAATTATTCCATCCATAATCTAGGTCGGAAGACCCTCGCGATACTCAAGAAGCAATGGGCTTTAATCATATTTGTTGGATTTTCTTTGCGGCTTCTGCCGTTCAGGCTCAGACGCAGTCGCTCTGGGGACAATGTAAGGATACTCTGACTGTCCCTAATCATATACATTCGCGTTTAAACGTTTATTGTTTGGTCTTTTACTAATATAATTGAGAGTTTACAGGTGGCGGTATTGGATGGACGGGCGCGGTAAATTGCGCTAACGGCAGCGCTTGCACTACGTAAGTCATGAATCCAACTTTATATCATTGCGAAACAAATTTATTTTGTCGTCTGGCACGGCGCTTACCACCTTCTTAAAGTCTCAATGCATACTATGCTCAGTGCATTCCTGCGTCTTCGACGACGACGACCCGAACCACGACCCCGGCGACGACCCCGTCGACGACCCCGTCGACGACCCCGTCGACAACCCCGTCGACAACCCCGTCAACAACCCCGGCGACGACGTCAAGGACTACAACTCCTACAACCACGAGAACCACAACACCATCAACCACTATAATTACGACCACACCAAGTCGTACTACCACTCCAATTACCACGACAACATCTTCGCGAACAACTACTGCGACTACTCGACCCACTGGAACCATTCAAGACTGTCTTACATCTAACAATGTTCCTCAGGCTCTTCCCGGCTCGAGTAGTTTCACTTTTGAAGCCAAGGGGTTCAATTTACGAATCCCATTTACACCCCTGGCTATTGCAATGCCTACAACTGTCCCCCAAGTTCAAGCCGCAGTTATCTGTGGTGTTCGATATGGGGTGAAGATTTCTGCCAAAGCCGGAGGCCATAGCTATGCTAATCATGGAATTGGTGGAGAAGACGGCCATTTGATGATCAATTTGAAATATTTCAACACTGTCGTTTTGGATACGGCTACCAATATTGCAACTATTGGTCCAGGTACTCGACTTGGGAATGTGGCCCAGGCCCTTTATACTCAAGGAAAGCGCGCTATAAGTCATGGAACTTGCCCAGGGTAAGCCGATCGTTTGATAAACGGAAAGAACTATTTTAACAACTCTGCGTATAGTGTCGGTGTCGGAGGACACGTTTTACACGGAGGCTACGGCTACAGCTCCCACACCCGTGGCCTCGCCCTGGATTGGCTAGTCGAAGCCCAAGTCGTTCTTGCCGACGGAAGTCTCGTCACCGCTTCATCAACCCAAAATACTGATTTATTCTGGGCTATCAAAGGCGCTGGAGGATCCTTCGGCATCGTGGTATCGATGAAGTTCAACACATTCCCTGCTCCAGACAGTAATATTGTCTACAGCTATTCGTTCAGTTGGAACCAGGCACAGGCTCGGGCAAACCTTGATGCCCTACAAGCTTACGCAAATTCCACTCAATTCCCTCGAGAGTTGAACCTCCGCTTTTGGGTTGGAGTGTTTAATACTCAGATCCTTGGAGTGTATTACGGTGCGAGAGCTGACTTTGACGCTGCTATCGCGCCTTTACTATCCAAGTTGGGGACACCTTCGTCCAGTAGCATATCTGTTATGAACTGGATTGATAGCTTGAACAACTATGCATACGCGACCATGAGTCCGCCAATAGATTACGACGTTGTAAGTATCCCCTTTACTTTTTATAGTTGAACGTAAGCTAATTACAATTTCTTAGCATGAAACATTCGTAGGTCCCCCGAGCATTTAGAGAGCCAATACATAAGTTAATGCTAACTTAACATAAATAGTTCGCAAAGAGTTTGATGACCACCCAACTCTCTCCTGCCGCCATGGATGCCTTCGTCGCATACTGGTTCACCGCTGCTAAGCCCAGTCGGGTATGAAAAGAACATCCCTTCCTCAATCAATCATAGAAAAAGCTAACCTATAACCTCTTTAATAAGTCATGGTACATGATGATCGATATCCACGGAGGACCCACATCCTACATCAGCAACGTAACCGGCGAAGCCGCCGGTTCCTACGCCCACCGCGCCGCAACCTTCAAGTATCAATTCTATGACAGTGTCTACGGCGGAGGTACTTACCCTTCCGACGGCTTCAACTTCTTGAATGGCTGGGTTAATTCGATTACGTCCATTGCTCCCGCAAATACTTGGAGTATGTATATCAACTACGCTGATACCTCGCTTTCGGTGAACGATTACGGGAACTTTTATTGGAGGGCGAATTATCCGAGGTTGAGGTCCATTAAGACGGCTTATGATCCGAATGATGTTTTCCATAATCCTCAGGTTGTACAGCCGCTTTAATCGTGGAGTAGTTTCCGAGTAGTGGGAAACTCATATATATATACAACCCAAACTTTTATGCCTCCGGCTCCATGCAATGATCTCTCAGTCTCATTACCAGACTCTGCTGAGATGATCTCTAAGCTCAAGATGTATTTTGTATTGGGCTAGGATTCAGTTGATAATTGTTATGAAAGACGCGGATTCTTGTCGGCTACGATAATGTGACAAATTATATTCCTGCTTGTAATATATGACCCCCACCGGCCACCAAGGTCCACAGCGGGGGATGCTGGAAGCATCTAGGTTGACAACCATATTATATTCTTATCTTTCGATTCTTGCGCTTGCGTCTGCGTTCGAAATACCACAAGGCCTATTGTGGAACGCCCAGCCTTTTAACGAGCCTAATCCTTTAAATCCTTCGATTTCGCATATCTCGAAATCCGATTGGTGCTGGGCGCCAAGTTGTAGAGCCTGTACCTGGGCTAGTGGCTGAGCTACAACAAAACATCAAACATGTATAAAACCGATTCAGGGCCTTAGCATTGCCGTGGGTGGTCATTTAAATAGCCATCAGCCGCAATCTGTTGTAGATCTAGATCTGTATTTCGACAATATTCGTCGCGTGCGCCGTCGACCAATACTATTGTTCGCGACACTAGCCTCGAATCCTCGCGACACTACATCCTCAGAGACCGATGAGGCATGCAACCGCCCAGTAACCCCCAGTTCCTGCCAAGCAGCTTACCAAATGATGTTGGGAAACCTACGCTCGGCGGCATCGAGTTACAACCTATTCGGACAATATGTGGTTTGAGAAGGAAGGTTTTCTTCGTGGTCCTCGCGGCTGCTATAATCGCCATCATAGCTGGCTTGAGCGCCGGCTTGGGTGTCGCCGTTAGCAAAAACAGCAGTAGCGCCGCCGCTGGTACAGTAACAGTGACGGCAGGCGCAGGTACAGGCACAGGCCTGCCAGGCAGGACCACATCCAACCTACCCGAGAGTACCCCAAATTCGGTTGATAACACCTCCACTGACGGAAGCATTACTACTTCGTCTGATAATACGGCTTCTACGCCGGCTGATACTACCGCCCGCACCACGGCCCCTCCCGCTTCAGAACCACCTCTGGTCACCCCCTTCTCTATAGGAACCGGAAACTGGGTAATCACGTTCAGCAAATACTCGTCGTCGGGTGACTTATGCAACTACTTCAATGCCCTCCACCCAGTGTCAACGATACTCCGACCATGGGTTTACGGCAATGTTGACCGCTATGTTGCGAGTTGGACCGAAACAAGCAGGGAGGTAGTGCTTACGGAGCCTCCGACCACTGTTACCATATACGACGATAGGTACTCTGCCACAGGGACCCTCACCGCCCAAGCCGCAACCAACGTTCCGGCGTGGGATTTCACGAACTCTATAGTGCCTACGATCTTTGGTTGCGAGTTTACCGGGTCCGTACATCTGCTGTTTGAGGAGACGGGTCGGATGAGGTATTTATAGTACGTATACCAACATATTGATCGTTCTCTACTTTATGAAGGCAATATTGCAATCTTTGGGGCATTTGTGGATATCCCATATCTAACAGAGAACCCGAAATATGACAGTTCGATAAATCTGCCTGACACATGCGCAATTGGGGAGGACTCAGTACCGGGTGGATCGAGTTGTTCCATCTGTAGGTTTCCCCTCCTTCGCCTTCCATATGGCATTCGGGATCAAACTGACTAAAGCCCATCGTCGAACGTAGATTGGCGGCTTGTTAAAAGCAATTAATCCAGAAATTCAAGTTTTTCGCACTAATTAGGGGTTTAAGAGCCAGTGTTTCTTGGCCGAGTTAAAGGGCATCTCTCAATAATTAATTGCTTAGCGGGCTTGGTAGTGATTGTTGATATATAAATGCTTTACTTTGTCTAAAAGATAGAATCTTAAGGTTTTTGCCCGATACGGCAGCTAACTATAACTACTAAGTAGCTACTGGATCAAGTTGACTAGTTGCTCCATACATATGTATTAATTTGCGCACTAGGCACCCCCGGCTGGCTTAATTAATGACGATGGGTTATCAACCAGTCTGCTCTCTCTACGGCCTTAATTAGCTCAACTTACGATAAGAATTCGAAACTAGTAGGTTTATCGATAATCACCATGTTAGCAACTAACTTCATGAAACAGTTCATGTACTACAGCCAGGCCGCGGTCTAATTTATCTCGCAAAATGGAACTTCATGTGATCCCATAAGAATTGTTAGATTCTAACTTTCTCCCTAAAAGGAGGAAATTGATATCCTAGAAACGCTTTTCATATGAAAAGGGTATACGTACTGCATACTGCATGGACGGTATATACATTCGCGCTATTCTTGTATACATTCAAATTTTAAAATCGGATCAATTGTCAAGAGACAAATATAATGTTAGCTCCAACTAAGTATTGTAACAGGCTGGCTATTGAACTTCTACAGATTCTAATTTTAGCAAGATGTCAAGCGATAGTTTATCGTAATTACGATATCGATGTCTGCAGTAGAGGAGTTCCTATCCTTGGCGAAGCGGGTTGGTATGTGCTGTGCCGCCGTACTGCAGCTTGACATTATCTTGTAAAAGCAGCCAACAGCCTCAACAAAGCCAAGACTGCTTTCGTGCAGTGGTCATATGCCTATATGGAATAATAGGAATATACCGTATTCCACGGGCGTATCAATTGCGACAGGATCCGTCTTGTATCTTGAGATCTCCCCCCGCTCTTACGGGTATAAAATCGGTATACCCTAACGTCAAAGCGGGGTCGAAGAGCTTTTCATCTTAATATTCGAGCTTGCGCAACTCAAAATTCGATTCGGTCAAATCTTGGAGCGACTACAGCTAACACGATGAAACTTTACCCCTCTGCACTTTTACTTCTGCTCTCCGCGTGCTCTACCACAGTGATAGCACAGACGTCTATTCCATCAGACGAGATTGCATCGGTATCCAGTAGTCCGCCACCGAAAAATGTACTCAAAGTTAATTTTGCTTTCGTAAGTGCCTTCAAAGCTTCCTGATAGTAGTCAAGACCCTGGGATCCCGGGATACGGCCCCAGAGACGATAGTTTCACACATATATATATACCGATGGCCAATTTGTTGGGTGTAAATAGTCTGGGACTCCACCGCGACTCTATACCAACGTCTCAATCGGAACACCTCCCCAAACCATCCCTGTGGATTTGTGTTTCGATGGCCGGACCTGGTTTCCTGCGGCTGCCAACGATACGGAGGGTAAAAATATTACCACTTGTAAGTTGGAACTCTAAATTAATGCATTGAGAAAACATTCATACCTAAAAGTCGGACTTTTCTAAACCCAACTGTATAGTCTATGCATTGCAATCAGATACCCTCCGGATAACCAACGAGACTTTTGAGGTAGCATCCTCTAAGGGAAATAAGGTATACGGCGCTATTGGTCTGGAGTACTAGAATGAAGCTTAACTAATATACTATCCGTGTAGATTGATGGAATATATGTGCGTGATGAATTTGAAATAGGTGGAACAAACGTACCTGATTTTTATTTTGGTCTCACCGATGCTGCGGCCGGAAATAGATCATGCTTGGGGTTGGCATACTGGGAATCGATCTTGTACCCCCGAGCGAATCTCTTGAATATGTTGAGAAGAGACAACATTACACTGGCGCGGGCTTATAGTATATACTTCAATAGCCCCAGCACGGGAGTAATTTTATTTGGAGGTATTGATGGTTCCAAGATCCAACCTCCCCTAGAATCGTTCAGGATGTCGAGGGCTCCAACACTGGCCATCTCTGGGCTTGGTTTCCCTGCAGGGGGCTCCGATTTCAAAGGTTCTGCATTTACGGGATCTGCCTTCATTAAATTCGATACTGAGTCAGGCTGTCCTCATTGCCATAACTATCGCTATCACTAATACCCGGTACCTTAGATTTGTGTGGCTCCCCGATATAGTCGTCGACCAGATCTGGAGAAGCGTTCTACTCGACACCACGTATCCTGGGTCCCAAACGCTTATTATCGACGATTGCGATAAAGCCGACAGTTACAGCCTGGACATTTTTATTCAAGGCAAACCAATAAATATTCCGGCTACCGCACTAGTGGAACGGAAGGGGGGTAGATGTCAATTAGCCATCCGGAAGCTATCGACATTCCCAGGTGAGACTTCTGCAGATATAATTTTAGGGATCCCATTTCTCCGGTGGGTGCTTCCTATGCGGTTGCGATGCTATACTTGTTTTATCTAACACCTATAGATCTGTATATTTGGCGTTTGATTTTGAGAACGAATTAATAAGCATAGCAGCTTTCCAGAATTCCTCATCCGAGGAAATTATCGAGATGACGAGGACTGCACTGTTCTTCCTTGGCCCTCCGCTGGTTGCGCCGGTATGCAACAAACTATATGAACCCAATCCAGATATTGCAGGCCTCTGGACGCACATTGCATTTTTGTTACATTCGTGCATCTTTATCATTCTCGGAATATTCACGCCGATGATATATTCCAAACTCCCGCAAGATACGGAAAACTATCGATTCACAGCTGCTGGTCGGGCATCCCGGTCAAAGGCAAAGAGCCAAAATGGAGGATCGGAGGCAGCCCCGATGGTCTCAACGGTCCACGAAACGGAGTACATACCACCAATCTCTCTTAGCCGTTGCCTTAAAGCACTAAGCTCGGCGTACCTAGCGCAATGCATAGCCTACATAGCCTACATCGTCGTCGGACTCATAAAATCCTCAGAATCCAGCCCCTACCACAATAACTTTCTATTTGCCACGCTTGCTGGCCAGCTCGGGGTGGGAGCAGTCGTAAATTTCCACGACACCGCACGCTGGGCAGCTGAGTACGGAACCGCCATTCACTTTAATCCAGGCAGCTTACGAGCCTACTGGTTTCGACCACTGATATCGATACAGGTCCCCTCACGACACCATAAGGGATCGACACCTTTCTTACGCAGGACGGAGATAGCATTGTTCTTGTGCTTTGTAATCTCCCTTCCAGTTGTGGCCATCAAAACTCATTTCAACAAAGAACTATTCGGGGAATGCATTTTCTCGCGGGTGGACCCAAGTGCGATCTACGGAAGGTTGTTCTATCGGTCTAAAGCCCGAGATAATCTTTGGGTTTTGGCCTTGTTTGTGTTGTTTATTTTTGCCGTTATAAGCTTCGGGGTCACCCGGTATTTTGGTAAGAAGGCAGTTCAACGGTTAAAAATTGTGAAATTCTGGTATATAATCTGCCTAGCATTCGCCATCTGGACGGTGGCCATATCTCAGACCTGGCTTTTCATCCTATCCAAAACGTTTAGACCTGTGGGTACTGATGGAGGATCTGAGGAAAACGAATTCACTTTCGGACAGGCATTGGTATTTTTAATGTGGATACCATTATCTCTCGACTTTCTTGCAGGTTTGACGCATGATATCAAATGGATCAATAAAGGCACTTGGGCAGGCGATATTAGCTCCGGTAATATCCCTGACTTGTGGAAAACGATCCTCCCCTTCTTGTTGGCGGAGATCCGTTCCCACTTTCAAGGTATCTTCGGTTTAACGCCGCAGGGTAGCTCGTGGAAACAAAGGGCACTCGGAAGGAAGCGCGGTGATCAAAGCGAGAGTTCTCAAACTGGATTCAACATGGAGGTGATGGACATCCGACAACAACCTCCAGATCAACCTGAGACTGGTATTGATACCAGCAAGGGTACGGGTAGTACTACTTCGATCAAAGTTCCATTAGCCGGGGGGTCATTGGATCGCCGCGGCACCGATAGCGGTTAGTGCTTAGCTATAACGACAGGTGAAGAGAGAAATTGGCCTGGTCATGCATGGATTTCGTGTCTGCAAAACCCGGACCTATCCCCGCTAGATTTATCTATAATCAGTAAAGTTGATTGGGGATCCGGCTCATTTAATGTAGCATTTACTCGGGAATATAAAGGCTATGTCTGCCATTGGGCCCATACCTTCGATAGGATATATAGTAATTATATTCTGAACCGTAAAAAAACCTACCCTATTGGAAAGGTTTTGCACAACTTGAAAATTACCGAGTGTTCAGGCCTTAAACTCGGCGGGATTAATGTTAATTGGATTTAAACTCAAAGAAAACGAGAGGCGAATATCGCAATGTCGGGGCGGAATGTTCGCGTGGGGCTCCGCTGGTCGATGCATAAGATGTCAGGGCAACGCAAAAGATCCAACACGGTAGGTGGTTCAGGAGATTAGTGCCTGCGACGTCGGTCCTAACATATCACCACAGTTAGAGCTGATAATTATATCGTAGAGGCTGTATACTGAAACGGGATGCTAGCTGACCTATCGAAACGGTACTGGAAAAGATACCGGGATGAGGTTCAATAAATAATGCCTATGGGTATCTGTTTAGCCAAATATATGCCGGCCTTTAATTGTACAATTGTATATCATGCAGGTATGCGTGTACACTTGTGACGCGCAGAATACGCTTGCTTGAATTTATCGGCGTTTTAGAACCATATATTATATATAAACAATTTAGTGGCACCTACCAGACAATGGCGGCTTGTACCGTGGCTAGTTCGAAACAGTTTGCGATTTTGAATATTTAATATAGCCAGCACTAGTATCCTATTTAGTAATATAAATTTAGAAAACACTTCCCCCACCGTCAAAAAGTTGGTATTTCACTTAGCCTAGATGAGTTTCGCTTGAACTTTGTGTGAAATGAAACAAGAGTTGACAGAGTATCCTCACTGAGTCTAACACCTGTGCCCGTTAGCGCTGTAGCCGGCCCTAATAAACACTAGTAGGATACGTGGTAGCCAGCGACGGCGAACAGATTATCCGCATAGACATCGATTCGATCCCATGCGGCACATCATTCTAACTAGAACTAATCTGGCTTTGAACCCATTCCAGAGTTGTTCCGAACTCGTTTCAAACTCATTCCAGAACCTACTGCAACGAATTCTACGAACTATTGAGGGATACAAAGGGCTATAGATGGAAATGTTGACGTGAAACGCGAAAAGGTCCAACACTGTGACCGTGTGGTTGAATTCCAGAATTCCGGAACCGACTTCTCAGTTCCCGATCATCACTCAACCGGTCGCGCGGTCGGACTTTCCTCCTTCAGGAATGCAAGTATCTGGATTCCTGCGTAACACAAATTGGATGCATTCGGGCAAGCCATGCATTCAGTCAAAAGGCATTGGGTGGCTCGCAAGGCTCTGAAATTTCGTTGGTAAATTTAAAAGGTCGTTAAAGTTAACACAAAGCATATTTTTGTCCTTTGCTCCTTATAATTATCATTTCATTAGTACATATTCGGCACCAGAGTCACTATAATTACACGTTATCGGATCCTAAGCCTGAACTTTAGCCTCAGATGGCGGCGGACAACACCAAGCCGCCTGTGGCGACCTTCGAGGAGCTCAAATCCCTGGCCATAGAACTGGACCAGCAACCTATCGCTAAAGTCGCTAGTCCAGAATTAAAAGAGGTAGAGAAATCAAAAAGTTTGACGCAGTGCCCTGATTGTGAGAGTACGCACTTGCCAAGGCGGATTGTATGCTGTGTTGACGGGACTTGGATGGGATCAGATGGATCTGCAGGTAATTGCATCTCGTATACAACATCCAGTTATATTATCTTCAAGCTAAGTAGTTTTGCGAAAGGCAACGAACACGGAAATGCAACCAATATTTTTCGTATATGGGCTTCAGTCAAGAGTGGGGTAGTACAAGATGAGAACGGGATTAGCTGGATGCAGGTCAAACGATATTTCAAGGGAGTTGGGGCAGATCTTGGTCTCTTTTCTCGGATTTACGCCGGGATCATGGGCTCTGGATGTGATGATCTTATATTTAGAGTCTATAAGGTTCGTCTTTATAAAAACATTCCACTGCGCAAAATTATGCCTGTGAAGTTCCTGCTAAGTGCTAACATGTGCAGTTTTGCGCATTGAACTGTTGCCCGTCGCAAGACGAGATCTACTTCTTTGGCTACAGCCGTGGTGCTTGTAAGTGTCTAAAAACGCCTACGTGAATTGGCTAGCTAACAGAACCGGTGGTGAAGACGTCGTCCGGGCAGTAGCCGCATTGTTTTACCACATGCGCACCCTTGACCCAAAATCTGATGAATTTGACAAGCTGTATTTGTCTAGTCTCGGCATCTATCGCAATCTCAGAAACAAAAATGATTTTCGTAAACATCAAGTACGTGGCCAACATGAGTTTAAATAACCCCCTACAATTTTCGAAAGTTGCCGCTGATATTAATATTTGGTTCACAGGCTTATCACCACTTGTAAGTTGAACTTTTGGCCTATCTTGGGAAGGGTTTATCATGCTTAGTTCATTCGTGATGTGTAGGGTAGCCCACACCCTCGCACCGGCATCAATTAAATTTATCGGTGTCATTGATACTGTTAAGGCCGTCAATGATGCCGGCTTATACGATATCGCACAGACCCCTAACACTAGTCATATCCGCCATGCGCTTGCTATCCTTGAGAACCGGAAGCTCTTCTCTCCGGAAAGATATGCCGACCTGGGAAAACCAATTGACACCAAACCATCAACCAATGACGCACTCTCTGACCTACAAATGCGGCATGCGCCGACATGTATTGAAGCATGGTTCCTTGGCAACCATGGGCATCTCGGCGGCTCGCTCGCACAGGACGGTTTGTCGTTGTGGCCACTGCAATATCTGCTTTCAGAGGCGCAAGCCAGCGGTCTCGTTTTGGGATTTCATACCATGGATTCTATCGAAATTCAAGATCCACTTACATATTCGGTGCCTTCACGAAGGGAGGAATTTGGAAATGCTCATCTGCCTTAATCGATAGAATATAGGAATGGAGCCATGATTAAGATGTGGGATCTGACAGGTATCTTCAAGTGCTTCCCTGGACTTGGACCGCCAGACGAAATCCCGATATCCGCCCGGTCGATATCCAACGAGGAACGGATATTGACAGGACTTGAGAATGAATCCCCTAGCTCTGCAGTTGGTAAGTATTATACCTTTTTTTCGTTACGGAAATGTGGTTTTCAGGTACTTATGTAACGGCAGATACATTAATACACCCGTCGATATATTTCCACGATGACTGCACGAAGCTCGGCCTTACTTCTATTAATGGTCTAAATGCCAGGCACCAAATCCGCACCTACCGGAGGAATATCAAGATTCCTTGGGGCGAGTTGTTCTGGAATACACCTTTCCGTAAGCAGGTTGACCTTACGCTGGACGTCCCGAGAGTCTTGGTTTGTGGAAATCACGGGAGTGGGAAATCTACCATTATCAATGTAGTCGCGGATAGAACGATAGTAAGTATCCTCATAATAATGACTGTCGATGGGCATCATCGTCTTTCAATCCTGAAATCACATTTAAATTTCCTTCAGCTAGTATCAAGATACTAACGACGGAAATGAAGGCCGAGGTTAACGACACCATGGCATCAACGAATCACGACATATATAGCCAACTACAGGCCACTGGGCTGGGGTTTATTTTTCATGATTCTCGAGGGTGGAATAGCGGCTCAGAGGTTGAGTTTTCGGTTGTAGATGGCTTTCTTAAAAAGTGCCGTGACCAGCCAGTATTTTCGAAGCAACTTCATTGCATCTGGTTAGAGTCGCTGCCATATTACCCCTCTTAAATTTCTTCTGATCAATTTATAATAGTGGAGATCATACTGATAGAGAGATATGACGCAGGTACTGCTTTGAGGCCACGCGGACACGAATTGACGATATAGACAAGGAATTTTTCAAGAAAATAGACCCTCAGGGTGTAACGATAATCTTGGTGTTCACAAATTCCGATAAACTTTTTGGTGCTTGTTGGGAAGATGCGATTTATGAGTACGAAGTGGGAAACCATTGCGTCGGGACTTTACCTCTCAACGATTTGCCTCCGGATATATCCACTGAGATCGCAATACGGAGGGAGATTATTTATGCCGCCAAAAAATCTTTCATCGCCCAAGAGTTTATGGAAGAGATTAATCAAGTCTATGCTAGCCTCGAATCTAGATGCCCGAGGCAGAAGGTCTTTCCATGGGTTTTTGTTAGTAATTGCAAAAGGCCAGTCTCCGGCGGGACGCCGAGTCCGCGTACGTATGAAGAGCCCTCAGCTAGTGCCCCCTCCGTTTCTTCAGTTCTCTATTCCTGTATTGGAATATGCTTTAGCTGATTGCGTGCCTGCTTTAGACGTTCAAGAGGTGGAAAGGCTGAGACGTATCACAAATGACTCGCGACGAAGTCCAGCTCTTCGCAAAATACACGACCAAGCTATCAACGCCCATATAAAACAAATCTTGCCGAAAGTTTGCAAGGACGCGGCGAAAGTTCAACCCTGCAAAAATATATCAACAGTCGCCATTAGTGATTACAAAACCGCTAAGGAAAGGCTGAAGGAGTTTGAATGTTCGCTGCCAGATACCTTCGGCCTTCTGCTTGATAAGGGTGCTCACTTCAAAAATCTCGATGAGATATTCGGTGAGATAAATGTTAAGACCGGGGGAAGTATTGAGACATCCTGGATCCCTGGATCCGCCAAAGCTGGCGTAACACTTGCGACTGCCGCCGCTATTGGTGGCGCCCTTCTAAACGATTTACCAGCAGTCGCAATACTTCCTCCGCTAGCTCTAAATGTGCCTGCGCTCGTAACAGCTGTGAGTGTCACGAGCATCGTGAGTATCGCGGGCGCCGCGCAAGCCAGGGCAAATTTCTCTCGCGACAAAACCACTCTAGTAAATCTGGCCCGATTAATTCTTCTGTATGACCGGATGGTCTGGTTCGGTTCCCGGAATATCACAAAAGCTATGGCGGCGAGAGCGTGGATTAGGGCTCTGAGGTCGGGCCCCGATATCGAAGAGGAGATCCAAAAGGGCTTAAGTGGGCCTATGTCCAATGGTTGGGAAGGGCTACTACTAAGCGTGGTGAAAAAGTTTAAGTTCGTTGGAGATGATGTTTAATATAGAAAAACAAGAATGTTACTGTTTACTAGCACTTGCGCAGAATCCTTGTTGGAGCAGAGAGTTTAGTTTATAATTCGGGAGTATCTCGCTTCTAATGCCTTGGGTTTGTCTAAAACGACGAAGCTGAACATTTAGTCTCTGGAGCTGTGGAACCTATCGTAGAATCTTCTCGTTCTATTATATACCGTTTCTTTACTTAGGCCCAGTGCTCGACTTCCCTCGTTTGGGTCATAGCTATAAGATGGATGTCGCTCTCTATAAATCAATCATAACTAATAGATATCCATGGTAAGCCACAGGAGCGAGGCCACCATCGACCAAGCATATGCATGCGCAATCTATCAAAACCTTCAACCTCTCTAAACATCCAACACCTTCAACTCCCCAATAATCAAAGCCTCGACTTTATCCCCTTTCGGAATTCTAGTTCTCTTATCCCCCACCTCACTGATCGCTGGTAGACAAAGCAGCGCGTTCGCAGCCTCCATACTTCCAATCCTACTACTCCTTTGCCCACCAGTACTATGCGCAACTAACGCTCCAGATCTATCAATCCTAATAGCAGCACGATGGTACTCCGGTCGAGGATCTAGCCTTAAATCCTGCTCAACGGTCACTAAAGCTTTAGCAAGATGAACATCATCACTGATGAACCCTGCCAACTGTCGCAAGGCTGGTAGAACGAATAGATGGAATGTAACAGTCGCGGAGGCTGGGTTTCCTGGTAGCGAGAAGATTGGCTTTGATATACCATCTTCTACGGGAATGGTGGCAAATGTTGTTGGTTTTCCGGGTTTCATTGCCACTCGGCCGAAGTGGATTGTGCCGTTGAATGTTCGTTCGATGGTTGGCTTTAGAAGGTCCTTTTCGCCCATGCTGACACCGCCTGTTGTGATGATAACATCTACCTTGGAAAGGGCATCTTTGAGAACGTCTTCCAATGTTCCGGGTCTGTGATTGGCGTTAGCGTTGCAGCTATACTAAGGATGTATTAGTGGAAGGAATGCCTTACTGATCCTTCGCAATTCCAAGATCCACGGCTTCAAAGCCTCTCGCGTTTATTGCTGCAAGCAGTGTAGGTCGATTACTATCTCTTACCTCCCCAATGCTCAGGCCTTCCGCTCTATCATGTTGGACAATTTCATCACCTGTCGATAGCACACCGACAACTGGCTTCTTGTAAACTTCAACTTCTACCACTCCAACGCTAGCCAACAGTCCTATTTCCCCACCTACCGCAGTAATCTCAGCCCCCTTCCTCAGCAGCAGATCCCCCGTTTTCACATCACTCCCCACTTCCCTCACATTCTCTAGCTCGGTCAACCCGCTAGCCAAAATCTCAATCTCCAGCTCCTCCTTCCCATCATCTGTCGTCTTCGCGATTCTAGTATCCTCCACCATGACTACTGCAGTAGCACCAGGTGGCAAAGGTGCACCTGTTGTAATCCTGGCAACCTGGCCCGACTCAAGGGGCTTCAGCTCGCCAGGTGCAGCATGTGAAACTCCTACTACAGGGTAAACACCCACACCATCGGTATGCACAACCGCATAGCCATCCACGATACTAGCTCTAAACGCAGGCACGGACTCCTTCGCCTTCACGTCCTCAGCGAGTATATACCCCACCAACCCTGCATCCACCTTCCGTTTCACAACTTCCGGCGCGGGGATCTTCTCCGCTACGAGTTTGTGCGCTTCTTTCACCGATATCATTGGATATGGAGAGCTTCTGTGCCGCCGCGTTACATCTCCGGTCAAATCGTTCGACCTTAATTCTCCATCTTGCTGTGTTCGTGGCGTAGGTGCATGGTGTCCACCCCCATGATGATGTCCACATCCACTTGTCATTCCGACGGCATCATCGGACCCTAGTCCACCGCTCTCATATAGATGTGAATGGTGATCATGAGCTCCAGTAGAAGTAGCCACTCCAGCTTCCTTCTCAAGTTTCTTTATCCCACCGGAGTGGAGAACGCGAGAGTCGCCGCCTGCAGCCTGGATGCATGCATGCGGAAGGAGCTTAATAATTGATTCAAGATTTTCCTTTGCACCTTTTGGAGATCCCGGTAGGGTTATTATAACAGTATCACCGCGGACCCCGGCAACTGGGCGGGACATAACTGCGACTGTTGCGTTTACGCCTGTGTTAGTGTGTGCCATAACGGTGCATAACTATATCGAAAGGACAAGGATTTTCTTACAAGGCGTAATTTTCAGAGAAGCGGCGAGCATTCCGTGTCTGTGCCATAATTTTTTTTGTGCATTCCTTAGCTGAAGTGTTTTTGGTACTATTTTATAAACGGAGAATCGACTTACACAAGGCCACTTGCAGTTTTATCCAACATTTCACTAACGGCCTGTCGCCCACGGAATTTTCTCAGTTTTTCACATCCTGTAATACAATAGGATCATGGCCTTTTCTCATATTTTGAGAAAGGCAGATACAACGACTATAACGACATATAATGCAAGGGTAAAGTGGGCAAAAAGGTCAACGGACCTCCGGTGTGACATCCCGTTTAGCAAACCCGGTCCCTCCGGTGGTAATTATCAAACTCAACGCCTTATTGTCACTCCAATCCTTGATCTTTTCTTGAATCTTGTCTTTATCATCCGGGATGATACGTCGCTCTTCGACCAGCCATTCATAGGCGTTATTGTGAATCTGGGCGTTTGCTTCGGCTATTACAGCCGTTAGAGTATCAATTGCCCGGTCGGTAGCGTGGTCTGCGGCGGCGGTGTCGGAGACGATGAGCAGACCGACGGTTAGTTCCTTTGTCGCGGACATTTTTTCGTTCAAAAAAGAGACTTTTTTTTGTGTGTCAAGTGGACTATTTGGATTCCGCAGCCGCTGAGAAGCAAGTCCTTGAGCTAGAGCTAGACGATTGTAATTGGCCAATTGGTTGGAGCTATCCGATGAGGTTGAACAAAGCTTAAGGATTTGAGCTAGAACATTGTAGCGGGGTTGATTGCCTCTGTGAAGGATTGGCTGGTATCGAGGGCGCAGTACCATTGCATGAGGTCATCTGCGGGACTCAACGCGGGCGAAGGGATGGATCCACTGGAATGCCAATACCAACCGAGCCAGGAAAACGCAAAAATGAATTTGCGTTCTGTGCCGCAGCATTTGATTCTGTGACACTTCAAACGCCGGATTCGTGGATAAGGTTGATTCGATTAGCTCTATCGCCATGAAACTACGGTATCAAAGGCATCGACGTTCTAGAAATGGTTGATGCTGTTGCGGTTTTGGGGGTTTATAAATAGCGGGGATGTTTCGACGTTTGTGGGCTGCTTTGTTCTATCCAGCTCCATACAATTACAAGACACACTCCCCCTGTTAAATCCAAACTTCTCAACGTTCCTGCATATTAATACATAGAGTATTAAAAGACTTTATCCGGTTTCCGCCTCCAACTTCCAAACATGGCTCCTAAATACTCCAACCTCGATCTAGTAGACCAAGTTGACAGGTTAGTTTTGCTATATATATTCTCGATATTACGGCGGACCATGTCTGATGTCATGTCGTGTGCATAGCTTCCCAAATGCCGCGACTCACCCCGTCGCCTTTGCCGAACGAACAGCCGACCATGCGCGGTTCATGTACCTCTCCCACACGGTCGGGTACCTTATTCCTAGTGTCCTAGAGGCCCTGCGAGATGTAGCCCTATCGGGTGATTGGTGGGAGATTACGCCCGGGGTTGTCAGGCTTCTGGGCGACACCGTCGAAGAGAGGACAAAGAATATGGCTGAGACTACGACAAGATGGAGAAAGGCGAGGAGATTTGAGATACTTGATGGTACGATGGTATTCCGGTGATACGTAGGACAATAGCTACAGAGACCTAACAGTGGAATGAATATCCAGGCTGGAGAGATGAGAAGTACACCATCTATGCGCCCAAGGGAGCTCCATGCTTCTTTATGGAACGATCTGCTACTCCTCTGTGAGTATACAATCGCCTAATATGTCGCACATTGAGGTAGAGCTAATATAAGAACGTAATATAGCTTCGGCGTAGTCGCCTATGGCTCTCACATGACAGTCTATATCCCCGCCACCCCCACTACCCCACTCCGAATATGGGTTCCCCGCCGTGCGGCTGGCAAGGCTACCTACCCTGGTATGCTCGACAATACCGTCGCCGGCGGTATGGGTGACGACAGTAGCCCCTGGGAATGCATCATCAAGGAAGCCGCCGAAGAAGCTTCTCTGGAAGGATCCTACGTTCGTGCTCACGCGAAAGCCGTCGGTTTCGTCTCATACTTCTACGTAAGACACGCAGGCGTCGGCGGCGAAGCTGGACTACTGCAACCAGAGGTTGAATACTGCTATGATATGATTGTGAAGGAACCTCACGAGGGTGGGCCAGTGCCCAAACCGTTTGATGGGGAGGTTGATGAGCACATGTTGATGGATGTGGATGAAGTCATCGAGAACCTAGGGGCGGGGAAGTTTAAGCCGAACTGTGCGGCGGTTCTATTGGACTTTTTCATCAGGCACGGGGTTTTGACGGCGGAGAATGAGCCAGACTATCTAGAGATCTATTCGAGGTTGCATCGGAGGTTGGAGTTCCCAACCAGATAGCTATCTCGTTAGAAGTATAGCTATGATATCGCCCCAACCTTTGACGGCCGAACGGTACCACCTTTCGGGCGCTCGCAGAGCAAGTGGCAGTCTGGTTTATGAAGCAACCTACATCGGAGAATCTTTTCCTTTAAGGCGATAGATATGAAGGGGTATGAATTATGTATAATACATAAACCGTTTTAGTTCTTGTTATGAGGTACTTATGAGATTAGACAATGTCAATCTTGGTGCGCCGTATGAACTCCTCTATATGCAAAAACGTCCAAATCGCTTCCTTATCTTTTCGGCAGTGTCTTTAGTCCCCTTGTCTATTAGAATTAGAGATCGGAGACCAATTATCCACTAACCCCCATCGGATACAACCCAATGCCAGCATCTTACACCTTCTTAACAAGAAGGTAGACGTATTCGTGCTTCAACGTCGTTAATTTCTTCGCCGAACCTTCGAGGTAAAGCAGCAGCCCTCCAAACGAAATATACGCCTTTCTATCGCGCCACGAGCCTAATTAGCCACCCGCTCTCCTCCATGAGCAAATAAACAACAAGGAGAAAGAAAATCTTACAGCGAATCTACTCCAGCCTCTTCAAACCTATAAATCTTCCCGTAACAGACATACTCATACCCATCCGCCAACGTCGGCATCTCATCTAGATCCCTCCACCCTTGCTTCGCCTCGCCGATATCACTACTTCCATCGAGCTTTAAAGTAGACGCGAGAACCAATTCGATGGTTTCGCCAGGTTGGATGGGGTATAGATCGTGAGAGATGTCGAGGTGGAATTTTATGTCTGGGTTGGAACCCGTGATGCGGGAGACGCGGTCGTATTTTTGGGAGTCGATGGAGTTTATGGAGAAGGTTTCGGAGACGAGGATTGCATCGCCCGTTGGGCCGGTGGAGGAGGTGGCGGTTTGGCGGGACATGGTTTGGCTGGTTATTGATAGAGTGACGGATGGGGAGCGTGGATTGAAGGTTTTCGAGATATTTGCGCTTCAAAGTCAAGTTCCTAATCCTTGAGCTGATGTGGCGGTGCTTGTGGCTGGCAATTTATATATGGCGGTGATAGCTCAGAAAACAACAGTACCAACGCATAATGTAGGCCAACACCCCACCAAATTACTCGACAGCAGTCCCCAGCTTACAGTCGGGCACCGACGTACTTAAGTTCGATAGTCTGGCATACTTCATGAATTCAGCAGCTACCATGCCAAGTAAACGCTATCACTACAATGGCCACTATTTTTGGGATATTCAAGATAGAGAAATTTAAACTCACGACTTCTAAGCCTAACTGGCTTAAAACCTTTTGGTGATGCGTCTATTGAGCGATCGCTAATTAATGCTAGCCCGTTGGCCGGCCAGTAATTCTAATACTATCTTATCCCTCCCTCTTGCTGCTAATGATAACGGTGTTTGGTTTCCGTTATCCTTCGTCTCCATGCTAGCACCATTGCGCATTAACAACTCTACCACGGCCGCATGCCCTCTCTCTATCGCCCACGATAATGGCGTCCTACTCAAACGTCTATCCTTTGCTTCTATATCAGCTCCCCTGCTGAGTAGCACTTTTACCACTGCCGCATGTCCTTCTGCTGCCGCCCACAACAATGGTGTTCTGTTATAAAACCCATCCTTCGTCTCTACATCAGCACCCCTGTTGAGTAGTAGCGCTACCACTGCCACATGTCCTCCTAGTGCCGCCCACGACAATGGCGCCCCACCATAATATATATCCTTCATCTCTAAATCGGCATCTCTATTGAGCAGTAGTTCTACTACTGTCGCATGTCCTTTTCTTGCAGCCTGTAGTAATGGTGTTTCACCTTCGATATCCATCGTCTCGACGTTAGCGCCCTGGTTAAGTAGTAACTCTACCGCTGCCGTATGCCCTTCTTTCGCCGCCAAAAACAGCGGTGTCCTATTAAAACATTTATCCCTTGTGTCTATAGCAGCACCTTTGTCGAGCAGCAACCCCATGACGGCCGCATGTCCTCCCACTGCTGCCCACCATAATGGTGTTTCACCTTTCTGGTTCTCTGTCTCCACATTAGCACCTTTGCTGAGTAGTAGCTCTACCATTGCCACATATCCGTAGCTTGCCGCTTGCGATAGTGGCGTTTCGCCTGCCCAGCATTTCGCCTCGACATCAGCGCCATTGTTGAGCAACAGACCTACCGTCATTTCATGCCCATATATTGCCGCCCAAACTAACGGCGTTCTCCCGCATTGAACATCCCTTATCTCTATGTCAACCCCTGTCAAGAGAATAGCTGCTACAGATTCCTTAAGGCCGAAACGGGCTGCGAAGCACAAACTCTCGACATACAGTCCAAACTCGCCCTCGGCCACCCAGATCAAGTCCTTTTTGAAGGCTCGGGCCTGTTCACAAGCCGACAGTTTGTGTAAATTTCCGAGGAGTCCCATGACAAGCGGGGCAGCTTGAACTGAGGATTTATAGGCATGGTAGGGCCATTGCTGTGTAGAATATTCGTACAACGCATTGGACTCGAGTCTCTCGATCAACTGTTCCTCGGACTGACAAGGCCCTGTCTCAAAGACATCGTATGACAGGTAAGTTGCACATATCTCCACAATATAGTTCTGGCAGTTAGAAGATAAAACTTTCGGGCGCGCTTCAAAATATTTTTGGGCGGTATAGTGAACCAGTCTCATAATTTGGCTCCCTTCTTCCATCGTAACTAGCCCGGCGCAGACGGAAATCATACAATTGATGTCCGGAATATTTTCTTCATCAAAAACGGGTTCACCTATCTCTACCGCAAGCGCACACTGAAGCTCTGATGCCGTAAGCGGTCTCATTGCGTAGACGATCCACATCAGAACCTGCTTCGCCAGTTCTTTGGAGTCCTTATTGTGGGATTCAATCCGCTCCATAGCTCCGTCGTAAGCCAGCCGGTATAAATCCTCGTCAGATTCCCTCCGTCTATCGAAAGTTTCCAAGATAGTTTTGATCTTCTTTGTTGTTGTTTTCGTGCTGACGGATTGAAAGTACAGTTTCGCCAATAGGAACCTATCTATCATTAGTGTCCGTAAACTTTAGCTTCAGGGATGACGAGGAAAGAGAGGAGAAAGATCTAGGGGTCTGGATAGCGGTGATCAGATAACCTTGCCTATCAATTCCGTGACCTCTGGCTTGCAATGCGAAAGAAAACTTACATTCCGTCAACTACGTTTGAGATTCCCGTTATCACTAGATCTCCACATTCTTTTACCTTTTCATTTTTTGAATTCGATACCTCCCAAATCAGATAATTTCGCACATCTTCGTCGTATGCACGGATGATCTTCGTTGGATTTCCCCGAAATTCTTCTTCAATGTTCGGGATTGGTCGGGATGTAATCAAAAGCCTAATGCCATTGACTCTAAAGTAGAGTTTTAGAAGTGAAGAGATGAGTTCCGTTCGACAATTATTGTCCTCGTGGCATTCATCAAGAGCATCGATGATAATGAATATTCTTGAATACTTAACAGCCATGTTAATAAGAACGTTGAGGATTTCGCCAGGCAATGGTTTCGTTTTTTGGAGATCATGTTGCTTATACAAGCCCTTCACAACTTCGGGCAACGGAGACTTTGTTTGTGCGAGTTGCTTCAACAGACTCGATAGCAAGTGCTCAATCTTCTGCTCGTGAGTTTGTTTGAAATTGAAATATATATAGGCGAGGCCAACGGACCTATCATTTGCAAACCAGGTGGTCAGGTGGTCGACAATGATTGATGCTAGTACCGTTTTCCCCGCCCCGGGGATACCAGGGCAGAACAGGATCCGGTTTTCTTGGCTTAGTAACCATGATCGGTACTCAGCAGAATCTAAGAACCATATTCCGGTATGCGGCCGTCGACTTCGGAAAATGTCGCTCTGACGAGGGCCATAATCGATATCCGTAAACCAATCCATGATCCTGCGATCTTCGTCCCGATCGAGTCTTGATTTTATCGCCTTCGTAGAGTCGAGAACTAGATTTCATTTTAGATAGCCGCAATCGAAACTAAATCTATGTATTAACAAATAGAAACACCTATTAAACTGACCTTGAGCGATTGCTTCCTTAGCCGGGCTTTCTCCACTAACTTCAGTCGGTCTCAGATAGCTTAGGAACTCTTTTGCATACGCGGCTGCCACCGCCGCTGCGTATTCCTGCCAATCTTTTGCCTTTTTCGAATCTGCATAGTCGCAGATGCCTCTTATAATAATACATGGAAAGTCGTTCATCAACCCTGCTGCCTCCATTTCAAAGCATAGAACGTCGCTACCGAGGATTTTATTGATCTTATCGCGGAATTTCGCGTTTTTGATGACTTGGTTACCGGAGGCGATCAATCCATAATGAACGCGAGGCTCTCCGGGATTTCTTTCGTTGTCTTTGATTTGGACTTTCGGGCTAGGGGTCGAAGCAGCCTCGGCACCAAGGGTCGAAGCAAGTGTAGATCGGCCGAATAATAAATCAATCACGGCGAGGAATATCTTCGAAAACCACATGAAGAGCATTGCTCCAACACCCTGATTGCCGTCTAGGAGGGTATCTTTAAGAGACTCGCTCCATGAGTATTTAACTGCTAAATGTGGGTGGTTGGCTTTGAGGTCGTCCATATATTGTGGTATTTTAGTTCCTTTTACTTCTACAATAGTCCTTAATTTTGATATCGTCGTTGACAGAATTGTTGGTGGATTGTTTAACGCCCCGGTTCGTTTGAACTCGTTTTCCATCTTACCGAAGTCCCACTGCACAACTCCGGGGTGCTGGCCAACTGGCGTGCTAACCACAATATCACCAAGCCGTACTTTGGGCGGAACCCCGCCGCCAATACCAACCAATAGCCCAAATCGAATCGACTGAAAGGTGCTGATCATTCGAGTGGCAACAGCCACGGCGAGGTTGTTACCAATCTGGCCCGATGGTAGGCACGCTATCACAACATTGTGGCCATGTATCTCGCCAAGAATATATGCATTTTGATCGCTCGACGGTATGGGGAGATCTGGGTGCTGTTTATCAAGCATTGCAAATGCTGCTGTTTGCTCCTTGGGCAGGGCGCAAACCCACCCTACCGTGTAATCATGGTAAGATCTTTGTTTGGGTGGAGGCTGATATGCAATATCCGGTTCGTTCGTCGTAGCCATTCTAACAATTCTTTAATAAAATATATGTGCATATATGTACCAAGGGAGCCAGACTGCTGAAACTAGGAATCTCTTCGTCCGGCGAGGCGTAGAAGTTCATAGGGATGTTGCAGGATACGAGGACATTGGACATTTATACGATAATAGTCTCGCGAAAGCTGGCCTGCGCTTGCGAGACCGGCCAAGCCTCTATTTTTCTCAGCTACCCCGCTCAAAAATACATATATATCCCACGAAAGATAACAACCCCGTGAGCCGAATCGAATCCAAACCACCAAATTAAAAATCGCCAACACCGCAACACCCATCATACTTCAATAGATGCTAGATGTGGCATAACTGCGTAGGTTTGAAATCTGTAAATTAGTTGCCCGGCTTGCAGGCGAGCTTGGTCAAAGGATCCTAGCATTGAAGTCTATAGTAAAAGTCCAGCCAGCCTTGTAACGTATACGTAACTACGAGACTAATACGGAACATAACCAGAATGTTGTAAAAGTTTATAGCCTAGGTGAAGAGCGCAAAAATGTGTTGTCGCCTCTAAAAGGCACTATAAAATAACACGAGGCTATAAATTGCAAAGTCTATCGGGTTACGGGACTGCACAAGACACAAGAGAACATAGAAAACTAATATGTAGAGGTTGTAGATCCAGAGTCGTGTAGGAGCCGGGGAGTGGAGGCCATTACACCCGAACTTCGAAGGACAGGCTCTGAATCCCAAAAGAACATTTAATTCAAGTAGTGCTGCGGCCTACATGTATGCAAGTAATGTGTGCAACTAGTAGATATCATGCTTATTCAATATTGGGGTTCGAGGTACAGGGACAAAGAAAAAGATGTTGTTGACTTAGTCTCGCCCATCAGAGTCCACGGCTATACCGTATTCTAGCCCTGCCAGATACTAATACGCCATATCCAAAATGCAACATACCTCACCCACTAACGGCAATTTCCGTGCACACTGCCGAACGAAGAACCTAATAGGTGCAGTATCCTATGGACCCTAAAATGCACAATGATGTATTTCGTCGAAATTACGAAGTTTGATTCAGATTTACTTCAAGGGTCCGATTCAGGTTTCCCGAGTGTGATAGCGTCTGTTAGTTTTCATAACATAGAAACATACGGTTCGGTCGCTATAAACTGGCTCTTCCACAGCCTTAGGTGGACTTTACCATCAAGCCAATATTTTAAATTAATATACCATATCCATTCATAAAAACCAGAATCTTATAATATACTCTGGGGGGAAAGAACTAAAGCTCGCCAGTAAAATAAGAAGAAACTCTTCGAACCGCATCCAGACCGCGGTACCGGACGGGCACCTGGGACACCTCTCTATCTAAATGTCCACAAGATCCAAAGCCGAACTCGCCGCCTTGGCCGGCAGCTCAGTCTACACCGTCAACCAATTCCTCTCCGGCCTCTCAGCCCACAAACACGGCGATGATGACATAGCAACAGAACACTATCTCAAAGCCGGAGTGGGCGCTGCCCTAGCATTTGGGGCTTATGAACTAATACAAATGGAGAAAGAGGAAGAGGAGGAGGAGGAAGAGGAAGAAATACTCGATGGAAAGAGACGAGTTAAGAGATATAAAGAAATCGAATACGGGCGTGAACACGAAGGTGGACATACTAGAAGGATGTTGGAAGAAGCAGTGGGAGCGTATGCACTTGGGAAGGAGTTGACGGGAGATACAAGGCATCATCGGAGACATAGGATTGCAGAGGCATTGGGAGTCATAGGATTGCTGAAGGAGGCAAGGAAGCATGCTCGTTAATTAAATTTGGGCATACCTAAGGTCGGTACGGATGTGATATATATGGAGGGTCAGGCTGGAGTTCTATGCAGCTGGGCGCTTGAACCGGTGTGTTTTATAACATCAATGTTAATCCAGTTCATGAAATCTCATATGCATTGGCTTAAGTCATGCGCATCTTGAAGCATATTTATATCATTTATTTAGTAGTATTATAATTTTATTCTTTGTTGTAACTTACGAAATCATTGTAATTCTTAAATTCATTCTTTCAGATATATCATGATTGTGGAGCATCAAATATATATATCCTGGCATCTGACATTCTCTGCTGTCTATATATCTAGTAAGAAACCAATTCTTATTACCAATTTTCATTCAGCAGCTTACTTATAGGCCAAGTATATATAAGCTTATGGTTTTCTTGCATTTGTTTGAAAAGGAGGTTCGGTAATCTGTATGTCACGTTAAAATATCCTGTGCTGAATTGCAGAAAGATTAGCTGGGTCAAAGAACAATCGGAAAATGAGCTAAAATATCTTAGGGTCTGAAGTGATTGAATATTCCTAAATAGTTTGACGATATCATGTTCTATGATAGAAAATTACAACTTGTATATCGAGAGCTTATAGCGTTTGTGAAATCAAAGGCGACAAGCAGCGCTTACATAACTCAGATTAAAAAACAATAAATATAAAAGGAGCTCGTAGCAATGTCTACATGCCTGGCGATATCCACCTTTAATGCCACCGCGCTGGCGACTCGATGCCTACATACACGCATACATAGGGGGATTATGACCATAGGGTTAACAGGATCAATCACACTCCGACAAGGACTAATTCGGCCCCAAGTTCTCCAGCAAGAGTATGCGCCCACATTTTAGCCCTTGGGGCTGGAATATAATCCAACGCCGTAACTCGTTCACCCCGAAGCACTGGATCCGTTCCGTTTTGCTTGAGCCATGCCATTATTGCATGACGTTCATATAACCGACCAGTCAAGGTAGATCTCACTGGGTCAACACTATATTAAAGACGATTAGTATCAATTACTTAAACTATACAGAAGATCCGGGGGCTCCTTACACGACGCAATGGGTAATCTCACACTTAAGTTCACCGGTGATCATAGTATCTTCTTTTTCGTCGAATTCATCCCCGGACCAGGCGTAATAACGTCGGTCAGCAAAAATCCAAGACATTAACCACCTCGTCCATCCGCCAGCAGCATATCTTTTTGTGGTCATGGCTTCAATGATGGCGTCCGATATAAACACCGCTACCACTGCCACCAAGATCTCCAAGTACCAGCTTGCAGCTCCAGTGACGAGTCCGCTTGTAGTGATGAGTGCAGTGCAAGCCGTGCCTAGTGCCACTGCTAATGCATGGGCTAGAACACGACAAGCCGTATCAAGACCCATGATTTCCTTCAACTTGTCCTTTTCTGCATCCATGGTCTCCTGTTCACCACCACGCCACTCGGCGACAACTTTGTGGATGGAATGCCAGAGTGCTCGAACTGCGTAGTAAAGCGTCTCCGCCCCAACTTGAGCGACGCCGCTTTTGAGACACTATATATGCTATATTAGTAAACCAGTCTCCTGGGTCGGAAGGAGAGGGTTTGTTTCTATGATACATACCGACGCACGACTTGCGAAACCCTGTAGTATCTCTTTCTTGCTCAGAATATCCGCAAGCTGTAGAAGTTTTGACTCAATAGCTTCTTTGAGATATCCAGCCAAGCCGCCGAAACCTAATGCCGCGACGACTGGTTTCATTGATTCCCGCCAGACTTGGGCCCTTTCATCAGGGGTAGCTTGTGCAGTTGCGAAGACACCTAGAGCAATTACCGGTATCGCCCCGAGAAGAGCACCATGGAGGACCGAGGGGGGAATATTAATTCCGAAAATACGGTATGGCCTAGAGCTAATACTGCTAATAGGAATAGCAGCTGCACAAGCAACAGCCTTGTCTACAGCTACGATTGGAGACGTGGAAATGAGTTTCCCCTCATGAAGACTGCGTGCTCGAGCGGCGACCGCATGTTGGCGTTCTTCGTTAAGCTCTCGCTCGATTTGAGTAGTTCTTTGCGCGAATAAAGAACTGGTTTGGTCCGAAGATCTGGTGTTAGTGGTAGCCATGTCGATAGCTAAACTCAATACAATATGAATACAAGACTAGGTAGTAAACGTAGTTAGAAATATCGATAGCAAGCTATCGTAGTGAGGGGTAAAGCCATTCGATTCCAGGCGGTACAGAATCGTCCTAAACCCTAACGTTTTAAGGATCCTAGGAACGCAGCCTTGTGTAACGCAGCCTCACGACCGCCGACTGCGCCGCTCTACAGGCTTGGCTGCATGTCCTCTGAGGTGTACAATTGCTGTCTTCAGGCACCATTAATATCCTACATATATATTCCACAACTTCAGGCTACTTTTGACGCACTAATCTCCGCCGGATCCACAAACGCCTAATCTTTAGGCCAATCAATCCACCTAAATTTACACTGGTATGAATCCTTGAGATTAATTAAATTTTATATTTAAAGATTTCGAATTAGACTAACGGAATAAACTATAGGTTCTCTTTCGACTTACAAGGGGTACGATGAGTATCTCAAAGCAAAGTCAGAATGTATTTGGCAGGGATATACATGCATTCGCAGTTACTCAGTGTGTACTAGTACCTTCTAACATATTCACATCTATTGAACAAGCTGTAATGTTGATTCTATCCACAGAAGCTACGCTAAGTTAACTTCCGAAGTCCCTAACGCGCCTTGTGACTATATAACCTTGAATTATATATTATACGCCTTACTAGAAATTCCATCTTTGGGATAATCGCCCCTACTATACAAATTGCAGAAATAGATCAAAAGTGAACGAAACGTTCAACGGTATACTACGCTCATATGCCTTCCCAACACCAAAATTCATTTAATCCTACAATGCTTCCGAATCCGACCCTACCGGTTCGACGGTCGCCCAGTGCTTTTGTCTACTTCTCTCTTCATCTTCCTTTTGTAGTTCTGATACGGATAATAATATTGATACTGCTGGTTGTAGTTCTGATATTGTTGATTATAATTTTGGTTGTAAGTCGGATATTGTTGGTTATAATTCTGGTTATAATTCGGATATTGTTGATTATTGTTTCCGTTCTGTTGATTAAAATTTTGACCCTGGTTGGGAAGTTGACCCTGGTTTGGAAGTTGGCCTTGATTGGGGTTCTGGCCTTGGTTATTATTGTTATTGGTAGTTTGGCCACCGCCTGAGAAGTACGCAGGATCACCATAAAACCGTCTGAAGCGGTCGATATCCACATCTGTAAGCTGCATTTCCCGCGTGGGATCATACATCTGCCATGCCATAAGCGCCTGTGGAGGATCAACGTGACCGACACCGATTACATGACCGAATTCGTGTACAAAGGTATTGTACATCGTCGTAAGATCCCAACTCGGAGGTCCCGTTTCCGAATCATTAAATTTGAACGTTCCAAACAGCCCGCCATCATACCCTTGAGGCCCTAGAATACCATATCCATAACGCCACTGACCCGGTCCCATATACGGAAGCGCCTCGTCAGTTTGTCCGGGGCCTACGACGCTGATGTGAACGTTTGCGTCGTTTTGTGATTGAGCCTTTTCGAATTTGAAGGAGGAGATTGAAGACCATTGGTTGAAGCCGCGATTTATGGTGTTTTCCATTGTTGCTTGGTCGAATCCTCGGATTGTACCGTAGAGTTGCCATCTGAAGACAAAGCCCACTGGCCATTTTCTGTTGGCATCTGGGAGGCCTTGTTGACGTCGGGTCAGATTTCGGCCACCGGGGCCGAGACCGCAGCCGCAGATGTAACTCGGCCGTGATGCCATGTTGTAGAGTTGATATATATGTATATTAATGGTCGAGGCCTTAGCGTAGTATAGCTAGAGGCTTGAGCTCGCCGGTTACTCGGTGGCGATGGGTATAATGAATGATGATTAAGGCAGTATAGATGGATAATTATAAAATATTTTAAAATAGCGTATGAAAGCCAGCTTAGTATGGAAATAGAATTGTCGGGGATATTGAATTTACAACTACACATCGAGGTCACAGTTTAGAGTGGAGCTTCCCTCGTTTATATTCTCGAAAGGTTCAGACTGACTTTGTCAGGCCCTACCATATACTAACCGGTGTTATATATCTTGGTATGTTTCTCACTTTTATATAAAGTTTTTAAGTTCTGCATAACATCAATGCCTTCTGTTACACGACGTAACCCCCTGTGCATGTCTGGAGAGTCCGTTTTAAAAAGCTTAAGCCATTGCTTGCTTGTTCTTTTCAAAGTTTCTTTCACGGACACCCCTGCTTGTTTTATGCCGTTTTAGTTTGAAGTCGAATTAAGCACCGCCTTAGCCCCACGAGCAGACATGAAACGGGGTGTCTCTGCCCCAAGCCGATTGTGCTACTATACCGTTGCCAAGAATAGTTTACCTGGTTTGGATTAGTCTCGAACAAAATCCAACAGCCTCCAGAAATCCGTGAGACGTCTCAAGTCACCCAAACTCGAGCTCGGGCAACTTCAAAAAAAAAAATACTGATGATAGTAAACTGCATTCAAGGAGATGAAGTAGGGCGAAATATGAAAACTAATATCCATACGCGTAAACATCGTAAGTTCCATAATCAGTTTTTCTCAGTGGTTCCCCGGCTTGCAAAGAAGTCTTCAGCAGCTCGTTCGTAGCTCGGATATCTGTGTTGCGAATTAGCTGAACGAAACTTCGTCCTCAGCCCTGTCTAAATAGCCCTACAGACATGAGCCTGGCTTGTGATATAAAGAGATACGATATCCACCAATTTTCCCAACAGTGCTCCTGGTCTGGCATAGCGACGACTTTACGAAGAAAAAATCCTTAATTATTCATCACAGGGCGCCCAGGACATAATATGTTGCCATCCAAATCGGGCGTACATACAGACCAGCCATACAGTAAATTATCGGGTGCTGGGTCCGCCCCGTCATACGAAAATGTGGATCCCATATCTGCCCTTTTGTATGGCAAAACAGGCTCCAAATGTGCAAACCCCAAAATCTCAGGCATGCCTACGCCACCTTTAAAATCCATGGTATGCCAGCCTGGGTATTGCTCATCAAGACCAGCCAGCGCCTAGCTTCCTACAGGCTTAAGTTCCGTTTTGATGTTACTCATCCTACGCCTTGTCCTATCAAAATCTTTTCAGAGTCACCAGATCAAGCTTTGACATTATCGCTTGCATGACCTGTGACATCGCTGCAGGTTGATGCATAGATGACTGTAAGCTCAGTCGAGTAAATCCGCGGCCGGTCTGTCGAGGCTTATAATAGTATTAGAAACGGACGGTTCGTTCCATTGGCGGGATCTCCCACTACCAGACCCTGTGCCAGGTGCTATATATTTTATTCAATGTCGGACCGACCATGGGCCACGCGTTCCCGAAGGGCAAAGCAGACAAAAATGTCCCGGTATTCAAGATACTCTATTGCCACAACTTCATACTCCTCTTTATTTCACCAATACCTTCAGAACCTCCACCAACGCAGATATCATATCCCCATTCTTCTCCTCTGCCGCCACAGCTTCCTCTAATATCCTCTTCAATACATCCACCCCTCCTTCCTCCTTCACCTTCTTCGCTCCATCATCTCCCCCCACGATCACCAGATTCCTGACCACCACAACCCCGCGAAACACCACCCCATCTTCTTCATCTTCACAAACTTCAAGAATCCTCTGCACTCCTCCTTCCCTTTCCAAAATCTTCTTAACTCCTGCATCCCACTCCGTTAGCATCGCCAAAGCCCCTCCAGCTGCTAATCGACTAGGCGCATCGTCTGCCTGCGCAATCGCTAGTAACATCTGTAATCTATTCCCACTCCTTGGCCCTTCAACAAATAAACTAACAGTTTCAGGCGCAACCATAAGATTGCACACCAACTCCACCGCAGCCCGTTGAATCATATCGTTAGCGTGTAGTAACAACTCTTCAATTATCACAAACTCCTTTTTAACAATTATCGACCGGATAGAATCTGTTGTAGAAGCTAGATTTGTAAGAGCCAGGAGGGCTTCGAAGAGTGGTAATAGATCTCTGGAGTCGGCGGTGGAGGTGTGAATGGATTTTATGAGGTTTAGAAGAGGTGGAAGGGAGGAGTTAATAGGTACGGATGCGCTAAATGCTAATGATGGGTTTACCGAAATTAAGAGACGGGCGAGAGCGTGTGCTGTAATAGTGTGGATAGTGGACTCGGCTTGCTCTTCCGAGTTAGTAGGTTCGGGATCTGAAGATGATGGAGTGGGTAGCGTTGGTAGAGAAGCGTAGATTTGGAGTAAGAGTTTAACGGCGCCTTGTTGTGCCATTACGCCACGGTGGGCGCTGACTTTACAGAGAGACAGAAGGATGGAAGAGATTAACGCTGTAGCTTGTGGTGAAGTCTTCTTTGTGAGTCTCACAACGGCAGGAATCACACCTGCAGCAAGAAGCAGTTTGCAGCGCTGGTTAACATGGGGATCTTGATCTAGTTTAGGTATTTCTCCGGGGGTCTTGGAGGACGGTGTGGCATTGGCGTAGTTCTTTAACTGCGCCATTTTCAATTGCTCCTCCGTGAGGGGTTTGGTGTAACGGGTGAGGTTATCGATGGTAGTAAGAACGCCGAACACGATTGACGGGCTCGTAGTGGGAGTCAGGAGCGCGAGTAGGGACTTGATGGTCGTAGAATCGGCGGCAAGGGTCTCCTTCACTGAAGGGGTAAGGGAGGTATATGCCAAACCCTCCACAGACTGTTGCTTCGAAGCATCTGAGGATGACGACAGTAGGTTCTTGAATGTAGATGCCAATTCCTCTACTTCCTTATCCGTCTTTGGTGGTTTCACTGGCTCTTTTTGGCCGGGAGGCGGTGCCGGAGTATCCCCGGACAGCTTTGCGAGAGCGAGAGATGCGGCCGTGCTGGCGTCGCTTTTACTAGCGGCCACAGCTGTGAGATATTCTTCGCAGTTCTTTGATACCGCATCCCTGCAAGTCTTGTCAATGCAAGCGGCAGACATGAGGTTGATAGCAGCTAGTTCGACCGTCTGAGGCCTGCCTTGAAGAGACGGTACCAGATTCTGAACAAAGCCGTCGGTGTGGAACAAATTCGAGAGACTGCTCGTTGCGACCGGGAACAATGCAGCGGCGACATTGAAAGCCAGTGCCATTTCATCATCATCGTCTGATGCCAATCGAGTAGTCAAAAAGTCACCGAGCAGTTGTAAGGACAACTCAGATTCAATAGATTCAAGATACTTTGCCGCCGCTAGCAAGGCACCTGTTCTGGTATCCTCTTTCGACCCATTTGTAATGAGAGTAATAAAGTCGACGAATTCATGTTTTCCAATTAGGGATTGCAACTTTTGAGCATCCACAGCCAACATTCGCGATATCGGCCTGATAGATATTTCTGCCCGTTGCCGTTTATCCAGTTGGGCAAGGAGGTGGCGGAACCAGGCTCTTAGAATCGTATCCTGTTGGTCGTCCTTCCAGCACTTTGCATCCAAGACAGTCGATGTCAGAGCTTCCACTGCCTCAGGGCCGAGTTCCAATATCTTTTCAAATATTCGTTCTCTCATTCCTTTGTCGGTCACCATGGCTATCAGTGCAGCCTTCCCGTCCGTACTATGGTTCACTACAGCGGCAAGCAGCTTCCCCGCCACCACTCTCACAGCCTCTCGCCCTTCATATTGTAGAACTGCTAGAACAATAGCCTTTGCCTGGTCCTTGGTAAGATTCCCACCACTTTGAACAATTTTCACAGCTTCATTGCCAGAACCGACGTCGCCGTCTTCCAATAACTTCCGGCACAGCTCCGGAATCTTCGAACCGGCATCCTGAGTTTCCTGGATGTGTTGAAATGCGGCACGAACCTGTGGGTTCTGCGGGGCAAGGTGGATGGCCTCTCGAAGGGCCCGTGCGGCGTCCTGGTTGGATATTAGAGATATCTGGTCAATCGGGAGAGTATTTTAGGATGAATACCTCGAGTCGGCCGGCTTTGAATAGCCCGAGTGCCGTAGATGCCAGCAGTGACGCCCGTTTATCAGTGTTGTCAGCCATCTTCGGCGTTTCGAACAGGATTGTGAAAGTTGTAACGAACTATTCTGCGGATTCCTGTCCGCGACTGTGGATGGGGTGAGGTTGAGCCCCGAGCCCCAGTACATATACACGGGGGTATACAGGGGTAGCTCGGGCAGCCCATGCGCTTGAACCCTGCGCCCGAACCCGACTAAACCCATCCGGGAGCACTGGGAAGAAATCGAAACCGATGCTGGACAACCTCCAACAGGCAGCACCGGCACGTATCTTCACGTTATTCCTCATGAGTCAAGCGCGGCTACGTGTTTGAGGAATGAAAGCACTGGGGGCTATAAGTACCCCTTCCATCCAAGCTTGTCACAAGAGTGGGTCTTCCCTCTTCACATCACAGCTGCACAGGCTTCCTGTTTCTTCGACTCCAGCCTAACTTTTATCATCCCCGTAGACCACCGCCACGATGGATATTGAAACATCTACATCTACTGAAGCTGCCCCGGAGGCACTTGTAGAGCCTCCAAATCCGGATATGGTCTTTGCAAATGGCCTCAGAGTCGCTATTCAAGGCTGCGTACGTTTATCTCATCTCTCATGCAAATGTCACTGACTAACTTTAATTCCAGGGACACGGCATGCTTGATCAAATCTACGCTACAATAGAACAAGCCTGCAGGATACACTCCTACACGGTGGACCTTCTCATCATCTGCGGCGACTTCCAAGCCGTCCGCAACTCCCGTGATCTACTCTCCATGTCCGTCCCACCCAAATACCGCCACATGGGCGACTTTTACAAATACTACAATGGCTCAAAAGTTGCACCCATACCCACTTTATTCGTCGGTGGGAACCACGAGGCTTCGTCGCATCTTTACGAAGTCAACCTTGGCGGATGGGTGTGTCCTAATATATACTACATGGGTGGTACTGGGGTGGTGAACGTGAATGGGATTAGAATTGCAGGGGTCAGTGGGATCTACAATGAGAATAACTATAGACGGCCCCGGAATGAGAAACCACCGTTCGATGACCGGTCTATGCGAAGTGCGTACCACTATCGTGCACACGAGTTGTTCAAGTTGAACTCGTTGAGTGGGGATGTGGATATCTTTATATCCCATGATTGGCCGGAGGGTATTACGAAGTATGGAAACGAAGCGAAACTACTGGCTGTGAAACAACATTTCAGAAAGGAAGTGGCAGAGGGGAGACTAGGGAGTCCGCCGTTGATGGGGGTCCTGAGGAAATTGAAACCGAGCTATTGGTTTGCAGCTCATATGCACGTCAAGTTCCCAGCGGTGGTAGACCACGGCGAAACCCCGAGACAAGTTGCTAAAGATGATGAGGGAGATTGGACGGCGCTTGAGGATACACTAAAAGCGAAGAATCAGGACGAGATCGACTTGGATATGGACGACGATGATACACCACCGAAGATTGAAGATGAGAAACAGAAGCAGTCTGTACAGGTGGCCACTCCAGGAACTGTAGCACCATCAACCTCATCGACACTATATCCGTCTACCTCAACCACGAATACAAGAACACATTTCCTCGCGCTCGATAAACTCCTCCCTCGCCGTGACTTCCTCCAGATCTTAACCATCCCTTCTCGAAGTCCTTTACCTCCATCCGACCCCCTCCGCACACGTCTCCTCTACGACAGAGAATGGCTCGCCATTAGCAGAGTTTTCGAACCCTTGGACGTCTCGAGCGGAGTAGGATTAAGCCAATACATGAAATTTGCACAAGATGAAAAACGGGTTGCAAAGAAAGTGAACGAGGAACTTCGATGGGTCAACAAAAACATCGCAGACGAACAGCTCGTGATCCCTGAAAACTGGGAGCCAACAGCAAAGTTGCAGTTCGATGACCATACTAAAGCGACAAAACAGCGTAAGTTTCTTCCTTTCTTACGGTGCTTTTGGTTAATTCCTACCAATACTAATTACAAACATCCCCTTAGCTGACGGGTTTAATAATCCGCAGACGCAGACGTATTGCCACTTGCTTGGGATTGAGAATAAATGGGCACCGCCGCCTTATATGAAGAAATCGCTGTCACCAGAACTACAGGGACAACCCCCACAAACTATAGGCTCGACACTCGCAGAGGGGAGCAGTGGCTGCGTAAACTCGGAGAGTTGAATTTCATTATCTTAATTCTAATAGAAGCAATCGGGTCACCCGCTACTATATTTAACCCTTGGGTAAAATGAAACGAAACCTGGCCAGACGATCGATCACCAACTGTATCGTTATTGGGTCCCCTCCGCCGGCTTAAGATGTAATTTCAACACTCCAGCCGTTGCGATCCCGTCAACGAAGGGTATTGACTGTAGACCTGATCATAGTATGCTATACAGCAGTCTTGAATGCTATGGAGCTAAATTATGGGCGGAACCAACAAAAATCCATGAAAATTCGGCATTGATGAGAAAATCAAGGGTGGCTGCACCAATGCTATCATCATAGCCTATGAGACCTGATATCATGATATACCATGGCCAGTTTCAATCAAGCAAACCGGTACAGGGGGGGGCTCCCGATCAGTTACCAAACCACACCTACATAACAATGGATCTAGCTAATATGAACTAATATATAGCCAAAGCTGACATACATATGGAGCCCGTTTTGGTAGCCCCGAATCCACTGGTTTAGCAGCAGCATTAATATGAAAATAAAATAAAATAAAATAAAAAAAATAAAAAAAATATACGACAAAATTGCGCAGAAGACAGGTAGAAACGCAAATCAAAGATTTGGTAAAATATCATCCCACATCACTTATCCACCAACTTGCCTAGATTGGAGACCAACCTCGCCCTCTTTCATGGAACCCATTTGAGGGCTCACGCCGCTATCATCGAGGCCGTTATCAATCTCAGCCCCCCCAGAAAGTTCCCTCTTCGAGGGCTTGGCAGGCCACGACCATGGGTATTTGTATCTATCCCCCAAAGTCCCATGTCTTAAACCATTGGGATAAGGCCTACGAGGGCGTGGGGTTGCCGGCCCAGAGAGATAGAATGGTTCGTCCCGTCTCCAACCGGCATCATAGAGACCGGGAGGGGCATCAATGGCCCTACGAGGTGGGCCCCTCATCATTCTATCAAAGTCGGTAGGCTCCCAGGCCATAACATCCCAAGGGCGACCCCCAAGGCCATGCATACGCCAAAAGTAATTTGGATTGCCGTTCCGAACCGTTTGCGGTATACGGTCAAGGGCGTTCTGATACTCCTGAAGAGACGCCTCACCCGGTATGGCAGTGGGTTGAATGAGTTCAGCCATACAATAACAGGCTATAACAATTTCACATTGTCCAAAGTTAGTTATCATGATGGCAGGGCAGACTAGCATGGAGCGTTTGGGATTCTCACAGAGCACTACTGAGCACCTATCAGCTTGCCACTGTTTTCTACAGTGATAGTCGTGACTATAATCACGAGGAATCAATGCACCTCCCTCATCGCAGGCACAGTTCCTACAGTAAATTTGATACACTTCAATATCTATCAGGGCGCTCGATTTATCAACGTAATCTGTTTCCCAGCGAGGCCAACGTTCGAGGGGGAGGTTGACGAAGTTATTTTTACCTCTCTCTAAGTTATAGACCATCGTCGGAGCAGCGCACTTGATTTTTAGTTTGCCATTCTTGTAGAAGAAACTGGGACTGATTTCGTTCTTCATTGGATTTTTGCTGGGATTGGGGCCTTGCAAGCTAGGTTCCGCCTCCGCGCTAGAAGGGCTACCAAGACTAGTTTTTGTGGGCGAGTCTGGCGCCTTTAAAGCAGTAGCTTCACTCGTACAGTTAATGCACGGCTCATCAACAATAGAAGATATTGGTGTTGAATAGGTGCTATTGGTTCTGAGCGGTTGCAGTGGAAATGCACTGTTGAAAACGGTTCGGGTAATTGGAATATCTGAATAGTTCCCAGGGGCTGTGGGAATTGTTATTTTGGCAGGAGCGGCGTGCTCGTAGTCATTTGATGACAAAGGCGCCATGAATACTTGACGAAAATTCAAGAGAAGAAGGAAAAAGACTGTGAAAGGCCGCTGGCGCATGCGCGCGCCATTTTCGCGAGGGATTTTTGGTGGGGCCATTCTGCAAAGCAGCGGCTGCCCAAGTATGTATGCCATTATAGAGATACCATCTCCTCTAGATCCGGGACCAGATCAACCGGCATATATATTAACTTTGCTCAGGGGGGTTATAAGGGGATGATTGAAACTGTGAGAGGCCGTGGCCATTGCTGAACTACGATCATTCTTATAGTTACGTGCGGATGTCACCCGTCGAGGTGTCCTACAGAGGCTACCTGTGAGCCAGGCTCCATCTCTATTGCACCGGCGCCTGGTGATGAAAGCAACACCATGGCCAGAATAGAAGGAATTGCATGAATGGCGCATGGCGGAGCCCCAACGGTAACTTGAACAACCTGCAACCTCCAGTGTCAAATAGCGCCCGCATGCATATACACAACTTAATTAAAAGTTAGCCTCAACATCAGCGTTCTTAAGATCTTCGACTAGAATTCTAGGCGTTCGGGCGGTTGTGCAATGGCAAATATCAGTATAGTCTGACGTATACACGTGAAATCTTTGCGGTGCATTGCTCATTCTAATGATATTTACCTCGATCGTAGTCCCACCAATGATAAACTTAGTGTATCTCAGGTCGATCTATATGGGATACATCCGAATGTCTACCTATATATTAGCATTGCAAAGGCCTCAGGCTCAATCATTTTCCGGTTCCATGGCAGACAAGGAAATTTTTATCGCATTAATCACTTGAATATATTCATAGATCCCTCTGCAACAGATATTTTACTAGGTGCTTGTACACATGATGGAATCACCTTTATTGGTTCGGTGGTCCCTTAAGCTTGGCTTGGATTAGCTAGATATTAGGCTCCTAGACAAAATTAACAGTTTAGACTTAGCATTTGCTTCGACACTGGATCCAGAACAAAGTTCCGTGAACTAATACATTGGCACACAAGCCACTCAAACTCTCCGCTGGTTCTCAATTTAGTCAGCAACATTTTTACGTTAACACTGTGGTGACAGCTAGACGTCTATTGGGTATAGTTTACAACGTTTACGTTTACGCGGCTAGCAAAACTGTATGGTTGCAGCTACGTAGGTCCTGCCAACGTTATAACCGGCCCTAACATCAGTAATATTAATGGTGATACGTATCTCTCGTATACTCGTTCCAGTCTCGAGACCAAACGCAAGCTTTCCGGCAGTCTTGTAACGAGACCAACAAGACTGAACTGAGGTTGTCGTTACATTCTAGGCGCATAATCCAACAAAGTTGTCCTTTAACCTGTCTCGTAAACCATCCGCAGAGTGACAACCTTTAACCCAATAGGGGAACTTGTCATACTTTTCGACGAGCTACATTATTGAACTGATTACCAAAATTTCAAAACAGCGAATTTATAAGCCTGCAAAGCCTGCAGAAAAGAAAAGGCTGAAGTTACGGGAATTCAGAAATATTTTCAAAATATTTTTAACGGGCTTGGTTAATAGTTTATGTTGTCAAGGTGAAACTTTTGTTGGTGCGTGAGTCACGTGCTGGTGGAAACTCCTACCTGAAGAACTCTGGTACCAACGAGACGACTCCCACCCAATCAGTCTCATAACCAGACTTTTATTACAACTAATCTTAACACCGTGGCGTTCTGTAACCCTGTGTTGCAGCACTTTCGAGACAAGTGGGATGTCGCCTTCTACAAGAGCCCTTAATGGAGATACGACGTTATGTTGCTAGCGACAAGGTTTCGATCTAGAGCTTGTGTCGATTGTTTTNATTGTTTTTTTTTTTTTTTTTTTTTTATATATTTAATTTTTTAGTGGAGGGGCTAGACTGGTGGACGGAGACAGCCAAAGATCCAAGGTAAAGGCAGCTGAGTACGTTGTGCAAAGTGTTTTGGGTCCATGCATCGGTGTAGCCTCGGATCTCGGTGTACCTTATCGTCCAAGCTATAAACATGCATCTACAAGACTCACGCGATAAGATGGGGGTGTGCAATACGGTTAGCGATGTGTAGTTCAACAAGAATAAGAGTGGATTAAAATCAAACAGCAGGTCTCAAAATACACGCGTAGATAAACCAATACGATTATGGTGTCTCGCGATGGGTATGGCTCCGAGACTATCCCTCAATATAGGGGAAATCACGTTGCCTTGTAATTCTTCGGCCTTGTCAGCTCCTGAACACCCTGGCGGTGGAAAATTCGAGAGTCACAACGCAATTAAGCGTAGAGTGAGTATGGTGAGCATCTCGCGGGACTCCTGCTTCGGTTGTCAATACACTAGCTTCCGAGTTCTACATTATACAGCTTTTCGATCGATACCCAGCAAGACCCACGCACAGTATCGTGTTGAGTGTTGGATTTTTGTCAAGATTCATCGATGCCAAGACCACGACCGCAGCGGCCGGTGAACCACATCTGCTTTCAGATCAAAGGTCTCTTTCAGTAGACAAGGGTTACCTCGAATTATGAGTGCTACAAGACAAGGAGCCCTCGAGTGGTCAGTTGATACGGCCGATGGATATCGATCGTGTTGCATGTTGCTGCGAAGGGTTGACAACACACGTGAATATGGGCGAACAACACCACAGCGAAATTCAGTCTTGCGATCGATGAATCGATATGATATCACGAGACCGTATCAACAACATGTGCCACGGGAGACTTGGAAGGGTAGTATGATCGTTTCTACCGGGCCCTGAACTTACACACTACAGTTTTCCTTACTAGTTGGTACTATAGTTCCCACTCTACGCGCGCGTATCTCTGTCTCTCTCCGGTCCAAAGTTTAAGTTTGAAATCGAAAGAGGCTTTGAGACACAATGCATGGCACATGAACCCTTTATTCGAACGAAGCACAGCTCCTTAAATACCAACGACCGCCAAAACCCTCCCATTTCTTAGATTCGCCTTATCGTAAACCATCATCAACTTTTGATGCCCTAGGTTTGAAGAGGTAGCTCCGACCGAACCTCCAAACTCAAGGAAATATCTACCTACCAATACTCTTTAAACCTGACAATCATCCCCAGATACCGAGCTGGAAAAAAAAAATTTACTTGAGTAGCTATGTAGGATGGCCGTTATTCCTATCCTACTCCTACTTTTCCTACTGTCGATAGCATACACCTTCCACCTCTTCAAACATTCCAAACTCCAGGCTATAATTTGGTCACTTCGCCGAAGCTGGCTTACGAAACCCGCCAGAATCTCCTACGTAGACGCTGCCTGCCAAACAACAAACCCATATATTGAGCCCGATCTATCATACACCCAAAGTGCATTCGAAACAAACGAGGACTTGGGAGACGATGGATCCGAGGATACCAACTTAAAAGCCTCGCCTTTCCTATCCAAAATTTCAATTTACAACCCCAAAACCCAACTCACATACCTCATCCCCGCCGCTAGCTTTCCATACCACCCGGAGAGCCTACAGATCCCCATGTCAGTTTTAAATCGGTTATGTAACTGTGCTTTAGAATTATTCGAAGCAGAGGGTACGCGCAGCCCGAAGAAACGAGGGACGATAACTACAGTTTCACTCAACCCTCCGAAAGTGGCGTTTTACGTGTTGGAAAATGGAGACTGCGAGGTTCGCCAGGATAGGGAGAGAGTACCCTCAGGGTGGGTGAAAGTGCCTGAGCATGTAGTGGATTTTTTGGCGGGCGAAGTTGTAAGGTGGATTGACAGAGAAAGTTGCATGGTTGAGGCCAGGCTAAAGGTGCCTCAGAGAGGATGATGGGTTGAAGCATCATCGATTTAGGACGTTGCATTCCTTGTTATACGGCGTTTGAATGAGATTTTGGGATTGATACCCATATAGACATCGGCAAGGTTCGAATATTGCGGGAATATGCATGTTGATTTATATTTATACAAGCTGCGATTGTATCCCCAGCTATCCTCTTCGCTACTATATGTACAGCCACTTTTCCAAAGACAAAGTATCTACAGTCCAACGTAATGATATACAAATCCGTCTACTTCCATCCACCTTCTTCGAAATTCCTCTCCTTATCAACCTGCGCATCGAATTCTCTCTGCAGTTCCTCCTTCGTCTTTTGCCTATCTTGTTCTCGCTGCCTCCTCCCGAACCCCCCAAAGGAGCCGCCGCTCTCCCCGCCATCTCGGGCTTCGCCCGGAACTCTTCGTTCACCGGCATATCCTTCGGAAGCTTGCTGTCTAATCTTCTCCCATCTTGACATGTTGGCCATATCATCGGTCCTGGCCGCGGTATCCTGCTGCGCCTGGGGTGCCCACCTATCCTCTTCCATAGCAGGGCCCTGTGGACCTTCTCTCGCCCTCCTTGCGCGATCCCATGCACTTTCTCCAGGTCTGATAGGAGGTAACGCGGGGTCATTGCCCATCTGCCTCGGTGCAGCGGGTGCATCATCCTTCAAAAGGCCGCCCCAGTCAATACTCTCGCTCTGTAGTCCGCCCAAACTCTGAGTATCGACTGGTTCAAACCGTTCAGGTCGCCTGCTTCCGCCTTGGTCTTCGTCACTACCAGGCACTTCTTGCTGTTGAGGTTGCGATGGTGGTACGGGCAATCCTCTCCTTGCTCCTGCCTCCCGCATCCGTATTTTGGCATACTCCATTCGATCGTAATTATACTCCTGTAACCTTTCATCGGCCATTTCCTTCCGTCGAGATCCTGATGTTAACCACATAAGTCCTATGGTGCCAACGACGTATTTTCCAAAGAAAGCCCACGCCCCGGCTCGGAAGGCGTTCCTGATAGGTTTAGTAGAATTTATTTGGTAGCTATAGACTATAGTACCCGGTGGGAGCCCTGATCCGGGTTGACCAGGACGGAAGGGGAAGGGACTTGTTTGGTGAGGTGCGCCGTTGGGCTTAGGACCAGCGGCGTGAGCTGATTCAGCTGCCGCTTTCGAGGCCTCGGACGCAGCCTTTGAGGCTTCAGAGGCGATTTTTGACGCTTCAGACGACGCGGCTGATGCCTCAGATGCGGCAGCTGAAGTCCCTGCAGTGGTAGCTTTGGCCGCAGCTTCACCGACAGTGGCTTCAGCAGCGCCTTCGGTAGCACTCTTAGACGTACTGCCGGCCGCTTTATCTGCTGCTTCCATTACCCAGGTCTCTTGAATCTTCCTTTGCTCCGCAAGCCGCCTATCAAATTCGTCGAGCTCTTTGAGCACAGACTCCACCTGTTTAGCTTCCCTCTCAAATCTTCCTGGGTACGCCTTTTTATACCCTTCCATGGTCTGCGTGAATTCCCTTTTTATATTCGCCCGAATTTTAGGCATATCAAAAACCCCCTTCTGCTGTATAATGTCCCTGAACAAGTTCTCCACAAACTTGGACCTCTGGTTATAAGCTTCAGTATTCCTGAACTCTAGAGGTGTGGCTTCAAGTCTGGATTTCATATACATCGCATATCTGATCTGGAGGTTATGAAACGGTTGACGTATATATGCCTTACGCATGGCTCCAACAGCAAAGTCGTATTTACGTGGCGGTTTTGGAAGAGTTACGGGAGGACCTCTCAGCATCTCCTCCGTTACTGTTAAGGGATTGATTCTGAATTGAGTCGAGGCGGGTGTAGGAGCTTTAACCCCCACTGATTCCGGTGGTACACCCGTAGGCGCGCCAGTATTCACAGCTGTAGAACTAGCGGCGGAACCCGTAGTACTAGCCGTACCACCCCCTTCCTTCTGCCCCCACCCATTCGGATACACAAAGCCGGAAGGCGGAACAGTCTCCCCTCCCGTCGCGCCACCTTTTAACCCGAACATGGTCCTAAAACTCTTTTCCATCGGCCAGTACTCCGTCCTCAATGACCAGTATATACCACCAGCCAACCCAAGGAGCCCGAAATACTCGGCTCCATTCTGCATATTCTGCGAGTAGCGGGATAACACGGCGTGTTCGACTTGTGTAAACGGTCGAGGGATGAGTTCGGCGCGACGGCGCATGGCAACAATGCATATACTGTCGCGGCCGGTGACGCCGTACATGCTGTACATTCCTGTCCAGTAAGCAATGAAAGACGGGAGAGCCGGTGTGATAGATGGAGTAGTGATTGCAGACGGGATGATGGAGGAAAGGCGTTCGTGTTCGGGTTGGAATAAGTAGTGGGGGGACGCGGGGTCCTTGGATGCCGGGAGGTTGGCCCACGGGCCAATTCCCTGTTTAGGCTCCTGCATTGTGCGATGCTATGCAGGATTCGGAAAGCGATGCCAATTAGTTGTGGTGATGTTGCCTTTTCTTCAAGGCATGGTGGTTGTTGGTGGTTGGTGGTTGGTGGTGTGAGGTTTCAGTGATATCATCGGCCGCGGACGGGCTTGGTGGGGCTTTCGGCTGCACCGCCACCGATGCCGTCGCCACGTTTTTACCCCGGATTTTCTACCAACATGCATGGCCAATGCGCATGTGCAATGCAACTACGGGCGGAAAGTTAGCTACAGCCAAGAATAGATTGGATTTGGAAATTGTCTCTCTCGATGACGGCCTTATTCCGGCGCTGAGGTACAAGTAAATTACAGCTGATATGAATTCCAGAGAGTCATGCATCATTATCAAGGCCACGGCCGATATCTTCTACGGTGATATCTCAGCCTTCCGCACCCCCCTCCATTGCATCCTGATTCAAGTCTCTATATACAGAGATAACATGATGCGAAAGTACACCGCTATAGTGTATACAAGATATAGCTTGGCAACAGCTCGCTAATCTTCAATGGGGAAAAAACAGCCAAAAGTGTACAGTATACAAGATCCAGATGCTCAAAGAGAGGAATGCTTAATCAGATCAATCTTCAAGGTAAGAGATCACAAGAAATATTCAACCTGAGCCTTCTCTACCGGTTGCTGGTCCACCCTATTCTCCGCATTTTCCGGGGCCTGGTCGAATACATTGAAATATCTACTGCCTGCATCATCCACCTCTAGTACGCTCGCCAAATTCCCGCATCGATAGCAGTAATTCGGCGCAGACCAAACAGTACTCAAGCGGTCGTCATACAACACCTGATAGCCTTCCTGACAAAGCTGATGGGCCCGTAGTATATGTGAGAAGTTGTTGATCTCCAGAAACTTCTTAACAACCTGGGCACCAAAGGTATACCCCGCACCCCTCGGAGAAAGAGCGAACTCGTCGCGCTCGGCGTCAGGGTCCGACCAAACCAGATCAGCCATTGGACCTTCGTGGGGGATCTCTATGCATTTACAACAAAAAGCAATTAGCAGGTGAGCTCATTGATAAATTAAAGGTATCATATGATCGGTAGAAACCGGGGTGTCGGGTTGCTCTTACCTCTAAACCTATCGATAATCTTAATCTGATCAATTGAATGTATCGATGGTGATAGACCTAAAATAGAAGGTTCAACCGTTAGTATCCGTTGTCTCCTTCCCAGGTTTTTCTCAAAGTAAAATGCCTCCTTAAAACAACGCCACCCAGCCAGCTTAACCCGGTATCGTACCCGTTGGAAATAGACTCACCTCCATGTACACAGAATATATCATTGTTGATCACCACGCTCAACGTCAAAAAATCAAACATGTCCGTAAAGTGATGCCAGACGTTCGCGCTCCCATACTTTCTGGCGCATTCCGTGTAGAATCCGTATGACTGTGTGACGCCTCTCGATTCATGGTTCCCTCTGATCAAATGCACTCTGTTGGGGTAACGCAGTTTTAGGCATACGAGCAATGATATTGTCTCGACGCTGAAAAGCCCTCTATCGACGTAGTCACCTATTAACACCCCGTATTTTAGAATAAATCCTTAACCCAAGCGTAGCATTTTCAGAACTTTAATGTCGCCTGCTCCATGGTAATGTGATTGTAGATCCGGCTCAGACAACCAAGAAAAGGGGAGAAACATCCATTAATAATGAAATCTCCGAACGGGAGGGAGAAGCGTGGGACCATCGCAACTTCGCGACAATACAGCCTTCCTTCGGTCACTCTTTACCCGAGGGATATATATTACCAGGACTTATGAAGGGTTTTAAAGTTAACGAGAGAAACAAAAAATTATCGACCTACCTAAAAAGAGGTAGTTGGTATCCGGACAAAATCCACCTATCCGGAAAATCTCGAGAAGGTCGTAGAACTGCCCGTGAATGTCACCGACAACCGTCACAGGCGAGAGTATGTGAACCACATTGCTCTCTCGCATCAGCAGTTCTTTCGTCTTGGCGCATATTGCTTCTATTACCGGTTCGGCGAGCAGTTCTCGTTTGTATAGGCGCTCAATGCAGGCATCGAGGTCGACTAGAGGTGCGATATCGGAGATGGAGGAGATGTCAGCCCTTTGCTCTTATAGTTTGACGATCGTATGGAATACACGAGCTTGAAAACTTCGTCGGTGATCACAAAGATCACTAACGAAGTAGAACTTCTTACCTGGAAGCCCAGGCATCTCAAAATATCAGGATGAAGCCGCTCCAAGAGCAGGCTACCACAACGTAAACGATCGTCCAATGTCTTCGTCTTCTTCTTTGCTGATGCTACTACCCAAGAGTCCGGGAATCAAATCGAGCTCCTGTAACTACCCTTCCTTTCCTAATGTGGCTGCAACGGATTCCCACAGAAAACGTGCAGGTGGATCTGTCTGTTGCGTCTCGCGGATGGCCGATGGCAAGATGTCTTGAAATAGCTTATCTTGAAGAAATTGCGACAGCTATTTACGGCAGATTGTGGTGATGCTCGTTCGTGGGCGCTAAAGCACCGAAGATGTTCGGAGTGGGAAGGGTGAAGTAGCAGGGGGCAAGGGTTGTGCGCGTGCGAAGATCGGAGCTTCCTGATGGCGACAAGTTGATGTTATGCTTCAGCGAGGGTAAAAGAGATGGTTTCCCCTCGTGCGATGAAGGTTTGGTGAGTGACAGTCAACGGGTGTCGAGATGGAGCCAAGGGAGATGGTAGTGTCGGGTGGGCTGTTTGAAGGTTCAAGTTGATGTCAAAGCTTAGGAGCTGGCGAAAACAACACGCGACATCCAACAGATTCCACCCTGCTCACTCCTGCTCGCAAGTGCCACTAGACCTCATACAAAGTATAATCGGCATTTGTATTCCACTTAGCAGAAATCGAAATATTTACTTAGCTTAGTCCCCGAAAATTCTTGAATGAGTATCGACCTTTAAGCTTTGAATAAAAAAACCTATGCTTTATCCATAGGATATTTAAGGTCCATAAATATCAATGTCATATCGATAGCCACATCTATCTAGTGCCCTCATATATGCTTGAATCCGTACGCATGATGGAAATATATTAATGCAGTGGTCAGTACATCAATGCGGTGCCCGTAAATAGCGACTATAGCGATGAAATCAATCACGAATAGTGTAAGGATTTTCACATGATACAGCCTTATAGCTAGCTTATCGTAGATAAGAGAACCCCATGCATGTATCCTAAGCTTGTGGCAAACCGAATTACTAGCCCAGACCATTTTACGACGGAAAAGACCTCAAGCAAGGATATAAATGCGGCAATTCGCCACTACTAACCATTTTATCTTAAAAAATAATTCTATTGCCTGCTAACCTTAATTAAATACCCCAGAGTCTCATTATCCCAGAAGATATCCTAACTTCAAGCGAGGCAAAATTTCATGCACTCCGCCAAATACCAGACCGTTGAACCCACCTAAGAAGCTAACGAGTTCTCACTCAATCAAGGGCCTATAAGCTAGCGAGCCGTAGGGAGCTCAAGCCAACTCCTCCCTCTTGTATAGCATGCTCTCAGATCCCGATTCTGGAGCTCGCCCTCACGACATCGTCTAACTTTATCGTCTCATTATTCAAGAACGCTCACATGCTCCCCTACTCTTGATAGCAGAGAAAATGGTATAGAAAGGGTATTGTGACCCGAGTGACGATTTTCGGTCCCCATCGATGCGGCAAGGGAAGGGTCTAAGACATACATACAACTTGCAAGGAGAGATATCCCACAAATGGCTATGAGCTGTCGCATGATTCCGAAGTATCGACAGCGCACCTCGAACGTTCAGGGCTTGTTTGCATATTTATCTGCCTGTTTGATAGGTTGCATCTGCATCTGCACGGTAAGATAGGGTATTGGATTGGCTACTTCGTCCGAATGAACAAGAGGTGTGAGAAAAACCTAGGAGGGATATTGATCTCACATTGCCAAGGGTCTTAGGATGAGGGGTTGGGACCTCTCGGATGTCAGCCGGTTAGACGGAGGTTGACTAATGCTTGGGATCTTGATCATGTGGTGGGAGACGTCCTACATGTTAGCTGGGTCCAGACGTCTTAACGGGTACTGATGTTATCTAGAGGCCGTTGTAATCCCAGCTTTAGGCCTAGCGCTACAGCTGGGTCACCTACATAAAGCTATGAAGTATTCTTTTCGTAGACGTAACCCGCGCGGTCACTGAGACATATATATCTACAATTCAGATATAGTATGCAAGAATCAATATATAGCGCATCGATTCATAGCATATGTACATGACGTCAAATCAATCCAATGGAGCTTTGTTCCCCATCCAAATGCGGCGATTCTTCAGCTCCACTCTCATACATATACATTACGGTCTTCTGCAGGAACGATGCTCGGATGCTAAGCAGCGTGGGATGCATATTGAACATATCCTAGTATGCTAAGAATCTCGAAAGTCTATATCGTCCGGCCGCCCCACCGCGCTCAGCTCTGACTGGCAGCCTGAAAACATATATGAATGCAAGATCTTCGTAAAAGGAAAGACGAAGCCTTTTAGGCTGGCCATGGCGGGCATACGCGGGAAAACCGGGTGTTAAGAGTATTTCGACGAGGCACGGCTGTCTGGCGTGAGAAGCTTGGTCTATCTGCGGATTTAATGTTTTGTATCATATAAACACCGTGATATTATGGTTTCAAGTAGACTTCGGTTTGATTGATAATGTGATATACCCATGTCCATGAAACCAAGATTCCAACACACATACATCTTGGGTATATCACCAGATTGCTGCACCAAGACGGTAGAGGCGCTATATACGGGGGGGGTATTCCTGCATCCGATGTGCATATACGAAGATGCATCGAAAACACCCTCCAACGTCAAAGATCGACTTATGAATAAGCTGTCACATTGTCATAGCCAGGTATATCACGAGAACTCGGTGACAACTGCGATATTGGCCTTGCCCGGGTTTGATACGAGCAGATAACTCAATCTGTATTTGAAAAAAACAGTGACATTCAAGTAGGAATGATGATGGCAATTCCCCTGCCAATGCTATTCGGCTTACTATCACGGAACCATTCATCCGTCGTCCAGCCTCCCCACAAAAAGCTTGTGCCAATCGAGTCCATGGCTCCAGCGATCCGCAAGATCGTTAACGATCGTTTAATATCAAATGCTTGGAAGAATCAATATATTGCAATGCCGATATCCAGGTCCGACAAGATGTTAGGCACACTAACTGCCTTCCAGGGGACTGATGGCCGGTACCATGGGAGAAGAGTTAGATATTAAGAAAGCATTGAGGCTTCAAAAGGTACAATTGCAATCGTCAACCAAGCAGGCGTTAGTATTCTGGCGATATCCCGTGTGTCGGGTTTGTGTTGTTTGGCTGACATCACTTTTAGTCAACAAAATCTTTAGATTCGAAGGCTGGTTCGTGTCGAAATCCCAACTTCTTCGATGATGCTTTCTGAAATAATCAAGGATACTTGTTTTGCTTGTTTTGCTTTCTTGCTTTCTGTTGTTTTCTTCCTAGCATGGTTCGGCGCCATGAAGCTGTGAATAGGACTTCCCTAATCCGAACAGCGAAGACAAGGCAAACCCGACACGCCTAACCTGCACTCTACCACACCGTCAAAGCTTGCAAAGCGAAAGCAGCAGGTACGGCGATGGCAGCCTTCGTAAAATGGTGCAAGCCGGGGTGGAAGACTAGAGCGACAAAGAAAGTCGTCTAGCGGAGTTTCCTGGGCAAGACCTGACGGGAAAATCAAGGGACTCGCTGTGTCTGGCCTGTGATGTTCAGGGAAATAGTCGGAGGTTAGTATATGATTGACGGACGCCGTCAGAACGTTCGAAACTAGCTAACTAGATGGGCGGGTGATCGGTGATCACAGAATCGATGCGGAGATGTCCAGGAGAACATTCCAAGCCTTCGATGCAGGTTTTATCGGTAGCAGTTAAAATGCTTCGTCGAGACCTTCTCGAAAGATTGCATGATCTTCGGCTGGTGTTTACTTCGAAGCGTGCAAAAGAAAATAACGACAAGAGGGTGGGGAACCTTGGACCAAGAATCCACTGCGCGGGAGGAGAATAAGCCGGTGATTTTAAGAGGAAAAATCACGAAAGGATGAATAATTCTTATGCATCCCGCTTTTCTGGAAGTTCTATATTGTTTCTTCCGTCGCTGGACAGAGGAAGAGCTGCCTTGCATGTCCAGCTGCATGACGGTCTGCAGGTCCACCCCGCCCAGATACCGTATCTTGCCCGCAAGATCACGTAACATATCTGCCATTTATTGCTCAAGACCGCCCCAAGCCATGACAGGGAAGGGTATTGCAAGCGTCTCGAGCATGCAGACGTCAATTATAAAAACCAGGGTGGCCCACCTGCCCCATGCGGTAGCGTCCCGCGCAGAACGTTGTATTTGCGAGACGAGGAACCCAACCTAGCAGCCTCTCGCTGCCTCTGCCACCGACGAAAACCCAGAATCGACTGTACATGACATGTACATGTACATGCAGCCCTTTTAACGCCTAACCTTATTACTAACATCAATTGGCGTAGTCGTGATTATAATCTGTGCGTCGGGTGTGCTTTGGCAACAGCATGTTTTCTTTTGCTGGAGATTCCGACTTCGAGCGTAGTTCTCGCCATGTTAACAGGCAGAGGCGATCACGACCCTTGTTCTTTCTGGCTTCCCCCATGCCTAGCCTTGGGCAGGGATGTCGAGCCCTCAAAGAAGTATCAGTACCGAGTTCTTCCTACAAAGTTTTGAGCAGAGGAAATGCAGGTTGACATGTGCTGTGGAGGGAGACTACAAGACTCTTGATGTCGCCCACAGCTCCACCAGGGATTAAGCATGTCTCAGTGCCCTCACAGGCATCTTGCCCTTAGAGCCGTGGCTCATTCGTCTTTTCTATTTTCTGATATTAAAATCCTCAGCATAGCCCTTCTCTTCCAGAGGGTTTTTCTCTCGAATCAGGTTTTGGAGAAAACTTCGCCCGTCTATCCCCATCTTCAACTCTTACCCCAAAAGCTTCAAGCTTCCTTTGTCTCTTGAAGCCTCATTTACAACCTCAGGCTAGTTCCTTTGAGTGACAAATACCTTTTATTCTTTTGAAAACTGGACTACTTCACTGTAGCCAAGTTTTCACAGATAAAAATCCTCAGAGCCCGCTCTGCATGAATTAAGGCATAATCGAATTTAAAGATATAAAGCCGTATATAAAATTCCTGCCAGCCTGCGCCCCCCACGGAAGACGACCAAACAAAACCCGTGCTCCTCTCAGACTCTTCCATTTCACAGTAGAATCTTTCTTCTTCGGAGTAATCATCTTATCACGATGCCTTTCGCTGTGACGCCAATGACTATGGAGTACCTCCAGGATCTCGACTATGGTGAGTTGTTTCTGTTGCACTCTCCGATGTCAAGTACACCTACTAACATCATATTTAACAGAATCGGTGGTCCAGCCGGCCACGAGGGTCTATTTCCCTCTCCAGGCTACTTTTGCGGAGTCAGAAAGCATCTTCTCCTCCCCGATGCCGTCTCTCTTCCAACCTCGTCCTGCTGTCTCCTCCTATTTCTCTGGAGGATCTTGGGCCCGCCCATCAACTATGGAGATGCCCAAATATATGATGGAGGATCCAGCCATGCAAATCGTCAAGAAACGAAGACACCAGTCAAAACTCATGGATGGGGAAGTCATGTTTGCACCATCTGACGAAAAGGGTCTCCTCAAACCCGACTTTATCCCAGAGACTTCTGCCAGAAGATCTTATACCAAGAACCGGACTTCATTCATCGAGATAACGGCATTCCAGGTTCCACCGTCTCCAAGCAGCCGACCAACCACATCTTCCAGCGTCTCGACCTCATCCGAGGAAGTTCCAATTCCTCACACCCCAGAGCCCGAGCTCCCGGACGACATCTCTCCAGAATTCTCATCTTTCAGCTCCCTTTCCTCTGGTACATTTAGTAATGTCGGAGACCTTGACGATCTGGAAGATTTAGATGCATACAAGATTGAGCATCATGATGGATGCCCAATCAAAGGATATCTGGATAGCGACAATCAGGACAGCAGCCCAATGTAAGTGATAAAGCAAACCCCATTTTTTCACAATACCCATTCTAATAGAGTATACAGGGACTACTTCTCCAGCCGCTGCAACTGCTCTCGTTCTACCATGATCGACTCGAAATCGAATGACTGGATGAACTTAAGTTGGGACAACTCCCCACCAACCAAAACTGGTGCCCAATTCATGAGCAATTTCAAGACCGAACCAAAGATCTTCGCTCCAGGTTATCCTGAGGTCGAAAATATGGAGCTCGGATCTATTTAAATCATCGGACGACTCCCCTATATATATCTTGCCTCAATGACCTTCCTATTGGCTTTTCAGTTACCTTTCTTTCCTTATAAGCTTATAGCTCAACGACAAGTTTTGCTTTCTCTCCTACAAATGCTTTCTGCGAACAATGAAATTCAACATGCACGTTAAGACTGCAAGAAATGCGAATGTTTAATTTCAAAGCTGCGATTTTTGCCTTTGACATATCATTATTGTCTTTTACTTCTGTATATATGTAATGAGGAGGGGTTATCGGGGACCGGAGTTGTTCTAGGCTTGCGTTCGTTTACTATATATCTGGGGGAAGAGGGGGATTTTCTTTGGAATTCTGTGGAGGGAATTACTTTACAGTCGTTTCGTCGAAGTTATTCGACATATCTTATTCTGATTGCAGAATACAGACCACTTTATTTATGTGGTTTGAACACATTTTCTTTCTCATTCTCGATTTTTCAATTCTACTTCCTCTTCGTCACACCGTACATACACTAGACCGTTTCTTATTACTCTCGACCTTTTCTATTACTATTTGAACGTTCTCATCGATTCGTCACGCTCAAAGTACTTGTTTATCGATACTATCAATACACAGCCACCAATCACACTATCACACTACAATCTCGAGATTTCAGGTCATCGATATCTCTTTAGCACGCACTTTACCAAAAGTCCTTTCTTACTCCACGCGGGATTCGATTGCTGTATTCGGCCGAGCTAGGAGCGACAAAAGCACATGCTTGTACCTATTATTCTTCCTTTCTTTCTTTCGTTCTTTCATTTCTCCTGTTGCTTTATTCATTTTTATTTTCTCTATTATTTGCACGTGGATGCAGTCAGAATCAGGGTTTCTCTTGCAAGTTGCCCTACTTAGTCTAGCTAGCAGGTCACTTCGGGGGGTGAGAAAATATTGATCGTTTTGATTCTTCATCACCATCCTGATTGTAGACGCTGTGCCCAGAACCACCTTGAAATTATTACAAGAAGCTCTTCAATAAACTTGAATTTGATCTTGCAATGGGCAATCGACTAGGTTTTCGTAGACCTACCGCGCTTCCCACGATAAAAATTTCTTAATATCGCAATCCTGACAATCTTGTATCACAGAAACAACCCCTAGCATTTCACAACCGTCTCCTGCCGTTAAAAGCCCAACAGTTAGGGATCCAACGTCACTACCACATCCGTCAAAACCCGTTCGTCCGTTACCCATTCATCTCCCTTACAATCAAGAAGTAAGTTCTCTTCAACAAGGGNAAAAAAAAAAAAAAAAAAACCATTGAACAAGGCTCATACCCCAACTGCACTGCAGATGCCGCCGAATATTAACTAGCTCACAGCTGTACAGCGTACCTTACCGCCCCCTTGACGTTTCCAACTTCCTTTTATATCGTCGGTTTCTCGCTTACCCCTTCGTCTGCACTACTCTTGGAAGCTGCTAGGCGGGGTCTTGGGCTATGGTGCAATCGATTTGATTTTACTAAATCGTGAGTAAGTGCTGACGAGATGGAGATGTGTAATTGATATTTTATTTTTCTAAAAATTGCGGGTTTGGCAGATAAGCTGAGAAGGTTCATGGTCCGTAGTTTCTTACGAGGTAAGATGAGATATGTCGGTGGAGCCGCAAGGAAGGTGGTAGCTAGTGCTATAGCAGGCCAGGATGGCGTTTGGATACGTGTTGCAGAGAAAGATGCAACATATTGCCGCATTCTTTGGGTGACTAAGCTCGAGGAGCTTGGCTTCATGATGCTTGCGTATCGATACGATGGGGTTACGATTTCAATGTAGTAAAAATAGAATAGCTTCGATCGTAATACGAATTGCGAGATTCGTACACTTATGACTCTATCCATCTCCAGAATCCCAATGTACCAATACAAGTATATACATTTCACTCCATTAACAATGGCTGGCTGGCTAGCTTCCCCAATATCGATATATCACTACGTCGCCCCCTGTCGATAATTATACCCCGCCACCAAAGCCGCAACATGGAACCCCGTCCCCGCCACAGCAAAAGTGTGAAACAGCTGATGCGAATGGCCCCAAATATCGAACTTCCCCGGCCAAAACCTTTCAGGCATTCTTCCTACAAATAAACATACCCCAACTAACAAGCTTATCCCCTCAGCGAGGTACCACTGTGCTCCAATTTGCGTACGTGCTTCGTCCCATCCTAAGGTCCCCACTGCTTGGAAGATAGGCAACATGGCGGAAATGGCAAGAATGGTGAAAGTTCCTCCTCGGAGAGCACGCATTTTTGTGCCACCGCCGCCGGTGTCGAAGAGAGTTATTGCCGCTATTAATGCAGATCCGGCGTTTATACCCCAGTATATTCGTTGAGCTTTGGGGTTCGAATACATCGCGTAATAATTTGCAGATGCGCCACCGCCCAATGCTAGAATGCAGATCCCAAAGATGTCCATACGACCCCAGAAGTGGTGGATATGGTATGAGTGGCTGCGGAGGGTATGGAATGTGGTGCTTAGCGCGAAGCATAACGCTGCCGCGGTGATTGATATGCCAAAGGCGAAGGTATCGCCTGTGGTTAAAGTTATTAATGATGTCGACTTTGCAGTGTTATAAAGTACGATTCCAGTGGCGAGAAAGCCGATAGAACCGATAAGGTGGGTGTAGATGTTCATTGTTTCCATGTGTAGGCAACGCCAGAGGCGGAGGGATTTTATATATGAATATGTTGGCATTGGGTGCCCAGTTATTATGAAGTCGTTATCGCGTAGCCATATTGGGATTGTGTCTTTGGTCCCGATGAGGGGCCAGTATGTATTTGCACCTACAAGTTTGCGGGTGCTAGTTGGTGAGGCCGGCTCGCTGCTTGTTGCGGCCGGTGAAGCTGGAGCAACGTTTATGGTTGCGTCTTTTGCCATATTTGGGTCGACTGGGGAGGGTTGAGATTCAAGAGCTGGAGTATTATATCTTGCAATGGACATTGTGTGTCTTCGGTGTCTTTTAAAGGACGAGATGCATCTTGTAAGCCCACGGCCTCGACGACTGGCATTTGTGGGTGTGGCAGAGGAGACTCTGCTGGCTGCAAGCGCTTGGTTTTCATTGGCTGGTCAGCGGTTGCAGGGGTGGTTAATTAAAACAGCGGCTCTGGCTTGCCACACAGACTAAAGATTGGATAAGGAGGATCTCGTGGAGCCAATGTTGGAGATAGAACTCACATCCTGTAACCGGGGAAAAGGGCTTTCAAGGTTACCGAGCTCGCAAGAGCCATGGTTCGCTCTCCATACGTAGATTGATCAGAATCGTGATATGTTAAATAACATAGTTAGGATAGTGATGTATCATGCAAATTTATCAAATAGCGAACTCTAGATTATATATTTAGAGTGTTGAGAGGTCAAGCCTCCGACTTAAGAGGAGGTTTGAAGAATCATACCCACCCTGCTGTTCTTAGTCACATACCCGCCCTATTGGTAATGTGTTCTCTATTTTGCTGTTTATGGATCTAGATATAGACTTTTGCAGCCTCCTTAGTGTCTATTCTAGCACCTGAAGCTAGTTAGTTAGTTATCGGCGCTAATGATTATATAAATCTGAATATCGATTTGGAGACGTTATCTCCGACTAGTTGGCACAAAATTGCGTTGTCAAGGCAAAATGCAACATCCTTTCAACCCAAGCCAATTCGCTACATCGAACAGGGTGATTGTATGTATTAGTACCTTAACAGTCTCCCCGAATAGATTCCAAGTAGTTGAGATTGTCTGCTAATTGATTTGTTCCTGGAAACCTTGATTGTTGCGGGAATAATTGGTTCAGCAGCCAGGAATGGCTACCCAAAGCCAAGATAAGGGCATATATCCGATGCCGCACAGAGATTGAAGGTCCAGGTTCAGGGGATATAAGGTATCTCTTGAAAATAGTAATTACATTACTCAAGTAAGTATTCCGCCTTCGAATAATGATAGAGCAATAGATTTATAGTCATAGAAGCTCTGGGAAAAAGAGTGAAGTCAGGACCGGCTGCATTTCAAGAGTGATTGTGCGTTGCCGCGTTGGGCCATGTCGATCTTGACGCGCTGATCTGCCTGGCCTGGTTAAAGCTCCACCTCATCTCATCTTCCCCTTCAATACTTCATCAACGGTCAACCTCCCCTGGTCATCCCGCTCCCTCTCCACTCAGGGGTCCCTCCACCGTCATCGAAACACTCATCTAGAATACCGACGCCCCCAATGGCATCTCTCCGTAAACACCAGATCAGTGGGCCTGTCGCCGGCTCTGTCAGGTGCGTCGTCGTCTCAGGCCCCCTTCACAGTACATACAGGCATGCTAACCCCCCACTACAGGAAGGAATCGATAGCATTCGGCGGCGGTGCTCCCAAAGCATCGAAAGCAGACCAGCAGCGTGTAGCAGAACTCCTAAAACGACGTCAATCCACCAGAATCATTTCCGCTCCCATTCCCGTTGGAGGGACGATATTGGATGCCCCCGGTGTACCTGCTATACCATCAGAATTCTCGGGGGCCGGAGCACCAACATCTACTAGAACCGATGCACCCAATACTAGGCGACCGGGGACATCCGGGGGAAGGAAGATTCAGCTACCAGAAGGGAAGGGTGTCCCGGTAAATGTCGATGACTACAGAGTAGATGACTTTGACGCTTCAAGATGTACGACCGTCGGCTTCTATTTCCGTCTCTTATTTATATCTAATCTATTAATCTTCCAGACATATCCACAATCCTCCGAGATGCAACCGAGGATGAGGTCCGGCAATATCAATCCGACCTGAGACGGACACGGAAACGCACATCGGCCGATCTCCAGACCAATGTCTACGTCAACCGTATCCAGTTTATTTCCATATCCAAAGAAATCGGCAACGTCAAGGAGGAAATGCGAACTCTCCGAAACCTTCTCGCTGAACTGGACCTTACTACTCAATCTCTCAACAGCAATGCGGATAGTGAACTTCTGTCCCCAATGTCTTTCGAGGCCTCCGGCATGGAGGGCATTCTTGGCGGTGGTAGTGCAGCTGCCAGGAAGAAACGAAACCGTACTTCGATTGCCGACCTTACCCAAATGTGGGCTACTCACTTAAAGCTCCTTTGGGAACGAGTAGAAAACTCACAGAAGTATCTGCCAGCATCTCCGGGTAGACATATTGTGATGGACAGCCCACAGTGGGTTGAACTGAACTCTGCGACGTGGAAACCCACGCGGCAGGTGCATATGTTCCTTTTGAATGACCATTTGCTAGTAGCATCGCTTAAGAAGCGTCGCCCAGACGCCGCTAACCGTGGCGGCCCCCCGACTAAGCTTTTTGCAGAGCACTGCTGGCCGCTAAATGAAGTTGACATGATTGATCTTGCAACATCGTCCTCGGAAACTTGTGCTATCAACATTAGAGTAGCCAAGGAATCCTTCGTGTACCGCAGCGACAAGGCAGATAAGAAAGCCAAACTCCTGATGACATTCAAGAAGACCGTAGACGAGATGCGAAAGGCTCTCAAGTCGGAGTCAGAGGATCAGAAGAAAGTGAAGGATAATGTCACTTTTCTCTCGAATAGAGATCCAGCGCTGCAAGACCAGGGCGATCTCCTGAGAACTATCTCCGCATCTATGGGCCGAGATCGACCAAATATCATGATTGATGTTGATGGAACCCAGCGAAATCTCAGATGGGTCGAGACACAGATGGATGAACTGGACGAATTGATTTCGCGACGAAACTTTGAAGATGCAGTTGGAAGGTTGGAGTTCTTGAGAGGGATCGCACTGAAGCATGCAAAGAGTAACACGGTCGCCAGCGAGTTCATCACGTTCCGTGTTGATGAGAGGGCGTTAAGATTGAGCGCACAAATTACGGCAGACTTAAGGGAGTATGCCTCCTGGAAGACTTATGTCAAGAAGAACGCGGATTGGTTGGTCCGCTTGGAGTTTGAGGATAGAGCTCGAGAGGCCCTGTTGGATGCCAGAAGCGCCACTATGAAACTACGAACAAGGTATGATTACACTAACGTCTCATCTAAGGATAGCTACTAATACGAAGAAAATACAGACAAGTTCGCTTCGAGGGTGACATTCCATCCTACGTCTCTCAGGTCGCCCTCGTCCAGTTCACGCTCATCCGCAACACCGTGGAAATCTACAATGCTTGTTTCGAATACCGTCTTTCGAGTCCTCTTGTGAAATGGGCCAAGGAACATGTGGAGGGCTACTCGGATCTTGTCACTCGCCAACTTTCGTCTGTTCCTAGGGAAGACGATGTGTTTGAGCAATGCGTCCAGTACACACTCCTTCACTCAACCCTGCTTACAGATGTCGGTTTGGATTTTAGAGACTTGATGTTGCCTAGAGTTACCGCTTCTCCCTACCTAGATGCGGCAGGGGAGCTGAATCGTCCACCGTCTTGATAGGTTTGATGTATAATTGAATTGAACGGAGAATGTTCTAGGGCGCATGTGTATTGGTGGGCGAATTTTACTCTGCTTTCTGTTTCTTTCTGTCCCGTTTAGCCTTGTCTATGTTCTATTTGGCCCCGCTGTTTCTTGATACCCGCTCTCCCTTGACCTCCTTGGATTTTCTCTAGCGGCATCCTCTGTCTTTCTTACTGTTCCTTGAAATGTTGTCACTTCTATGGCAAATCCTGTGCACTAGCGATGGTGGAATAAAATAACCTGTAGTCCACGTGGGAGTAGCTGATCTAGGGATATCTTGATCATCAGTCTCAAACCAACAGAATTATCCCTCACAATTCGACGGCTACCGCCCCCGACTTTCGTAGCCATATTATTGTGTATTCGCCCATCATCAGTGGCCACCAGATATCTCCCTAGCCGTATTCATCCGTGGGAGTATCTGCACGCCTACGACGGTGCCATAGTACTTAATACAAAAATATATTGCCTACAACCCCATTCTTCTCTTCTTATTCGCTGTCTTTGGTTTTCTCGAAATGTCCGGCCCGTCTAAAGACCCCGAAACAGCGTCGCAGCTGAGTAACAATCCCTGGGCTGTAAACTTCGATACCGGCCTCGATGAGCTCAATCTTGAATTACAATCTCCAGAACCGACCGTGTCGCCGCCTGAGCCACCGGTTTTTACACCTGATGAGCCGGGTATAGTTTCCGAGGTGGTCACCCGGCCGGAGCCAGTAGCGGTCGCCTTTTCGCCGCCACATACTGCTGCACCGTCCGTCCGCTCTATCCGTGCACCATCAGCGTTATATTACTGTCGATACTCTGAAGATGGAAACCGCTCCGAAATTGCTAGTCAATTAGGGAAAGAATTCGAAGGAATTGAAGGATACCGCGTTTTCCGTGAACAGGATTTTGGAAATAGTCGGGTCAATATTCTTTCTCCGCCTGTTGAGGAAAGTGCACAGCAGTCTGCAGAAGATGGGGAAGGAGATGCTGGAAATGATTCTTCCCCTGCGATTACTATTACCCCTAGTGGTGATGAGAATACGAATGGGGAGTTTGAGAAGGTGGTTATTGGGTCGACTGAGACTGTTATTAGGAATGTTAGGAGGTCGAGTCGGTTTACGGAGATTTTGTTGTCAGAGGATGGGGATGATGAGGGGAGTACTGTTTTTGAGGAGAAGAGTGGTGAGTTTCTTTTGAATCGCTTTTAAATCTCTCCAGATTGTAGGATACTAACTTGGTTAACATAGATACTACGGAAGACCTCCCACGCAGCGATCGAGTCCTTTATATTCACGCTCCATGGATCCTTCGTTTCATTTACATATTCGTACTTGCGAACTGGTGGTCACTCGTTCCGTTGATGAAGGTTTCGTCTAACGGATTCCACCCCGAGAACCTACCGATCGTTTACTCCTGCGTCATGTTGTCGATAGTTATCATCAACCTCGGTTTACAGATCAACTACTTCCGCCTTCACGGCGCACCATGGGGCCATCGTCGTCGAGCAGAGAAATTGAGAGATGCAGCTGAATACAGAAGAACGAGTAGACGGCTCAATCTCCCATTTGGAATATTTACGGGAAGAAATGATTCGGGACCTTGTCCTGGGGTTGATTTGGAGAGTAATAGAAACACGAGTAGGGCTACTTTGAGAAAGGATAGGAATAGAAAGAAGTGGAGGATGAGAACTGGGATGGAGAGTTATGTGTTTGCAGTTGATGCAGTGCTTTTTGTGCTTACGCTTGCGGTTTTGGGAGTTTCGATCGTTATTGCTAGGCATGGGATGGTAATGCATGAGGTGCAAATGATGCAGGAGGCCGCAAGGGTTAATGGGACTTTGTCAGATGGGGGTTCTGGGCAGCAGACGGCAGGGGTGGAATTGTATGGAGATGATGATGGGTATAAATTGAAGTTTTGAGCCGGGAGTTTTGGGATGCAAATGATGACTTATGGGGTGAAGTAGGTTTTGAACGGTTGGTGGTTTTTCCTTTTGATTCTTGTAGTGTTTGACGTATTCGAAGTGTAGAAGTATGGGGTTTAGTGTACTTGACATAGCATTAGTGAGAGACTTTTTAGTGCATTCGAAATGGATTACATTCGCAGGCGTATATGGCCAAAAATTGATATCTGAATTCATCTGGTTAGAACATAAACTGTGTTGGAAATGTGGTATCATGAACCTCACGTAATCCAGTTTAACTTACAAAGCAATGCAAAGTCGCGAGACCATGTCCTTCAATTCCCCCCAATAACATGCAAATCTAGGGCCTCAGAAGTTCTCATCACAAGCAGAGGCTATTATCGCGTTTTTATTCGGGGTATACCACAGAAATTTCAGAAATAATGAACGTGCTGCTAATTGTCGGCATCCTTTTCTTTGTACCGCTTCTGCTATTTGTCGGTAAGAATAACCTGCGCGTGGATGCATAAACGGCATTATGACATACTACTCTACGCCTCCTAACTAACTCCTTTTTTATATTTTTAGTATGGCTAGCACTCTCCTCCTGTCTTGGAGACTCATTACGGCCAAATCAGCGAGGTGGTAATTCTACCTGGGCGTCGTCGCGTCGACAGCGACAGATGGAAAGGGACAGGGATCGGGATATTGCGGCAAGTCGGCATGCACTTTATGAGGGGATGAGGGATAGCTATGGAGGATCTTGGGAGGTTATGGAGATGCAGGATATGATGGGTTCGAGGAAGGATGAAGAGCTACGGTAGTGGGATTTGAGAGCGGGTGTTTAATATTTGGTCTGGAAAATTATTCTTTCATTACTATTTCCACCCCTGGGGGCAGATGCAAAGATCTCATACCTGATCTTGCTCTATATTGCAATAGATCCACAAATCTAGGAGGTTTATATAAAAAACGACCTCAGAATTCCAAATCTACTTTATGCATCTTCCTTCCTGTCTCAACCCCTCCCACTCCTTCTCCAACCGTACTACTAGGATTATGCGCCTTATGCTCTTCACCCCCATCATCCCCTTCATCAACCGGCAAACTAAACCTCTCAATCCTCATCCGCCGTCTCGTCAACATGAACGCCAAATCATCACCTCCTTCCATGCCCACCACCCCACCGCTACCATCGCCTTTACCACTGCTCCCCACAATCCCGGTTCCCTTCTTTCCTTCTATCGCCTTCCAGACTTTTACAAGTCCCTGTGGGATGTCATCGGTTGATGTTGATGATGAAGATGACTTTGTCATTTCGAAACGCGCGAGGAAGGTGGGTATTGGGTGAAGTTCTATGGTTGCGTCGGAAAGGTGTTCAAGCAGGCGGGTTAGGCCTGTTGTGCGTGGGTAGAGGGGTAAGGGGAAAGATATCATTACTGTAAGAATATGTGAGTATTGGCGGGTTAGGGAACGGAGAGTGTGGATGAATTGGAGGAGGTGGGCAGGGTGTGATGATGATGGCGGGTAGAAGAGAGGGGAGAGGAGGTTAGGGATTAGAACGCGGGTTATGGAGTTAGTAGAAGACGCATTGGAGAGGTGTGTATACAATGCTGAAAGGATTGAAGAGAAGGGAGAAAGGGATGTTGGGCTTGGTGGTGGGATGTAAGTTGGTGGTTTTGAAGATGGAGGGATTGTGAGACGCTTTGTTAGGTCGTAGGTGTGGCAGAAGAGGGAGGCAGGCTCAGAAGTATCCGTTCCCATTTGCGGAGATAGTGTAGATTCCGTCGCTGTATACCCCCATTAGCCTATATAATCTTGATATTGAGATATAGGAGTAGATATCGTACTTCTCCGGTTCCCCAGTGCTTCATACCGCCAAGCAATCTTCATCCTCTCCTCTTTCCCCTTCTTCTTAATATCCTCATTATCGTCCTTCCTATCGCTCAATCCAGGTAATTCCCTTCCCCAAGCTTCACCCGCCCCGACCACGATAACATTATGTCCTTGTACAATGCCCTCGGCGGCATAGTACCGTAACAAAGCACCCGCAAAGTCCGTAGTCGAAGACTCTTCGATCAACATCACTGACCCAAGCGGTAGCCCTTCATGGCCGGATAACAATGCATCCAAAGATGCAGTCCCTGTGGATGTTGTGGGGACTCCAGTCAAGAATGACGGACGAATACCCTTCGCTGGTGGGGTTGGTGGGGTGGATTGCGGGGCACCGGTTGCGGCGGCAGAAGTAGAGTTATTGCCATCAGGTGTACTTAGTACGACGGAACGCTTGCGGAAGCTCATGGTGGGATATATATTCTGCTTATTGGAGGTCGAGGGTGCTTGTCCAGTGCAATTATCATGATCTCGATGTTTGGTGGACGAGGCAACCTTTGTCTTAGAGAGCTTTAGCTTAAATTTCAAGCTCAATAGACCTTCAAAATACAACATCAACACAATAAACAGTCTGTGGGTGATGGTAGAAGATGCGAAGTCAATAGTTAACCTCGCGCACGCGTAATGATGATAGTCCGATTTTAAGAAGGATATTATGATGACGCCATCACGTCCTCTAACTCCCGAACTGAACTTCCTGCTTATCTATCCCAATCATCCTTTCAAGTATCTTACTCAGGTTAACGGTTGTTAGTGGGCACCAGTAAACGGAGGTTTTCCTGGTAATCTTCACAAAATCCCAAAGCAAATATAAGGTTAATTTGAATCCTAGCAAGCTTTGGGTATCGAGAAAGTATTTTTTCCATGTTAAACTTCCATCGCTTCGAAAAGTCGATGTTCAAGATCGGTGGGTTCGGGTTGGATGGTCTGCGTTGCTCTCAAAGCGATTCTAACGTGCTTCAAAGTAGAAAGCCGGATACCATCTGGGAATGGTGACTGGTGCTACAAGAACTGTCAGGCTCGAGATGTTCAAATGGTGGATACATAGACCCCACCTCGTCGTCATACGCAAATTCATTCGTCAAATGCAAGGTTTTCAATTTAAGAGCTCTGAAGTTATAACACTGAAAGACAGCGTCAACTAACCTCGCCAATTAAAACGAAAATCAGCATGGTTTAAGTGTATTTATCGAACCGTCAATTAACAGAATAAATTTATCGCGCAAACATGTCTTGTCAAGGTCTGAAAAGGACCCACCTTCGATTAAGCTTCGAAAGAACATTCCAAAACGCCCCCTTGCTCTCGTTTAAATTTCCTAGGTGGGAGCTTCCCCGCCCCGAAAGGCATGATAGCTCGCGGGGCTAGTGTAGCGAAGGATGTTTTAAAAATTTGGGCGGCACGGTTAACTAAGTAGCTTACTACATCGGAGTGATGCTAGGTATGTAGCTTAGCTTAGCTAAGTACATACGCAATCTTCAGTTTTACAATTCCGGTTAACGGAACTTTACGGGATGAATCGAGATTCAAGACGGATCTTGCATGGCCATCTTCAACTTTTGAATCTATATCTTATATCGGTTTAGGCTTTAAATGGAGATACCCGGAGGCATTATCGACTGGCTCCGGATCCGCTCGAATACTCGCTTGATGGGTCAGCGCCTCCTAGCTTCTTTATATTGTGATGTATACACCCCATCGGCTTCTTCCGTGGACTATCGACGATTGCATCCAGATGTATGTTAACGATGTTCAATGCCTTCCCTGTCCTCCCGCTGCCGAAAATGCCACGTGAACCCTGTTCTTTTAACCTTTGCTATTATTACTGAAGTAGTTAGTATACTAGTATCCTTTCGGACCAGCTGAACAAACTTCAGGCTATGCCATCTGCATCTATCGACGATCGTATAATGGAAAATTCCTAGTCTAGGAATTCCTACAAATGGGCTGAAGGAACTACAAGGTCTACGAAGTCTGGACACGTCGGACAAAAAATAAAATCGATGAGAAGAGTGAAATTGACATTCCTCACGCACTATCGAAATAACCAAGAAAAAATGATATCAAAAGATGAACCACAAGCTTTTTAGTATTTTTTTGCCTCCAAAAGGCAAAAACGAGTAATCCCCAAATTCCGTTTCCAGAAAATGCAAAAAGATAAAGAATAAAAGCACAATCTCAGGGGAGAAGAGCTCAGAGGAACAAATGAAAAAGTAAAGGATAAATGTCAGAAGGAATGTAAAGTCCAGCGTTGCGCGCCAGAGTGAATTTGGACACAAACCCCAAAAACCGGAAAGGATAACACGCGATAAAACTGACCTGCGATTTCGAAAAAAAGGTGCGACTCCGATATCTTTCTATTGTAAAATAAGTTCTGGAAGGATCAAAATGAAAAGTTCAAAAACCTGCCACATTTTTTATGCCCTGAAAAAAATCCCAAAAGTATTGAAGTTGAAGAAACAAGAAACCGTCCCAAGAAACCCGGCCGCCTAAAATAAAACTCCAAATCCGTAGATAATATATAAACCAAGTCGTAAGAAAAGAGGTATCCTGTAAAAGGAAGAATCAGTGCACAGCGCGACGCTGCCAACCATGAATGAAAGGGCTAAAATAGCAAAAGAGGCGGTCCAAAGTGGTCCGTAGAGAAACAAAAGAAAAATATTGCCGTCAAAAGGCGCTCTCAGAGGAGAGATGAAATTGAAGGGTTGGCTATCAACATTGGGCGTCAAAATGTGGCTGGTGTGGGAAAGTTAGACATTTCAAGTTAAGGGTTAAATATTACAATGTTGAAGAATACAAAATTCTGAAATTGGGGATCATTACAATGGTAGAAAAAGGATAATAGGGGGTCATGAAATAAACGTAAAATCGTAAGGGTATTGAAAGGATATCAGTGGGAATGATATTGGGGTGTGTAAATGATATTGTTCTTCAAGATGTGAGAAATGGGGTAGCACCGTTAGCCGCTTGAAGTCTGCTCTGGTTATGCTTCCCCAAAGTTGGGCTCGGGCTGTTTCTTCGGCGATCAGGGACGATCATATTACCGTCGTTGTCTTCGATAATTAACTCTCCAGCCATTGGAACATGAGAAAAGCTATCCTCGTCCATAGAGCTGGCATCGTCAAGACTTCCAACCTCCTCGCGCTTTCTTACAAAGCTACTATCGACACGTGTGACGACCGGCTGGCGCCCGAGCCCATCTCGCCAGAGGTATTGATCAACAGAGGGATCGGTATCACTCTCGTCGCCGTGGTCAGAGATTGGACTATGGGGCGGAGAAGTGTATTGCAGCGTCACTGCCGGCCCACCTCTGATGGAAACATCGTCGTCCAGATAGCTGTTAAGAATATCCCTCGAGTCCTCATCAGAAGACTCCGCATCTTGAACTCCAGAGAAAAATTGATCATCAGCAGTAGATGCCCGCTTATCTTCGTAGTTCTTCATGTCATGATAATGATGCTTCAGTGAAGCGGCACTATCCCTCAATGAAGGAATACGCCGTGCCGATGCGCGAGAGTTTGTGAGTCTGCCTGACAACCAAGATCCCTCAGAATCGATCGATGCCATGGACCGAATTCGTTCGTGGCCGAAAGATTGCCTGCTAGACGTCTCTGAGAAATGGCTGGATGCATATCGATCGACTATGTCGCCCTGGCTAGACCATGGAGCTTTACCATTCGCCTTTTTGCTTGGTCGTCTAGCCTCTGAGAGATTCCTGCTAAGCGAACTAGAATGCCCCAATCGGGCTGGACTCAATGGAACCATCTTGACTTCACTCTGGATTTCTTCTTCTGTATAATCGTGAGGAACTGGGATTGCGACTTGCGAATGTCGAGGCAGAGGAAGGTCAGGTAGGTATTGATCACTCGGTACTCTCGACCCCGCGGATTTCGGAGTAGGGGATTGCAAGAAAGTCCGAGGCATACTAGAAGAACCAGTTGGCACAGTGCTTCCCCCGTTTGTAAGAGATCCTTCATCATGCCCGTTCATATCTGCGGGCTCATTCTGTTCCCGTAGTGCTTGTTGCTGTGCCTCGTGCTCTTTTTGAACTCGCGCTGCTGTGGCCCTTCGGAAGAAGGTCATCCAGGCGTTCTCTGAAGCCGGGATATCTGGTCCATCCTCTGGATCCGGGATATTATCAAGAATGGTTTGATCCCGAGACATTTTCCTAGAGTGGCTTGGGGAGTGATCAACGAGCTGGCCGCGCATGATTGTTGGTGATGGTGGAGGAGACGCTGTGCTATAGCCCGAGAGTCTGACGGCAGTCGCAGTTTCTACAACTGGGGTCTCGTTTTCGGATTTGTAAGATGCAGCACTACTATACGGCGGCTGGATGGGCAATTGAAGTTGGAGGTTTTCCTGAGAGGGGCCATGAAGCCAGGACATTGGAGTATGGGTTCCGGAATTAGGAGAGCGAGGGCTCGGCTGCTCATGAGGAGGAATAGGTGCCGTTGGTATTGTGATCGTCTCAGCACCAGCAAGTCGAGACGGGCCGGCCTGGCCGTTCTCGATGGGTTGGCTTTGAGATCTCCTGAACGCATTGACTGTATTCTTTTGTTCCTCTTCCGCCCGCTGTTTCGCCGCCCTTCGTTCGAGTTTCGCTTGTGCTTTAGCTTCATCCTCCTTCTGCTTTCGTTCCCGCCTTCGAGAATCTCTCTCCAAAGCTTCACGGATACCACGCGAGTCCAACTCGTCAGCTAATCCGTATACTAGGTTTCGCTTAAATGTCTGCGATTCCTCGACGATCGGCGACTGGCGAAACTTTCTCCAACCGGACTTGGACGGTTTCCTCTCGTGGTTTGATGGATAGTCCGGCATCTTCTCGCCGACGTACGGATTCGACGCGAGACGAAGTGTCGGTCGCGGAGAGAGAACATCGAGACTCCGGACTTTGAACGCACGGAACGGAGAATTCTGTGATTGCGACGTCATGATCGAATGCAGGGATTCCTGGGTTCGCATTGACAGCTCCGAGAGTGGGCGGTCCAAATGCTCCTTGCGCGAAAACGGGCGGAATCTGCTATCCGGTCCCCTCTGAGATCGCTTAGAGAATGATCTGAATAATCTGGGGTGTTCTTTATCGGGTGGTGGTGAAGGATAGTCAGAAGGAAAAGTTGGTGCTTTCTTCAAAAGATTGCGCTTCCGAGGGCGATTAGAGGAAGCTGACGAATTCGAGCGACGGTTCAAGTTCTCAGGGGTGGCCGGAGTAAATACCGTCTGTGACGGTGGAGGGGTTTGAACCGGAGTTTGCAATTGTGCGACTGGACTTTGCGTTGGCTCGGTAGGAGGAGGAGGCGACGACATTTGCACCTCGCGAAGGTTAGAGGCAGGCGTCGATGGGTCCGCTTGCGCGGGCCTGAACATCTTATTTTTCCTTTGTGAGGCAGCCCGCCTAATGGACTTGAGAGTTTCATTTCGCCGCTTGGTCTTGGAAACACTATGGATCGACGGGGATCGCGGCCGTGCTGAGATATCAAACCTGCTATGAGGCTCTTCATTTATGCCGTTCGTGGGTCGCTTGTCACCGGAGTTGGTCTTCGACCGCTTTTTCCATGGCCATATCGCCATTGCGGCGCCGCTTGTTGATCCTCTACGCAGAGGGGCCGAGATGCTGCGTGGGTTGAAAAGAGGGCGAGGATGTGACCTAATATCTGACGGTTACAAGTTCAGGGTTCTGATTTTTTTAATTAAATTTGCTGGGAAGTGTGTCTTCCAGGGTGTGGTGTGTGTGTGCTATTTCAAGGGGCGTGTCGAGTCGCAAACATAGATCTTGCTGGGGTTGTCTAGGAGAGCGTAATGAATATGTGGTCGAAGAGAATGATGTACGTGATAACATCTATTCGAGGACTGTTTTCCTCTGTTATATCAGGTACTTTTCAGGACGAAGCTGGTGATATCAAAAAATGTCCGAAATCGATATGGCGTGAAGAGGGTCGGCTGTCATGCTAATAATCCTGCCTGCTTTTAAAAGGAACGCTCCCGGGGCGACTGCGATAAGTTAGCACGCCGTTATATCCAATTTCGCTTTTTTAAATTGCGCAGCGAGAGAGCCTCCGAATTTTTTTAAAAAAATATCGTTTCATGTGAGAAATGCTTTTGAGAAGAGAAGCGTTAAGGAAGAAAATTACCTGCAGAATTTAAAGTTCTGCACGAGAAAGAAGGAATCCTCAAAGAACGAATATCGGGAGGACAGCGCAGAAAGGAAAGAAAAACGAGGAAGACGGCCAGGGGCGAGGAATTCGAGGACCCGGTGCTATATTTATCGGGGTGGCAACGAGCACACAGGCAGAACGGTCCCGACACTCCCACTCGTACAGAGCACACGCCAACCCACACACTCGTCGAGCCGATGTAATGTAAGGTGTGGTAGTCCCTTAGTCCGGTGGGCCAGAGCAGGGAATGGGAACGTTACCAAGTGGCTGCAGCTGGAAAGCCAGGAGAAAAGGGAAACAGTGGGGAAGGGTGGGGATCTAGAAGGGAAAAAGGAATCAATGACCGATGGAGGGAGCCCGACGCGATTTTCTCTGCTGAGTAAACGTATCGCGACAATTTTTACGAAGCATCAAATATTGTTGGTCGTTTTTTTTTGTTTTCTCCCTTCTCTTCCAGTAAAAAGCAGGATTTTGGCTCGTGGGAGGGCTTCCCTCAAGACAGTGGCGGCTGTGCAATGGTGTACCTACAGTTCATAGTCAAAGTGAGCTGATCCATAGAGCGGTATTTTTCGCAGTGGCTCTCGCTTCCTCAAGGTAGCGTCCGGGTCAGGTTTGTATGTGAGGTGACAGCAGAGGAGCACGTTGATGTTGGCCTTGCATAAACAATACCAGGTCTATGCATGTGCTGTACCTGCCTTTCTTCCCCGTCGATGCTGTGTGGTTTAAATATGACGCCAGGCAACGATTCGTAAGAACCGAGGGGGAGTGGAAGGAGATGCGAGATCAATGCCGCCCACAAAAAAAAGCGATGAAGCTTCAAAACATAAGCGGCGTATCTGGATAAATTCAGTATAGTTCCATGATGACAAGATGGGTCTTATATCTTGATTGTAGCATCGAGCGGCCTCGCTTAAAACCGCGATGACGTTGAAGATTGATAAAAGTGCGACCAAGTCCATGGACCCATGGAGGTATGCTTGTCTCCCGTGTCAGAGGAGATACCTGCAGGAGACTCAAAGCAGGAGGTACAAGTTTGGACTTGGTGGGTTCCCAACGATGCGATCGCATATTTCGATATTCCGAGACAGTGAAATAGAGCAGCACGACAGACGGTGCGAAATGAAGCCCGTCGAATACGCCTAGCCAATGACACAACGCCGGTTTGCATTCGAAGGGCAAGGGCAACGATGGTAGAAATTTATTTTGCTCCACCCACCATGCTCATCGCTGCCTTCCCTTGCAGTGCAAAATTTCATGGTTGGTTGGGGCAGAAGTGGGGATCCTGTCAACAGGCCACGGGACGGACGACAATAAAACGCCATGTTAACAGGATCGTGAGCAGAAGTCAAAGCGCCACTGTCAAACTAACATCTGTTTCGACGCACAGGTGGTACGAAGCAACGACTGGGCTCAATTTCTCTCGTTCGGAAGCAAAGCAGAGTACGACGACGTGGTGGTATTTCCCAGAGTCTCGAACTTTGAATCGCATATTGAGAGGGGTACTTGGTGCCTGGTTTTTGACTCGACCATGAGCCTTCTTTAACCCTCATTGGTTACTGTAAAATTAGGCAAATAAACAGTTGGAATGGGCGGTGGTTCAAAAATGTTGCAAGTTAAGCTAGACCATGAGACTGGCATCGATGCTGCCCAGGTTGCACAACCTCACTGCGTACCAAGTGGCCTTTTGTGATACTGCTGCACCGTGATATCCAATGCAGATGCAACCAAGGCCAAAGCAGAGATGCCGAATGTTGGAGACGAAGCCACATTTCGAGATCGACTTATAGGGATTCTCGAAGGCTGATGGGAGATTTCTCAGCCTTATGTTGCCATTTCGTACAGCTGCCAGCTGCTCGAGCGCTCTCGGATCGCTGGAAGATGGCCATGAGCCCTATCGTAAATCAGTTCCCCGCGATCCTTGTCCCTGGGACGGAAGAAGCCAGACCAAAGATCCCAGTTCCGTAGTTCCAAGCAGTTTGCTGCCCCTTGCATACCGTGGCGTTCCGATCTTTTCGGTTCCTGCATTGAGCAGATGTAGGCATTATCGTGGCAAGGCAAGGCAGGAATGTGGACTCCTGAGCACTGCAGTATGAATGTGGTAAGATATAATGGAAATTATCAAGCGATAGCTAGCTCGGCAGCACAGATGTGATGGAGGCCAAAGCTGCCAACGGCACACCTTATTGCTTGCTCACAGCTCATCTCAACACTTCGAACTCGTAATTCTGCAACATCCCCAACAAGGCGCCATATTGAGAGGCAGCGGCAATCGTAACACGAGTCAAGTACATGCGGGTCTAATGCTGGACGTTTTTCTTGATTAGACTTAAATTAAGGGTATTCTTCTTCTCGGGGTTTCCTTAGTTTCGTCGTTTGATTGCCTAAGTTTCGCGAACTTGTTATCTTAACTGCAAAATCCTCTATATCAGTCGGCATCGAACCTTCCGACATCCAGGACAAGCCTGCAACTGGACCCGGAAGTAACTAGCAAAGGAGAGACCCTTTGAAGCTAGGAACTAGAGGGTTCGAATTGTTAGTAACACTGTCTCATCGAAATGCTTACTAAAGAATCTCTAATTGATTCGTTTACATGCATTCAGGTTCCCACCGACACATTCAGGAACGACTCCAGACCCTACGTTTTCAAACCCGGACATACTAGTAACACAGCCTAGAGGATGAGAGATTCAGGTCCAGGGGCGGCTTTACATAAACCCTGCCCTGAAAAACACATATCGAGCTAGCTGGGTAGAAGCAATTTGTCATAGGATCGGCCGAACTAGCTAGTACTGCAGGATACACATATCTGCACAATGGTCTGCAGGTTTACAGGGAGAACCTCGCGAATGTAATTTCTGGGTGTACGACAAACGGCCTGGAGATTAGAGTCGTACTAGTAATTTTTCTATACGGTCGTGCCGGCGCCGGCTGGCAGGTCCGAGGTTAGTCAACCAAGATATTCACAGTTATTCATACTGTGATATAGTCAACACCCCCGGTGAATGTATATCTAAAGTAAGAGAATGTAGTGTAATATATGACCCGAAAATACTTGGTCATACTATGAAAGCGGAAGGCGTAATATCTTGTTAAACACTAACGTACGAAACAGCCCCCCAGATCCGGAACTTATGTATATTATCATACTACACACGTGTGTCATCTCTGGTTAAAGGATCTGATTTATCACCGACAAAGTACGTAGTCGTAGGAGTATTGTGAAAGAGTCTCAATTCCACTCGGCGAAAAAATTTAAAGCTCGGATCGATTGATGATTCCCTTGATATATATGCTCAGGAGCCCATATTCCAGTCTGAGAGTTTGCTCAGCAGATGCGCTCTACGTATACCAGCATATATCTCCCGCAGTCAACTCAGAGAGTTTTCTTTATTGTCGTTTTATTAGCTTTGGCATAATACTGTCAGCTCTCTTCACCGATTATAATCAGGCTTATTAGCGGGCGGAGTTCGAAACATAGCAACATAATCAGCCTCACTTCGGGCCTGTCTTATTCCACGTTTCGACAATGAGCTAAGCTTTAATAAAAACTATATTATAACAAAGAATAACCTTTAGTCCTAATACGTACGGAGATTTAAGCCCCGAGACTTTGTGAAACCATGTCACTGTACACCTGCAGCTTTTGAGGTTTATAGCCCGGCAGAGGACGCACTGTGCACTGTCTCTAACGCTTTTTAATCCAATTTCCCCCCACGGTTCGGAGAATCGGGAGGAATGAAAAGCTCCGGAACATCGTATCCGGAGAACGGTTCTCCTCGTGGGGTAAACAGCTGTTTCAGAGGATGTTTTGCGCATACGTACTCGTCGACAACTGGAAGATAGCAGAATCCTCGAGACCTTTCTCGTGCAAGTGCAATGCAATGCAAAGTTAGAGCTGAAACTCCACCAGCCTTGCTAGTGGAAAGGACTTGTCGATGAAATCCCTCCTCCGCATCGCACTACCAGTGAAGCCGTGATACTACCGCTTGATAGGTTAGCAATCCTGCGTCGAACAATCAATATCAAGCATGAATGGGGTTCGACAATGGTGTTGTTGTTGTGGTAGAGAGCTCGGATTGGCTCACCAAAAACAAGCGCCAACCCTGCTTGCATCACCATCCTCCTCAAAAGACCAACTTCAACCTCAACCACACCCGCCACTCTGCTCGCCGCCATCGTCAAAGCAAGTATCCCGTCTGCTATAGCTTCCCAGAGCGCATATCGACCTCCCATCAGCATCCAATCAAGCGTATTGACCCCGTTTACCAGCCCGTCCACCCTGTCTACCAGGGCCTTGAACCCTTCCCCGCTGTTCGAAGCCTCCTGCAGAAGTTGCCAGCCAAGCTCCCTTAATAACCCTGACAAATCACATCACCATACTTCACGTCGAACTTCCCGCCGTCAATTATCTCTACGTGTCATTATAAACGGTATCCTTGTCGACTGTTCATTATTCCTCGAGACTTCTTCAAATACACCGTCCATAGCTAGCAAACCCCCCGCCCGATCACGAGACCCACCCCTACTCCTTTCCTTATCTAAACTCCGACAAGATGATGGAAGTAGATTCTGAGACCAAAACTCCAGCACCAACTTCCATGCCGGATGCTGTTGAAATATCGACCTTGGATTCATGGATAGACCAGCTGCTACAGTGCAAGCAGCTCGCAGAGGCTGATATTCTGCGGCTGTGCGAGAAGGCATGTCCTACCACCCTCGCTCATTTTTTAATCGAGGCTGTCCACCCCAAAATTGTCTCGGGTGGTGACACCCCACCTCTAAGTTCACCATTTCCTTTCTGGCGAATACTAACACGATGTGACGGTGGTATCTACAGGCACGAGAAATCTTGCAAGAGGAGTCAAATGTGCAACCTGTGGTATGTTTGCCAGTCCTGCTGCATAGTACCGTCACGCAGAATCCTAATTAACCCACCCGTCTAGCGTTGCCCGGTAACAGTATGTGGAGACATCCACGGTCAATTCCACGATTTGATGGAACTCTTCAGAATCGGCGGCAGCTGCCCGAACACGTCCTATCTATTCATGGGTACGTCTCGCGAGTACCCCTCCTAGGCCATCGTGCAGCCACAACCTCCCCATCATCACTAACGAAACTCCCCTCCACTACTCAGGCGATTACGTCGATCGAGGTTACTACTCCGTCGAAACTGTTACTCTCCTCGTTACCCTCAAGATCCGCTTTCCCAACCGCATAACTATCCTCCGTGGTAACCACGAGTCCCGCCAGATCACCCAAGTCTACGGCTTCTACGACGAATGCCTTCGAAAATATGGAAACGCCAATGTTTGGAAGTATTTCACCGACTTGTTTGATTTCCTCCCCCTCACCGCCTTAATCGACAATCAGATCTTCTGCTTGCATGGTGGATTATCTCCGAGCATTGACACGCTTGATAATATCCGTGCATTGGATCGGATTCAAGAAGTTCCACATGAAGGCCCCATGTGCGATTTGCTATGGAGTGATCCTGATGATCGATGCGGTTGGGGAATCTCGCCAAGAGGCGCTGGGTACACGTTTGGACAGGATATCTCGGAGGCTTTCAACCATAACAATGGGTTGACGCTTGTCGCGAGAGCACATCAATTGGTTATGGAGGGGTACAATTGGTCGCAGGATCGGAATGTCGTTACGATATTCTCTGGTAAGCTCACCGTATAATGCCAAGGGAAAGGACTGGGACTAATAGTTTATAGCACCGAACTACTGTTATAGGTGTGGTAATCAGGCTGCGATCATGGAAATTGACGAGCATCTTAAGTATTCATTGTACGTATCCCTCTTCCGATCGCTTCGAGCTTGTTTCTAACAGTTGATGGTAGCCTACAATTTGATCCGTGCCCGAGAGCCGGGGAACCGATGGTTTCAAGGCGAACACCTGATTACTTCCTCTAAACAAAGAAAATATACACCGAAATCGACTTTTTGGTGTCCGCTTGACATTGATAAAGAGATTAGGCATCTTGTAACGACAGTCTAAACCTTGAATATTTTCCTTTTGGCCCACCCCCTTTCTCTTCACGACCGCTTTCTACCCTCTCTTTGTATACCCTCTTCCCCCCCAAAACGAAAATCTTCTAAATTAAACTGTCAGAACAAAAAAAACGAAAAACCTTATTGGGGTGTCTTTAACAACTGTTTTAGACGTTGTTTTCGCGCCCTCTTCCCCCTTTTTATATGAAACCCTTTTCTCTTCGAACCGCTCTCGCTTTATCAAATTCTCCTCGTTTGGCGGAGATGCTATTATTCGTGTGTAAACCCTGCGAAGTTTTTTCTCGTCTTTGTGCGCTACCCTTTTTGTTAGTACCTACTAGCTACTACTACTACTTATACCGTCCGATGGAAAACCCTATCTAGACAGTAATGAAGCGTTGGATTCTGATATTCTTCTCTTACCTTTTGAATCACTATTAAGTTGAGATGCCTTGAATACGTAGAATTTGGAGTTGGTGTGGATGGTGGGGCGATATCGGTATCGATAGCTCGCGTATCGGTGGTATTTAGCCTGAGGGCAAGGTACTGATGGTCTATATATATACTTGTACCCCGGCTTTGCTTCGGAGTACCATGGGTAAGGATACTCGGACCTCCAAGAATTAATATTCTTTTGGGCAGCAGCTTTTTAAAGAATACGATCTCTTCGAAACCTCGGCCATTATCGTATATTATCTAGCTATATTGATATCAGGAAAAATAGTCCGAAACGCCGTGAACACCGTTGTTCCATGCAATCTTTGAAGCCATATACACTTTCGTTTCGACATTTCCGAATTCCCCTTGATTTTCAAGACTGGACTTAGGAACCTTGGCTCTAACGCCTTTCCAGCGTAATTTCCCTGGCTTGTATTGGAAATCCTTTGATCTCAGGTCCACGTTGAGCCGTCAAGCATCATCCCAAAGTCTTCTCTATCCCTGTTTTCGCTGCGATGGTTCCTTTCGCTGCTTTGTCAATGGTAGCTTCCTTCTGTTCTTGGACGATCTCGCATCGCTACTTGGGTTTTCTCTATTAACCTCCTTCCTCATCACTACTTTCCAAATCCTCCCCTTCCTCCCTCCGTTTCCTCTTCCACTCTTTCTCTCTTTCCTTTTCCAACTTCTCTTCCCTCTCCCTTTCAAACTCGTCGTACTCTTCCCGAGCATCCACCCACCTCTCCTGTACATCCGCCACCCCACCAACCGCCTCACCCCACTTCTCCCTCATCGCCACTGTCCAAATCCCATCGCCAGCCCCCTCAGCCTCCCCAAAAGCATACCCACCAGCTCGATCAATAACCTGCAGCAAATGCGTCATCGAAGCTTTATCCTCCACTGCCAAAGTTTCGAACCCAACCAATCCAAAATTTTCAACCAATTCACAAATCGCTTCGTTCAGTTTTTCAAACTTTGGAGAACCTTGTTCTTTATTTAGTAGTGGTAGTAGGTGTGATAGATCTTGTACTTCGGTGTAGAAGTCGAGGTTGAACGCTAGTGGGCCGTGGGATTTTAGTAAGTCGAGTTTGGAGAGGACGTTTATGTGTGGAAGGTTTAGGAGGAGCATGGAGCGGAGGGCCGTTAAGAGGATGGAGATGTACTGGGAGGGTGAGGCGAGGTGGTGGGAGTCTAGGAGGTGGAGGACTACTAACTATATATTTTATAATAATTTGGGTTAGCATATGAGGGAAAGTTTGGAGAGTGATGATTATAGAGAGGGGTTTTACGCACGCGGTATCCGAGTTTCTCGAGTTTTGTGAAGATATTCCGGAGTGAATTATGGTGCGTGAAGAGTTCGACTTGCCCGGGACAGTCGAAGATGATATAGTCCTCTATTCCCATAGAATGTTAGCAACCATCTTAAACCATTTACCATGCTGGTATAGACATACGTCCAAACTGCATCAACCCTTCCTCCAACCACTCCACATTCTCCTCCAGCTCTTCAAGCGCATACACAATCCCACCGTTCGGCCCAAGTCCGTTTTCGTCCATAACTTCGTCCAACGTGACTAGTTTCCGTACATCCAGCGCGCATGGGTAAGGTGTTGCATCGTTCGCTGGGTCGAGGTTTACGACTTGGCATTTACGGCCTATGGCTGACATGAACTGGTGCACTGTTTTTTCGCGAGAGGTCAGCTTCAAGTTGTTTTTGTGGAGAGGAGGTAGAGTTGGGGACGTACTGCCGGCGCAGTAGGTGGACTTGCCACAGCCGGGTGGGCCTATGACGAGCTTGATGGTGGATGTTAGTCTTTGTAGATGCTATGATACGATGCTTATTGTCTAAAGAGGTCTAAGAAGGGTAATGCGCACCTGCGCGAACGGCATGGTTGCTGTAACGTTGGTATAGTTGACAGGTGAAGGTAGCGTGGTTGAAGCTCGTTTGAAGAGTAGCAAGCAAGCAAGGTTTCTTATACCGACATCGAACCCAACGCGGCGCCACTAAATGATTACTAAGAAAGGTTGCTAGAAACTCAAGGTTCATATCATCTAGACTAGTTCATATCGTATATTCGTATCCGAAATTGTAAATATCATTACATGGTAAATCATATAATACCAATAACGCCAAAATGCCAAATAACTCCAATGCCGCCTAGATAATCAAAAAAAATAAAACGCCAGAGGAACCAAACTATGCCAATACCAAAATCCTAACCCAATCCAGCCACCCGCAAAACATCCGTCGATGCATCTTCAGGCAAGTTCCGCACTGCCTCGTACCTTTCTTTCCAACTTCTCCAGCTCTTTAGTTAGATACGGATCGATATTCAAATCACTCGACTTCCAATCATTCCACTTCATTAAAATCTTCTTAGGTATCGAAAGAACTGTCGATGGCAACCCGTCAGGCCCAATCAACTGCCGTAGCGACCTTTCCACTGTTTCCGTTACCTGATCCGTAACAGCCTTTTCTTCCTGTGTTCCCTTTAACTTTTTCGCCAGCAATAGCCCGAGGACAACATTCGATGATAGCGTACTTGAGTGTTGTCCATCGGCCAAGTTGACGAGATAATCTGCCGCACCCAAAATGTCCCCTTTCTCAACCAGAACTTCTACACCGAATGGACTTCGATGTGTATCCCACAGATCCATACTCTCAGCCAGTAAGCGTTTTGCCTCGTCATCTCTCCCCCTGTATAGCCTTCGCACGGTTAACTCTAAGAGCGCTGGCTCGTCTTTGTGATTCTGTATTAAAGTGTTCATTTGTAGAACCGAAGCCCATTCTAGGTGTATAGAGGTTTTAATAGTAGGATGCTCTGATATCCTTATTCTATAATCTTTGTCTCTGAGTTTAAGCAGATGCAAAAAGAACTTGACGTCTTCATTTGGTGATGCAGATGTATTGTAGAACTTTCCATATGCAGCTATGATTTCGTTTAATAGACTGCGAAAACTGGAGTAATCGTGGTCTTCCAAGTATTGCATCAGCCATTGGAATGGAATCTTCGGCTCTCGGGAGATGAGCAGGGCAGCAGCGAGCCAGGGACGTAGAGGTGGGTATGGAATATCATTGCGCTGAATAAATAACGAATTCCCACATATCATCCGGTACATTCGAATGCCTTGATTTGAATAGGGAGTTGAAGTTCGTTGGTTAAAGACGAATCTTTTACAGCATTCGACGGCGAGGGGGATGTCGGCAGTGCCTTGGAGTAGATGGTTTTGAAAGACGCTGATCGGAGAGTTATCATGTGCTTTCAGTAGACCGGAGGTATCAACAAGAGCTTCCGGGTCAAGTAGATTCCGGAGGCTGCCAACGTTCGGTGGTGACGCCGGCCGTGGGTCGGTTAGGACTTTGAAGATGTGATTGTCAGCTTTATTCGCGTAGGCATTGTGTATGCTGGGAGGAGGTCGGATGTCATCCGGATGACGGGATTCATTGAGAGCATTTCGGAAGGAGGAGTTTATCTCCTTGAGAAGGACTTTGGATTCGCTGTCGGTGAGAACGGGGTGGTTGAAGATGGAGGCGAGTCTGGCAAGGGGACCGGGAGGTTTTGATGAGGATTGGAGGGTTTTGAGAACAAGCTTGCTCGATCGAGGAGTTCCTTTCATCGTGCTAGTGGTTTATGTACTGTTGGCGTATATGTAGACGCTAACCATCACCGTCGTTGGTGTTGAAGGCGATGATGGTTGGTAATCGTGTCAAGTATGATTGGAGGTTGGAGGTGAGGTTCGGACGGAGATGAGTCGCGGCCTTGGCAATAGTTACCTCGAAACCTCAACTGCAACTTCGACCCAAAACATCACCACCAATCCTTGATTTCATCTCTAAATATCACCATCAATGCTCCTCCCTCGGTGACAAATAGCCCATCATGGTCCGCGTCAAGCAGCGCTACCTCCTCTTCACAATCCTCTACCCATCCGGTCCACAAACCACCAGCACAACGGCAACAGCGACAACAGCCCCGTCAAAAGTCACCCAATCCATGACCTTCCACTCTCCATCTCCTCCAAATCTAAACCGCACTTCCCTGGCTTCTATAATCCGCTCCTCGATATCCCATAATTTTGGCGACTGGGGTATCGGACAATGTGGTGGTTTTGCTGGTATTCACACCCTGGACCCAAATCGTGCCAAGGAATCAGAATACTAATATGAACGAGCAGTAAAATACTTTTCCCCTGCAACATCAACTGGCATTTTACGTATTACACGCGATAACTATCGTACCCTATGGGCGGCCCTAACTTACATCCGCGAACTATTTGGTCAACCAGCAGTCATCAAAGTCGTCAGGGTATCAGGTACTATCCGAAAAGCCGAGCTCGAAGCAGTAAAAGTTGCAGAGGAGGCGATAAGGAGGGTTAAAAGGGAGGCCAAAGGCTTAAAGGCCAGTGGCAATGTTAAAGATAAGAAAGATGTAGCTGGGATGTTTTCGGGCGGGAAGGCACCAGCTCAAGCAGTGACCGTGGCGGATGAGGATGAAGAGGATGAAATGGTGGTCGATATCGTGGATAGTGAAAACGATGACGACGATGACGAGTAGACTACTCGGCAGTAATTCACTGAAGGCACTGGTTATTTAAGTTTTGGAGTGTACGATATCAAGTTCGGTGTGTATTATAGAAGATACCCATGTTATTCTTATTAGCATTTTCTCTGAGGCTCTATATATCGCATCAAATGTTCCCTACAAGACGATTTTAGCATATATCCCCAGTACCCATCCATGTAACCCCAGACCTCCTTACTCCACAAAGCCTTGAGTTTTTAATCTTAAGGCTTATCATCAAGATCAAATACAAACTGCTTTCCTGGGTTCTGGCGCGCGAGGCGCTTAGCCTCCTCTGGCGTAAGCCCCTTCTCAGTGGTAGTCTTTGATTGTTTCGTAACCGTCTTATTTGGTCGTTTGTTTGGCGCTTTGGGACCCTTCTGTGCCTCTTTCGTCTTCGATACCGGTTCCTTGCTATTCTTTGCATTGGATATGATCGCATCCTGTCTAAGTTCTGCACCTGTTTGTCCGGTCCGGGTCTCGCCAATGTTATATTTCCTTCTCTTTGCATCCTCATCCTTTTGCTCTATAACATCAGAGTAGCCTCGCTTCTTAGTGTTCGCAGTCATCGATCTTGTCGTCGTTCTAATACCCGCCCCCGCCTCGTTGACAACCATAGAGACAGGCTGTGTTTCAGCTACCTGCACAAAAGGTGTTCCAGCCGATACACATTTCATCTGATCCATTAAGGCTCTATTCCTTCGCTGACGAAGAACTTCAAGCTCCCTCAAACGAAGGTCTATCTGCTCGACATCGTTGTTACCATTTCCATAACCAAAAGTACGCTCCGGCGGTGGAAGGCACGTCTTAGGAATCCTCGTCACCGCCGTTGAATCTACCTCGGTTTCTGTATTACTCTCATTGTCGTTTTTGTCTTCAGCAAGCTTATCAAGGAGATATGATGGTTTCTAGCCATTCTCCCGAGCGCTGGTGACTGGTTGTTGGAGTACTGTGACATCGGACTCGGAGATACTTTCGAAGGAGAAGCTTTCAAACCCGAATTTTTTATCCTTTACATCGTTTGCTGGTGTAACGGTGGCTTTGTATAACTGTTGGTTGGGCGTGGTGGCAGTAAGTTTGGAGGTGACTGGTGGTGCACATTCGAGTATTGGGGTTGTTGGTGTAGGTTGGTTGGTCTCGTTCTGGGTTTCAGGTTGAAGAGGAGGAGTGTCACGTTTGGATCTCATAGATTTCCCTTTCTTCGCTTCGGTCTTGCTATTAGATAGTTTCCCTTCTCTTTTGTCGACGGGAAGGACGCCAGGATTGCCGTGTTCTCGCTGAAGCGAGTTTTGATTCAGCTTTATACCGTCAAGTTAGCAATCAAATGGCCATAATATTAAGATGGAGGGAAAGAATTGGTCATACCTCTCTAGCATACTTCGTCCCCTTCAAGAGATCTTCATCAATTTCTTCAAACCATTTCTTCTTCCTCTCCGATTTGCCCGGAGGGATAGGCTTCGCTAGAGGGTTGGTAAGTGGTGCTGCTGAACGTAACGGAAGTGGTGGCATTTTGTTTTCAGCCGTTGTCTTCTTTTTCTTCTCCGTATCTTTTTTCTTCTTATCTTCCATTGATTTGGGCGCCGGTGGCGGTTGCTATATAATGGAATGGTGGGTTTGAAATTAGTTTCATATTACATTCATCCCACGGATGGTGGGGAGAGAGGGTAAGTACTTACTTTTCCCATCCGTCTATCCATTAAATCCATATACCCAACCGGCCGGAATCTAGTCAAAACCAAGGTTTCAGGACTCGGAAGAACTCTTTTACCCAGCGGCTTCCGAGGGAGATTGTTTTCCATAGATTCCTTGGTTTCACAGGGACCCTTTGTTTTGCGAGAAGTCTTGTATGTCTTCCGAGGAGCTTTCGTTTTTGCGGAAGTTTTGGCTTTGCTAGAACATTTGTTCTTGCGAGGTAGCTTAGAGAATAGAGGTTTGATGTTCCCTCCTGGAGCTATGGTGATTACGTCCTGGAAATATGAAGACTTTCTGTCAGCAACGTTGTTCGGGTTTGTTGGTAAGCTCGGGACTGAGTAGGTTTAGAGATATACCTCATCCCACGGCGTAAACTCGATCTCTTCGCCTGTTTGATTCCAATAGTCGGGAGTGCAGAAACGAGGGCCGGTGGTGTATGTTGTCTGGTTTGGAGGGGTTTTGGGGCTAGGTAACATTTCGAGGATGGTATTGGCGATGGTTGGTATCAGATGAGGTTGGTAATTCACAATTTAAGGTCAAAGGTTGATAGCTAAGGAGGTGAATACTTGGGTAACGAGGCGGTAATGAAGTTGTAGGTTGCAGGATGGAGGTTGAAGTTTAGGAGAGGTTGAGCTGGTATTAAGATTGGCGAACGACGTCGACGAGAGTTCGAAGCATCGAGCCACCACACAATTAAGTACATTACAAGCCAACCACAATTGTTATTATCTCACGAAAAGAGCATCTCTAGCATCTCGGTATCTAATATTAATAAACGAATCCCTAACTTTTGCCATTCATTCCTTTACTAAACTACTAAGCATAAGCTATCTGAAGCCATTGCGAGGAGCAACACGCGGAACACCAAAATCCAACGTGGCCGTTACTAAACCTAACCATGATTAACCTACAAAGATCGTAACTTCATTACATGCTATTATAAACCACTTAAGCATGGACGCCAACAGTCTGTCGGATAACACTGTCAATCAAACTTTCCTTCCTCTCCACCGGTTTAGCAAACCCCTTAATCAGCCCTGTCTCTGCATCCCTGATAACTCCCTCACACTCACAGACTCCATCCTCGTAGAATCCCTTCAATTCCCTCAATCCATCGAATACCGCGGAGTAGTTTCCAAAGAATTCGTGATTCCTCACATCTCTGCCCACATTCTCGGTATTCACTAGTCCGTGCCCCAAAGTCACCACCCTGATGGCATCCACAAACATCGAATGATCGTCGACATATGGACTTGGCATCAGCAAGACCGAGTACACCGCATCACACTCGACTTGTTCCGGTTCCACGATATCGCTTGGGAACTTCCAGGATCCGTTGTAGTGGACCGGATGCCATGGTGTAACCTTCATATCTCCAATCGTGCAGATTTCTGTGGTTCCAGAAATCTTTGTCTTAACGATGGCACTGACCTCTCCTACACCTCTGCCGGTCTTAATAACACTGCCTCTCCTCAGGGTATCGATCCGGACTTTAGTTCCGTCTGCAAGAGTCACTGGGGAGTCGCCAGTGAAGCAGACACCGCCTCTGACGTTATACCGGGCCATGCTTGACAACTTTTTAGGTGCAGCGTTTGATACGCTACCAAAGAAACCGCGGCTACGGCTATTGGATCCGTAATTGGAGAAATCAGGCATGGGTGTCGAGCTAGGTGTAGGTGGTGGCAGCTTGTCGAACTCTGCGTCTGCAAAGTCGCGAGATTTGATAAACAGTGGTGAGTCCTTGCCGTACACTTGAAGACCGGGGTCCTTGAAGTTATTACATCGCTGCATCTGATGCGCACGGGCCAGAGAAGGGAAGTAATGTCTTCCCCATTTCCGCCAGGCTTTGCCGTCAGCGGCGCAAGCGAGGAGAACCTCACCACTGATATCCGTGCCGAGTGGTTCGGCCGCTGGATGACCAGCCAAGTTATCTTTAATAGCTTTAGCCTGTTCTTCAAAGGTTGCTCTGGCGTCCTTGAGTGAGAGATTGAGTGCGTGACCATCTTTCTTGTAACCATCCTTTGAGAGAGCATAAACGGTGGAGACGAAGTTTAGGCGGTGGTAATGGTATTCGTAGTCCTTGCTCGTCTCGTTTGGTTCTGGGGACGTAGTGATTGTGACAGCGTGATTGATCATATCTTCAGCGTCCCATGGTCTCGCTGCCAATGTGACGATGATATCTTCAGGCTTAGGTTTCGCAAGACCCTCGATTTCGATGATGAAATCACGGGATTGACCGTATTGGATATCACCGATATCAATCTTAGCACCCCAAGATGATTCCGTGAATGGGAATTCTCCTCGAGCTTTCTTAACTTTAGCACCGTCCGGTACCTCGACATTAAGATGGCAGGCAGTAGCGTAGGTAGAGAAGAGATTTGCCAAGGCGTGCACAAAAACTGTACCAACCATTCCAGCGTCGGCGATAAAGCCGTAATGGCCACCCCCAGCTCTAGCAATATCAGACATCAACGAAGAGTCCAAATCATACCCGAATCCGAAGCCATTGATGGCAAACCGGGTATCCGGGTGCGCTTCGAGCCATTGCTGGAGCATGGGAATATGACCCCGAGGAGGGTTAATATTCGGTTGGCCGTCTGTCAAGATGAACAAACTAGCTAGACGGTTACTGCCCTTCTTTGCAGCCGTAGTGGTCGAGGAGCCGGAGGCCTCGGATTCACGTTGTAGGTCATGAAGGAGGTTCATGCCCATTTTCAGGCCATCCCAGAGATTTGTGGAGGCTTTTGGCTGTAGACGGTCTACGCTGTCATTCAAGGAAGTCTTTCCAGCCTCCGTAGAATGCTGGAAGTCTGTGATAAGCTGTTTTCAAGGATAATTTGTCAGTTTTAATGCCTTTTGATATTAGTATCGAGTGAATGAATCAATTGCCTACCTCAGCGCTCGTGTCAAAAGCAACAATAGCTAACCTATCATCATCGTTCAAAGTTGCAATAATAGTCTTCATAGCATGCTTGACGACATCCAAAATCGTCAATCCGGTATCTTCCTTCGACTTCCCGTCTTCGCTCTGCGCGGGAGCGTTCTCTTCCATGGATCCGGAGACATCGATAACGCAACACAAATCGAGCGGTGCGCGTTTGAAATTGCCCTTGTCGGTCTTTTCCGGCTGGTGCGGGGGAATAATGGAGACGAGGAAGTTGTTGGAACCGTGCTCGGAGATGTCGAGCTTGATGCCGGCGGCTTCCTCGTATGGTGGGGGGTCTTCGACTTCGACCTTCATTGTGAAATACTTAGTCTTCTTATTTGTGTAATTATAGTGATAGTTTACGGTGAGAATGTAAGGAGTGAATTGAACGATTGATAATGGCCGAAGATATTAGGATCATTCAACCAGAGGACATCTACCGCCTTTTAAACACCAACATCTGGCTAGATGCGCTTGAGTACTCTTTGGCAGTAATCCCGAAATCCAAAGTGCATTACGCAGCCATCATGCTATGATCGTGAGTCACCAAAACCGCATATCAGTTGCGCAGGGCATCTCCCGAGACGAAAAAACTCTAACATTTCAAGGTTCCTGGAATTCGAACTGCGGGGTCAATTGTGAAATTCATATGGAAGGATTGACTTTAAAAGTACGCCGGGTTTTCAGCCTCGACAGGCTCGGTTCCAAAAGCGAGCGGAGATGCACAGCCCAGCCAAAAGTGCAATTTGCAACCCATCGATTCCGCATTTGGGGGATTTACCACTTTGGTCGTGCAGGGATCTTGTCGTTCCACAAACGTTCTACGATTTTACCACTGCATGTTTTTAGTTGAGGCTCCTAGGCCTATCTTCATTGCTGCTGTCCACCTACTTCGGTGCTTCTTATAATACGTTTCTTAAAATCCGCTTCCCCGTATACACCTTGGCCCTGAGGTTTAAATTTTTATGTGAAAATTTTCGACCCCGAATCGATCAAGTTCGTTTTGACAGACCGAACCACGGGAATTGATTCAAGAGATATAGATACATTTGCGCCACTCAACCGGTAAACTGCCCAATATTCCTCTTTCATGCTTCCAAGGTATTGAAGCTTATCATCTCCCCGGTAGTCCTTTCGGCAGATTTTCTTCTCGACTCGTAATCGAGCCCAGGGTTGTTCCGTAGAATGCACTCCTCAAGATCGGAAGGCACATACCACGGGCCCTGGGAATACTTCTTTAAACCGCGTACTGCCACATCGCCCAATCGAATCTGGGGATCTGGTACGATGTAAAGCCTGCCCACATCATTATATAGCCCTCCAGGGCCCCGAGGTTGGATACGTAGCTCCTCAACACCCACTAAAGGACACTTTGCAAACTCCCACCACCACCTCTCCGTCGCATGGCAGCTCAGTTCTAATTTCTTGACATTTTCTGGCGGTATCAGGAAGAAATCCTTGTTAAAAAGTGTCTCGCGGACGTCCAAAGTATGGAGGTGTTTCAATCCACTAACTGCAGCCTGGAGCGGCCCTAACAGTTCTAGAGGGTAACGGGACACAAAGGTGTTCCAGATGAGATGCTCGAGATTAGGGGTGTTGTTAAGCACGTTTGATATCTCTGCGATATGGTCTTCAAAGGAATTATAGTTGGAGGACCAACAAGCCGTGATGAAATCTTTTTTGTGAGGTTTGGCCGTATATATGCTCAAGTTCAGCTTCGTCACCTTTTCCAAATCGATGAGCTCAACCAATGAGTGCGTGAATTTTGCGTGAAGGGAAATCGAGAAGTCTTTCGGCAATCTGGCTTCAGAATACCTCTTTAAACTGAGTAGAGGCTGCACATGTTCCTTGGTATAAGGTAATTGCATATCTAGAAGGGGCACCAGCACTATCAGTAAGAGATGATATTACTCCAGAATATATACCCCTTGAGGGATTTGTTTCTATTTCTGAAGGTGGGCTACTCAGCAACTCACCTCCGCTATCCAAGGTCAGGTCTACGGCCCTAAGATCAAGCCTCCCACTATCGAAAATTCCCGCTAAAACTTCGGAGATTTCGAATTGAGTTCTCTGTACGCCATCGAATACACGTTGAAGAATGGGGTGGAAGTGTGGTATAACACGGCCTGGAGACGCCAGTAAGAAACGATCAAGCGCCAGATACTTGGTGTGCTGAAGTCCCCGAGCTGCTGACCAGTATTCTTTCACAATATGTATTACTTGGTCATGATTCGCGTCCAATGAGCATCCTCTGTCGTCCCGTTTGGTGATGAAGGGAGAACAGCGGCCAAAAGATGGGCGCTTACCCCTGATTAAAGTTAATGCAGACCATAGATGACGGTTGCAAGCGGGGTAAAGAGCTCTGCAGGTTCGACCTAGGGATATTATATCGTTGCTATCGAGGTCTTCGAGAATTTGATAAATAATTTCTGGCGCCACAGCTGCTATGGTTATCGGTTCCATTTGAAAATCAAAAACAAAGGAGACTAATCTAGTATCTAAGGCTGCCCGCGACGATTATTTCGTTATTTCTCGCTGGTCGAGAATATAGGCCTTGCGGATGTGTAAAAGTGCATGTGCGGGAAACAGCTATACAGTGGCCTCTCTCAATGACCTCACCTTTACAGAATGCCTGACCCTATCAGACACTTGGCCTCGAATTCAGCAGCCTCGAACCCATCAAACACTAACTCATTGCACAAAAACTTATAAGGATTGAAATTATCAACTGTATACAATAGGAGAGTATATATTGCAGGGAAGCGAGACCAAGAGGGGAATGAGGGGAATGAGGGGTCCACTTTCTAGCCACACACCAGCCACACAGCCTTACGAAACCAGCCCTAACTACATCTACGCACACATATACCGGCCTACCTGACAATCGAAATTTTCTATTCTGGTAGAAATTATGATGTTTGAAACGAGTGAGTTCTCATATTACCAGAATGAAGAATGGGCTATGCATATATGACGAAGACTAAGTAGGATAAATCAATGTTCAATCTGAAAGCTTACTGGAGCTATGGATCCATGGAGGATGATAATCAGAGTGCTGTCGTAATAACCAGTGTAATCGTTCATAAGGTATATTACAAAATATCCTTGGAAAAACGCAATTGAACATAAATAAACCCTGCAGGAAGAATGCTAGGAACAAACTTTCGATCATCAACCGGCAAAAAACCATGATGAAAGTGTAACCTTTTTAAATTCCAGAATCGTCTTGCTGTGGCACATATCCTTGAAACTCGCATGTATGATTGTAGAAGTCCCCCCACTGAACACATTGTTCATCCAACTGTTTGTGGGCTTCAGCTGGCACTATATAACCTGACCTGATATCGTTGAACCTCTCAACAAATTGAAGGGCAAGACCGGCACTCGCGTGCCAAGCGATATGGCAGTGCATCAACCAGGTCCCAGGATTGTCAAGCTGGAATGCAATAACGATAAATCCATCCTTAGGTAAGAGTATCACATCCCTTCTAGCCGGGTTGTTAAGATTAAGCGTATAGTTCTGGCTTGGATCGAATGCCTCGCTTTCTTGACGTAATATAACAAAGTCGTGACCATGAAGATGGATTGGATGAGCTGCAGGAATTGCGTAGGTGTTATTTCCAGCTGAACCGGTCCAGTTACCTTCAATAATGAAAGCTCTCCACTCATCTGGTAGCCCGTTGACGTAGACAGGAGCATAGTTAGGAGGATCAATCGTATTATCTAAAACGTTTTGCAATGCGGGATCCGTCCAGTTAATCTTAAAGGTGAAGTTATTCAAACTCCAGTGAGCAACGCTAGGGTTATCGGCATCCGCCTCGCGAATGACTTGAAAACCTTCGAATGTATCACGGCTCGTCAATACCGGGGGGATACCGGTGATTTGTCGTCGTACCACTGGTACCATATTCGCTACATCTTCGTCCAAGCATAAAATATTGACCGGGTTGGCTTCTGATTGTGTTGGGATGGAGGCGACTTGATCGTAGCTGAGAATACCCTGGCGACATTCTTCGTACTGTGCACCTCCTTGTAAAGGAGGTTGAGGACTATCACTGGCACAAACATTCCCACAGTTCCGAAGCTTGATCCAGAAATTCTTGTTTGTGCTTGTATCGGCATTAGCAGTCACAATGACTTCGTAGCGTTGGCCTAGATGTATACAGATCTTAGTACTATAACGGTGACGAAGATAAAAGAAACGAATTGCCTTACCAATTGCTATAGTCAAATTGGAAGTCGTATAGTGTTCGATAGGAACAAAGTCTGTACTTATGACTTCAAGGTCATGACCATCGATCCAAAATGTGAGATGAGATGTCACAGAGGTGTTGACAATCCGAAATTTATATCTCTTTCCAGCTTGAACGGTTGTGTTATAAATTGATGTAACCGGCCGGCAATGTGGGTCGCTTGAATCGCACCCTGGGCTGGCAATGCCATCACTAGAGACAGTCGTAAAATTTCCCATTCCATTGATCAATTTTGAGTCGGGTGCTGGAGGCCCACCGCCGTTTTCCGCTATCTCCCGATAATATATTGAGAAGGCGTCTTCGTGATACCAGTCGCCAATCAGAAGGGGTCCATTATCGAAGTCGTAATTGGCAGATGATGGGCCATATAGCAGGAGAGGACCCAGTATTCCATTTGCATCTGCATAAAGTGTAAGTAGACTGTTGTTTCGAAACAGAAAATTGTGCATTTGGGAGATAAGACTTACATTGAAGACTGTATATACGGTCATAGAAATCCTCGTTAATATAATACTTGCGTAAAGTACTCTCGATCCTGAGCGGATGATTATTAGTCTTACCTAAAGTGACTACATGCCATTAACACGTTAGTGGGTAATTTAAAGGCGAATAATATAAGGCAATCGCGCGAAACACTGGGAGAATATGTATTAAAACTCACCTATGATACCAAGATGATCCATACTGAGTTGCATTCCACTTGTATGTCATCATTTGGTTCGGCTGATNATCTGTATGGTTGATGATCGATGAATCTAGATCCCAACACATCGTACCCTCTGCATATAGAGCGATACGGACTGACCCGGCTGTACGCCTATTACGTTATCACTACACCCCAGCTCGCAATAGAGCGTATAGACGGTAAGTTGAATCTAGAACGTAACTGCTCAAACACACAAACCGGTTGGTTTTGTAGCATAGCCTTCCGGCGTGCCACTGGAACTGAACAGCTGGCCATCATGAAACAGTTACTACCTCATATAAGGCACTGGTGTCATTCCGTGCCCTCAACAGGTTATATAACTTCTCAACTGATGCGCGAGAAACCCAACATGGGAGAAAACTCTACCAGATCTGTCAGACCTCTACGCCTTAGGCCCAACGGATAACACCAGACTTGAGCAACTGTTGCGTTTCATATGTATAAGCCTCAAAACCCAACAAACCTGTAACGGTGTTGGTGTAGGCAGTGCACCCCTTAATATAATATCGGTAGGCAATAGGCGCCGGCACAGTGCTGTGCATAATAAGGCGCATCATCATGCTCTGCCGTACTTAGTGGTGTGTATAGTATGAAGCCTATCCAACTGTTGTACTTATGAAACCGTGCGGTTCTATAGCTTGTATGGCATAGGCGGCATGGGCGACTCGCAGAATAACTCTACAACATCCCCAGCTTAGAACCGTGCGGTTCTATAATTAGTGTAGCAGGTTCTAGAATCATGGAGTACGTATGGGATCGAATACTTAACTGGATACTTCCTCTCTCGAGTTAACAGTCGTTCTTCTCTCTTCATCATTAACCTCCTCATCTCTTCTCTGCGTTCATAACAGAGGGCCTTTCATTTAATAACCTCTTCGTTACTACTCTTTGCCTCTCTGACGTTACTATGGCTGCTGCTGCCCCTAGACGTAGTGGACGTCGTGCCGGTGGTGCCGCAGGTGGAGCTGGTGGTGGCGGTGGAGCTGCAGCGGCTGGTGGCGGTGATAGTGCTGGCCTCGCGCGGTACAACGCTATCGTTACGCACGCTGATCGTTACATCTGTGCGATACCCTGCCAATACTGCTACGATTCACAGCGCGTGTGTATCGTGGCTCCCAACACCCGTTCTGGGAAGTGTGCCTCTTGTTCCAAAGTGAACACCGTGTGTACCTGGAGTAAGTAAGATCATTTATACTTGTACGTCTGGAAGGGAAGCTAATCAAGTTTGTAAGGTCGAAACGTTAGAGCTGCCGGGGCCACTGGACCCGGTACAAACCACGTGGTTTGTAATCCTCCCCAGCTCGTTCTTGTGCGCGACGATCCGCAGCACTACCAGATCGCTGCCCCTAGGGCGCACAGTCGTACAGCCGCTACGCCTGCAACCTTAGGCGGTCCCCCCCCTCTCAGTAACGATTGCATTGTAGAGGGTAACCTCTGGGGTCCTGACGACGGTACAGGTAATCCGATCCCCCAGCTGCCCCACCTCCCTGCGAACTTAGACGCAGTGGACCTGGCTGTGCAGCTGGCTACCGCCAACACTGCACTGGCTGCGGCCTTAGCTGCAGGTCCTGCTCCAGTTGTCCCTCCCGCCGCCCCCGTCGTAGCTCCTGCCCCCCCAGCTGTAGTGCCGGCCGGGCCCGTCTCGAATCAACAGATTCTTGATGCCGTTAATGCGGTACGGGCTCCGNCCAGGTGCCGCTGGGGGTGTACCAGACTTGCAGACTTTGTCTGCGGATTTAGCACGTATTCGTGCAAGGGTAGATGCGTAAGTAATCCTATGCCCTTATACGTAGACTTTAACTAATCATACGTTTCAGGCTGCAAAGCTATAGCGCTGCGGTTGGGGGCGTTCCGGGTTTTGTTTGGCCACCTTAGAGTGAGCAGATTTTGGTTTTGTTCTGCGGTTTGGGAAGTAGAGGTTGGTGGTGTCTGTTTATCCTTTTAGAATTTTGTAATTAAATTAATGCAGGGAATTTATCCTTCTTATTTTAGAGCAGACCAGCGCTCTTAAAATGAATGTCGTGCGCCGTACGATGTAGAGGCTTAGTGAGGGCGTCTGCTATGAGTTCTTTCGAACCGAGGTGTACAAGCCTATAGGTACCCTTTTCCAATTCACTTCTTATCCAGAAGTACTGAATGTCGTAGTGCTTAGTACGTTGTTGGTTACCACCGGTAGTGTTCGTCGTTATAGCAGAGGTACTATCCATAAAGAGGGTGGTGGGAGGTAATGGAATTTGAACGTTCGGTATGAACCGTACTAGTACAGATTCCAATAACTTCCGTAACCATACACCCTCAGTACCAGCGTGATTCGATGCTATTACTTCGGCCTCACATGAAGACTTTGCAATAGAGGTTTGAAGCTTGCTCGACCATGACACCGCGCTGCCTGCCAGTCGGTACACGTACCCAGAGGTTGATTTGCGAGCTATAGATTCTGGGCCATAGGTTTGCGCCCAGTCAGCATCACTGTAACCTTCCAGCGATAGTGGTAGCTGTTCTTCTGAGGTACTGTTGCGATTGTAATGCAGAGCCTGTCGGTAGGTCCCTCCCAAGTACTGATATGCCCAAATCATAGCTTTCCAGTGTTCCTCTGTAGGGGCACTAGAATATTGGCCTAACTTTGCAACAGTATAGGATAGATCCACACGACTTCCCTGCGCAGCATACATCAGAGAACCCAACATGCTTTTGTAAATGTGCACATCTTCTTCATTCAGTAACGGCCAGCCGTCATCCTTTGATAGTCGTACGGTTGGATCCATAGGGGTAGCTCTGGTCTTCCGATTCAGCATATCAAATCGTTCCAAGATACTTTTACAGTACTCTTCCTGATCGATCTGTAACGTCCTGGCGGTACGATTACGTGTTATTCGTAAACCGAGAAAGCGCTTTGCTTCGCCCATATCCTTAATCTCGTACTTCTTCATAAGTGCAGCTTTTGCCTTCTGTACCATCGATAGGTCTCTGGCGAATATAAGGAAGTCATCGACATAGGTGACGATTAACATGCCGTCTGTAACGTACAGGCATTCGTCTGCAGGACTTCTTTCAATTTTGAATGGGAAGTCTTCCCCCAGTAACGTACAACTGAGGTCTTCGTTCCATAGGTAAGGTGCCTGCTTCAGCCCGTACAGCGATTTAAGTAGTAACAGTGCTCTAACTTCGCCTGAGACCTTACAGCCTTCAGGGGTGGCTATCACAACCCTCTCTGAGATCGGTAGAGTTGCATTTAAGAACGCAGTCTTGACATCTAGCTGGTGTAGCTCTAAGTCCATAACTGCAGCCAGAGCGAGCAGTGTACGTACTGTTCGTAAGTTAACCACCGGAGCATAGGTTTCCGTGTAGTGTATACCGAAGCGCTGCTCATATCCCTTCACCACAAGCCTTGCTTTATGCAGGATCCCCGTTTCCGTACGCTTACGAGTGAAGACCCAGCGGGTGTTCATGGGTTTTGTGCCCATTGGTACCTCTGTAAGCTCACTCCAGGTGCCATTCTCAGAGAGTGAGTTAATCTCTCTCTCTATAGCCTTAGACCACTGTTGGGCTTCAGCTGAGGACATAGCTTCCTTGTAGGATTGGGGTAAATCGAGGTCAATAGCTGCATCCTCTGCCGTTACGACTGTAGAACTTTCAGATCTATGATCTCCATTGGCCTTGAGGCGTAGAGCCATAACTACACGCGACTTGCGTGCCTTTTCGATCTTTTGAAGTCTTGAGCTACGTCGTAAGGCAGCTGTTTCATCTACAGTTTTCGCTGCAGGCGGTGCAATCTCTTCGTCATTATCCTCAGGGTCTTGGGTGTCAGGCTTAGGGCTGTCGATGTAAACCATGAAGCTTGGTCGTTTGGGTTCCAATCCTTCCGGTAGAACGGTACCGATGTACTCGTTCTGCTTGCTGTACAGCTTTCTCTCATTCAGTTCCTTCAAAAGCGTTATATCCTTAGGATCTGACGGTACAGGTACCAATGGAGCTGTGCCGCTATATGGCTTCTTCCAGTACTTCTTATCAGGAAAGCAAGCATCGAAGTCTTCTCTTGCAGGCGTAGAGCTCTCAACNGAAGACTACATCCCGTACAATTGAGACGACACGCTTTGTAAGATTCCATATTCTGTACTGTTTCAGCGTAGCAGTATATCCCAGGAAGATACCCTTCCAGGCTCTGTGCTGACTGAGAAGCTTCTGACGTCGCTCTTTGGGGACTGTAACGTACGTAAGGCAACCAAATGGATGCATACGGCTATAGTCAACTGGTGTAGAATGGAACTGTTCGTATGGAGACGTAGAGCCGGACGTCAAAAGTCGGTTACTGACTGCACAGGCTGTCGATAGAGCCTCAGGCCAGAAGACCTCTGGTAATCCAGACTCAATTAACATGGCAGCTGCGAGCTCCCGTATTGCTCTAATTGCACGTTCTGCAGTTCCGTTCTGCTCGTGTGCGTATGGAGCGGAAGTCTCCAGTTCTATACCATATTTAAGGCAGAACTCCTGAATCTCTGTCTGCAGAAACTCTCTGGCATTGTCCAGTCGTACGCTCATAACTCTAGATCCTGGCCCCAGCTTACCCTCCATCCCAACGACGAACTGTATGAACCGTACTCGATATTCACTGCGTTCTGAGAAGAAGCGTACCCACTTCATTCCAGTGGCTTCGTCTGCAATTATAAGTGCATACCTCGCCTGTTCGTGCAGTTTGTTCGTAAGATCCAGATGTCGTTTGTGTAGAGATGCAGTTTTGAAGGGACCAACTACGTCTATATGAATACGTTCGAGAGGGCGTAACTTCTTGTCGGTAGCGGGACTTGTATTTCGATGTACGGTGCTCTTCCCTAAGGAACAGGGCTCGCAAACCGGATTACTCTGCTTATTGGAAGGTACCTTCACCCCAGCTCGAGCCATGGTTCTTCGTACTGTTCTCCAGCCAGCATGGCCCAGTTTCCTGTGCCAGCGTACTAAGTCGTCAACTTCGGATGGAGAGGTAGATAATGGTTTCCCAATGGGTGCTGTTGTGGGTGCTGTTGTGGTTGCTAAGGCTATAGCCTCAGTCAGGAAGGTTCTGTCTTCTGATTGTTCCATCGTAGGCTCTTCTGTACTTTTCAGTAAGTAGAGACCTATCTCAGGGTCGAAGGAAGGCTCTGCTATCACAAAATCACCTTTCTCAAGTGTGATCCGCTGCGGCCTGAACAGTACACTTATATCTCTTTCTATTAATTTCTTGACAGAACAGAGGTTCAGTGCCATTCTGGGGGCATAAAGCACATCCTGTACAACCAGATAGCAAGAGGGAGTATCAATGACAACCTCCCCGTACCCTTCAGCAGGTACTATCGAGTCGTCTCCCAACCTAATCTCTCGTCTATGAGGGAAGGAAGTGTAGCTGCCATTGGTGAATGAGGCTATATCGTTACAGATCCAATCACTCGCGCCTGAATCTATGTACCATGAGACTGGAGAGGCAGTGGCTGCCTGACGTCTGGTTACATTTGCAGTGTACGAGGTAGATGGTTCACTTGGTACTTGCACAGCAGTATAGATATTGATCTTGGGCTTATTATTGTACCTCTTAGGCTTAAGATGAGGATATTTTACAAAGCATCTATCCTCTGGATGGTTGGTTTTGCCGCAGGTTGGGCACGGATCGTGCTTGCCTGCCTGGGTGTTCGTACCAGACTGTACTGAATCTCCAGATCCAGAGGGACGTGCAACCTCATCTGTACGACTTTTCTTGCCAGTACCTTGCCCTGCTTCTTGAGATGTACCCGGATCTACCGTGAGCTTGCGCTTCTTCTTATTCTTCCCAGGTTGAAAGGCCGGTGCAGCTGTAGCCGTAGGTTGCGATTTTGGTGAGTTCTGAGGATTGGAGCCTTTATCCTTGGACTTAGATGATCCTCTCCGGGTATCCTTCGCGTTCTTCTCTATAAGTAGATTGCGAAGCATAAAGTTTTGGAGGCCACTGAACGTCCAATCCTTGTGATCTGGAGGTACGGTGCCAATGTAGAGCCGAGTGAAGCTTTCGATAGCTACGTCTGAGGATGCATAGAGGGCACCGAGTGCTGCATTTATTAACGTAGAATCGTCAAATTCTCCCTTTGCGACCGAACGGCGTTCCTTCTGAATGTTAATAACATCCTCGAAGTACTTCTGTAAGCCTGTATAAGTATCGCGGTTGTCGATCTTGAGGGAGAGAGAGTAAAGGCGGGTCTCCAGTACGCTTATAGCAGTACGACTGTCAGGGCGGAAGCGGGCTTTGATGGTTTCCATCATCTGTACCGGTGTAAGAGAAGAGAGGGTGAAACGGATGATTTCGTGTACGGATTGTTGGATATGCCATTCGGCAGTAGCCCTCGCCATCTTGTACTTCTTATGAGGCAGAAGGGCCGAGTTCTCTGCAGCCTCATCAGTTGCGATAGCTGTAGATGAACTGGCTGTCGGAGGAGCTGCGGACTCAGAGGTATCGGTCGGAGGTTTCACTGGATCATCGCCAATGAATTCACTCAGTACGTAACCGCACTTCGACTGGAACTCCAGGAAGAGCTTCAGCTGTTCGTGCCAGGCGTTATAGTTATTGCCGTTAGGCTGCAGCCTATGCTCTGAGGGGAAGGTTGACATTTCGATGCGGTTGTAAAGGTAAACCTCCGGTTAATTAGATGCAGGATGCAGTTCAGGGGTAAGAGATCCCGGACTACAGAACAGGGTATAAATCGTCTGAATATAGAAGTTTAGACGGTAGAGGCTCTTCCGATGATTTGGAATTGGTGCTGATAACGTGTAACGGTCTACCCTGTGTAGTGTAGAGACTACTACTATCCGGAATGTATGTAGGCCTTTATCTGTATGGTTGATGATCGATGAATCTAGATCCCAACACATCGTACCCTCTGCATATAGAGCGATACGGACTGACCCGGCTGTACGCCTATTACGTTATCACTACAAGTAANCCATTAGTTGAAATGGTTTTCCACGCAAAGTAGATCAAGGGGTGTGGCAAATACAGGAATAGGGCATTGAGTAACTCCAGCAACACCATCAGAGTATGTGGTATTCCATTGCCTCAAGCCGTGAAAGTGAATAGAGGATCCATTGCAATTTTGCAATAGATTATTCACAGTGATTTCGAAGCTGTCGCCCCAATTGCCCCACAATACTGGACCAGGATAAGTCCCATTAATAACTGTCGCATTGACGCAATATCCGTCTGGGCAAATAACTTTGTTTTCGAGTTCGATATAATACTGCTACGCCGTTAGCGGTAGTCCACCAGAATATATTAATAGTCTTCCGATACAGGTAAACGTACTTTCCTAGTAATACCTGGCGGTGTGTTTGCAATAATCTCGTAGTCTGTATTGATATCGGTACCATTGCACCATCTTGAACGGTCATTGGGAGTGTTGCATTGATCATCGGACAGCGGAACAACTTGACCAGTGTATCCAAGGATTGCCTCTCGAATATAGCTTTCTCCTAACAATAAGAGGAGAACGATAGCTCCGACAACTATTAAAGATGTCTTGTTCTTTGAAATAGAATTGAGAACCGAATCAGATTTAACTGAATTTTCGGAACTGGATTCCTGAATTGATTTTGTTTCATCGATCTCTAGTGTGGGTTCCCGCAGCTCCCGTTGCGGCGTTCGTCTCCGTCGAAACTCTTTGTCAGCCATTTCACTATACGATGAGGTGACCGGCCCAAAGATTTTGATTCCGGCGCCTTTTGTCGCCTCAGTTCCTACTTGAGAGCTCTAGAAGCCGTGGCCGAATTAGATTCTACAGAAAGTTATATAAACTGAATTCCATGTATAGGTAGGTACTCACTTGTCGCTTCTTTTATTGTATTGAATCTCGTAACCAGGAGTAACTTTTCAGGAGTTAAAAAAGTGGAAACAGTATTCTTCAACGGGGCGAGCAATGGGAATACGAACTTGTATAAGGTTATTTCAAGCTGATAAAAAATGCGGGGAATAACTTTGAAACATTTATCAGCCCAGCGGAGGTGTTGCATGGAATGTGAGGTGCTGAATTAATCTGCATAACCGTACCTGCCACTGGCGGGCTGGTTTATGAGACAAAACCAGACCACCTATAAGATACTTTGCTAGAGGAATGGGCATGCAGCAATATGGTTTATGGGAACCAAGGAAGATTCTGTAAGTTACTAGAGTGCAAATCAATGACCAACTGCTTCTGATTGGCGGACTGTGGTGTGATAAGTGCGTATCTACTCTATCATACATTCAGCCTTCGACGTGCTATTCCGATGCAATGTACATGCACAATCAAGAAAAGCTCTCTCAGCTAACTACAGAAGCTACCAGGGTACCACGTGGCCGGAGAGACCCTTGGCCGGAGTCTTACTCTTAGCTTTTAGTGAGGAATATATTAACAATAGTTTGTATCTGAAATAGGGAAGATTTAGGTGAGGTATACATTGGCTATTGGACCAATAAAAGTAGAATTATATTAGCTAACTCGATTTCACTCATCTCTGGCAATAGCATCTTCACTAATATATTTATTTTCCGACTATACGCTACGGGATAGGCGGTATGAACTAAAGACGCGGAAGCTAAAACTCATGACGAGAAAGGCACATAAATTATCGATATAGCGCTATAGCACAAATATGCTCTAAAATTGATGAGGGATTTAAATCGATTTACCTGCAAATCACATTATAATATTAGAAACGGTTCTCTGACTAACCCCACCTCGCAACGGTAATGGGATACATCGGGTTGGCTAACCTGTTCAACCTTCCTCTCGCAGATCTAGATGCAATGTGACCGGGCAAAGGCCCAATGTAGAAAATGTGTAGCGAATAAGGATTTTTTCGCGTTTCGGAGTAAAAGGTCTGTGGCAACGCCCAGCAATATATCTATATCGGCCTCTGCCGTCGTAAACATTTCAAGGGAAATTTTCGACAACCCCAACATCCACGCACATTTTTTGGCTTGCAGTTAAGCAGAATGCAAGCCGTCTGCCGACTGCAATTCCCATTTGATCCATATTCGGATATCACGGCCAGAATTACATAAATCTTAATGCAAATATCGATTCTGCAGAGTTCAGCTGCTGGGCTGAGAGGCGTTCCCCGCTTTTCTATAGTAGTTTTCTGCTGACCAGCTGAAAACAACCAATAATTGACTAACTGTGTCCGAATACAATGAGTCTGCCAGATATCCTTCAGATAAGAAATACATATGAGTCTACCAGCTTTGGACTCGCATGATAGAAGAAATCAAGTGTCCATTCGAGACCAAAGTTTTATGTTGTTACGGCTGTTCTACATCGACGTCATGGTCCCCGCAACAACACAACTTTAGGAGCTCGAACCTAGTTGTAAATTGACAGCTACAAGTACTATGTATTACCTTGAGCTCAGCGGTTACACGATAGGGCAGCTAGGTTCTCAAAGCTCAGAGCCCACATGTCCCTACGTGCACATGTGCGCAACCTCAAGCTTGGCTTTGGAACTCAGTTGAATGTGGAGACTCCTCCCGTTGTTATTCCCTTCCCGTCCGGCTATCATTTGTGACGATGCGGATTGCACTGCTAGCTCCAGATTATGCAAAGCAATGCAGCACGGAATGCAGGCCGGCTGATCACGACAGGATGCCGGTGTCCAGCTCCGGCACGGAGACTAGCCAACTAGACGGAAATATTCTCCCCCGCACCTTACCTTGCGTAGCGTATACGCGTAACGTAACTCTCTGGCATTAAATATTCTGGATCAAAACCCGACCTTCCCCGATTTGCAAATACTGCCTAGATGCGACTGCGACGAACTATAACTTTCCGTGTTTTGTGTCTGCATATGCATATTGCATATGTATACATGTAGGTGTCTAGGCCAACCTCAGATATACCATACCATACTTGCCTTCAGCTTCTCTGAGGCGTAATCCGTGCATAAACTTTTATACAACGTGCCCGATTTTGCATTTCAGCTGTCCCGAAGAGCGCAAATCAGTCCCCACTCTTCGAAAAGTTTTATTGTTGGTAGACCTGTTACATTTTACTCTCTTATTTTACGGAGGTCTCGACGTCTATAGTTTTATAGCAAGCAAGACACTTTCTTCATCGATTGCTTTCAATGACCCCGCTTTTAGTGTAACCGATTAGTTGAGCTTTCATGTGCAAGACGCCTCCTTGATCTTGACTAAAGAGAGCTCGCGGGGCCGAGCCGTTAACCAGACTGTAAATTTTGGCATTTCCATCGATAACCATGTGCTCGAACTCTTAAAGAGTTTTGATTATATATAAGGCAGAGAAAATCACATTGCTTCCTACCAAGAGTTACAAGACTACAACCAAGAGTTACAAGACCAGACTCAGGATCCCCTCGGAACAGATATCTAATCACAGTGTTGTCTCTTCTTCCTTTTCTCTCCACTCATCGGCCATCGTTGCTCCAGCGCTCTTTCAAATTCTAAAACATATATTCAGATATATCTAGATATATCGATATCTGATAAATCATTAATCATGGCCGAGCCACGAGTGCGAATATCTCTGCAACAGATGCAGGCCGACTACGATAGCGGCACCAGGAAGCCTTTGCAAGATTTAATCAGAGCTTGGAGGGGAATCCAAGAACTTGACCCTAGCGACGACAATTCATTCTTCAAGATCGCCGGATACCACGGCGAGCCTTTCCGGGGAACCGGTGCTACAACCACAAGCCAAGGCTGGTGGGGTGGGTTCTGCCATCATGGCAATATACTCTTCCCAACATGGCACCGAGCCTATGTCTTGCATATCGAGAATGCACTACGTTCTATTGAGGGTTGTGAGAATGTCACCATGCCTTTCTGGGACGAATTTGCTTTCTATGAGACTTGGAAGGAGGCATTGAAAACCAGCGAAGCTCCAGCTCAACCTCCAGTTGTCATACCTACGGTTCTTACTAGCGAGACATTCGATCTTGAAGATGGCAAAGGACCGTTCCCGAACCCTCTATACTCCTATAAGTTTGCACAAGCAATCAAGGACCTGGCTGGTGATGACGCCGATTATAGCAAGCCAGTAGATTATGAAACCGTGAGATATCCTCTCTCAGGGCTTGTTGGCGTGAAAGACGTCGTCAATACAAACGACCATAATAACAACTACACGGACGAAGCAGTGAACTGCGACCTTCTAAATAAGAACGTTTATAATTGGCTTACTGGCAGTATAAAAATCACGCCTGATCCTACACCTGGTGGCAGGTACCCGGACACATTCTCCGTTTACGAGCGGTTCCTGAGGTGTCTCAAAGCGCCTAATTACAATATCTTCTCCAACACAAGCTCCCAATCATATTGGATTGGCAAGGCCCACCAGACCGATAAAAACTACTACGAATCTCTCGAGAGTCCGCATAACGCGGTTCACCTTGCAGTTGGTGGCTTCTACGTTCCTGGTGACTACGATGCCGATGAGATCCTTGGGGCCAACGGTGATATGGGCGAGAACGATACTGCAGCATTTGACCCCATTTTCTTCTTCCATCATTGCTTCATTGACCATGTGTTCTGGCTCTGGCAACAAAAGAACGGGAGAACCGAGGAATTGGACCTCAACCTCGACTTCAATGACCCAGGCTTGAATTCCACGGGAATTGCAGGAGTCCCACAAGGCGAGATGCTCGGTCTTGATACAACACTATATCCGTTTTATAAATATACTTCAAGGAAGGTGATCAATATCGAGAAACAGCTTGGGTATACATACGGCCCCAGTTCATTGACTCCATACGCTACCCCACATGAAAAAGGTGGACTCAGTATACCTTCTCTTATTGGGCATCTGTCTGGTACGGTTAAAGTCTCAGGCCTTAGTAGGGACACTATTTCTGGCTCTTTTGTGGTTGAAACATACGCTGTCAGAACCGACTCCGACGGCACTAGGCACGAGATCATGATTCACAGAGAGGCAGTACTCAGCCGATGGGGTATCCAGGGTTGTTTGAACTGTAACAACCATCTTGAGTTAAAGTTCTTCGCACCGGTGCACGCCAAGCTCATGGACATTGCGGGTAAAAAAGAGTGGACCTACGAGTCTACCGTTAAGGATCGCAAATACTCTGGTATCGCCAAGCCAAAAGTACGGTTTTCAGGTCGATCAAAGGGCCCTGTTACCACAAACTTCGTTGAGTTTTAAGTCGGCTACTTGTTCTTCTAACTAGTCTAATCATGAAATTTTTGGGTTGAAATTAATTTGCGTATAATACTTTCCGATGTATTTCCCGATTGAAGTTAGCAGCAGGAATGTGTTTTTTTTTTTTTTTTTTTTCAGATTTTAAAAAGAATGGTATATGTAACGAAGCCGCAGAAGTTAACTTGTTATCCATTCGAATGCATTCTGATTTTACCACCAAGGGATCGCGTGAATTAGTCTTGGTTGTAAACTTGATCGATGGCCAATCGACCACTTACATAGCTTATAGCGAGGTTGCTGCAACCATTGAGCGGAGGGAAGTTAACTGCGGGGAATATAAAAGTGAAATCCTGATTAGCACGGTTAAGTAAGATGCTGGAATTTACTAGATCTCTGTGGGAGCGCGGTATACCAGTATCTACAGGGATCTAGGCCCCGTATATCTAAGCGAACGACATTCCGAGGTCTATGAACGTGAACAATCACCGACGCCTTTGAATTTAATCATAGTAGCCTCCACTTCAAAGGTATATAATTGAGTTATATAGAGACTACTAGCTACTTAGCCGTATATCCATCAAAATATGCTACTTTTATCGCTATCGTTAGGCACTAAAATACCTTACAATACCATAAACAGATACCAACTCTAACGTCTGAGTATGAGCCTAATACCATAGTATCAATTTGTATTTGGCATTAAATCAAAGCGCCGCTACAACATTTTAGCACAGTTTCTGTTACCTACGGAAGTATGGAGCCGGTGGAGGCCTATAAGATCAAAGACGCCCTCGAGGCCTCGAACCATGAAAAGATATAGAGAGCCAATAGACGTAGGCACACATATATGCCACTCTCTTCTGTTGATAACGTGCTAATGCCTCATCACGATAATTCTATAAGTTTCACATGCCGAAAATACCAGGGAGCTCGAATCGAACTAGAAAGCTATTCACTTTCCAGGCCCATCTGCTCCAGATAAAATCAATGATGAACCCAAGCTGACGGGCCATGGAAGGGCGCAAACTTAAGAAGACTCTATAGACACTCTTGTCAGTAGAGAGTTGTATTAACGAGCTGATATGTATATTTCCAGGTTCGAATATCCAGTCCTAACCTATAAACCGAATAGAGCCATCGAGGAATGGTGTCCAAGAAATATCCACAGGACTTTTAGAGGAATGCAACAATTTAGGAAGCTAGATCTATAGACTAGCATGGATTTTTATTTCGCTTAGTTTCTCCAGTAATAAAGCAAGCTGTCATCTTCACGAAGGATCAGTTCGCAGTCCGATGTTGGGGAATCTGCTTATCGAGACCACAAAGGAGAAAGATATCGAAAAACTCGCTATGACGAAGCATACCAGAATCATCAAGCTACATATACCCCAATCAAAAAACATATTGAGTAGACATGATACGGTGATGACAAAGAACAGGAGGAATATGCAGTAGACGCAGACTGATCTTTTGACATAATATGCAACCAGGGCTCTATTATGCTTGAGACACGCCTCAAAAACGTCTGTTGATTCGCTGTGTGCATTGTTATCGTTGAAATTGGCCGTTAGGGACTCGGCAGTCTCGAGACTTGGAAGCTCAACGACTTCTCTATCAGACTTTGGTATCTCCATATTGGTCCGGCGGCGACGTTCCGCCATTCCCATATCTGTGGACGTTAGAATATAAATACAAGATACGGAATGCAGGATGCCACTAACCCAAATTTGCTGTAAGGAGTGTCAGAACCGGCAGGCCCGTTAGGACTATTGCGAAGATCTGCCCAAATGTGGGCTCAAATCCGACAGTAGCCGGGCCCTCGGATTGGGGAGATGTAACGATGAGATAATATATGACTTGCCCGGCACCAAAGGTAAAATAGAAGGCCACCCAAATCATCTCGTAGAGGACCGACCGTCCGAAGATCTCTGGGATGACGATGAAGAGAAAATATGCCAAGCACTTAGGGTGCGAACGAGAAAGACACTCCGGGTCTCGAGCGTCGAACCTTAAGCCTGCAGCATACTGACGTACTTTAGATGCAGCAGCGGTATCCTGAAATTTGTTCTTCGATGTCCAACGAAGTAGGAGAGCGACAAGAAGGGCCGGCCAAGCTCCAGACAAGTCCCTGAAAGGCTTGCTATATAGCTCGATTATTCGTCGCATGTACGCACCGGAAACCAGACCAATGACGATGACAATGTTGAGTACTATACCGGTATCTCCCAGCGCCTCTGTCAAATGACTGGTGCCCGGCCAACGACCTAGAAACTGCCTGGACTCCACAGCACAGGACAGAGTTACGTCCGGATCTAAAACCTGCGCTTCAGCTAAAGGATATATCAATAGTATGATGGGGCACACCATAATTAAACCTGTGGCGAACTTTTTTGCAGGGTGTCTATCTAGGTAGTCTCGTATGGCCGTGATAGAACATAAGTGAGTTATAGAGCATTGATACGCTAAATAGACAGCACTTGTCCAAGTGTAAGCCGAGACGGTGGAGCCCCGGAAGCGAAGCGTAACGACTGCAATAGAAAAGGCAAGACTAGTAAAAAGCGCTTGGTCGCTCATAGATACCACGATGCCCTCGAACATGCGAGTTCTCTCCTCAGAAATAAAACGATGGCGTTTTCTCGACAATAATAACAAGTCATCAATGGCATTATATCGATGTTTGCGTAGGCCGTTCGCGAGAACAACTAGAGTGGTTCCAAGAATTATGAAATTCGTTACCAGTAAAGAGAGCATAACCTAACTTAGATTAGTGAGCCCGACCCAAAATAAGGAGGATATTCCAGGATGGCATCTAACATACCCCCAACCCCGTGACATCAGGATTTGCGAACTCTTCGGGTCGACAGGGGTCTATATCTGCCGACATCCTTACTCACGCAAAGTAGCCTTGCAGGTGATTTTGACGAACGCTTGGAAACCAGTGGAGACACTCTCTTAGTGAGCCCTTCAGAACCTTTGTTCTTCACTGGAAGTTATATACTAGCTCCTGATCAGAGGTAAACTCTCTGATACCCATATTATTGATTTCTATGGCACCAGTAACCCAGCCACGTCAGCGGGATTTTGGATACAGATCACACTTCTTGGTCATCCGTTATCATCCTAAATTAGGGACGGAATGTTGTTTCATGCATTAAATTTGCAAGCCTAGTTATTGCTCATATCCTCGGTGGGATAGCCAACAAACAGCTGCAGATCGGGTCGTTAGGAGAATCCAGCGAAAGGTGTGGGTTAAGGCCAGGGAGAGTAGGTTGGAAATTTCCGAATAACGTATCATATTGTCTGTGGCCAGCTCCGGCTACGCATAGACCACTGCATCTACCTTGAGTCCAGGCGCTTCTCCCGCTGTTAGGTAGCTGGCTAGTAATACACATTGCAGTGTTGAAAATTCAATTGCAGTAATCAGTCTCGGCATGCGTTGATAGCTCTTTAGGCAAGGAGTGTCGAGACGGGCGTGAATAGGATACGCACTATACACGCAAGAAAGGTGCTGAATTCAGTGAAAACGATCGATTAGGGGATAATTTATTCTGGTCTCGTTGATAAATTCCGTTTGACATTGCGGAGTGCTAAAGACAGTCTCGGCACTGCAAAGGAGTTTAATATCAGTAAGTACTCTAGCAACATCTAGCATCTGATATTACATTGAGACGGTCACCTCCTCTTAGTCTCCGTGACCCTCCTTGCCTGCAAGTTAAATTTATTATTCCATCGTTACACATCCCATCCACCAGGCAGTACGTACCTAGTTGTCACCTCAAAATCAATTCTTGCCTTAAGCTTTGGCATCGATTGCTCAGGTTAGGAATATGTCAGCCTCTGCGATGTTGCATGCATGCCAAGATCTGCAGGGCCCGTTGGCTCTGTTTCGTTGAAGATTGGAAGCCAATACGAAAGTATAGTGCTATGCAATCATGCCAGTGAGTAGTATGACAGCTCTACAGAATGTATAGATCGTTTACGCGCATACGAGATAGTAACTAAAGAAACAAATGATTGAATTAGAGCCGCGAACAAAACAATATTACCGCTACTCTGTCCATTGAACCAGTTTCATACCGCAATAATCCAGATACCTCAACATACGCCAAAGGAAAGTCCAAAAAGAAGGTAGGCACTACGACACAGGGTAACCTAAACGACCAAGTGGCCCAAAAATCCCTTCCACCTCAGCTGCTCCTCGGTCCACTTCCAAAGTTTCTCCTGGAGAGCTTTATCATTTGCCCACCTCCATGTCCAACCCTTCTTGGCTGTGGGGACCATATAACTACCCGACCACTCCCTCTTGAAATCATTACTTGCAATCGCGAAGAGGGATCCGAGACATCCTTTTTCGGGTGGTGCTCCCATGCCTATGCGCAGTAGCGTACGTCCAAGGACACTAGTGGTGGCGTAATTCGCAGATAAATTCCTATATCACACCATAATGTCAGTTACTAAGCGTAATTATAATTGCTTTCCTAGCTATAGGAATGCGTAGTTATATCCACTTACGTCTCGACTAGCCCTGGATGCACCGCTGAAACCCAAACTTCACCCCTTTGCGGTTGTCCTTCCTTCGGCCCAATTTTCTTTTGCAACTCCTTGATATGCAAAACGTTCGCCAGCTTACTTTGACAGTACCGGTCCAATGGTTCCTTATCCGCAAGAGCGAGTTTGTCGAACCAAATACCCGGTCCTTTAGCCAGTTGCCAGGCTCCGCTGCTTAATTCAACAATCCTAACCACTCCCGGTTCACACCTCGCCGCTGTAGCTTGGATAGTTGGCAAGAGAAGATACGTGAGAAGGTAGTGTGAGACATAGTTGGTTTGCCAGTGAGCTTCGTAGCCGTCCGTTGATTCCTCCCAGGGTGTGCACATTATCCCAGCGTTAAGTATGAGACCGTGCAATGAAGATTCCTTAGAGAGGAAAGTGTTTGCGCCTGCGACTACGGTGGAAAGGTCCATGTGGTCCATGTGTATGTAGTGGATCGGTGCGTTGGGGTTCTGAAGTTTTTCGCGCATAGAGGTTATAGCGGTCGTGGCTTTAGATTGAGTGCGGGCGCAGAGGTAGACGGTAGCACCTTTTGATGCGAGGGCATAGACAGTTTCATAGCCACTGAGGAGGGGTTAGTATGCTAGCAATTAGAAAGGGGGATACGTTACTTCGAAGGCAAACTTACATGCCAGTGTTTCCCCCTGTGATAAGATAAACACGGCCCGTAAGGTCAGGCAACGAGTCTGCAGCGAATGGTGTACACATGGCGTAGATGTATTTCTTGGTTTGTGAATTATATTTCCCTCAAGCTATCAGGCGTGTAACGACGTATATAATTAAATGGCTTTCTGATGATTTGTTATGCCGCGTGTCGAATCTTATGCTTGAATAACACCTTGTCGGATAGTATATAGAAAGAACTTCCTGAAGTTAATAATTGTATTGGATCTGTGGAAGAGCACTTATTTTAGAAGATGAAAACTTTAGTATTATATTGCTGGCTGAATTTCTTGGTGATGTGGAAAAAGACTATTCTGGCATCGTTGAGGGGAAACAAGGCCAATTTATACTAATCCAAAGGCCTACAGGAAACAGAGAAAGGCTATTCGAACAGTTTTCGTAAACTATGAGCCCTTTTGAGCCTCTACTATCACTCGGAGGTAAAATTCCTCCGTTATCATAACCTAAATCCAGTATCCAATTGACGAAGGAACGCCATCTCGTTGGATATTCTCGTGTGCGCCCGGGTGTGGTTGCGTTGCCTGTGTCATCAAAAACGGCTTACGCCCCTGCTCATTACCCGAAGTGGAATACAATGTCAGCAGGAGGCTCGGTCTTGGCGGTCTTGGCGGTTCGACTGAGACAAACGCTCACCAACTGAGTATCACGTGACGATATTGAGTTCGAAAAAGTGCCGCAGCCACTTCTGTAGAGTCTTGCCAAGAACAACAGCAGCCGACAGCTCCCCTCCAAAGTGGGTGATTTCAGCGCCCGATTGCGAAGCAACCAAAAGGAATCACTGCGGTCCGACAACGGCAAGTTGTAGCCACTATCCGCGAGATTACGGAGATCTAATTTTCAGTAAGGGAAACGGACTGGTAATTATTCTAGACAGTAGAGACCTCATGGCATGTCTACGAATCGCTACTGGCGTCCGGCCAACATGCACATTCATCTAATTGCAGATGCCATGAAGTATGTGTACGATCGATTCTGTACGCTTTGGAACGGAATAATAAATTTTAATTCAGTAATCAATACTGATAGTGTACCATACTCTACTATATCGAATATGTGCCAACCGAGTCTAGGTCATTTAAAACCTACACCGCGACTGGTTGCTCAAACTACTCATGCTCCTCAAAATATAAAAGTCGTTTGGTCAATTTTACATATATATTTTAGAGATTCTAACGTTAGAAGCCCTACGAAATACAATTTATCTGAATATTTGAACCGAGGGTGAAGTTTTATGGACTTGAAAAAAGTTGTAGTCCTATAGCGTGGCATTTTATGCATGGTTTAACAGGGCTGAAGTTTACCAAGTTGTACAAATGCATCGAACCACGATTTTCAGCCGCGACAATACCTCCCGATTAATAAATCAGTGAACCGGCGCCCGGACCAGGCATCATTGTCTCAATCCAGACCGATATCGTGCTTCGAAACGCTAAGAAGAGCCTTGAAAAATTGTAGTGCGAGCCTCAGCTTCGGGAGCACTCCAGACCTCCAAGATTTCCCGCCCCTCATCCCATGTCCCGCCCAGAGAATGCGGTTCCTGACACCGCTTCACCCCGATACCGAGAGAACTCCGCACAACCAGCCAGCATCCACACTCGTGGGCCTAGCAATGAGGTTAGGATATCTCCCAAGCGTGCGATTTTCGAGAACGTCAGCAAATCAGATTTTATTCGATACCAAGAAAATGTATCGATATTAAGAGCACAGGCACATCACAATGAATCTCGGCCAGTTCTACCGTCGGTGCAGAAACATGGCGTTAGCAGTTCAGACCACAATGATAAAGCACTAGACCGTCTAGGCCACAATGATAAACCTCTGAGCAGTCCATCGAGACGAGAAGCTATCCCAGTATCTCCAGAGGGTAAACCGAGTCCGAAGGATCACTGGCAAAAACCCAACCCACCACAGCACAAGCATGCGCAACCCCTCCAGCGCGAGCAACCCCTCCAGCGCGAGCAGTCCCTACAGCAGGAGCAGACTCTACAGCCACTTGTCGATGCGTTACCAAAAAGCGGGACGAAAGCAACGAATATAAACTACAGTAAATCCAACTATAGTTCCCGCATCAAAAGGTCCTTGTTAACCAGTACCGAGGACGCTCTTGTAATCCTAAAATGGCTCTCTGGTGACTTCGATCCAGCGGATTTTAACCAACCGGGATCAACATCCGAATCAATCACTACCCAGCGTCTCGAATTTCACCAAATGGGAGTCCTTAAAGGCCTCAAAACGGCAAACTGGCCGCTTATTGGAGAGGATGGCAGCGTAGTCTACGCGATCCTCAACGAACTTAGAGACGCCGAGCTAGCTGCACTGAACAGCGAGAAAAAATTACCACATGGTACTCCCTACGTACAGCAGCATAAAAATACTCGACTTATTACCAAATTCTGGCAAGTCTTCAGATATTTTACCCGCATTCTCCTCAGACCATCAAAGGAGTTCACGGAGTATAGAGTTGACCAGAATATACTCGAACTCTCCACCAAATATCCCGGAGCAGCACTTCAGCGCGTGGTTCATAATCTAATAAGTACAGTCTTTTCCGTACAAAGCAAAAACCTAGACGAAGCAAAAAGAGCCTGCACAAAACTATTTGACGATATCGATGTTCTCGGGACGCACGAAAAAGGGTTTTCTGCACAGATGAGGACAGTTGCATATCTGTTAATGGTAGGGATTCTGAGAGGACGCGGAGAAAACGCCGAAGCAAAGTTTTATATTGCACAAGTTCGTCGAGTAAAAGATCTCAGGAAGATGGTATGGGCTCAATGGGCAATAATGTGCGTGGACGATGATGTGGATCTGAAGATTGACGACAAATAACGTGACGAGGCTAGATATCGGAAGATAGGTTTACTCACGTCGTAAGAAACCTTATCTATATATATCCATACGCGCAAATTCGAACCCCAATATCATAGGACCAGAGCTGATTCCCTGGATTATAGAAAACAGTTGTCATTAGCTATCAATATAATATATTCCTCTCATGAGCAACAATAATTCGCCCACACATCTTTGAAAGGCCGCAATTTGGTTTTATAGGTGGAACGATATTCAACGTTAAGTGACGTCTAACAGTCGGATCGGAATTCAAAAATTAATCACACTCAACTACCAATCCAACCATATTCAATTGAGTATATCGCCATAGATCCAGCCCTGACGGGCACTCTGGACACGAGACTAGATCCAGCCATAGCTACGGACTAGTCCAAATCTACCCTAGGAAAATATCAAAATACAACATCTCCACCTACCAAAACAGGAGACCAAAAAGTGCCGAGACTGGATCAAAAAAGAGTAAAAAGAAATTTTCGAATCTACAACAATCCCGATTCGCAAATGGTCACCCACTTTACTACTAAGGGATCGATAAGAGGCTTGTATAGCGCAGAGCGGACGGGATACGTAACTGACTCTCTTTCTGTGGTCGTAGATATCACCTCTATTCCAGCGGTGATAAATATCGTGCACATCTCAATGAAGGGTATAAACTTAGTACAAAAAGGTAATACGTAGGCGAGCCGAATTCGAGGATACGAATACCCTTTCCCATACCTATACGATCATGCTCAATTGATACAATACATGTCGTTGGCGAAGAAAAGTTTTCTTTCGGGTTTTGGGGGTCAAATGTCTCGAAACACCAAAAATTGTGTCTGAGTCCAAAAAAAGTTTAATCTACAACAGCCGCGATTCGCCTCTCGTCACCGACGAGACTACTAAGCGGCCGATAAGAGGCTTATATAGCGCAGAGCGGACGGGATACGTAGCTTGTCCTCTTTCTCTGGTCGTAGATATCAAACTCATCGTGACAGATGGATATATCCTCCAACTACAACTATTGTGGAAGGTAAAAGGCCCTTCATCGAATATGAAGGTGTATGGGTGTTCGAATAGTATCCGCCTACAGCGTATAAGCACCGGTATCACCAATTGGCTCTGTTACAAGTGTGTGTAGGCAAAAGAAGGAAAATATGCGAGGGAACTTCAACCCACAAAAAGTTTATCACGAAGTTCCAAAAAGATGAAAAATTTTGGATCTACAACAATCCCGATTCTCACCTGGTCACCCACGGTAATACTAAGAGATCGATAAGAGGCTTGTATAGCGCAGAGCGGACGGGATACGTAAGTGTCCTCTTTCTATGGTCGTAGATGTAAGGTTCTGTGTGCGTGTGGTATCTATTGTGACCGTTGAATCCTAATTGGGAATGGCGACAGGGATCACGAATCGAGTTGGAAAACGACCAAAAAATAAATTGAGAGGTTAGGAGTTCGAATGGACTCGAAGGCTTGCGACGGGAGGGTATCAATTGACTGGCCAGTTAGAAGTTTTGGCTGTAGATCATGTTGGGGCGAATATTCGCCTCCCGAAGATGGAACACAAAGTTATCGTATTATCTGTAGCTAATCGGCACCCGCGTCTAGCTTACAATAATTTGCCTACGAAGCTACAGAAGATCACCAAATTGGTGCATATATTCGGTTGTAAACTCTTTGTCACCGGACTAGTCCATACATAGGGGTAAAATGGGTTTCCGTAGTTCTCTACCGGAACGCCTGGGGCTGCAGCTGCGCCGACCTCATGATACCACGGAAAGCATCAAATGAATAGCATTAATTGTAATTTACTCGACCTGGTCGAAGGATCGAACGGAGCACCTATTCAATTATATCAAGATTCCTTAAACAGTCTATCAAATACGAACACAAAGGTCGACATCAACATCACATTCCCACGTTCTCGCTCCAAAATCATGCAAAACTCCAATTCCCATCATTCTATTCACAAACACAATATGAGACATAAAAAAAGCAGGCCATGTTCACTTGATGATGGCGCGGCCACCCCCTCCGAACCCTGCACTCTCACATGCACAATGACGATCCACATACGCCAAAGGGCCCATTTGGCCTTCAAGATCTTATTTTTCTTCCAGAATCTCAGAACCCTTTCATTCTGAAACCTTCTGAAGAAGGGTGCTCGAAATCGGGAAGTTACTTTGGGAAAGTATGTGGATACATCACCCTGAGTATTCATTATGATTGGAGGAGCTGTATATGATTGACAGACAGAAGGCGCTTGGGGCTACGGGCCTGAAATCATCTTTTTACCAAGTTTCTTTTGTAGGATGCGGCATGGCACATGGTCCGTGTGTCCCCGTGTCTGCGAAACTGCCTTCGATAGTGCGCCATTCTAGAGATGCGGCTTTTTACGCCATTCGACCACTGCCTAGATATGATGCGGCAGTGACGGCCCTACCACCCCTTCCTATCATAAATATGAATATCTTTGTTGGGAATAAACGAATGTGCACATGCACGCCGTTATGACGCCCTTCCGACTCACAACACTGCGCGGTGATATCACCTTGTTGGAAAGTTGAGAACTATGACGACGGCCCTGCATATCATGATATCAATAGCTGAACAACACCCTTCAACAGTTGGAAGTTCTACGTTAAGTAGCTCACGCGAGTGGTTTTTGGAGATTCGGAAAACACCGTATCATAAATGGTTCTATAATTGTTTTCCTATCGCCAATTCCGAACAGGGGCGTAAGGACCAAGATATATGACACAGCTCCTGATCGCCGGTGTATTTTCGTATAGTCTTATTCGGTGGAAATCGCAGACAGGTTTCTTCCGCGATCGTCTTTGGTGTTCATGGATTTCGTGAACTTTATTTCGTAAGAAAGAAAGAAACATAGAGCTAAAGCTGTATGGATTCCAATTGGATATTCGACACGACTTGAATTTCAAGTTTTGCCTCCTACCTACCTAACCGATGTCTCCAGCGATTTCGTGACATTGGCATGCTAATTGCCATCCCCCTAAGTACTTCGTGCAGATTCAGCTGCATTTGCCTCCCCCAGAAAACCAGTCTAACCCTCTCGTTCCGGGTAAGTGCGCGTGGGTGGCAAATGTGAACAGGCTTGGATTGTCGTACAGCCTGCAGGATATGGGATCCACATCGAACCCAGGGTCTTTGATGTGATATCGATAACGATTTGCTAATTTTTAGTTCAGTGGCTTGATACTAAGTAAGTAGGTCTTTTCTGGGGAAAGCCAAGTTTTTATGCCCGTCAGGGTGGTCGATGCAATTGAAATTTGCCTTGGATGGAACATTGATCTTGGTGTCGTGATTTAGTATCGGCCAAGGAGGATCAGAGATGATATCGGTCGGTTGAAATAGCAGGTTGAAGGTGTGCTCAGGCGACCGTGAGGTTATTTTGGTGAGAGACAAGGCCGGGTATTAGTAACAGTCTTTAGAAACCATGTCAAATATTGAAGCTGCCGGGCTTAATAGCAGCGATACTAAGCCAGGCCGACGTCGACCCAACACAAGGTTTGGCCTTGAAGTTAGCTTGCAGGCCCAGACTTTCAATGCAAACTGCGCACATGACAGATGCAGAGCTAACAGCCCAAATCCTCGGGAGTATCGATATCACTCCAGATCCTACTCGTCAATAATATCAGATCGTCCGTTTCAAACCCACTTAGCCGTCATTGCGCTGTAAGTCACAGGATCACAACTGCGACCAGGACTTCATCGGCCTCATTCCATTGGGTGTCCATAAATTCATCACGCAAAGAATATCAGGACATTCCAACATCTTCAAATCCGTGCCTTCCAACTAGATCCGATCAATTACACCTTGCTCAACTGTTGGGTTGGATTAATGCAATGATCATGTAATGTTTGTCTGGGAAACGCCGCGGGAATAACCAACGCTCATGCATGCACAGACTAAAGACCTGTCTATCCAACTTCCTGGAATGTTGCACTTGCGACCACCGCTATTGCGCCGACAAGGGAACGAGTGAAAGAAACAAAGAAAACTAAGGCTTTCAAGGCCTCCAAAAGCTAAAGTTCACAGCCCCCTTTCTGGGCGTCGGCTTGTGCGTCGGGTTTTCGATGATCAGAGACATATTTTCTTAGTCAACATTTTGCCAACTCCATGATCCAGGCTGAATGGCAAGGAATAAGGAAGCAAACTAATGATCATGTCGACCTCACCAGATTATCTTACCAGCTATGATGGCAGCTAACTCCAGTTTGCGTAATCAAACTGCACTAACAATCCGATTTGACTTTGACTTACTACAGCGGGAATGGATTCGACAGCTAACGCCGGTTTACCAGAATACGGACAAGGGGAATGGCTGCTAACAAGGGTAGAGGCATACCCCATACTTTCGTAGCGATGCTGCAGGCAGATCAGAAGCGAGCGAGAGTTGAGCGAGCGAAGTTGCCGAAAAGGTGCAATGAATGCAAAGAGTAGCTCACTTTTCTAAGGACTCTTGCGGTCTAGTTTCTCGGGGGGAAGGGACGTTCAGTGCCGCGAAACCTTTGCAAGGCCTCGTGGAGGGGTGTGTAGACGACTGGCAGGAACTTATGGTACTTCTTCTAGGTACAGTGCTAGACCCATGTCGACGATCAACTTCCTGATCCTCTGGAATGGATGAGGTTGTTTGCGGAAGATAACAGGCCCGTTATGCCTTCCTACCAATAAGTTCGGTGGTGGTGTCTACGGGAGACTTTTATGTTTAGGTTAGTTTCTATGGAATTCTGTAGATCTTTGGAGTCTAGATAAGGATCGATGGCTTGAAGAGTGGATTAGGGTCCGGAGAGTAAAGGGAGGGTATAAGCAGCTTTCGGCGTCATGGTGAAACAGAGGAATCGAGATCTATGGGAAATTCTGTGTAGCTGTCTATGAAAGTCGCCATAGTTTGCACGCTTCCACAGCTTCGAACCTATTGAGAAGAAGAAGAAGTGTTCAGCTCGAAATTCTGCCTTCTCGAAAGTGTACTTGGGATCAAGTATCTGGTATCTCTTGGCTGCTGTCAACATGGGCAGCCCTGGTTGATGGCTCTATGGAAGGTTGTGTGGGTCTGTCGGCACACATCCTTGAGTTCTGCAGCGAATGATAGAAAAGGTACCATTTGCGTCAATTGACTTTGGTACCGAACGATGTGTATTTGTAGATGCTCTACAGGTACCAAATGTGCTCCACACCACAGTCCGCCAACCTTTCGTTCCCTTTTCCTTTTCTGCGCTTTAGTTCGAATCGGAGTCGTTTAACGGCTCGAAATTCTGAAAGCAGCGAGTAGGTAACTTTTCGAGCTAGGCAAACCACAAATCGGGTTGTTGGTATGTGAAAAAAAAGATCACGCTGCCACAGAATATGTAGATTGGAAGAGTAGATAAACGGGGACTTTGGAAGGAATTGAACATCAGGAAAGAATAATGCTTTTGACGATCAAAGTAGAGGGAGGAGGCCGCAAGCAATCGGCTCCAATTCCTCAGAATCTGTGGTCTTCTCCGCAATAAGCTCGAAGTCTCGACCCGAAATAGGCCTATCTGCAAGGTTTGGCTGCTTTGCTATCGAGCAGATTTGCTTTTCTTGCCCTACCGTTGCTTCCACCACGCTATTGAGCTGTACTTCCTCAGCATCCGAGAATCATATGTAAAGTAGCATGTTCCCGGCTTTGATTCTTTGTCAATTGTCTCCTTTAGTTCTTCAATTCTCTTGCCGCCGGTCTTGTCTCAACAATTTGTCTGGCCGTTACAGGAGATACTCAAACACTTTCGAGGCCTGACGACGACACCGATTCGATTCGTGTTAGAGCGTCGTTTGATCTTGATTGAAATATCAACGTGAGCAGATTCCCTCCTTGGAATCATACCCACTTTCAAACCAACTTTCGAGCTCCAGAAGTTACATCGTTTCTTCAAAAGAAACTCGCAAATACCCGGTATTACTCCACATACAAGACTCCAACCTAAAACGATCCTTTGATCTGTCGCATGCCCTCTCGGAGTTTGTGGCTTGCTCGCTAACTGCTTGGGGTCAGTGTAAGAGAAGGGAGCCGGAACGAACGATAGGACAGCTCCCAACGTCTAACTACGTGGATAAGCCATAACAGCTATATAATATTGCTTCTTTTTATATCCCATCGACGCCCTCCGACGCACAAGCAGGCCTGGGATATAGATTGAGGGAGGTGGTACCGACAGACTTGTACTGCTTCCGAGAGATTGTACCTTATTTCGCACAGGAAACTGGGTTTCGAGAGTCGTCGACAAGGATAAATTAGTACTTGCGGGACAAGAGTTCGAACCGCTGCAGGTCTCGTGGATGAGGACTAGATGAACATACTGTAGGTAGGTGTGGTCCGCAACGATTTGACATTTGGCCCTGGTACATCATCGTTCTCTCTTCTTATGCAATGCATGGTGGTGTGGTTCTTTTTTCTTTCTTTTCCTCAGTATCTTTGTATCTTGCTCTCTCGATTACCCACCTTTGGGTCTTGGGGGCGTTCGCTAGCCAGTGATTCAAGAGTGCCTGAAGTGGAGTGGAGGGGCGTGAGAGCTTCCCCACCACCCTTTTCAGCCCAGCTTACATACGAGCTTCTGCACTGCAGGAATGATTCTGCCATTGGCTTGCTCCTTCGAGTCTCTTGTCGATGCTTTACAGCGACAACTCCACGCACGTTTTCTCGTTTTTTTTTGGAACTGTTGAAATAGTGCCTATTTCTTCTCGCTTTTGCGGCTGTCGGCTTTGTTCTACTTCGCCTGCATTTGAGGAAGGAGAATCAGCATTTTTCTTCTGTTCTATTCTTGGTCGTTCTGTGTGCTGTTAACGCTGTCTCTGTTCTGTTCTGTTGTCCAGCGACGACCTGTCACTCCAATTCATCTCGATTTAACGTCGTTTCGGCCCCGTCCAACCTGTTAACGATATAACTTTCAATACTGACAGTGGCACAGAAATAACAAAAAAAAAGGATACCAACTGAAGAGCTTTAAAGACACATACATTGCTCGAGTTTGATATTCCTCAATCCATCTCCTGATAGCAGCGCAGTGGTATTTGAACTTTGCCATTCCCCGATTCTATTTCTGTATCCACCGTCTCAAAACCCCCCGTCAGTCCAGAACCGCAAACGAATTTGGCCTGCCCGCAAATTAGCCCACTCTCGATCCGCCACTGCATCACCTTATCAATCAGGAGGGACAACCGCATTCACTCCATCAAATTCATAAAGCTTCCCAACATCCAGGTTAAATCCCCAGGAATTTCTCTGGTCCCCAATTGAAACTTCCGAACGACGAGTTTCCCCGGCATAGCCACTGCACTTGACCAGAGTCAAACGACGGAGGGAATCTTCTTTTGGGCCTAAAACAAACGGGTATCACCTAACTCTGACCCGACTCTCCTCTCGAATCGAGCTCCTCGGAACATCACCGCCTGGTATCTCCGGCCACTGGACGCTACACCCTGCCCACGTTGTAGACCGACGAAAAGGGTGGCTTGATTTCATTACACAGAGGCATCACGAGATCAGATTTTAATAAAAGTCTAGATCTCTGAGTCTTTTCATCTCCTTTGAACTATTTTTTTTATACTTTTCGGTATCCTCTCCGAACTTCAATATAATTGCGCCCCATATTTTTTTTTAACAAATTCTCGCGGATTATTGTTCAACAGCGCAATTCGAATATTCACGCACGAAACAAACCACGACCGTGGCTATTAGATTACATTCAAACCGACACATTGGAACCTGCAGGAAGAAATCTGGCAAAAGATACCAGCTGTGGGTCTTATCTTTCGTGGTAGCACACCAGCCAGGGCGAACAAAACAACACAACCACCACCATTACTCTATCAATCTCGATATCTTCAGCCATATCTTTGCTATCTCTTGGATCAAACTAGCTCCAGGACCTACTCTATAATAGCCTGAACTGGACGACCTCATTCACCGTAGACACATACCATCCTTCGAAATATACTTTCTCTTCCCGGATCATTTCTGTTTTCTTATTCTTGCGAAAACAAAAGGTTTAAATTCTGGCAGCAAGATTCGATTCAACACTCCCCTTGGTGCCAAGTTAACTTGCGGGCCTGAGTAAGCACAGTCAACCAAGCTGTAGCCTCTTCTCGAACTTTAAATCCCTCGCCTGGAAGAATAAGAGTCGCAGTGCCAGGATCGGTCAGATATCGATATCACGGTTGCATGGGAAAGAATAAAGAGCAAAGGTGAGTGACGGAGCGAGAGAGCGAGCAATCGGCTGTGATTATTCCACCATACCATCCTTACAGCCATCCCTACAGCTAGACCATGGGCATCCCACCCTCTTTCTGTTTGTTCATCCTATCGTACTTGGGATATAGCCCTGATATGCTATTACCTACTTGCATGTTCGTGCATGAAGTAATGCATCCACCATTGTTAGATTGCGTCTACACAGACTCTCCTACCCCTTCTGCGGTGCCAATGTATACCTTCCCTGCGCTGTTACATGCATTGCCATAGTATTTTCCTACCTCCTTGCGGTCTTTTTTCTCTCGTTCGTTCAGGATAGTGTGTCAGAAGTGTAAAGGATGCTTGGTCGCCTTTGGTCTTGCCCCGAAGTTACACAGTGTCGAGCGATACGTTCGAAACAGCGCACCTTCCGCCACGGCTGTGTATTTTAGTGGTTCGCTGTCGCTGCCCGCGTTCATACATTTTTAATTTCTCACAACCTCTATTTCATCATAGCACAGGATTCTCTTTAGATCTTTTTTTTTTTTTTTTCCCTACTTTTCTTCTATAATTCTTCGAAACTAACTAATCTTAATCGATGATGATATTATAGAGAAAGAACATAATTTATAGCGTCAGTTTTTGGTGGTTGATCCCGTCGTCTGCCAGCCAGCGCTCAGTCTATCGCACTCGAACTACCGCCCACCATGGCGACCGCAACGCTCACGCTCAGTCCCTCAACCATTACCCAACCCATCACTCCTCCTCCATCTCCTCCTGAAGATTCACCGTCCCCAATGGCGCTCGCTTTAGCATCTTCGACTCCTCTCCCAATCCCTAATAAGCATCTGCCTACTCCAACATACACTATTACCACAAAGGTGCCTTCGTCACCGGTCACCCCGCCAGCATCGCCGCCCACTGAAAAGGCCACCCCTCTCCTTCCCATCTCATCGGTCCTCCATCCTCCAACTGTCCATCAGCAGATATCTGTCGAACCTCCAATCTTCTCGATTGATGCTGCCACAGCTGCTGCTGCAATCCACCAGGCTGCCTGTCATCCTCTTCCTCCTGCCGACAAGGTCTTTCCATGGCTACATGGTCTACACTCGGAAAACGCTGTCCAGCTCACATTCTTTAGCGCTCGAAGGAAAATCCATCAGAGAACACCGCCATGCTGGAGAGGTGTCACTGTAGTAAAGGCTGGTAGGGCTCTGGAAAGTTCCAAGTTGCGTGGTGCTATTCACCCAGCCGAGATTCTACCCACAGCACCAGGATGTCAGGGTTTCCTCGAGGTCGATCCCAAAGAGGGCTTCTGCGTCCGGAACTTCCACATCCAGACCGCCAAACTCGCTACCGTCTCTGACATCATTGTCTATGGCGACGACCGAACTAGCAAAGAGACTATCAAGAACATTGCCAGGCGGATCTCTCACGCCCAGGTTAAGTACCGTAGCATGCACATGAGCCACCCGGATATCGAGTACCCACAATACAACACATTTATCGTCTCCAGTCCATTTTCCGAATTCGAACAGAACCACCCAGAACTTGTCGCTTTCGACTCAAGAGGCCTAGGATCTGGGTCTATCCCTGACTTTCCTTACCTTGAGCGCCAAGAAATGTGTACAATGTCGCGAGCTACTGAAATCGCACACAATGTCTGGCTAGGGTCGACAAGTGACAAGGAGGCTGTAAACTCCACTGGTCTATTCAACATCTGCATCGAGTCATGCGATGGAGCTCCATTCCCGACTGCACCGATGCTACGACTGATTTCCCGTCGTATGAAGGACCACACTAGTGTTCAGGACATCGAGTTCCCCGCATCCGGAAGCGTAGCTACTTCCAACTGGGCAAAGTTTGATATCGATGCTATCATTGATATGTGCCGATGGATATACTTCTCTGCAAATCCCATCATAATCAAGGACGCCGACGGAGATACCGCAATGGAAGACCATGACCATGGAAAACGGGTTCTCATCCACTGCATGGACGGATACACTGAAACTTCACTCCTGGCTCTTGCATATATCATGTACGCCGAAGGCCTTCCCGTCCACGAAGCTTGGATCCAACTCCATCGTGAAAAGGGACGCAACTTCTTCGCCTACCAAACCGATCTTCAAATCCTCTTGCATGCACAATCCGAAATCCTTAAAGCATCACCGGCCCTGAAGAATGAGGCAGACGCTACCGCATTCATCACACAAATTGCTATCCCTAAGTGGGTATCGAAATTGGACGGATCGTTACCTAGTAGGATCCTGCCACACATGTATCTGGGTAACCTGGGACATGCGAATAACCCGGAGATGCTAAAGGAGCTTGGAATCAAGCGGATTTTGAGCATTGGCGAATTCACAAATTGGTCTGCTGACGAGATTTCGGGGTGGCCATCCGAGAAAATTATGAAGATTGAGAATATTCAGGATAACGGCGTTGACCCGTTGACTTGCCGGCTAGATAAGTGTTTGGAATTTATTGGTATGTTCCGAATATATTTAAAGTATAGGTTTCAGGTGCTAACTGGTGTATTTAGATGCTGGCAAGGAAGCCGGAGAAGCTACTCTCGTCCATTGTCGTGTTGGTGTTTCACGGTCTGCAACCATTTGCATCGCTGAAGTCATGAAGCGGCTTAACCTTTCCGTTCCTCGAGCATAGTAGGTTCCCTCCTCTCATCAATTTAAAGGATTATGTACTAATATTGGTACAGCTGCTACGTCCGAGCTAGAAGACTAAATGTCATCATCCAACCACACCTTCGATTCATGTATGAATTGCTGAAGTGGGAGGAAGCTCAGCGAATAGAGAAAAGCCTCGGAGTCAAGCGCGAACTAGAGTGGCCGTCGATTGCACGAGAGATTGCACTAATGAACCGACCATATTCAAGATAGGGAAAGATGTGATATTCTTCCACCAACCACACGCAGTTATTACCGTTCGACCAGCACAGTTAAAACGGTGTACCAATTGGTTTGAGAAAGAACAAAAACATTGAATTATTATGATTTTTCCGGATTAGCGAACAAGCGATGATGAGTTTCGTTACTTCTTCTTTTGGGAGTTACAATTATTGGTTTTAATGGGGATTTTTCTGGATTGTGTTTTCTTTTACTTCTTCTTGGGAATTGGCAGGCGGGCGAGAGTGAGAACAGTGGTGTCTGGATTGGATACTTGACCGGGTTTCTTTTGTTGAGAGCTCTTTCCTTTGTTAACCTTTGACTGCTTTGATGGGCTTCTAAGGATTGCGGGCGTTGAATTGACCAAAACTATTACTGCGTGCTGCTACTTGATTTTTTTTTGAAAAGGTTGTTTTTGTTTTGCTACAGTAAACTTGGCTGAGGTGGGAAATTGGAACTGGCGTCTCTTTTGTCTGTCGATGCCACGGATCGTGCTTTGGGATTGTTTTTCTCTACACCTATCTGTTTCTTCTTGATAACGATTCTTCTTGGTGCCGTCAGTGGCATAAGTCCACGCAAAATTTATATTCTTTTTTCATTACTCTGATTCTCCTATGCTATTACTACTACCTCTTTTACTGAATTTCTATTCTAAAAGATTTAAAATTTGTATGAAAAAATCGCAAAAAACGGCACACGGGTATTTCGTTTCGCAAAGAAAATTATTTATATAGTATTAACTTGGAATACAACTACATACATTCCTATCACTTGTTCTTCTCTTGCGAACTACTGCTAGAATCCTTCCCTAATATTCTCTAAACAACTTAGAGCCTCCCGTTGTAGGAACACCTTAGCGCATTCTCACAAGAATCATAAAATAACACTTTAATAGAAAGTCTTATTCCACCAATTTTTAATGTCGGTGAGAACACCATACGCGGGAGTATCAGAGTTTGCACCGGCGGTAGGGTTATAATATTGACCGTTCGAGTTCGTAAAATCTTGGACGATGCCGCCGTAGATGTCTACCCATGGTTGTGGGGCTGGAGCGGCGGTTGTGGTGCTGAGGAGTAAGGCGGCGGAGAGGATGAGGAGCTGAGTGAACCGCATTATAACGGTAGGGTTTCGGCAGTATTAAAGATATTAAAGAAGAATATTAAAGACTCGACAGGCCTGCCTGGAGGAACTGATTTTTTGAATAGAGAAATGCGGGATGTCAAACCTGCCAGAGGTGTAGACGTGGATATTGTTGCTTGAATGATATGAATGGAGATTTCTGTAGCATCGGGTCTGATATTGAGGGTTATATAAGATGAAGATCTAACTATCCGGCAGGATCTTAGCTAGACATTTAGTTTGAACTTTGAGTTCCTGCGATGACGATACGTCCAGACGCATGAATCTATCGTCCCATCATGCTCGAAACTTGTCAAAGACAGGATTCCGCAAGACGGTATGACTTTGGGGGGTATTTGGAGTGGTAACGTTCGCGTTCTCGCCATATGATGTCATACCGTGCGCCATGAGCTTAGAACTTCGTCTCAAATAGGTTCTAGAAGGTATCATATCCATGCTTGAAGCTTGTTACGTATCGAACGGCCGCTCCACTGCTCTTGAAGCTGAGTTCAATTCTTAAGATTATATCCTCAAGCTTAGCCAAGTGTCGGGCTATAGTGCTAAGCTCTGGTGTTCACTGCACTGGTAGTACCATGGTGTTGCATGTTGTGGTAGAATATTCCATTCTGTTTCGAGACATTTTCTGGAATATATCCCGAGACTAGTCTTGAATTGGCAACAAGATTCTGACGCCAACCCTGATTTAGTGAACACTAGCCCCGAGAGGGAATAGTCTTGCCGACCTTCGCCAGACCATGGGAGGTCTTACCATTGACGATGTGGTTTCAATATGGTAGATTTCAAAAATCGCCAGAAGACTAACATAGCAAAGTTTCAAGAGTATTCTTCCAACGCGGTGTTGATATCTCTATACTACCTACCGTAATTGGGCTACTTGTGAGCTCTCACGATTAAGATTTGAGAATATTAAGCTCAAATGCAAAGAGAATGATGTATAAATACAGACTCTGAGTGTCCTCTAGAATGCTTTTCTCGTCATCAAATCATCACTTCATCTCCACAACAGCATCCTCGGGTTCTACCCTCTTCCAAAGTTTTATTAATCCGTCAACTAAGCTGGGCTGGTACCGCTTCTTCACTTCTTCTTAATTCTTTATTAATACATCCAAACACTTCGAATCAAAACCTATTCTCCAACTACTTCAACCCCAATCTATAATTTAAACCTCTCAACCGTACCTCACAAAAAGACCAAAAATGCGTTTCTCTACCATCCTCCTCTTCGCCGCGGCCGCTGCCACCTCTGGTACATCCGCCGCACCAACCCCCCAATTCTGGAGCTGGCTTGGCGACCAAGTTTCCGACTGGGCTACCCAAGGACCTGCGGCACTCCTCACAAACTTTGTTGGTGCTAATCCAAGCAGAGCGGTTAATGGGGAACCATTTCCTCTTACGAATAATCAATATACGGCCGGATTGGGGTTTAATAAAGAGTAATTGTCAAGCACGGCGGAATCTTGGTAGATCTACAACTCTACTGCCTTCCTAGCTATCTGACATTCCCTTTGTTACGTTTGGGTACGAGACCAGTCTACTTTTATGTATTTAACATTAAAACATGCAATACAACAAACCTTAATGTATCGAGTTATCTGTTTTCCTCCTTAATGAAGTCCTAGCTCGTGAAGTATATTATGAGTAGAATACAACTGGTAGATACATCCCCGCACCGAGGCCGGTGTAAGAGCCAACCATCCCGCTGATTATATAATAAATATTACGATGTATATTCGGCTTGTGAAATTGTGGCCTTACGCAGATTAGCTTGGATATTTCGCAGACGTTGATGAGAGAAGTCAGTCGCGTACTCTGGTAGTGATGATCTGTTTCCCCGCAGTTCAATCAATCGTGTAAAGCTTTCTCCTCTTCTTCCTCTTCAATACACTTCTCATTCTTGAATTAAAGTAGCTCTATCATTTTTATTTTTATTTTATTTTTATTTTTTTATTTTTTTATATCTTGTATTCAACAGGACAATCCCAGGATGCCGAATTCGGAAATACAACAGGGGATACTCCCACAACACTTACTTGGTCATCTGAAGAACAGTTGTTATTTGCGGAATAGCTCGGGCGACTCGACCGATCTGTGTGTGTAACTTTCGCGATTGGATCAACCTAATCGGGTGCCCGCACTATAACTTGGTTCATATTATCGTGCAGTGACGGGTTAACTGTCATAGTACCACAGAGTACCTAGTTTGTGTCACATAGTTAACTTAAGGTTCACTCCAAAGTCCAGCATGATATCATGATGCATTCCGAGTTGTAGAAGGACATATCTTATATATAATGTAGGAAACATTATAATTTGACATATAGTCTTAACCTTACATCTACATTCGCATCAAATGTGGTTTAGCACTTAGTTCTTTGCCCAAGTGTATTACCTAAGCCCTGTATAGTGTACCGTATCAAACAATATTAAACTCAAAACCGTATACTCATATCTTCTGGACGTTGGCCCAACGAAATCGCTAATCCGATCAATGCGCACTTCGCAAAACCCTGTATATGGGCGACAGTATCTCCTCACGCTAACTCAGATCGTGGTCCGGCTTGGCCTCGTAAACCAGTGTCGGGCGTCCCAAGTTCAGCTCTTACTGGAGACACTGCGGCAAGCCCCCCTATAGCTAGGCCACTTGTCTCTAGCTCTACGTTTTTAAACGCTTCATTCGCTCTTCCCATCATCTTTCGTTTTCTCAATATAAACCATACGCCCAATGCGATAAGTCCCAGGAGAGCTGGCACCCCGACGCCAACTCCTACGCCAATTTTAGCGGCCTGACTTAGGCCACCCGGGGCTGTGGAGTTAGACGGACCTAGTGAGGTTGTCGTCGTTTCTGTTGAAGTACTTGTCGGTATCGTATTCGCGGTTTGTCTGCTTGTATCTACCGTTGTCCTATCTCCTCCACTACCGGTTGTCGTCCGTGCTGTATTCGAAGCCGGACTTTCCGTCGTCTGCAGCTGGGCGAGGTATCCATTGCAGTAACTCGTATACACCGAAGTTAAAGCCATCCCATCGACCTCGTAATCACCATTACAACCCGCTTTCGCGCAGTCGAAAAGTGAAGCTCGGCCAATACTTGTAAGACCTCGTCGGCAGAAACACCCATTCATGAGGGGTGTGCGACATCTAAGCCATTCGGCTATAGATATTTCGTCCATGCATGTCGAAGCACACGGGCGGAGGTCCGCCAGTGCGGAGTCGGAAAATATGCTGACGGTGTCATCCTGGGCGAGGGCAACGTTGGCAACGATAAAGAGGAGAGAGAGCGGGATGGTTGGGTTTCGGAACCACATTTCAAAGTCGTACATTTTATGGATATGTATGTCGGCTCGTTGACCTTGGCGTCGGAATTCAACCTCCCCGCTCAACAACCACGGGGTATTGTTGTCTCGTATCCAGATGCCAGTCGGCCAGGGGTATATATCTAGTGGCTCAACGTGGATATTTGATATTCGAGGACTGTTTCGCGGCCTATTCCCTCTTGGGTAACAAACTTGCTTGCTCAGCTGCAGCGCGCTATACAAAAGATATATCGATACTGGCGTCGCAGTAGAAACTTCGAGTCCAGACCGTTGTGATCGATTAATCGCGCAACCATGGACGTGTGCAGTCAGGTTCGGGGAGCTGCTTGCTGAGAGATGCAGCAAAGTTATGAGAGAATAGGCTTACATGCCGGATAAAAAAAAAAACGAAAACAAGAAGAATGGCCCGTGGGCCTACCACCTTTATATGAGCCTCAGTTTTACTTTTTGTTCATTTCCTGCCAATGCAGGAGCGGGGATCTCACTCGCGCCGAGGCTCTAAAATTTTGTGTTTGCTGCATTGCAGGTATCAATTTGGAACTGAGATAATATAAGCGAAGCGGCATCCTCTTTGACTGGTTTCCAAGATAAGGGTTCTTCTTAATCATCAGAAGGAACTTGGCATGCACGCATGAACTCCTGAGCTAAGCCTTGGGTAGCCTGAAGATTTGATCCAATAGGTCCGGAATTTGATAGTTATTACTTTAACGCCAGGTCTACGGGACCCGGTCAATGGGTCGCAGCGGGATCTAGTTATGAATGTGGTGGCATAAATGTAGCTTGCCGAATTCCGACTAGATCACAGCCCTGGCCAAGCGCCTACCGTATACCATTCGAGACCAGATCACATCGAGCCTGGTTTTGTAAAGTAGCTTCAATGCAGCAAACTCGAAATCTTTCAGCGCGCCTGTAGGTTCAATTCGATTCGCTTCTTACCATCCTCGGGAAGTTACGACACGGCTTCCATCAATTGATTAAACTTCTCGGCGATGAATAGGTAGCGAAAAGCGATTCCCGCCCCATAATTCTAAGCCTGCAGCCTTGTATGGACAAAATATGATATGAATCTCAAGCTCGCTCGAAGCTGAATCTCGAGAACAAAATAACATCATGAGCTCTGCATGAGGCAGTGCCTTTCACAAATAGTGGGTCAGCTGAGTGCCTATACACGGCCGAATATAGAATGAGCAAAATGTCTTCATGCAGGTAAGAGGATTCCGGACCAATACATGGCCCTCCAACTACCCCAGTCGCGAACCTGCGCACTGGATCTGCAGAACCGGGGGCGGGCTACAAATGTCTGCAGACTCGGCACACTACATATATCTGGCACAGATAAAAATCTATGAAAAAGCAACAATTGGGAATCAATTCGAGGTTATATCAGCCTTGTCCTCGGATGCTTCATTCGGGCCTTGCAATTGACGTGCCGAGAAACGCCCAGCCTCGAAGAAACTTGCCTCGGGACCACTATGCAAACTTTGACAAGAGAAAACGTTCAGCCACCAGGATAATAGGTACATATTCATATCGATACAATTGGTTTGAAAGATTCACAGCGGCACAGGTAGAACCCCGGACCCCGTCCAACAAAATCAAGTATTACGTATCATTGATTCTAATTAAATATGTTATCGTTCACTTCATAGCCTTCTATGGTTGTATTTCCATTGCTGCATCATTCGGTTTCTTGTATTGAGTCCGTAGCAGCTGACATTCAGAGAATTCGAATTTGCAACCCGCTAGCAAACAGTTGATTCTCCAGCAGAACGGGGCAGGGTTATCCACACTCTAAGTTCGGAGGGGCATTGGTGGTATCATGTGCCATGTATATACTTGGAACATGAATAAGAATATATGCCTATCGTAGGAGTGACGGACCCGCCAGGTGTCTTCTAAGCTAAAAGTGATGAACAGAAATTAGAACCCATATTCCAAGAGGTAATACCCTCTCTAAACAAGGGATTGTGTCCTGCAGAAAACATCAAATTGGACGAACGCTAGAGAAATGGGACCTACTGCAAAATGAAACCAATCATAATAGCACCGACTGAGATGGTGCATGTGGGGGGCTATATTCTTGATATTGGATTGTCTTCGAACATAGACTCAAATAGCACATTGTGTATGTATTTCTCGAGGATTCATACTGTCAGACCTGACTCTTGGGGCTTGAAGATACAGCTACCCTGTCAGACTAAAAACATCCCTTCCAACCTCTCCTAACCCCCTCAACTCATACACTTTCACTCTTCCTCTCACCTCCCTGCTCCCTCTTCAAAGTTCCATTAGAGCTATCCTTCAAGGTCCCCAACCTCTCATCCTTATCGTAAACCGAAAACCTCTGATCGACCCTCATAATCGTAAACCACAGTACCACGATATACTCAAACGCAAAGTATGTAACGTAGTACGCTGCCCTCGACTGGTACCATGCCGGATGATTCCTCGGCCTTGGAGCGGTATATGCAAGTCCCGCACGGAATCCGGCTCCGAATGCTACAAATCGTTTCCAATTAGCCATCTGCCCCTTCTTATTTCTAAATGATGTGATTTTGGAATATTATATAGGTGTACTTACCTAACCAAAACGCTCCTACTAAGATAACCAACCCCTTCAACCAGAAGCCTCCATCACTCTTCTTCTCAACTCCCAAACTAGTCTCAATCCCTCTATGAGGCGAAAACAACGTAATCGGCACGATGAAAAACGGCAAGAAAGCAATAAACGCAAGAATCGTAGTTCCAACTTTTCTAATCGTCATAAACTGCCTCTGTAAATTAGGATCCTGCGTGAAGAACCCCCAAATAGTCGGTGCAATGACAATGACGAAAGTACACCCTATCAAAGTGTAGATCGCTGCAAAACTTCCACAGAAAATCTTCCTCCGTTTGCCGTGTTCGACTGATGGATGCCTTGCGCGGAATAGACGGTGACAGAACATTAGGTTTAGGATATACAATGCAACCACGCCAGCGGCGTTGAATACCTGGCTTGCAATTGCGAGGTTCACGTCTGTTGGTTTGAAACTCCAGGCGCAGCGGAGGGCCAATGTGACGACTCGGGACATTGAGAAACCGATCATGAAGATTGAAAGTTTGAATATGTGACCTTTTGCTAGGTTGCCTTTGAAGATTATGATGTTTGTTATGGCGAGGGCGAGGAACATGATTGCGAGGACTAAAGCTGCCGGGAAGTCGGGTATTTTGGAGGGGATGCCGCCGAGGAGGGCAAAGGGGGTTAGGAAGGCCATTGTGAGTTTATATTGTGGTGTTTCTCCTGGGAGTTTCGGCCTTGTGGGTTCTGAGACCCAGGGAGTCGGTAGGGTTGTACAGAGTTAACACGAAGATGGTTAGGTCCGCGATAGTGGATCTGTGTGACGTTGTGGATATAACTGAGGCACGGTGGCGATTGAGATTCGTGAGACTGTGATGGTGATACTATCTAGGAACGGGATGGTGGAGACGTCTAACCGAGAGATATAGTAGATAAAAAATATTCGTAGTCGCGCAAATACGCTTTAATAGAAAATCATATGGTAATGGCACGAGGAAGTCCGGATGTCCCGCAACAGCGAACTCTCTCAATTTATGTAATCTCACCCGCTCGATCCCACATCTCGATCTCGGAATACTAATCCTGCAGGCCTGCATGAAGGGGGGGAAAAAAGCCATGCCGAAAAAACGCGAACCAACGGATCTGAGAACATTACGAAATCTAGCATAAGGATACATGAACAGTAAATGACCTACAGGTACAGAAGTTGGGCCTTTTCGTGCGAAGTGGCGCTCTAGTGAGGTCAGCAATTTCTGGGGTCGGTGGTCGGGCATTCTTGGGATTGGACTGGCAAGGGGCTCACTGACTAAGGATGTCGGCCAACATAAGCGCCGACGAGCCAATCAGATTCCAACAGACGGCTGGATGTCTGGCCGCTCCTCCGTTTTTTTCGCTACTTTGGGCATTCAAATCCTGCCGGTTTTCTGTCAACGCAAATACTGCAACATTGCATTGCAGAGAACGTCGAATTCCATCGAAAGAGGAAATCTCAGGGTCTGGATCATTTCATCTGATAAATCCTCTTTCGCCCCCGATAACGTTAAGCTTCGGTGTTAGTTCCGCCGCCGTTTGGATTATATATAATTATAAGTTTGGGAGTCATATGAGGCTCCGCTGATTCTTAGGTCTCAGGTAAGTTTTGGACTCTGCGATAGCGTTGGCAAGCGAGGCCACGCAGGCCCCAACGTCACCATGCAATGCGAATATAAAACGAATCTTCGACTACCGAAGACGTGGCATACTATTATTAAATAGCTATATATGGCCTCGTAAACCAGTTTTCACAATCAGATACGAATCTGAAAGAAACTTTCATTCCATCCTTCCACAGTGTTGAACTTTTAATCCCTCGCAAAACATGCATGGTAATGGCAAAGGCAATAAAACGAGAAGAAATAAAAATGGCGGGCCAAAAACAAAAGGAACCAAAAGGTTTCATCATGCAAATATATCGTATCAAAACATTCCCTCAATCAATAGTAAAAGCCACCCGATAGTTGAAATCGAAACAGATAGTAAAAAATCAACCCCTATAAAATCTACGCCTTAACCTCAATAATCACATCCTTAACGCCATCTTTCCCCCCGTCTGTAGTACCATCCTTATATGCCGTTAACCCCTTTCTAATCGCTAAAACGTTATCCACAATCACCGCGTCTATGCCTTGAGTTGCTTGGATCTATATTATCACAAATTAGCCTCTACTTCAAATCTTGAAAAACGTATTTAATAGAGAATTTCGGCTCACCTTAACATTCTCCGGATCGTTATTCAACGTTCCATAAGTAACACACACCAACCCAGTCTCCTTAACCACCTTAATCAACCTCGGACACTTCACCAAGGGCTCGGCAGCCGACACAATCCCGATCAAATTCCACTGACTGGCAAATTTGATCGCTTCCTTCAACGAACTAGCCCGAATATCAGACATAAACTCCGTTCCTCCTTCCGTCAAGAACAGAACTGGGATACTCGGCTGTTTAAACGAGGCCATGAGACAGATATCAGGATGGAACGAGGAAAAGATAATATCTCTTCCTTCGCCGTGGTCGTAGACTATTTTTAGAATCTTGTCGAGCCAGGTGTTTAGTTCGATACCTAGATGGTCCATTTCTTCCGCCTGAGCTTCGTCGAGCATGGGGTATTTGAGTTCGATGTTGAAGCCGATGTCCTTCGGTAGGTTTTTGAACACGCCTTCGAGGGTTTGGAAGGGTCCCTGAATTTGGCTGCCGCGGGTGTTGGCGTTGAAACCCTTTGTCTTTAGGGCCTTTGTGAACTTCATCTTTTCGAGGAGGTCCACTGTTCGGTCGTCACTGCTGGAGCCGACGGAAAGGGACCGGAAGCGACGTGTTGTTGATTTGTCATTAGGCTTATCGGAGAGAGCAGGGGATATAGGACGGGATTGACCGCCTTGTTGCTCGCTGAGGTGGAGGAATTGTTCGAGGGTTAAGCTGTGGACGGGGACGTCGATACCGGTTTCTGAAACGAGAAAGTCGTGGTATAAAACCGGTACATGGTCTTTGGTAAGTTGCACGTCGAATTCAACATACTTAGCTCCCAGGTTTGCAGCAGAGATGAAAGATTGAAGAGTATTCTCGCCAAGCTGGAGGGATTTACGTTCCATAATGTTTTTACCCAGGCCACGGTGGCCGATGATTGATGGAACTGTAAGTGTTTTCCAGTATGTGTGGTCGCGGGTGACACTCATATTCTCATGGGAGAACGGAGTGATGACCAAGAACTCAAAGTTGACATAGCCGATGACCTCGAGGGTGCAGACTTCGAGGATTGGGAGAGTGTGTCCACATTGAAGGGCGACTTTGCCACCAGCATTTTCGGGACGGAGGCTGTTAAGGACAGCGACGGCACGGCCGAGGACTTTGTCGTTGCGGCCGGAGTAGGTGGGGACGAGGTCGAATATCAACTTCACCTTCGTCAAATCCGAGGTTTCGAAGACGAGGGGTTCGGTCAAGATCGAATCTTGTAGCGGAAGATCGATAATGTTCTCTTCACCCTCAGCGCCCTTTGCTGAAACTACCAGAGAGAGAGCAGTGTCCAGCTGTGTAGCATGAGCCAGGGCAAGTGGGATCTGCTCTAGTTTCACAGGGTCCACCGGAGTTCTAAGGTCCTTCGATCCGAGAGTGACAAGAACCATAGCCTTATCCCGAATATATCTATGACCAAACGTCTTGATCGGTTTGGTATTTGGTTGCATGAACTTCGCCTTCTCAAGTGGGGACCCGGCTTCGGCTAGTGACTTCGAAGGGGATGTCGACAGAGATGAAGCTGCCTGCTGAACGGTACTAGCAGTATCAGAGAAGGCATCGGATCCATCAGATGGCTGGGATTGGTCGAAGATCATCCTTGTGATCTTGAGGTGGCCTCTAAGGGTAGCATGCTCTGCAGCGGACCATCCCGACGAATCGAGACGTTCGTAGTCCGCTCCATATTGAAGCAGGAGTGCCACGACTTCCGCATGGCCGTGTACAGCGGCGGTAAATAGAGGAGTCCACCCAAACGCCGCCTCTGCAAACTCAATATCCACTTTCTGTGTCTCCGGCTCCGTCAAAAGAATCCTCGCACACTCAGTATGCCCTAACTTCGCAGCAATATAGAGCGCAGACTCTCCATTATCGTCCGCAAAGTTGACATCCACACCAGCCTTCACCAGCAGCTCCACCAACTTCGGTGCATTGTTCCTCGTAGCAAGGCATAGCACAGCCGAAGACTTAGAAACACTCTTTCTCGCTTCAATGATCTCCGCTTGATCTCCCTCCAGCCTCTCCGCATCGAGCAAAATCTTTGTCGTTTTAGGATGTTGCCCGATAACTGCCAGATGGAGCGGTGCGAGACCCTCGTTATCCCACCACGGCGAACTGTCGATTCCGGCTTTCCCGTCGATTTGCCCCCACTTCTGCATATACTCCGTTAATGTCTGACAGACTTGTACAATGCCATACTCAGCAGCGTAGTGCAACGGTATCCGCCCATAAGCATCCCGATCCGTCAAAGCAACTCTTAAACTCGGTGGGAATTTTTCCAACAGGTACTTCAGCACTTTGAAGATGCCGTCAAAGCTACCCGGTAACTCATCTTGTTCCTCAGGGCTATCGGGTAGTAATCTGCTGGCATCTCCACGGCTGAAGGATACTGATAATTCCGTGTAATTTGCCAGGTTGTTTCTCATCTTCGTGGAGGTACTCCTTCCCATAGCCCTGACTATCCGGTGTAGCAGATTCCTTTCGTTAATATCCTCGGTATCCTTCAAACTCTCCGTCTGCATGAGCAGTAAATCGATGCACTTGAATGCCTCTGCGTATGCTGCACGCTGCAACAGATTCAAGATCAAGTTCTGCGAAAACTGGTCTTTTGAAAGATGCATATCCTTCAACGCTTTGTCCAGCCTATCGCTATTATCGCTCTTAATCGAGACATCGAAGGTCTTGAGAACTTCCTGAGAAAGACCGCTTACACCGCCAGCGGACGAATTTTTGAAAGACAGGCCATCGGACTTTTCCTGTTCGGATTTGCCTTTGACCTGGATTCCTAGACCGAGTTTTTCAAGCCATTCGTTTACTGTGCGTTCGGCAGCCGTGACTTCGCTGGAGGCGGCGAAGGGTTTGATTAGAACCTTGGAGTTTAGGTAGCGTTGTTGGACTTTGATGGAGAGTTTCTTGTCGAGTCTGTGGGGAGCTGTTAGTGTGCTGTCCTAGATAGGTTGCACGGGTTTAGATCCTTACTTCTTGAGGATCTTCACAAATCCCCGTCGGTTGACGTCTACACCGTATGTCCATCAGTATTTGCCTTGGTAATCCCTGTCTAGCCTCCCTCGCGGAACCCGTACCTCCAAACCAAGCAATCTTCCTTAACTGCCCTCTCAACTCCAACAAAACCTCGGCATGTTCTTCAAGCTCATGTCTAGGAATGTTATCCACATTTTCAAACTGCTCTTTATGCCTTTCTCCCAGAATCTTTAGTTTTCTGGTACAATCTGCCAATCGTTTGTTATAAAACTGGTCGACTTTTTCCAGTTCACGGTCGAGGGAGAATATGAATGCTTAATCACATCACATTGTTAGCTTCACGGGTCTGATAATGGCGGAGATGAGGATGAGTAGAGCATACGAGCAAGATCTGGGTCTATCTCATCCTGAGTGCTCTGCAAGATTCGCTTTATCCGCTTCTTCAGGCCTTTGTAGTCGATATACGACGCCTGCCATTCTGGCACTACATTCCGATAGAGACTAGATTCGAAACGGACAGGTGAGTAACAATGTTTCAAGGACAGATAACTAACAAAGATGGGACGAAAAATACTCACTTCTGTCCAAACTTCATCGTTGCTCAAAACCCAACAAAGCTTTTGAAGCTTCTTTTTTTTTGCTTTAAATGTGGAGATTCGATTCTAGACCTGTACGGTCTAAATCTAGATCTTCCAACAAAGATCGTGATTTGATTCGATGGGATCTTTTGACAGTTGCGCCTTCCTGAAACGATATACGACGTGGGAAATCCTCAAGCCAAGAGCTGGAATACCGTTGGGGTTGGCGAGTTTGCCGGGTTTGCTCGGAAAGATTTGTGGAAGTTTATTAACAATCAATTCGCTGAAGCTTTTTTTTTGTAGGTGAAGCTGGAAGGTAAAGTGTTATAAGCGATCGAAGCGCCAATGATGTCGTGATGCAGAAAACAAAATGTCCATTACGAAAGAAAAATTAGTGGTGGGAGAAAAAAAGGTGTGTTCTAGATTCCCCCGTCCGCTCGGTTTTATACATGCAAATATTCAGCACCACTCTCTCAGATATGTTAATTTTGGCATCTGCCGCGTGACTTCCTATTCTTAATCAAAGTGAACGTCGGACATCCGAAAAAGCTATATTCAGAGAGGACTTCGGTTTCGCTTCCTTTTTTCTTCTTCTCTTTTTAATTTTTCCCCTTCAAACTTTTTTGGGGGGGTGGAGAGGTTCGAAACAAAATTATTGTGCGGGAACTGGCCGACGCACACAAGTTTATAAATCTTCGACGGAACGCCTCTTTTTTAAGAACCCCTGGACATATATGTCCGCCGCCGTTCTCTCTAGCTCACCGGAAAATGTTGAAATGGACCCTGAACAAAAAGAAAGCTTAGCTGCTTTAATTCTCTTTTAGGGGTTCCCCGGATGGCGTTTTTTTCTTCTCTGCTCAGCTGATGCGGTGCGGGCTCGTTTAGAAAGAGGAAAGAAAGTGGAGTTGCAGAAGGTTAGGCGGTGGTTGTTGCTGGAGAGAATGTGATCATGCAGAGCTCCAGTTCCCACCGTTTTAAGACATCGGTATGGGAAGAGAGGCTAAGGTTAAAAAAGGAGGAGGAAGAAGGGAAGGGGAAGAAGAGGAAGGGTAAATAAGAAAGAAAGTGATTACATAGACGTCCGAATATTCCCGATCCAAAAATATCATCGACATCCACCATTTCACGAATGCATCACTCGAAGCTCATGGTGTTGTTCTTGCCCCCATATGCCCCATGTTCCATCAGGCAAATGGACGTGATTGGCTCCTCTAACGTGCCAAAATCATTGGTTCAGATGCACCAGTCAACCGACGATACCCTTCGCTAGGGTTGGGGTGGAGGGGGCTGGTCGAGAACATTGGGCATCGGACGTTGTGGGCCCAGAAGCTTGAGAGCTTATGAGCTTGCTTGCTTGCTTGCTTGACAAGGGTCTGGGAACATCCGGGGAAGAGCCACGACTGCAAGGGTAGCACGGCATGTTGAAACTTGCATGCATGTCCAATCCGTTGGTTGTGAATTATTGGGACCTCCCACGTCTGATAAGAATATGACAATGGAAAATACGAGATGTTAACAGTAATATTCCATCTTCCATATCCCCGAAGTATGTTTTCGGAGATGGTATTTGCTGTTCGCATCTGTTTGGCTAGAAAAGGCTTTAAGGCACGCGATCTATTGCCAGCTGACGGAATTCCTATCGAAGGATGTGGATTGGTGGAGCTTTAGTGGCGTAAGAGGCTGGGCTTTCGTTACTTGAGGTTACTTGAGGCACACTCCGAGACACCTCGAGATTCTGGGGTAGTTTCAGACTTTTGTTCTATATTCCATCTAACCTATAACCCTCCGATCGCAAATTTCCCCTTCTATGAACAAGTAAAAAAGGAACACAGGAAATTTTTATGGTAATTCATAACGGCGACATCCGGAGATCACCAAACCTGTCATTCTCGACATATCAGCATGGGGGTCCTTTACCCGTAACCATATCCATTAACATTGATCCATAAGAAAAAAAGAATAAAGCTAGTTTTCAGTATTGGTGTAAGAAACTTGTCGTAGACATCATCAATACCATCCAAGGTGTCCAAATAGTTTAGCGACGACTCGAAGAGCTCGTTAAAAAGTAATCGGAGAGAGAATCCTAAGCCCTCATCCTCTTATCCAACTTCTGTTTCCTAGCAATCTTTTCTGCGGTCCTCTGAAGTGCCGTCTTAATTTCTCCCTTGTCGAAAGAATCAATATCGTAGTAGTTCGGGGCGATATCCTGGTAACCAATGCCATTAGTATCACCACTCGCACAAAAAATTTGTTTTCACATAGGAGGGAAACCTACCATCAACCACTCCGGTTTCACACTCGTGACCGTCCTTATGTAATTCTTAGTCGTAAGGACAAACTCATTATACAGAACCCATTCATTTTCCTGTCCCAGCATCGTACTAGGATGCAATAGGACGTCCTGATTATCTTTCACCGTCTTGTAAGACTTTCCGGTCGACACCTTCTTCGCAACCTGCATAAAGAACCCAGCACACAACGCCTGTCGGATGTTATTATAATAGTTGCGGTCGTTGAAAGGCGTTGTCCTCATGTCGATTTCCTGTTTTTCCATGATAACACGTAGTTGGTTTCGAACGTTGTCGGCGGAGGTGAGAGAGCGGTAGGAGAGGTAGTTGTCTATGCACCATTTTTGACCGGCGCCTTGTTCCTGGGATTTGAAAGCATGGTAGACATTGAGCATGGTGAGGTGGTCGCCGTCAGGGTGCGCGAATTGAGCCTTTGCTTGGTCGGCTTCTTTGCGGCGGTGGTTGGGGCGGACGAAGATTTGGGGAACTGAGAGTAGGGAGGTGATGGAGAGGATTTCGCTGGCACATTGGAATTCGGAGGAGGAGATCAACATAACAGCGAGGGCTGGGTCGAGGGGGTACTCGGAAGCCATGCGTCCCAAGGTTGTCAAGTCACCTTCATCATCTAAACAAGCAAGGTAATTCAGCTCCTCGAGTGCCCGCATCATGGTCTCCGGGGCAGGAGGGTCCATGAAGTCGAAGTGAACTAGATCATCAATCCCTAGTTTCTTCAATTCCAACACTGTACTAGCCAAGTTGCTTCTCAGAATCTCAGGATATGTCTGATCGATAAGCTCCTTTTTAAATGCTTCCTCTGTGTACAATCTGAAGCACTTTCCGGGCCGTGTACGACCAGCACGACCAGCACGCTGCTGTGCGCTAGCCTTGCTGATTGGCGATACAAGCAAAGATTCAACTCTGATACGTGGGTTGTAAACTTTTTGCTTGCTAAAACCCGGATCAACGACATAGACGATACCGTCAATGGTGAGCGATGTTTCGGCGATGTTGGTTGAAACGACGACTTTTCGGCCCGGCTTGCCACCGGGACGGGCCGGTGGAGGCGCCGGGTCGAAGATTCGCTGTTGTTGATTAGGAGGCAATGTTCCGTAAAGCGCATAGACCTTGAGCGGACCAGTGTCGTACTCCCTTTGCATCTCGTCTCCTTCTGCGCGTATACGTTTACAGGCCTCTTCGATTTCTTCCTCGCCAGTCAAGAAGAGGAGGATATCGCCCTCTGGCTCACTTCCGTGAATCTGTAAGACAGTTCGCAGAGCAGCCTCAACGTAGTCCTTCTCTGGTTCCGGGGTATAAAAGATCTCGACAGGGTGGGTTCGTCCGGGAACAGCCAGTAAAGGAGCATTATATTCGTTCTCCTCAACGCCAAAGTATCTCTGAAACTTCTGTGCATCCAAAGTAGCAGACATCACCACGATCTTAAGATCCGGCCTTCTCTGCGCAACCTCCTTCAGCAAACCCATCAAAATGTCTGTCGCCAAAGTACGTTCGTGGGCCTCATCGAGAATGATACACGAATACCTGTTAAGATTCGGATCATTCATTGCTTCTCTGAGCAACATTCCGTCCGTCATGTATTGTAGAAGCGTCTTGGAGGAGGTATTGTTCTCGAATCTGATGTTGTAACCGACTTCCTCTCCCAGAACAACGTCCATTTCATCTGCCACACGCTTTGCAACGGACATCGCAGCAACCCTTCTTGGCTGGGTGCAGGCAACCTTCTTTCCGGTCATGAGAGGATTCTCATCGTAGAGAACGAACTGTGGGATTTGGGTGGTTTTGCCGGAACCGGTTTCACCAACGAAGACGAGGATTTGGTTTTGTTGGTAGAGTTTAAGAAACTCATCTCTAAATTGTGTGTTAGCAGGCTCCGTATCAAATTGCCGGACGAGTAGGGCCTTACCTCTGAGCATGAACCGGCAGATCACGTCTCTTCTTCAAGATGTCGAAATACTGTTGCGACAGCTGAGAGCCAGTGAACGGGTTCAAGGGTCCATCTTCGGCCTTTTGCGCCTGTGTGGTAGTTGTCTGATGGCGAGTGAGCCCAGCAAATAGATCTTGACCTGCTGAACCCCCGTTACGGGGGGTCGAGGCAGTGGAAGGTGCGTACATGTGAGCCAAGTAAGGATTGTCCATGTCTTTTGAAGCGCCGTTGACGGCGGCGCTAACCTTCGCCTTTTTGGTCGGTCGGTCGCTGTCGAGGACTTCACGTTCTCCCGGCATAGCGAGAGGATTTGCTATAGCCCTCCGTGGCGACTGCGCTCCAAGGGGTTGTGATGGTGAGGTGGTTCTGAAGGGTGCAGCCTGGTTGGTGGAGCGCGGTGGGTGACTGTTTGCTGGAGGGTCAACCTCGAACTATTCGCGGGTACCAACGTACTAAGTAGTTGAGTAGCTAAGGATATCAATGCCGTAGAGAAGCAGCAGATACAATCGAGATCCGATTGCTTCTGGATGTCCTTGTCGGCAATACAATGATCGTGACAAAGTTCGTGGAGAGAAGAAGATGGTGAAGAAGGAAGGGTGGTTTGGTCACCAGAAAAAAATTGGACAAGGTTCTTCTGAGCGAGCGCAGGAACACATGCTTGGCTGCCGCCTTCAAGCTTCCCATCCAACTTCACAGCCTCGACACCAACTTATCGCGACTTCAAGATCTGAAAAAATATTAATCTTCATGTCCAACCAGAAGGTCTTCCAAAATACTCTCACCTCAGCCGCTTCATTCCTTCAGCCAGTCTTCAAACCCCAAAATGGTGGGTCCAAACATTCCCAAAGAACATTCCCAGCCCCAACATCGAGAAACCGCTAACTCCTTCACAAGCACCAACTAGACATCACACCTCCATAATCGAATCCCTCTACCAAAACCTCCCAAAAGATGGCCTCTCAGTTCCGTCACCGGCTGAGGAGCCTTCGTATGTCGTTAAATCCTCCAAAGCCATAACTTACGCCCTATCTCTTCTCTCAACTCTCAACCAAACCGCCACTCCCAAAAAGTCGTCGCCGGACGCTCTTTTTGCACCTCGAGATCAGCGGATAATACTCGGATTGGCTGATTTGGTACTGCTGGAGGGTATATACCCGAATACTACACCGGGGATTCTGCCACCGTTGGATAGAAGGACAAAGTCTTCAGGTTACTTCTCACAAATACAAGCGGCATCAATTAGTCAGCATGGAGATGGAGAAAGCGATCATAATGTCGAGCTACTTTCAGCCATAGTAGATTCTTTACAGCCTATACTAGCAACAGCATCAAACGAAGTCAGCGATGCTGTACGAGAAAGGCTACAGATGGACTTAGTCGCTTGCCTCGGCGAGCTTGCATTCAATCCACAAGCTGGGTCTGCAGAGTGGCAGAAGAGGTTTTATAGTACTTTGGATAAGTATGCACCTCTATATTACCTCTAATTAACTAGAACATTTGCTAATATCCGTAATAAGTATCCAAACCGCCCTCCTTCTACCCCTCCTTGTACCCCTCATCCTCCCCACAACCCCACCATGGTTCCAAAAACCCTTAACAACCTACCTCTCTAGCATCCCGCTGACTCGTCCTGCCGGTGTAAAAGACGAAATAACATTTTTCGTCGACCCTACCAAGGAGATACCGACTCAACGGATAGCACTCCAGCAGGCATCGAAGCTGATAGGCTCTGTACCTGCCTCGTCAAATCCACATCAATACTTCTCTGTTATCGCACCGCAACTACTGGAGCTCCTAGATGAACCGGGGAATTTGGGGATTGCGGCAGCTATAGTGATTAACGATGTCTTCGAACGGCGGAAGAAAAGTGTGGAGAAATACTTTTTCCCGTCTCTGTTACGCCCGCTGCGTCCCGCAAAATCACAAATTCCACCAGCAGAAGAAATAGAAAACGGAGATATTATTACATTAACGGAAGAAGAAGATCTCGAACGAGCTATCATTCGAATATCAACCCTCTTCCAATCATCAAATGGACAAAGCTACCTGGGCTCGCGGATTCTAGATACCCTAGCCCTCCCTCTCTGGGGTCTCTGGCAATTCGCGATTTCCATAAAAGCCACCAGCCCGACAGTCGCAAAAACTCCACAGTATCTCCTCACCGCCTATATAAAGCTAAAATCCAGCCCCTCGGCACAGGACGAAATAGTCCAGAACTTCAGCTACAATGGAGATGAACACTGGGTGTTTACCCGCGGAGAGATGGGACAAGTCAAGATCATCATGCGAGATGCGGTATTACCGTCGAAACAAATTGAGGTCACAGATATCGAAGAAAGAACACCGAGCTTTATATCATTAGCACTTGCAGCGAATGACGATGTGTTCACGGATTTCTTTTTGGGACTGTGTAGACGCTGGTTAGGTGGTGGGTTTACAATTAGTGCTGAAGCTGGAGATAAAGCTGCATTTGGGCTGTTATTCCAGTTGAAGGTTTTAGAAGGCATCTTGGAACATCATTCGGAGCGTCTAACTCGACGGCCAGAGCAAGTTATAATCCTCATCAAAGAAATTTTGGATTCCCACGTTCGGACATTGAAGGAACGAAAAGAGCGGCTCGATTCGTTAGAAAACCCATCGATGGAGACACTTGGAAGGATTATGAGCGGCGAGGAAGACTTCAACGAGTTCGTTCCCGACGAGAATGGTGACGAAACGTCCAGCGGAGATGCAATCGGTATCGCATTACAGCTTTTAAACTCCATTGTATCGACATCATTCTCGAGAACAGTGTCTGAACAGGAGAAAAAACTGTTATCGACGTTACAACCCGCACTAGGATATCTTTCCTCCGCGCAGGGTGTAAACCCTTCAATCGCGTCTTTGACAAGGAGTTTAAGTCTTTTTATATCGACGCAGGATATTCCGTTATCTACTAACCCCGTAGACGGAGAACCCGCGCCGGTCGATGAGAAGGTGTTGAAGCAACAGCAGACACTGCAGACTGCGCTGCTATACCTTCGGGATGAGATGGTGCCGATTAGAGCACATGGGTTGGAGTTACTAAAAGGGTTGATAGGGGAACGAAGTTCCGTAATCGATGTTCCGACGATTACGAAGTTGTTAATCGATATGCTGCAGGATAAAGAGTCGTTTGTATACCTTGGTGTTGTTAAGACGTTGTGTGAGTTGTCGGATAAACATCCGGGAACAGTGATTGGGATGCTGGTTGAGGTTTATGTGGATGAGAAGGAGGTGATGGGGATTGATGAACGGTTGAAGGTTGGAGAGGCTTTGATGGGGACTGTACAGAGGCTCGGTGAGACGGCGGTGGGGAAGGTGGCGGAGGGGATTGGGAATGTGATGGTTGGGTTGGCGGGGAGAAGGAAGAGGAGGTATAAGGAAGCTGGAGAGGTTAAGAGGGAGAAAGAGGAGACGGAGAAGAGAGTTAAGAAGGAAGGGGAGATGGATAAAGAGTATGCAAAGGTGCTTAGGGAGGCGAGGGTCGAAGCCGGGATTGATGGTGCTGATGGGAAAGAGATTAAGAAAGAGGAGGAAGATGATGAAAAGTGGGTTTCGAAGGTTGGAGAAGAAGATTATAGGGTTAGGACTTCGGCATTGTCCGTTCTCGGAGTGCTTTTCGAGACCAATGCCACTGGGGTGCCGGTGGGAGTTACGCTTGCGGCGGTGGAAGTTGCATTGAGGATTTTAGAATTGGAAAGGACTAAAGATCAGGCAACGGTGAGGAGGGCGGCGGTACATTTGATTTCTAGCGTTTTGGATGGGCTGGAGAAGAGAGGTACAGCTGAGCTGTTGAAAGTGATACCGAGGGAACGGTTGGAGGATATCGTGAGAGTTCTAGGATATACCAGAGCAACAGACGACGATGGCTTGGTAAGGGAGCAAGCAGGCGTGCTGGTTGAAGCATTGACCGAGTAGTCACTTCTTGACAACCGATGTACTATTTTATGAAATATATACGCATCTCCGATGACTTCTACTTTAGGATTTATATGTACTAGAGGAGATATTGGAAGGTATAAACAGGCGAAGAAATATAAAATGGGGTGGTTTAAAAACGAGAAACATCCGCTTCTAACAAAACTCGTTTTACCGTTGGATTTTTGTCTTTTTTCAGAAGTCTCACCAAACTTATCTGTACAAATGGGTAGTTTTTTGAGACCATGAGGTCAGAGAGATGCCTCTTAACCAATGATGAGGGTATCATCATCAGGGAAGTCATATGCGGGAATTTCTGGCAGAATATTAGTATTTAAGCTAAGTTAAGATAGAGAGTATAGTCTGGAAGACATACCAAGATTCAGAGGGGCGGGTCCTCTCCTAATACGACCAGAGATATCGTAGTGGGACCCGTGGCAAGGGCAGAACCAACCACCAAAATCACCAGCCTCGCCGATTGGCACACAACCTATATCCGTCGTCAATCTCAAATTCCGCGACGTATATCTCTAAACGGTCAAAAGAGTAAAGGAGTAACTAACCCAAATGCGTGCAAACGCCGACCATAACAAGCCACTCCGGCTTCTTTACACGGTCTTCGTCAGCCTCGGGATGTCTCAGACTCGAGATGTCAACACTATTGGCTTCCTCGATTTCATCAGCGGTACGATGTCGAACAAAGACAGGCTTGCCACGCCATTTGATGACAACCTGGGTAGATTCGTTAGTAATGTTGTATGAGCGTCTAGATGCATTATTTAGATAAGGCTTACGTTCTTGCCCTCCGGTATGCTAGCCAATGCGACCTCGACCTTAGCCATGGCCAAGACGTCTGCAGATGCACTCATATTGACCAGGAAGTCTATATTTCGATACAAAATTCGTAAGCGACCGAGTAGAATACGATAGCGATATATTAAGTCGATAGAATGGACCACATACCCTGCACTGTGGCCTTCGCAGAGGTTGCAGACAAGGCACCCAATGTTCCGACCATGAAGTATCCAAAGACCTTATTGGAGGTCTCGGACTTCTTGGACTTGTACTTGCTGAAGTCGGGAATGACAGTCGTGGGCTTGCCATATGTAGGAGCGGTAATCTGGCGACGCTGGTCGGCCTGGGTGCAAGCCGCGGCAGTCGCTCGGACGAGGGGAGTAGTAGAGGCCGCCGAGGTACGGAGGAGTGACCGGGAGGCGGCCGTCGAGAGGGAACGAAGAGCGGCCATTGCGAGCGAGTCTAAGGGTAGGAGTGGAGTGGAGGAGGTCGAGCAATTGAAGGCTCTTCGTCGACGGGAAGAGCAGAGAGGGTTGGTTTGTCGTTGGTGGTCTGAAGTGGGATGAGGTCTTTCCGGTTGTTCTTCTTTCTATGACGGAAATATTTGGATGGACGTCGGAATGCCGGCCGTCTGATTGGTCCAGCGTGTGGCGGGTCTTGGCGCCCGTGCAAATTTACTGGCCACAGTCAAACCATATCGGACGCGTCCGTCTTCGCCAGCATCACCCAAAGCTTAGCTAATTTCCAATCGCGCTACACAACCAGACATCATGAGTGTAAGTTCCTTTCTCGATGATACATTATCCGGATGATGCTAATTGTCGCTGGTGATAGTTCCAACCAATAAACCCGCGGCCGATGCTGCAAGGCCTGTATGTCAACCCTGATCGTGACCGGAAAGGATTCCATGGAGCTGACAGAGCCTTTCTGGGATATATAGCATCAACGACCTCGTTATCGTCCGATTGAAGTGGGGCCAGACCGAATACAAAGGCCGACTCGTCAGCGTCGACTCCTACATGAATATCCAACTCTCGGAGACTGAGGAATTTATCGACAACAAGAGCACTGGCACATTGGGACAGGTTATGATCAGGTAGTCTATACATGGTACTGTTATCATATTGTATGGTTCCAAGCTGACCAGGGGGTTTACTACAGGTGTAACAACGTGCTTTGGATCTCTGCTGCCAACCAGGAGAAGTCGGAGGACACAGCGATGAGGGAATGAGGGGGATAATAAGATCGACACCCCACTGCTATAGAGCGGGGTATACGGCCGAAGGAGGGAATCTATCGACGTCAATTTTCACCACATACGCGATAGAATTCAAGGGTCGCTGGCGGACATCACTGGCTGAAGCGGCAGATTGGTCAGTCGCTATCGCTATCGCTATCGAGCTTGCATCAGGAGGGACAATATCACCAACATATCATAGACTCATATCGTCTGAATCAAAAGGCGAGTACATCTGCCTTGGATGTTCAAATATGCATGTATTATGCTAAACGCTCCTCTATTAAAAGTGACTATATCCCCACGAACCGCGCTTCGAACTGCAAATCAGTTGTGAATGGGAGAGCTATGGCAAGCTTGAAAGGATTAATGAACCTCCTCAATTTGCAAATTCCATATTCCTTTATATCTCTACAGTCTCAAATCGTTCGTAAGACCTCGAGAGAACAATGCCCCATGAGCTGGGTTCCGTTCCATACTGGTCCATTTCGTAGCATATTTAGTACTATCCTTATCAACAACTTCGAAGATGCCCGCGATCGTAATCGATAGTACCTTGAAAAGCACATAACTACCCCTCCCGTAACCCGCACTCCCTCCTAGTAGCCCGTAGATCTAAACTTAAGAAATTCGCGCTTTAAATGCAAATTCCAAAGCATATAACAGCCTCCGCACTACAGCCTTTGGGAGTTTTTCCGGTGCCAATTATAATTCCCTTGCAATCGGCAATATTAGCGAGCTCCCAAAGGTTCAGGGTTTACCTTTCCGGCGGGCCAATTTCCCACAAGGCTGTCGGTACCATTGAGAACCCAGCCCAAGCGGCGGGTAACAATTTCACGCGTCGGTGCTGCAGCAAGTGCATCACGAGACAGGTCAGACAGACAGGCTAGGAATTGGAATTCCAAGCAGGCAGAACCCGGCCAGACCTACGTAGAATTCCTGCGACGCTTGACCAGTAACTCCAAAGGAAGCCAGTCAACGGCTAGCTTAGCCGATACTCTCTTTCAGATAAGAGGGAATACCACCCCGCAGTCCGACTGCTTTCGTCTGATCTTGACATCTCCATCACCTCATCATTCCCATCACCTCGAACGGTGGCAAGCAGCACCGACACGGGCAATCCCTGTGCTTGGCCATCGATTCAGCCGCAGGAAAGACCTACAGGCTCGTCCCGCGACCGCTATATATATTCTCCATATCCGATACGTTCGTTCCTATATCCCGAATTGAAACCAGCTCGCAATCGTGTGGTTTTTTTTGGAAGGTTGGTTTCGGTCTACGCCATCGGTCGTTTTATGCAGGAAAGTCTTCGAATTTGGGACTCGGTAACAGTTTTTCTCGGTCTTGCCCGAGCGTATTCTCGACTCGTCTTCCCGAATATTCGAAATCGTATGTTGGTTTCAGTTTTCCTGTCGGAATTTTCCTTCATCGGTCGAAACATGTTTTGTGGTTCTAACGTTTTATCGGTTTAGCTACTGCAGTTGAAGGTAGATGTAGCAGAGTAGCTAGCCTGCGTCGATGCCGTCTCAGTTCATTAGAGCCTGAATTTCACGATCTCCTCCACACACACCAACTTCGCAGACCCCGGCCAGCAACCGCCTGGAGAGAACGCCTATAAAACGAATATTTCTCTTAACTCGCTACTCAGACCTTCCTCTCGAGTCTACTTCCACTCCATCCTTATAGAACCTTCAACGACTCACTAGCAACTAACTAAATATTAATATCCAACGATGATGTCGCTATCCGCACGAAACTGAGAGCTGAGGGCGGTATCTATATAAGAGACCAGAATTCTTCTATTTCTCTTAGAACCTGGAATCTATCTCGACATTTACAGCAAAATCCATCAGGATTAAACCGAGTTCATTCAACATGGCGGCAAGACGTGCAGAGCCAGATATGGCCGACGTCATAGTCATTTCCTCCTCTCCTTCCCCTGAACCTCTTCCAGACGCTGGGAACGACCATATGTTCGATGATGACCCTGGATTCTATCTCCCTAATGAAGACGACTTTCTACCTCCTCCCGAATTAGAAATGCAGCAGGAACCACTTCCAGAACCAGAACCGGAACCAGAGATTCTCTCTCCAGACCAATGTCTTGCAACATTACTCGTTCTTTTCCCTGATATCGATCACGCTTACGTGGGCCAACTCTACGACCAACATGTTCAGAACGCTCAGCTACAGGGGTTTAACATGGTTGACTTCCTGGCGGATCAAATCCTCGAGACAAACGGTCGTTACCCTAAGTTGCAACGAGAGGACCGTTCAGCGAAAAGGAAAAGAGAACGATCTCCCTCTGAAATGACCGCACAAGAGCTTGAAGATAGATATTGCAACGATCCTAACAGACGTCTACCCTCATTGTCTGTCCGAAACCTAAGGTATGTACCATCCCTTAATACAATCAACTAGGCATGTGTCTCGGGTAGAATTTTGGTTCTCGAGATTTCTAGTCTTAGACATCACTACGGCTACGTCGAGGAGCCACGTCGTCTGCTCGATATTGAGCACAATGGAAAATATTAGTCAACTCGTTGTCAAAACAAAAACCTCCTCATTCCGATTGCTAACAAATAATCTCTCGGCATTTAGTCGTAAAGTGCTTCGAAACGCGTTTCCATTGATACCCGCTGCATATATCGATCAAGAGTTGGGCCGGAGCCGGTATTTCATATTCGGAGCGTACAAAGCACTAGCTGAGACCGAGGCACAGTTCGAAAAACAGGTTAACAAACCATATAAAAAACTTGCAAGGACTAGAAAGGCAGTCTCAGATGAATTGATTGCCCAAAATGGCAGTGAGATGGGACCTGAAGAGTATGCTAGCTTTACAGAGGAGTTCACAGCTGCCAAGAGGATATATGAGGCGATAACCTGTAAGTTTGGATTGGATACTTTATTCTTACAACAAGAGACTTGTTGACCAGTGGCATAGCAAAAGGGAATCCTGATTCCAGCCCAGGACAGGTCGGCGAAGAACTTATCGAATGGTAAGTTATTTCTCTTCTTGGATTACGATTTAATCATTTTAACGGATAAACTAGTGGATGCTGTTTCGGCGAGGTCCCATTTGCACAGCTGACACAGTGCTCTGATGGCCATTTATTTTGCCTTGAGTGCGGGAGGCAAAATGCAAAGACCGAGATCGGTCAGCAAAAGTACAAACTATTCTGTATGGATGCGTCGGGGTGCAGGAAGGAGTTCCCGGCACATGAAATCAAGAGATTTTGTGATGAGAAAATGTTATCAGCATTGGAGAGATTTGAGCAACGAGATGTGATCATGAAGGTATCTATAGTCCCTAGTTCCAGGCTAGAGGCTTTTTCTAACTTTTATGATAGGCTGGCCTTGAGGGTCTTTCGGAATGCCCTTTTTGCGAATTTGCTGCCATTATGCCCCCCGTCGAGGACGACAAGGAGTTCCGATGTTACAATCCTGATTGCATGAAAGTTAGCTGCCGACTGTGCGACAAGTTAACTCACATCCCCTTAACATGCGAAGAGAGTGCAAAGGATGAGAAACAGAGTTTGAGGAGAGGCGTTGAAGAAGCTATGACCGAGGCCTTGCTTCGTAAATGCGGGTATGTTAGACAAGCCCCAGCAAAAATCAAGCGGAACAAATGTCACTGATTATCGTGATAGGAAATGTTCACTACCATATGTGAAAGAAAGCGGATGCAACAAGATGTACGACACCTTACTCGTCCTTACCGGAAGAATTGCTGACATAATTTTAGTATATGTTCTCGTTGTAATGCCATGAATTGGTAAGATCATCCTTTCTATCGTTGGCTATAAAGCTGAATTCTAATATACTTGCTAGTTATCTTTGTTCAAAAGTGATCAAAGATTACCATCACTTCAATGACCCCGCAAGAGGAGGGAAGACTGGAAATTGTCTTCTATTTGACAACAGTAAGGTCGCCCGTATATCCATCTTCTATTTCATCTGTACTGACACTTTGCAGCCGATGAGCGACATCACAATGAAGTTCACGCGGCAGAGCAGGCCGCGATTGCCAAAATTCGAGCCGAGAATCCAGATATAACAGAGGAGCAGATGCGTATCCAACTTTCGCAGGTCGTTATCGATGGAGAGCGACAGAAAATTGAGGAGGGAAATCGTCGTCTTGGAAACAATGTTCCAGGGATGGCCGGTCAGCCTGCGGCCAGACTTAATATTATACCACCTAGGTTCCATATAGGCCGACCTGCACCACCAGTTCCACCTCCTGCCCCAGGACCTATTCTACAACAAATCCCTCCTGTACAGCCAATTCCTCAGGTAATATACCCCATGGTACCGATACCATTCCAACCCATGCTGCAGGTCCCCGCGGCATTCCCCCCAGACCCAGGATTCCAGTTTGGAGTTCCGATGTATCACCAACAACCAATGCTAAGGAACCCGATGATCCAGGTAAATCCGTTTCCATTATTTGGCAACGCTATTCCATTCCAAGGTCCCGCCGTGAATGTCCCCGCACAGCCTCAGCCATTGAATTTCTTCCAACGAGTTGTCGGGATGATGCCACAGAGAGGTGCGCCTCAACAACAAGTTCCTATGCCAGCCCAGGTCCCACAACCGATCCCGGCTCCACACCTCAATGTTAACGAAGAAGTCTACGGTGGGGTCTTTCAAGGTGTTTTGAATCGTTACGGTATTGCGGTTGGCGACCAGCCAGGACAAGCACAAGCACAAGCACAAGGAAACGCCGGCTTCATACACAGGAACTTTAGTGGGAACCGGTTGGTTGCTCGAGGTCGGCAAGCTGCCCGAAACCAAAACCCTCAACCCATCCCTCCCATTGACGTCAACGCTCAGGCGAGAGCTCCTGGTGCTGTTAAACCCGCTCCAGTTCCCGTATCTCCAGTCGGTCGTCGGCCAGCAAAGATTGCGAAGAGGAAATAAACGGTCAACATTTCCCTCGATACGTTATAATTACTAGGATTCAGTGTGGCTGACATTTCAATTATCATTACCACCTTATCCTTATATTATCCTCTGTTCTCTCTCCTATAATACTCTCTAACCCCTCTCACCCTCCTCATTCTATATCCATCCTATCTTGTTTCGACTGTCTAACGTTTTAGCGAATATATTTTTTATCTGGGAGGCGGAGTCGGCGTTTTGTTTGACGGTTTTCTTGTCTATCAGGAATGGAGGCTTTGATGGTCCGCTTTCTTTGCTCGAAAAACAAAAGGGTGGTTGTTTTATTTGCATTGCTGTTTTGTCTGCTTTTTCCCTCTTGCCTCTGTCTATTTATTGCTGTCACGTATCTGCCATCTCTGTTTGAAGGGTAGGACACGTATATGATGCAAGGATTAGAGGTGTATCCGATATGAAGTGTGAAGCAGATCGAGTGGGATCGGATGTTACGCATAGGTACTTGGTATCTTTGGCATAATGGACTTAATACTACTATTTAAAGCCTAAACGGTACGAATTACATATTGTACATGTGAGGTTCTGAGATACGAGATAACATGAATCCATAGAGCGTAATGTGGTACGATATCCCATAAATGTTCAACTAAATTACATTTAACAATAGTAACTCCAAGCCTCAACCCAAACATCTCCACGAATCTGATTTCTTAGTAAGTCTCCTCTTCATATTCCGCACACTGTCCGTTCCTCGCTAACTGCGTAATATTCAACGCTTTCAGATAAAACTCTCCTGGCAAAGGTACCTTGGGTTCCGGGGTGCCAATTTCATGCTCATCGAAGCCTACGTAAGCACTATAGGCGCTAATCTCCACGGTTTGCAACTGTCCCCAGGGGACAGCCCGAACACTACGATCTCTCGGGAATTCGTATCTAAAGTATACCTGTGGATCCGCGATACCAGGTGTTACGCCGACTATCGTTGGTGGTGGGTAAACTATTATTGGACCTGTGGGGTGTGGCGGCGGCCCATCTTCAAAGATAGGCGTTTGAGGGAGTGTTGTGGTGAAGCGGTTCTTTGTGTAATTCGTACTGGGAGGGGCCGCTACGAAGTCCGGTTTACCGTTTTTGTCGAAGTAAAGGCTTGGAAAGGTGACATTTAGGATTGCCATCTCGAAATCCTTCCCCGGAATTTTGCTTGGCCGGCTTGGATCAGTGAACCAACCGCGGATTACGATGCTTTTAGCACGGTTGTCATGACGGACGTGAAGTTTGACTTCTTTCAATTCGTCGTCTCCTGGCGTTACGGTGTATTGCGTGAAATTTGCACCATCTGGAACAGTTAGGTCGAAGAGCGATTTGGCGGGGAAGGCGATAGTTATGGAGTTTAATCTGAAGGGTTGGTTGTTGGCTGCGCGGATGTAGTAGCGGGGGGCTACGAAGGTATTTATGGACGTTGCGTTGTCAAATTCGGGATTTTGATCTGCGCGGTAGAAGAGTGCACGAGGATTGTATTTGACCACTGTTTTGAGACTGACGTTATTCCAAGTCCAATTTGGCGTGGAAGGGATTGCGGACGGCTCATAGGAGCAAAGAGTATTTTCGAGACAGGACTTAGTGACGTTAGGGTCCCTGATTAAGCAGGCAAAGTAAGGGAAGATTTTGGGACAGTTGTACGGGCGCCAGCGGGGGTCCCAGTGGAAGTCTTTGTATCTGGTGGATTCGAAGTTTGTGGCATTGATAAAGTTATCGGGGGCGTCGCGAAACTACGGAGATATCGTGAGTTAAACGTTTTATGCATGGGTGATTTGGTTTACTGATTTAGAAGAAATGGGAAGCGGGAAGTTTTGACTTACATTCAAAAGCTGATCACATAGACGTTCAGTATTTCCGGGCTCGTCCTGGTGACTAGCTGACCATGCGGATACTCGATGTGAAAGAATGATTCCAAGGGCTAGAACCCAAGTAAAGTATTTATATATTGAATTCATGGTATATGTAATACGTAGCGTAGGTAGTATGGTAGACAATGAGCTGTGGGTAGCGTATCAGAGGTATAGAAACCGCCAACCAAAGACTCGAACGATGAAGAATTGTCAAATGTTTTTTTGCATTAATGTCTAGATCTACTGCACAGAAGTTCGACTGTATATGTAGGCTATACACCAAACAATATTCATATACGGACGTATGGTGTTCTGAAGGGGCTACACTATCGTTGAGTGAACAGGTGGTCAGTCCGAGCCAACCACTTCAACGTAACCTGTTGGATTAATCTGGCCGGTAATGAAGGGGTTCGCGGATATCGACGAAGCAGGCCCAGGCTCGAAATGGGTAGTACCAAAATCGACGATGGATGAAATTTTGGGTCCCAAGAGCTCTCGTCCAAGATGTTACAGAGGGTTTCTTGAATACGCTGCCTAAAAATATCACTCATAGGGCCACTTTTCCACCAACTTCTAACTAGCCCCTTCAACTGTTACATGGTTTCGAATCCGTCTGAACAGATTTGTGTTGGTTGGCACAAAATCCAACAGCATCACGTGAATATATTTCCAATTATGTACTAGCGTACTCTGTGCAACCGTCGATGACGAATCAGAACGACGTCAACCATCCCAAGCTAGTCGCGTAGCTTGAGCTTCACGCAAGCTTCCCCATCAAGCACATCAAAAACACCAGAACGCCAACCTGCAAATATATCACGTCTCCAACATGGCGTCAAATCCGCTAGATCGATCAAACATCGCCAGAATAATAACAAAAAGCTTAGGCGGGGCAGATGATAACCCCGCGTCGAGAGCCCCACTTCGCAACGCTACCGAGGCTGTTGCAGCCTTCTCGCATGCGTGTATGGTAGCCGTTGAATTCAAATTATTAGGATTTGACGAGGATGATAGGATAGGTAGGCCAACTTCTCCTTTCTTAGGATCTTTTGCAGGAAATGAAGTTAATGTACCTGTACTTGTCAATATACAGATGAGACCATTGACCTGGAGTCACTCAAGCCCTTGCCGTCGCAATGGAACTCCTCAGCGTCATCATATGGGTTTCGATACTCCCACAATCAATCTGCCATGAAGTTCCTATTAAAGATTAACCGACTAGGTGGCAAGATCGTAATAATGGCTCTCGGCCTGGGCGATGACAAGACTGCCACGCTGGAAGTCATTACAAAGGATTGGATTTCGGAGTCATTCTTTTCCGAAGACACATCATCGGACTCAAAAAGACCTGTGGAAGAAGCATACATCTCTCCGTCAAGGATGAGCGACCTTATTGCCTCCTTCAAATCAAATATCATCCAGAAACTCGTACCAGGATTACACAAACCAGGATATGAGGAAGCGGCAGAGGCGGTTACATCTGCCTCTACTGCTGCGTCCAGTTCAAGTTCAAATCAGAGAAGAGAAGAAGGCGGACGGCCACCCCGGCCACCTGGGATGGAAGGTCCTGGTGACTATGATCCGTTGCGTATACCATCAAGGGGTCCACCCAGGCCATTCCGAAGTCCCGAGGACCCCCCTGGCTTTGAGGACGAATACGAGATTAATCGCCCTCCTGGAAACCCATGGGGCTTTCCTGGTGGCGGCGTCGGAGGCGGGAGGAATCCCTATAGGATTGGAGATGATGATCTGAATCCGCCTGGGTTGGGGGCTAATCCGCCGCTACGAGGTCCCTTCTTCGGAGAGGAAGGAGGCAATGGGATGTTTGTGGGCCCTAATCACCCAATGTTTGGCGGAAGGCAGGGCGGCGGTGTACCAGATCCAAGGTCAGTGATCAAATGATTCTTCCTTATAATTTTGAAAAAAATATGTAATCATGTATAAGGCTGTGAGCTGTATAGTCTTTGCCGCTGGTGATACTGACGTCTGGGTACAGGTTTCCACCAGGGTCAAGGTATGACCCCGTAGGGCCCGGAGGTGGTCCACAGGGAGGATTTGGGGGACCTCGAGGGGGGTTTCCACGGGGTCCGGGTGGTGGGTTTGGGGGGTTCGGGTCCGGTGACTTCATCTAGCCCAGCCGGATGAAGGACGCCTTATCATGGCACGGAATACGACAAGGACAGAAGAGAGGCAGTACGGAAAGGATTCACGAAGTGGGGCTCCGTCCAGCAGACCCCCTATCCGTTCAGTCCTCGACAGAACCAATCAAAGAGCTCAATGACAGGAGGATCTAGACACCGTCGATACTGCAGGCTGTGTCATATTAGCTGCTTTTGGTATCAGTTTTAGTACTTTGAATGTCAAATGACAGAAGCAATAATGGTGGCCAATAGTAAGTGAGGGGTATGTGGAAACTTCTGGTGTCCGTTTATAGTACAGTCTGTCCTTACTTGCTTGAGGGCCCGGCTCGCCGTTCATGTATACAAACTGCGGCCTAGCTAGGTCTGTCAATAGGAAAGAGCGAACAAGAATGTGAAAAGGCAGATCGAAACAAAGGCAGATCGCATTCAAGCCGTACAACTGCAAACTTTGGGCCAAATGCTTGGTTGCTTGGTGGTTTGCAGCTGCGGCCGCCTGTGAATTTCAAACCACACCGACCCATTATCGCTGTGACAACTTGGCGTCGTGGAGGCCGTGCATAAGGAATTTAATGCCGTTTGAAATTTATCTTGCAATCGGGAACACGATAGATCACGTTAACCTTGTCTTCCCCACAGCCTGGACGTGGGTTTTGTTTACCGGCGCTTGGGAGTTTATGCGCAGGTCTGAAGCAAGCCTAAAGTTGCCAATTCGCAGGAATTCTATTAAAAAAATGTGTTGTTGGATGGGATCACAACGGTTGTCTCAAACCCTCCAAAGTTGTCTCAAAGATTACAAAGATTGCATCGATTGTGGACTCATCGCTTGGGGTAGCTGCCGGGTTCCGGTCTTAGAAAGCCATAGCGACGACTTGGACCGTTATCGAAAACAGTTGTCACTAACAGTATTTGAATTCGGATTCTGTCAGCATTGCAGATTCACAATAGTTGTGCTTACGTACACGACCGGCTTGCCATTGTGGTTCAAATATCCTCCATTGTTGGACAAGGCTCAAATTCTGACAACTTCAGACCAAATCAGGTATGGACTACGAACGCTGATAGGGATTGGTATACACATACTATGTTTGCAATCTCAAATCTCAAATCTTGATCCAAAAACGCCTTATGCGACAGACGCCGACGCTTATCAGAGATCATCTTAAGATCTTTGCTTCACAACGTTGGAAGGGCCGTTGGTTCATGCTCAAGATCCCATACATATCAGGCTCTCGGTGTCAGAGCTGCGTGGTGCTACAGCAGGATCCAAAGCAAACCCCAGGCTTCATGCTTCGGCGAACGATGAAACGACATTCACGATCAATGCGAACTGCGGAAACACTGAATCAGGCCGTTCAGGCCTTCCGGTAGCCAATATATCTGCGGTCGCAGCTTTTACCCATCGACGGCCGTCTGACATTTCGGACTGGGATGATTCAAATTAATGATGACATGCTCCCCGACATTTCGAAAGGAATACCGCATAAGACAAGGCTTAATTCGTCTTTTGTGTTTCTTCTCTTGACGAGTGTTCGTCCACTAGGTTTTGTTCCAGAACTTCGGATAGCTATCGACACGAGGTGCCTGTTTCATAGCTGCTGCGGCTCCCCCGCTTGTCTGGGCAAGGCGAATTGGCGTCGTATTGAAAATTTTCTTGGTTGAGGAGCTGTTCATAAAGACAATACAATGCCTCAACACGAATAGACCTCACAATGCAATGCCACGAGATACAGGATACTTTCGGCACCAGACTGTACTTCCGGACGGCTGAGAGTGTCCGCAAGAAGCTTGGTACTTTTATTAGTCCTAGCGTATATCGACGGCAATACTTACCGACGAATCAAAATCACGGTTCTCAAGATTGTGATAATTTCCCCGAATCCTGCTTCGACCCTGCGAGCTGAAGAACTCGATCGTCGATGTGTCTTCTACCCCGGCAATTTGCAATTCTTTCGAATGACACCAGACGATTGAGAGATATGACACCTTCTACCCCCCTTCGGCCCAAAATTCCTTAGAAATACTTGAGCCCGAGGTATTTGGAGAAACACCTAATAATAGTGGGTCCAGAGATAGTTCAAGGTCAGGCGAGGTGCGCGGAACTACCCTGCCCGCTTACATATGCACCTCGCTCAAAAACAACATGTCGTTTTTTGCTCGATCCCAGCGCAACATTGCTATCAGCTGCAGATCAGATACTTTCACTGCCGACCAGCCAAGAGGAGCGCCTATGTAGGAGGTTGCTGGCTGCTGCAAAGCGATATTGACGGGATGTATACGTAGGGGTCTGTAACATGCGTTTCCAAATTTACGATCGGTGTCCAATCGAGGCGGCCCGTAGACGTCTATGGACAATGACAGATACGTAACCCATGATCACAAATTTCCAAAAATTCACGGCTCTCCACCCCTCCCAGAAAATATTATTCCCGACAGCTTTCCCTTCTCTTTTATTTTTACGCTGTACCCGCCGCCTAAAGATGGATACCCTATTCTTTTCGTTGTGCATATGCACGGCATGGATTGTATGCAAAGTCTGGGGGGCGAGGGTATCATGTTTTGAAAGTTACCAAAGAATTTCCCAAGATCTGACGCGGACGTGCATGGCTTGCGTGTAGAAACCTGCTTCCTGCGTGAATTTGATAATTCTCTAGACGATTTGAAGGAAAAGTACCTGGTACTTCGTTGGCCGAAGTTCATCGCTTTTGCGAGAATGATTAGTGTTTCTGGATTAGCGGAAGCGTGAGGTGGGGTAATCGACCTCGTTCTTAGACGAGGTTCGGGCCATACATGTAGACAGAAAGAAGACATGAAATGCGCCTTTGAGAGAATTCTTTTGCTTTTGTTGCTTCGAAAACCCTTGACCCATGTCGGGGTACCATTGCTGACGGAAGGGCAGGAAGGAGGTCGCGAGTCGGGATGCGTTTGTGTCTGTCAAGGGCTCTTCTAAAGGAAAAGAAACGTCTGGATCATGGAGCAAAGACAGTAATAGCACTAGTCCGAATATTGAAACGTCTATACGAGTTATTCACATCGAAATGCAGGTCAAAATAGTTCAATGATATCTTTTCTTCTTCAGAGTCTGTAGATCCATGCCGTTAGCCTCTGGCCTGACTCTTGCAGATAGGACTCCACGCAAGGACCAGGGAATAATTTTTTTCTATCGCGGATGTTGGCCCCCGCGCGGTCTCGTCCGCGTTCTGGCTCCTCGTCTGGATATTTCCGCGTGATTGCTCATAATATCCGTTGACTATTATCCCGGTGAAATCTATTGTCTCGTATCTGCGCGTTCCCTAGATCCGATCCTAATCTTCAGCTGGAGAGTACGTACTTGATCACGAAATGTTGGATATTCGGCATATCTCCATTGACTTCGGTGTGTTCTAGAAGAAGCCAAAAAAAAAATTGAGGGTCAAAGCTCAAATTTTTCGTCGGTATCAGGGGTAAAATGGGTCACGGCCGAACTAAACGGCAGACGATTCACAGGCGGCGGAAGAAGTTTGAGTTGATTAAGACCAATTGGGTATTTCGCTGCAGTGGGAATGTAACACAGAGCTTTTGGGGTGATCTCGTATCCTTAACGGCGCCAACACAATAAATTTCCGCCAGCTGCAGCGGAGTAACTGATTTTTTTTTCATCGCACTTAACGAATCCCAGTCTGTTTTGGGGGTTACAAGATCGCATGCGCAAGGGGTAAATATGGAAAGATACGGAGTCTTTCAGGATTAAAATCGGTTATTCGGGATCTAGGGGTGGGTGAGCGGGAAAACTATCAACAACATCCTTGATCAATTGGGCTCAATGGAGCTGCTGCCTCGAATGGAGATGCCGAATAACTTCACTTTGGTCAAACGAATATCTTTAAAGGTTCAGTATGCCTAGTTCGTATAAAAATTGAGGCTACAATGATACTATTAAACAAGACGGTTTTGGCGGCCTAGCCCAACGAATGACTATCTAAGCAGAGAAAGAAAAATTATAAAAAGAATAAAAGGTGATCTCCCGGATTACAAAAAAAGAAGGAATAGGATAAAGAGTACCCGAGAAATACGAATAAGTAAAGTCATAAGCATCTGTAAAATAGGAAAAAATAATTCAAGAATAACTAATATTTATGAAACTTTCAAAACCCGGTTAACCTATCACCTGCAGGGAGAAAATACAAAAGTCAATGCGTTTGAATAGAAGTCAGTTGCATGCAAACGGAACCCCAGAACGCCGACAGATACAGAAGCAAAAAAAAAAAAGATAATGTGGGGAAGAAATTAAAAAAACAGAGACAAATACAAATTGGCGGTTTGCTTTGCTGACTAAAAGAAGTAATTTTGGAAATGGGGGGATCTTTGCAGATACAGGTATAAAGCTCTTCTAACGAAAACGCCTGTGTAAGGGAAGAAAAAGGAAAACATGTTTGTATGTGTATGAGGAAGCGAGTGACACCAATACCCAACTCCAAAACCTCGAAAAGGAAATTTTATGGTAAAAAGAGGAAAGAACAGCAAAGCAAAGCAAGGGCTCGGAGAGCCAAACGAGGGAGCCTCCCACATGAACGCCGCATGATGATACTCAGGAAAACAAATGCTTCACAGTAAAACAGGAAAACTTTTCAAATGTGATGGGAAGCAATCAGAGGTGCAGACTTGGAGACCTTTCCAAGTCGACCTTGAAAGTTGTGCGGTTCATCAAAAGTTGGGCTTCCATTGGTGGGCGAGACCCGAAAGATGATTTCCTGGAGCTGCTCCTGGATGAAGAGCAAGACTTGATCGGAGATGGGTTTGGCTCACGGTTTGGGATAACCGGGCTCCTTCTCTTCTTTGGCTTGGACTTTGGAAATCCAGTTCGCTTTGAGCAACCATCGTCTTCGTGCCTAAAATGAGAATATGTTAGTTGGTTATAGTTGCGTCGTGAGCCTTATCATGCCTACCTCCGAAGAGTATCCTTTCTAGCGAACATACTGTTGCAAAGATGACATCTAAACTCCTTCTTCTTAGAGTGAACCTACAAATTATGGTATTAGCCAACGATGTTGTAGCGGCGGTATTTTATTTTACTTACACAAGTTTCATGCCTTTCTTTATCTGTCTTTCTCACAAAAGACTTAGAACAAGTAGGGTACGAACAGTGGAAAGGCTTTGGGCGCTCGGGATTGTGGGTCTCCTGATGTGCCTTATAGTTCCATATTCTCTTGAAGTGTTTTCCACAATTTGGAACAGCGCATGTGTAGACAGCCTCGACTGCTGAGGTAAATTGTCGCTTAGGCTTATCACCACGATTACCAGGCATGGTTCTATGCAAAGCCATAGAGAGATCTGGGGTGTTTGTCTTAGTTTCGCTGTTGTGCTGAGAACGTGAAGAATAAGAAGACGAAGATGAAGAAAGCGCACCAGAAAGATTAAAAGAGTCTGAAAGGCTCTGAGTAGATGGTGGAACTGAAGAGCTACCACCGTCTGTAGAAGGAGCAGGAGTATGATAATAGACACTCTCATGCGAGAGTTGATGCTGCATCGGAACGCTTCCGATTGAAAGAGAGCCTGGGCTCATACTATAATCGTCTTGGAAGGTATGAAGACTGTGCTCAGGAGATGGCATATAGACAGGGCCACTCGAGTGATCTGAGTAACCAGCTGGGATATTTGCTGTTTCAACACTAGAGTAAGAGTACTGAATTGGGGCCTCTTGGTAGATATCGGAGTGGTATGACAGTGACGTTCTTGGTGTGCTCAGATAACTGTCTGGTGGTGACTTGAAAAGACTTCTTTCATCCAAGATACCATACTCCTGTGGGTCTTCAGAGCCCGATGGCAAGCCCAAATTTGAAGTCTTTCGTTTAGGCATTCCAAAATATGCGTAATCCTGAGAGAACGCCAGAGGATAGAGAACTTCAGCAGTCATGAGGATATCTTGAAAGCTGACAGTGACTCCGATAAGCGCACTGACACGAACTTACAACAAGAAGTAAGTAGAAGAAGGTATATGCAGGTATTGGGTTTTTTCTTGGAAGAAGAGTGTGGTATCCAAGTAACTGAGGTAGGATATAGGTAGGTAGGTATATCTAGGCTCTTCGCAACGAGTGTAATTTGTCAGTAGGCGATTCACTCACCCTTATAAGCAAGATTGCTACCGAGAACTAACCTTTGAATGAGCTATCTGCCCATGAACTCTGTAACACCAGCTTTTCTATCTTAAGCAAGGCTTAGAACTGTCCATGTGCATTTATGTTAGTATGTTTGTTTTTGATCCCAGAAACTCGCAAGGTTTGCGTATGGGAAGGTTGTAGTCTATGCGTTTCGGATTCTTTCTTTCGGTGCAACAAGTCTTTTCATTATGTTGGATATTGTGGGCCGAGGTGAAATATAGAGAGTCGCCATAGCAAAAAAAGACGATGGCAAAAATCTAGAAACAGAAAAGCATTCACAGACCAGGGGTTTACTTACGAAACAAAGAGTCTCCGAAGCAAGGGACTACGCCGTCAATGTTTTCCGGAATGACCCAAATAAAACAGTGTCTACGACGGCGCGGGGCGAGCGAGGTCTCGACCACGAGCTAGAGTGAAGCTATTATGGGTTTAGAAGGCAGCAAAGATCGACGTCGTAAAGTTGGACGAGAAAATTATTCTAAAGAGTCCCTAACGGTATGCGTTTCAAATCGTCTTCTAGAGTCCGTTTTCAAGGTTCTGAATGTATGTGTATCGTGTTATGGCCGTTGGATAATCTTCGCAGTGCCGCAAAAGTCTCTGATGAACGTATTGGATTGGAAGACTGGGGACCGTTTGGGTATGATACTCGAGGGTCGGAGACAGGAATTCGAGCACAGTCGAAGCTATTACAGCTATATCGTGGGAAAGCAAGGGACCCGTGAAGGTTCGATAGGGAAAAAGTAGGCTGTGTATGTTTGAGAGTAGACTCCCTGATCGTCTTTGATGCGCTGTTGCTGTTGGGTATAGATGCACGAGTTTCCACTACACTGGCAACTTGACACGACTCTACCGGCCGTTTTATGGGACGTTAATGTTGCTATTGACAGTTTCTAGTTGGTGTTGAGGTATAGCGTTTCGAATTCCGTGATATCGGTGCGCTCTGTTGGATATGGTGTTGAGGGCCCTAGTCGAGGCGAATTTCCATGCACCCGCGAAGATAAAAATCCAACAATGAGTCCAAACCAACAGGGCTGTCACGCTGCCTTTGTTATATTCGACTCCACCAAAAATAAAGCTGCGAGATATACTGGTGAAAGAAAGCTATGATAAGTGTTTCTTTCAGAGAATATGGCGTGAAGGATCTTCGAAAAATAGACTGATGGTTGAAAAACGTTTGAGGTAAAAGTATTCCCTGCGCAGTGGGATCGATGTTGGTATAAGAGCTTGAAGAAATGGTTTGTAAAGTTGGAAGATAAAAGAGGGAAGGATATGTTCAAAAAGAGAAGTAGCCTTGTTTTAAAGTGTGTAGTTTAAGGCCTGTCAGAAGCGGGTGGGAGGGCCTTGATTGTCCTAAGACGGTCTTTATGTAGGTTCCTGTCGACGAAGAGGGAAAGCTGCTTTCGTCCTATTGTGCAAATACGCGAGACTTTATGTCCCGTTTGCCCTCTGTATAGGAGGGTGTCATAGGGTATGGCAACTGTATCTTTCCTCCCGGGCAGGAGCAGAGGTGCCTGATGTCGGGGAGCTAAATGCAGCGAGGCAAATCGACCCAGGGCGTGTGCGATGAGATCTGCTCCCCTGGTAGAAACAAGCCTCGAACGTTCATGCAGAGGTCGTTTAATATTTCCCTGATGGAGTCCGGGTAGGGCTTTGTTGGAACGATACTGGGCTATGGCGACTTGGAGAGTCTAGGCCGATGTGAATGGGGGAAGGCCCCGTAGAGTTAGCGGTGCCCGACGTATGAAGCAGCGCTTCGCGTTTAGAAAGCCAATGTTGGCGGTGCCCATGTACGACGGTTTATGCGGTCCATTGTATGCATCCACAAGAGAGCTTAGCTGCCGGATTCCTTCTGGCAAAGCAGGTTCAAGGCAAAGTCGAAGCGAATAAGGACAAAGCTCCCATTTTAAATTTCAAATGGTCTTTCAAAATTCGGCCTAACTTTTCGAACTGTTATCTCCCTGGACACCACCCCATAGCGGCCAAGGCGCAGCACCCGTAGGTCGTGTTATCCTCTGAGCTCGTGCTTGCGGCTTCATAGGAAAACTGCCCCACAAGCTCGAGTTCTCTATCCTGCATGGCATGCGCACTAAGAGAAAATTATTCAAAAAAGATTGACCCATGGCTAGTCCTTGTATCATACAGTCCTTGAAGTTTGCTATAAGCTCCAGGGATCTTGGGAAGGGGAGACGCAAAATTCGGGCTGCTTTTGGGTGTCAGAAACTGAATCCCCGCCCTGCAGCTGTCGATTCGCTCAATCAGGATAAAAGAAGACCATGCAGCAAGAACTCCAGTTCAATTTCCGCTCAAAGCGCAATTAGCAAGGATGTTTTCCACCATGTACTTCAAAATGACATGAGGTGTCAAAATTCGTGCGTCTAGTCGGGGAGCCAAAGTCACGGGTACTTGTCGAGGATAAATTTCTGACTCCCTCGCGCATGTCTGGACCGCACTTAATTTAGGGACGGGTGGTCGGTATCAGCGGTAGACGAACTAAGAAATGCGCCAGGACGCATCCTCCAAGTATGCACATTGGACAGGGTTAGCGAGCTCAACAGAACTGGAAAATCCACTTTTTCTCAAGCCAGACTCAGAACACCGCTTGCGCTGAATAGTGGATTCAAATGTCCACCCACAGTGTGCCTATCATTATGCAAAGCGTCGAGCCAGGAGTGCCGGGTGGGACGGGAAACCAATCAGTCAGTTTTGGGTTCTGTACAACTGGGTGGTCTGGCTGCGCTGGGGTGGGGCCAGACACCAGTTCAGGTGGTGCAAAGACATGGAGGACCGATCCTTACATTAGGCGATTTGCGCCTGCCGGCGGTACCTTGACAAACCTGTTTTACATTGCGTTCCAAGAAGACCCGCTAAGAGAGCTAACGAATCGCACCTTCCGCAAACCCGCCAATCGTCTATGGGGATGGTTTCCGCCGCAAAAGAAACGGTTTTAGGCATCCGTGGAGGATCGAGCCGACGTCGTACGCTCAAGATATTAAATGCCTCCCTTCTGCTGAGATATTTGCAAAAAACCATGTCTCTTCAGCTAGTAAAGGGGAAGCCCCCTATGATTTTTTTCGGATCCGCCGATGCGAATGGGCAAGGAATCACATCGCGTTTTAGAAACGAATTTCCCGCGTGGAGCACTTCGAGTCGCTCGTGTAGTATTCCCGACTCCGCGCCGCCAATAAAAGTGGTGTGGTTCTCTCCCTTCACCAATGGTGAAGCAGGGTCAAGATGGAAGTCCGGAATTCGCCCGGCTCACAAAATTGGTCGGGAAAAAATGATCATATCGATATATTAGTGCGACCCGACAGTTTGGTAGAGGGTGTCTGAACATCCTTGAAGGGCTTTACGAGCGATGCCCATTCTGAAAGCAACAGTATTTTCTCTCCTTGGCGTCATCCGTGCATGGGGATTCCGATCCAGCCAGAGGATACTCGGAAATGTGGTCAGAGAACTCATGGCTACCGATAGTTTTCAATGGCTAGCGGGTTTTCTTGATAATTATTGTGATATTATCTGAAGTTGGCGGTGAAAAGTATCCACACCCTGCTTGCACTTTGGGCTTCTGCATGGGGCCAGAAAGGTGTGTGTGGGAGAACGAGTGTTATTATTAGAGGCGGTTAAACTGTGCAGTGGCCTAAGCGCCCTGTTCACAAAACCCTGCTGGAATGCCTGCACTCGTCGTCTTGGTCTTCCTCGAACCGGACAAGAGAAGGTTCATACATACGCAATTTGTGAGCTGGCGGACAGACACTTGTCCCAAAGTCGACTAAGCGGTCGCTGGTGCTTTCGCAGCGCCCCGACTTCATCCATTGTCTTCGACGTATTGTGAGACCAGAACATGACATGCAGTCAGAGTTTAATCGACCAACCGGCCGCTGCATTATCTATACGAGCTGCGTCCGTCAGAAATTTCGAAACCGGATGAAGCTCGTTAACTAAGGCAGACCGTGACCGCCTGATCTGAGAATACGGGAGGTTGTGAGTCCAGTTCCAGTTCGATTCCAGGGCGCAGGTCGGGAACTTGATTCTGGCATGGGGGCAAGACGCCACCAAGTCCAGGGTGGTGGGAGGGGTGGAGACATCCATGATTGGGTGGTAGCCGAGTGCATGCAGCATGCACAGGGATCTGGGCGAGAGTTTGTCATGTTTCACAGGGCCGGATTTGCCTGTTTCCTTTTGTAGCGGCGCTTAAACCAACACACTCAACTCATTCCTGAGCGCTCAATGCCATCTCGACGCCAGGAGACGGGTCCGCCGCTTGCTCACAGCATTGAACACCTGATTTGATACCGCATACATTAATTGATGTAACTCTGCTTGCTCTACGCATCAAGCATTCAGAGATTGACATCAAACTGCAGCCTTCAATGTTATTATTAACCGCAAACAATGGCTTTCATGTACATGTACCCGCGACATGTCGCTTCGACGCACCTCGAAAACGAATGCACATGTATGCAAATAGACTCGACTGACAATATTATTCTTCCTTGTAAGTCCTACTTGGCGGAATGTGAGCCGCACACCTCGTTCCCGGGGACCTAACCGCAACCTTGACATTTGGAAGTCCTAAATCCGGATTAGTGGCAGGTGCTTCCCACCGTCAACTGCTATATTTAGTTTGGTCTCTGGGAATTTCACTTCTTCCCGCCTTTCTCGACCACGACTTTTAGTCTTGATTTAGTATTTTCATTGGGGACAGAGTTTAATTTGACTGGCGGAAAGACTCAAAATGCGATTTTCACTCCCGGCGGCTCGTATTGATTCTATTCATCCCTCGTTCCGTCGGATATCCTCGTATGGCCCCCAACATTCTTTCCCCAACTACCTTTTTCTTTTTTTAACCACTTGGAGGTGTGCGTGAGGCTACTTTTTTACATGTGCATCTCGATAAGCCCCCTAACTTTCGCCCAATTCGGATGCTGCAGCAGTTTTGTGACTTGAACTTTTCCGNNNGGGAGCGAGGCCAGGACCCCAAATGCAAAGTTGTGGATCTTACATACCTGCCTCTGCGACTAAAGTCTGCCGCTCCTCACCGCCCCAAGCGGGCCTGCTAGCTAGTAGATGCACTGCCATTTGTGTGAGCTCTTGAGACTTTTCCTCCTCAAATTGCATTACATGAGGCATACCACAGAGTCTCTATACCTTACATACTTTACTCCTTCGAGATCGCCAGCTCGATCTAATGGGCAGTGTTGCCAAACCCAGCAATTATACCCGGCTGCAAGCCGTCATCACGGCCTTGTTATCTCAAATTCTCGAGAATTTCCGATCGTCTGAACTATTGAACTCGCTAGAATCATTGAGCCCCATTCCTTGCCGTCTTCCCCTCCTTCTAGCCCGTTAGGGGATAGATATTGAGGCTTCTCTGTTCCACACGTTAGCTTTTTCCAAGCTCCCGTGACTTTGTTATCATGCAGCTATTGACTGACCCTTGGTCATGGACCGGCATTTAGACAGCGGAACCGTTCGTGTATGCAATGCACACACATAGTCGGGATAAATGAGGCTAAGATAAGCCTTGAACTATTAGAACCGAGAAAAAAAAGCATACCTGCTATGGAGCCTAAGCATTTACCTAGATTTAAGATTTGTATCAAAATTTTTACTCGAGGCCTCCCCACGCATATGCGTCGTATCTGTGGACGTCGTGTAACACTCCGGTTTTCAATTTAATACTACGTATATATCATACGATAATTTCCGTTAAGGAAGTCTTACCTCGTGCGTCGTGAATGTAATAGAAATCTATACTATAGCATCGGTCATCTAGGCAGAGACGTCCTAGACGAGGATTCAAACGGTCCCCAGAGCTGATTCACACCGGCAAGGGTATCGAGCATAGCCTTAGTCATTCCCCTCTTCTTTCAAAGCCCCCAGGAAAAGAACGACCTGACCCCAACATGCGAGCCACCGCGGGGATCTTAACCCCACATGCACACGGGGGCTCCTAAGAGGTAATAGGGCCATAAGTATGGCCATGTGAGAGAAGAAGAAAAGTCGGATCCAGCAAAATTTGAAAGTTTTAACGAGGCACGACTCGGCACTGCCCATCCCCCCGCAGGAGCTTTAACATTTCGATCGAACGGCGGGTCATACCGACCACACTCAGCCTTCTCCAAACTTGGCTAGGCGAAATTTTTGGTAGACGAGAGAAGAGGGAGAGAAAAATGAGATGGCGTGATAAACAAGTTTCATTCATTCATGACATCTTACTTTTCCTTTCGTTACTGCGAGTTGAGCATTCGGATGAGCTTGGAAAGGCTGAAACCCTGTTGGTCGCCCCTGTTGTTTCCAGAGCCGCTGCGGCCGGGCGCACATACATGCACACATACAACAACAAGCTCGAGATCGAGAATCGAGACGAGAACGATTCGAATCCCAAAGATCTCACTGCCACTCGGTCGCTTCTGAGCCAAGCTTGCAGCTTGCTCGTACAATCGGAGTCCAGCCGTGGAGACGGACATGTCATTGAGGGGTTTTTTGGAGGTTCATGTTCAGCAGCGAGGCTTTGCAAAGTAATATTTGAGAAAGTATTACAATTGTCATATTCTGGGCATTCCGAATCCAACAACGCCAAGATACGAGCAAGCCCACCAACACTCGTGTTGGATTTTGCAGGGCGAAACTCCTCAGCCCGGATCCGACTTTCGGTCGACAGTCCCGGTTTCGAACCTTGATTGCTTTCGAAATTTCGCTGAACACCGACCGGATTGTCCATTCTGTGCCGCTTCAAAACTGATCCTCTGCATCTAACTTTTGTGATTGCTGGATACCTATCACATTGTTCGTGCAGCATATCCGTTGAACAATGCTAACCGCCCGCTGCACCAAGGGTCAACGTACTTTGACGAAGAGCAAGATAACTTTAGATCTAGAATCCCGTATGCATAGATGTATAAAGTTTTGAACGATGTCTATAGATCATGTCATTTTCGGCGGTACCGCACGTCGAGCCCGCAAAAACAATCGGATATGCGTGTCATTCAGCGCACAAAAGAGGCACCGGTTAAAATTTTAACCCAATTTGACATCGAGTGGCTTCACAACTCTGCGGCACAGATGCTGTACCGCACATTCCGTTGAACCGGGTTTCTTCCATACTTTACTGATCCAACCAATAATTTTGCCCCGTTTAACACTTTAACAAAGCTCACTTAAGCGGAATTATTAATCCGAAATCTCGTTTTGAAATTTCTGAGCTGTGGACAGCTCGATGTTGTCGACTAAAATATTTTCCGAAACGTTTAGTAAAACGTCCTTGCCACCGATTACTTCATTGTATGTGTATCGAGCTGGCACAGGCACAGGCCTAGTTCAACGTCGTGCCTCTGCCTAAACATCTACCTTCTCATCTTATGAGCTCATTTAGCGGACAATCGCCCGTCCCACATGCAGGTAACCCATTCATTTTTCGGGATGGGCGATTCGAGCTTAGTATTCAGTTACATCACAAAGCTATTCTACTCTACATTGTGGAGTTAATTAGTTGTGCTAGTCTCCAGGTCGTCACCGCTGCAGGCCTATTCACTCGTGCCACTAATGACCGTCATTTCCCCGAGCCCGAGTTCACGAAACCATCGTCGTTTGGGAACCTACTATTCTGGTAGACATCCTCCTCAAAAGTTGGAAAAATGTCTAACAAAGAATTCAACTCTCCGAATTCACGAGCCGGAGAAGCTGTCTCCCGCTAGCGAAGGGAAACGGTACATACGGCGAGGCTCCCAGGTTAATGGATCCTTGAGGGTGATTAAGCAAACATCCTTCAAACCTGGCCTCCCCAACTTTCCTCAAGACTCGTCTTCAGGCCGTGTAGTTGCAACTGCAAACCACCTGTTGACCCCTGGCCTTTCGAGTCAGCTGCAATTTTCCTTGATCCTATCATATTCACCAAAATTTTCAAGTCCTTTCCAGTCCACCCGCATACCTCCTTCATACATACATGCAAACCCACAAGGGCATCTAGTTTCCATATGCAGATTCCCTTCTCCCGACGTGGCTCGATCCTAGGTCCGTAAAACTTGACCATCGACTGTGACGGCTAATTCCTTTCGAACTCTCTTGACGAAAGGAATAGATACATGTGTACATCCTGATGACCCCCCTCTTGATACAGCTTTTCTTCTTTCCGGAACATCCTGTATTAACGAAGTAAGTGGGATATAGCCTTCCCATTCACTCTTTGAAGATCCTCAAACCGTTTAAACCCCAGACGCTAGACCCTGACAAACTTCCCGCGTGAAACCTACCCTTATGTCTCTAATGATCTATCCAGGTCCAATTTCATTAATTCTGATTCGACGAGACTCGCTAATTGTCTATTCTGTGAACCAACTTCAGGCAACATATCGCGTCCTCCTTCTCCCATCTGCATCCTCAAAGTTTGCCTCTGCCTGTACCTACTCCGGAGGTGTTTTCATCCCCGGAATAGACCGTTGAAACCCCTTGAATGTACTTCTGCACCCCTCCCCCCCAAAAAAAAAAAAAAACATTTTAGCCAACGACAACAGTAAAAGCCGTCTCGACCGCACCTCCCACAAGGGATTTCAGGTGCCGCTCCTAGGCCGCCCGCTAAACACCCACAAGAATGCGAACGTGCACACCTTCAGCAGGTAGCGAAGAAGTACAAGCAGAGCAGGTATGCATGCACAAAATCACGCATGCGAGACGTTAGGTAACCCACCTGGCGGCTCTAGTTCTCTCCCCACCTTTGCTTTTGGAGACAAGTATCTCTGGATTTTAGTAACTCTAGCACCTACCTTAGTAGCCACTTTTTATTCTACTTTGACCTCAATCGGCCAATCGCCTGAGAATACTGAACGGAAGTACTTTGCCATTCTCACACGTTATTAATTTCCCTGCATACACTATACATAGAGATTCAGACGTACGTTAACGCCCGTCCTGGCCTGGGATTCAGTACCCGCTCGCAACGTCTTCCGCGTGCGCAGAGGGTAGCTGAGGAAGGTTTGATGAATCAAGTTTTTTTGAACTAGCCCCGACTGGGTAGTCATGTTACCTCGTAGACGTGCACGCGGAAGCACTTCTCGAGCCAAACAACTGTCTCACAAGCCGACTTGCAAGCTTGCCGGCGCGAGGGTGCCTTGAGAGAGACTCAGACAGAGTCAGTTCGAGTTCGTGTTTCTTCCTGGCCCCGCTCGATTAATACTCGAAAACCTAATTAACTAGCTGCCCGGTTTTCAGAGACAGGTTGCTTTCCCCTCTCGCAATCGATCGAGCAGGTGCTTGTTGGAGGTTTCAGTTCGCACCCTTTCCACTGATTAGACGGGCTGATAGAGTGACCTTAAGTTTGTGGTGTAATGTTTACGGGTATCTGCGCGTCCCCCGTAGCCTGACATGACAAAGAATTCAGAGCGTTTTTTCACCATGCACACTGCTCTCCCTCCATCACTTGTACTTTTTTCAGGTGGAAATCTTCCTCTCTTTAGATATACGCAAGTATGCTATTTTCCCATCCAATTATACCTTTCTCTCCAGCCTGAGGTACTGTAATCGCATTAGACACTATAACCATAGCCTTTTGGACCAATGGGCAATACGGCTCCGTACAAACCCCAAGCAATCCGAACTTCCTGCATCAGCATACTCACTAAACCAAGTTAGTAAAACTAGTGTACTACCTGCATCCACTTTCGTAAATCCCGTAAAGATTTCGCCCATTGTGTATGCATGTCTGACCGAGAATATAATGGAACTAAGCACGGTGCCCCAGATTCGTCAAGAGTCAAACGAAATGACATCGACTTAGTTGCGATCGAAACATTAAACACCACCAACAAAACCTAGAATCATGACTCGATCTGGTACCGGGTAGATATTCCAGTTGAGATTCTCTGCCACGCATGGTTAAATCAATATCGAGGTCATATGCCCATCGTTATATTTCCTCAGAGCTCCGGTGTGCTGAAATTCGGAATCCAACATTAATCTAGTGCCGTCTTTATCGATAACGATTTTTGGGTGTTCCCTCAACCTTGTCGTATACATGACACCGCTACCCAGTTCACAACGTTTAAATGTTGGATATCGATTGTCAAAAGCCGGATTCTAGAACCTTTCATCTTAAGAAAACGCCCTAGAAATTTGGAACTAAGACCCGTTATAACACCGCGACCTGCATGGATGCATAGTCCAAGTCGATATGTATTCGACATGGCTCCTCTTTCAAAAGTTGGTGTCTCGAGTCAGAAACCACTAGCGCGATCAAAATCCAACAAACCTGATAAGATCGATCTCAACCATCCGAATCCATGGCATCGGTGCGACTCACTTACGGACAAAAAAGGGTTGCACGAGCCATCTGAAATGCCAACGTTCCCTAGTCCTTGAAAATCATATCCCGAGACTATAACATCCACGGAAAATACCGAGCTCGACTCGACACCATTAACCCCTGGTGCCGACGTATCGAAAACTTCCTGGGTACCATGATGCCCAGTATACTAGCGTCTACGGGCGCGGCATGCTAGCGTCTACTAGTACTGGTACCGATACTGATCCCACTAGCATCGCATCTCCATGTACCAGTATACCAGCGCCTATTGGCGCCATGGCGTGTATACAGTTCATTCCACCCTAGACCCTAGGAGCGTCCTTGAAATTGTGCCAACGATATCTTCCATCCTCCAACTGCTTCTCGTTCGTAAATATCACAGCTGCGTACACATAGAGTTCAAGTCCCAATACTGGCTAAAGTGGAAGTCGGCAATGCTGTGAAAACAAAAATGCAACGAATTGATTTTAGCTGTCCGGATACTATGCAAAAAAGTCATATGCAAGAGCTCCACTATACTATATCGTAGTCTCGTATATCACACCCCGCTAAACCGCCAGAGTCGAAATCAATATCAGTAGTACAATCTTACGCCTCTTATCTAGCTAGTATCCAAAACACAATCCCACTGAAATCTACTACCACCTCTTACTCCCCACCCCTCTCCCTCCTAACTAACACCGCAATCTCCTCAATCTTCCTACTCAACTCCTCCCTCAACCCTTCAATCTGCACCGTCAAATCCCTCACCGTCACAACACCAGAATCCACATTCTCCTCCCCACCCAAGCCATCTCCCTCGTCAGACGTCACAAGTTCCATATCCCTCCTACTATTATCCCTCGGCCATACAAACCCCGTTTCCAGAGGTCCAGTCCCAGGTGTAGGAGGCGGTCGGTTCCTCTCCGCTCTTCCAGAAGTCCATTTACCACCATTACTACCTCTACTCTCCTGATAATGATCGTCGTGTTTCCCTGCGCTACTACTACCTTCCATCAACGCCCCAACCTGACTTCTAAGATCCCTCTTATCAACCGCCGCCTTTCTAAAACTCTTCTGCCCGCCAATGGTAAACACTTTATCCCTCAAACTTTCCCCTTCCATCCCCCTCATCCGTTCATACACCACAATAATCGCCACTAGCGGGAAATGTGTAGCTTTTAGCAATTTAATCCGTAAAGCACGTAAATGCGGCGCGGGGAGAATAAGTCTTAATGGACGAACGGCGAGGGAGAGGAGGTTGAGCGGGGGTTGGAAGTATGTTAGTCTTGACGAGGAGGTGGCGGATTCTAGCACGAAGGTGGAGAACATGAAGAGGTATTCTTCTCTGTATATGTATAAAGTGATTAGTATAGGACGGATTGTATGGTGTCGGGATTATATTGTACCTCGCATTACTCATCACCACTGTCAAAGAGTTACTAAGCAACGATATCAAAGAGGTGATAAGTAGAATGTTCGTCATAGTAACAAATATCAACTACCCAAAAGGTTAGCCCAATCCAGATTAAAACCCACAGAACCAACCAATTAATACAAACTCACCATCAACGGCGCCCCAAGCACCGGCGAAATCCTCTTCATCATATCAAACCCCACATAACTACTCCCAAAGAACACCTTAATCAATAACCACGTCATATCCCCCAAGCTAAAAGTATCCCTCGCCAACAGGGTAAACGTCGTCAAGAATCCCAGATACAGAATAATCACCAAAGCCAAAAACTTTATAAAGTCCTTGGTCATCTGTCGAAGCGCCGGCACCAACGTTCCAAAGAACGGGGTGAGCGAGAACAACGAGAATATCCTCGGTAATAGCAGCAGCGCCTCCAGTGATAACACATCAAAGGATGTATTAATCAAATCCGCGTCAAGTCTCGCCAATCCTACTAGTCGGAAGATGAAGAAAACGGTATATATGATAATTATCAATATATCCGCCCAACTCCAAAAGTCCGCCGCATAGAACAATGTTCCGGCATCGGTAATCTGACTGACTTCCTCGTAACAAAAACTCAAAAACATCACATTCAGACACCACTCTATCACGCTAACCTTCTCCATATTTCTCTCCACTAGCACTCCATAGTATAACGCCAAAAACACGACGTTGAAGCAAGCTTCAAACACCTTTTGGTACCGTGGAACGCGGAGACGACAGTATGGGTCCGTCTTTTTAGGATTGTAGAGAGAGGCACGCTTCTGGGAGTCGGTACGGAGGTCTTGCCAGAAGACTATACTGCCGTCCCAAATGCCGTTGACGACGTTTTGGACGGTCCTTTGTGATAAGAACTTCTTGGCGTCGCAGACGACGGCGAGTTCGAGGGTCGAGAGGCCGGCAAAGGTGTGTTTTGCAGGGGCACCATCTAGATCGCGGGGTAGATAGCCGGCGGAGTCTTCGAGTAAGGGACTCGATTCATTGGCGGCAGACTGACGACGGGAGTCCGGAGACGGTTTGGAGTCGTCGGGGATTTCGTAGCAGAGGTAGTCGATCACCTCCGTGAATTGGTTGAGGTGGGCGCAGAAACGCCAGGCGACGATCTCGGCGGCATAACCGCGGGATTCATTGAGTCCACGGTCGTCATCTTCGCTAGCAAAGATGGCCTTGCAGCAGAGTAGGGCGGCAACAATTGCTGGATGGTGGCAATTTTGAGAGAGCGCTGTTATTAGGGGACGTAGACGGCTGGAGAATGTAGTAGTACGCAGTTGGTCAAAAGTGAAAGGTGTGTCGATGATATCGACAAAGTAGGTTTGTAGTTTGTAGATCTGGTTAAGTGCCGTACAAAAGAAAAAAAAGTGTCAGAACACGAAGCCATCGCTATTACGTAAAATATCACAATCTCCACCTTACCAGCTCTCCAAGCGACTCGTCATGACGGATGTCTAGGCTAGGCGCAGCCTTTGCCGCCGCTGCAGCCACAGCTGCAGAACTGGCAGACGGCATTTTAAGCGGCGCTATCGCGATTGATCGGGCAAACATGGTGATATCGATAGTGTGGACATGGTGTAGAGCAGATTGTGGGAAAAGAGGAGAAGAAGAGGAGGTTGTGGCTGGAAGATGTCACAGGACGAGATGAGGCGGCGGGCCCAGACCGATTGGATTGTGGGGAACGCGCAAACGATTAGACCACCGCGTCCCTGCATGACGTCGCGGTCCCAACATCAACGAATGCATGAAGAAACGAGGGAGCTCGAGGGAGCCTGCCGCATTATAATATACCTATGTATGACAGGGAATATGTATGACAGAAACATAAGGGAAGCCGCTAGATAATACACTCATCAGTAGTAAATAAAAGAAATTAAAAGGCAAGAGAAGAGAATGGAAGAAAGAAGAGCCGTAAAGACGCCCGTATTCGCCAGCCGCAATATTATTCAACAATAAAAAGAAGAAAATGTTAAAGGAAAAAAAAAAGAAAAGACCACCACAATGCAAACGTATCGTATCGTATCAACCTCCAATATGTACCTCTTCTGTCTGTCGTATCGTAGTAATCCTATACAGCCGCCAAATCTCCCTTCAATAACTCCACCTGCATCATCTTCCTTATCTTCGGGATATCCTTCTGGGAAAAGCTCATAACTCCGCCTCGAACGATAACCTCCGCGGTCTTACACAAGAAAACTCCACAATCAACGCCATTCCCCTGCTGCGGTGTCTGATCTCCCGGGTAATAACCCTCCCACTCCTCATCTTTGTATTTCTTTCCAACTTCCTCCTTCATCCACCCTCTAAGCAACGAAATAGGATCCCAATTCCCCGCCAAGGAGTCATAGTATTCAAACCGTTTTTGTGCAACGTTAACGAACGCCAGAGTCCAATGGAAATTCCTATGTATGGGGATGATCACCCCATCGAGCTTCAGAATCTCTTCTCCAGAAGCACCCATGCGCTTCGCCCACCGTGCTACCCTCTTATACCCTGATTCCTTTAAGGCGCCGACAAACATCGAGCTCATGGTGATAATGCGCAATTTTCCGTCTTTGTTTGCCCGCTCTTTGATAAGGTGAATGTACGAGTTGATAACTTCGTCGTTCAACCATTGTGCTCCGGTCAGGGTTTTCAAGTTCCGCGGGTTAATAGGATTGCCTCCGATGACCCTTGCTTCAGTCAGTTGGTTCTTATGACACAAAAAGCTGTGCAGTTCATCCAAAGTTTCTTCCGTGATATCCCTCAGAACCTCTCGCTGCGGTTTCTACAAACCATGCGAAGTCAGTACTTATACTTCAACAGCCGAAATGAAGGGTTGCAATCCGTACCGCAGTCCTCATCTCTCGTATCTGCTCGTCGATGATCTTCTGCCTCTCCTGAACTTGTGCATAATTCTCAAACCCATCGACCTTATTCTCCTGGAGTTTTCGAATAAGTATCATGAGGCTCTCCCCGTCAAAACTGTCACCAGATGCCATTTCCTACCACAATACCACGTTAGTCTGGTCGTATATGTATATTAAAATTCGTGCGAAAAGGCCAACCTTCTGCTCCAGCCATGGCTGCTTCTTGAACCTCTTCTTTGCGTCCAAATTACTCCGCTCAAGCCTCACGGATCTCGATGGTGTAAAAGCCGTGCCCCGTCCCACCGATCCAACCGAACTTCTAAACGAAGCTACATCATATATTAGCCCATAGCCCGTAGACTGTGGCAGAAAAAAAAACCTGAATCTAAACCTACTATTCAACGACGCTGACGGTGGACTGTACTGACTCGGCTCCACCCACCTCGAGGGTAGCGGCTCCCTCAAACTTCTATGCGGTGTCGAAGTCTGCCTCCGACTCCTCATACTCATACTCATCGACATTGGCGTCGCAGACCTCTTACTAACTCGACTACTTCCAAACACCGAATCTAAAAACGAACTAGTCGTCTTTGGCTGCTGTGTTGCTTGATTCCGCCTCGCTAGCGACCTGGCAAGCTGCTGTTTTGCTGTCGGCGCAGGAACGGGTTTTGGCGGCCCTAACGATGGAGTTTGTGATTGTTCTCTCCATTTCGATTCAGTGAACTCGATTAACGATACTGGCGCTGTAGTGTTGTTGTCCAGCACTGAAGCATCTGCGGTTGTAACGACGGTATTTGGCATTGTCTGTTCATTATTCGCCGAGGGTTCAATTTTCACTATCGTTCCCGCTGTAGCCACCGATGTCTGAATCTTCGACTTCTGTATCCCGCCATTGGCCCTTGGCTGTTGATCTTCGTCCAGTGGGGAAGGCCGCCGCCGTTTCCTAGAGTTCCCTTCGAACGTCGAGGTATATCCCGCGTCCCGCCGTTCCTCCACCAAATCATCCTGTTCCTCAGTCCCATTCTTACCACCACTCTGATCGCCAGTCCACCCTACATCGAAGAAACCCTCAAATTAGCAAAAAAACCCCAACTCTCCCTGGAAAATATCAATTTCCTTACATGTTGATAAGATACTCCGAAAATTAGTCACCAGCTCCATAATCGGTGACTCCTCCTGCTTCTTCTTCTTCTTCCTCAGTTGCAATTCTGGTGCTGTAAACCCGATTTTATCGTCCTTCCCGTTTCCGTCGGAACTAGCGCTACTACTAGACGAAGAGGATGAGGATGAAGATGAAGATGCGCTACTGTCGTCCGGCACCGTCGATACCGCCGTATTCGAGGATTCAGACATAACACCCCTCCCACAGCGTTGAGCCCTTTGTCGGCAAAAAAAATATTTCGTGGTCGTTTCTCCCTTCCTCCCCTCTTCGATGCGTTCGTTCGTTGGCTTCGATGTAAAACCGGGAAGGTATGGTATTCGTTCCCTGTCGGCTTTTTATCCCATCCAAAGAATAATATATCCCAACCCCATCTATCGAATAAAATTCGCCAAGTCTACCCGCCGTATAAAACTTCTGTCGCACGAACAAAATCTAGAGGTTGAGGATCGCTAGAAATGTAAGGATAGATGATGATGAAGCTCACAGATGGTGGCTGAACCCTGGGCTGTAACCGATCACGGGATATTTGTTGGTTAACAATCGATGTCTGTCTCCGAAGCTGCAGCGCGGGGGGGGCAGTGGTTGGAACTGGATATTCGACGGAGAGGCGAAGTAAGGATACACCAATTGAAAGAAGCGCCAAATGTAGTGCTAGAGGTCTATCTTAGAGAGAGAGGACGTCGACGGGCGCCTGCGTTTATGATGATGCTTGGGATGGTCGGAATGAGGGATGTGAAACGGAAAGAGAGAAGGTGAAGCGACGCTGGGGCAATTCGGTTTCTTGTTTCGCGTTTGAGAAAAACAACAGACGAACCGATCCAACACATGTGCTGTTCAGGCAGCATATGCACGAGAAGAAAATCGGGAAGAAAATATAGTGGTTTCGTTATATATTTCCATTGTTTCCGTGATGTCGGGCGGCTACGAGTGAATTGGCTGTGATTGGGTTTCTTTCTGCGAAAATACGAGGTTTAGCAAAGCATTGCTGAGTGAGAAGTAGCTGAAGTACCAAATAATATGGGACAAAATACAACAATGTCAACGCATTATTCCAACTCTTCCCAAACCATCAGGAATCTGGCATGTTGTATACGACAGTACTCTCAGCCGTAGATTTACGCAAGCCAGCTTGTACACCGGAAAGTCATCCAGCTTAAGCGAAGTAGCCAATCCAAGCTAGTTGACTGCTGTCCGCTTCCAAGTGGGGTATTTCTAGCAATCTACCAGCCAAAAATCCATCACATTGCCTTTGTTTTTATGCTATAAGCTCGCAGGCCAGGGGAAACTTAGATGTAGATGCAAGCTCGGCGTATTGGTACCCGCGCTAGTATAAACCACCCCCTCAAAAAGGAAAATGGAAGACCCCCCACCCAGATCCCAAAAACCATATCCGCACCCTTTCGACCATGGAGGAGACGCGCCACCCTTTGCCACTGACTCCGACCAGCGGAAAGCCGTCTTAGATTCCATAACAACCTTTCGCGCGGACCCTGAATGGATTGAAAAGTTATCCGATCGAACCACAACTATTGAATGGTTGCGAGAAGCGATAGCACCCCCGAAAACAAGCGGTTGGAGAGATAAATTAGACCCAAATTGGATGAAGGCGGAGGATGTGTACGACGTATTAACTGGGTATAAAGAATATATATTGAAGTTAAGAGAGGAAGGGGTATCGATAGAACCAGATGCAGACGCGAGTACGGTATGGACGAAAGCCGAGCTTCTTGATGAAAAATTGATAGGGGAATTTATTGATGGTTAGTAACCGCTTCTTGACTAAATTCATTTAACAAGAGGGCACCTCAACCCTAACTCTATGTATGAAACGAGAATATATTCAGTTATACATATACAATTGGGTTTTTAAGTACGAAAGCTAACAAAAACTTAGCTGTAAAGATACTCGAAGATACACCGTATTCAAAAAGAGGCTGGGGCTCAATGATTCCCGAGCTGCACCCCTCACGACCTCTAAACGGGGCTTGGGTAACTGACCTCCTCGACCCCCACATGTATCCCATCGTCTACGGTAGCACACTGTACTCAAAAGATCTCGACGGGAACTTCCAAATGGTCCCCAAACCAAGATTCTTGAACGAAGAACATCTGGACAACTACACCTGTTGGCTACCCACCGAATACGAAGTAGCCGAAGATGGGAAATCCACAAAAATCCATTCATACATCAACAACCTCACCCTCTCCGGGCAGAATAAACTACTCCACCCCTTTTTTGAAACCATCTTTATGAAATTTGTCCCATCTTTCAACCACGTTCTGGCAGATTTGGACAGATACCCTTGGCGAAGGGGTTGGGAGCCACCCGAAACATACACCGAGATAAACAGAGAGTTTGCAGCGAAGCATTTATGGACCCCGCCGGAAATATCCTCGGCGCATAAATTGGAAGGGAAAACAGTCAATATAGTAACCCGGCTGATAAACATCGAATTGACTCCAGACAAGCCAGTTTACGAAGACTTTGACTGGCACACCGATGGAGTGGCGGTAAGCATTTTACAAATAAACATGTTTCTACTAGCATAGCTCCCATATACGTAGTATGTACTAACATCCGGAATATAATGCATAGAACGAACGCGTAACGGCAACAGGAATATACCTCTACGCCCAAGAAAACATCACAGACCCATCCCTCCACATTCGACACAGGCCCTGCCCCTACACTTACCCCTGGTACCACTCCTCAGCCGCCGTAACTCCCCGCCCGATCATAATAAAGGTAAATAACTTTATATACCCTCTCTCTTACACACTCAAACTAACACCCCCTCAACCCCACAGCAAAACTCAACCATAACCTTCACCAACGTCTACGAACACTGCATCTCCACCTTCCAGCTCCTCAACCCCTCAAAACCCGGCCATCTAAAACTTCTAATCTTCCACCTCTTCGACCCATTCACCATAAATCCAGTCCCCTCCACCCGTCAAATCCCCCCACAGCAGCCAGGACAGTACCAACACGAACAACTCCTTCGAAAAACACCGTTAGGCGAGTTTCCTGAAGAAATCTTTCGAGATATATTAGATCATACAGCGGGGAATACCATCTCTGTTGACGATGCAGTGGATTGGAGGTCGAAGATGATTAGGGCTAGGGATAGGAATGTAAGAGGTGGGTATCCCGGTAGGAGCTCGAGGTCTTTATTCGATGATCTTGAAGTTTGATCAATCGTCGCGGAGTAATTGTATACTTTTTTAATTTTGTGAGGGTAGCAACATATCTAGCTTTACTAGTCGGTGAAAATTAACATCATGACGCACCATATCTCCTTTTGCCCACAAGTTTAAAAAGAAGAGGTATTAATTAGATCTAGGGATATCCAACTCTGATAAATCTTACTCATACACATCCATTTATATGCCACTAGCCCCCCTTCAATTCAACATTCACCCCACGACACGTTAAATCATACTATAACCCTTCAGATTTTGTTTCAACCAAAGACTCCGTCCAAGAAATAAAAGAACTCACAAAAGGGAAATGTTTACAAATGTGAATAAGGAAATTGTTGAATATAGTGCGAGTAAATAGTCAGACGGGAATCGGGAGAGAAGCTTTAAGAAATACATTTTACGTCAAGGAAATTATAACAGTAAAGAGACTATATTGTCATGAGTAAGAAAATATTCCAATTCCAAACATAAAAATCATCCGCTATTATCCAAGAGTAATCGCTACCACAGACAGTAAAGGAAACATACATATACCTTGGGGCCCTTCTTGTCCTAATGCCGGAACTAGATCTTTATTCCGGATTCGCCTGGGCGTAACAACAACATGTAGAGTATAAATGAGGAAGAGGGGTGGGGGTAAGGGTGGGGATGAGGACAGGTTCAGGCAATATGGGCGGGAGACATTGATGGAGAGATACAAGAATGAGTAGTTGTAGTTGTGGTGGGAAGATGGGGAGAAAATATTTCTTTCATGATCAATGGATGTCATTAAATGCTCTGGCAAGATGTGATGAAGTGCCAATTAAAATGTCGGGGGGTAGCGAAACATAGGGACGTCGTAGTCTTCGGTGGGCTAAATACTCCAACGCCAGAGTCCCAAACCAAAAAACAAAAAGTGTGAACCAATCCAATATACAGTAGCAGCGTCCGTCAAATGGGGAATGTAAATGTTTGGGTGAAAAACAAGCGAGTGGCGCATGCATACGCAGCGGACCCGTATCGCTTGTATTGGGTGTGTAGATGATATCAACCAGCCATCAAACCACATCTCCTAAACTCTTAAAAAAAAAAAAATTCACGTCGTTTTGTCGGAAATGAATACGTCCTCTTAAAACCACCTACTCAATCAACAACTTCCTATCCGTCCCTACATAAGTCATCCCTAGCTTATGCAGCGCATTCCGATCCTTCGGCCTAATAATTACCGGCGACGGCAACATCGGATTGTCCGGATTCACATACTTCGCATCATTCGCCGCCTGCTCGATCGCATCCATCTCCTCTTTACAACTTTCATGATCCAGTGGACACACCACTATCCTCTGTCTCAGTGTAATATCTCTCGCCGCGCTAAACGTCGCCTATACCCAGATTCATCAGTCTCCTTCTCCAAAAAAAAAAACTATCGGGTGTTAAATACCAACCTTAACAGTCAAAAAGTACTCAATCTTATAAAGATATGCCGTAGTCGTAAACCCCGAAACATGATATAACGGGAACCCCTGCTTTTGCCTAGGTAAACACCCATCGCTATCCCTAGCCTCCTTCCTCGGAAACAGCAGCGCGCAATGCGTCTGAAACCCTTCCGCCGGTAACTTCCTTTGTACATTCAATGTCTGTCGTTGAATCTTATTAATCACCGTCTTAGGTTCATCTCCTTCCGGATTAAATGTAATAGCTTCTTCGATAACCACTGATATATTCCGAATCGATACCCTCTTTGCTTTCGACCAGTCCGGATTCGGTGAGACGTAAATATTAATCTGTACCGTATCGCCAGGTCCGTAACTCCACCTTGGAAGCTTGATACCGAGGTTTACGAGGTGGTCTGTCGTTTTCTCCTGTACTTCCTGCACATTGTACATCCCAAATGTCGATAAACTGTCATACCGGCACAGCGGTACAGGAAACGCAAACCGTTTCATCTCGCTATTGTTCGAATTCCCTTGATGCAATGACACCACGAGTTCATAGTATGTTTCCAAAGTCCGGCTGGGCAGGGATATCGTCGCAGGCGGTAACCGTACGGCATCGTATCCGGGTCTGTTGAACGGTATGAATAGAACGAAGGGAAGGTCCATATAGAGTATTTCTTCGTGGGAAACGCTTTGGTGACACCGATAGAGCATAAGCTCTTTGCCGACGAGATCTGTCCATTCTTTACGCGGGGCGGCGAGATGATTTACGATTTTGGTGTCGGCATGCGGGTGGACTGTTTCGCGGCGGTAAAGGCCTATGGAGACGTACGAGATGTGGAATGGAGCGCTGTGGCCGGCGGCGGGGCGGATTTCGACTTTGCCTTCTATTCGCGGCTATTTTTTTTTTCGTAATTTTATAGTTGTCAGTATTTAAAGATGCGACATTGTCTTATCGTATTTAAGGTTAAATCATGTTGTGGGGAAAACGTGCATACCAGCGTGGCCGAGATGCCTGGATATCCAACCAGGAAGTTGCTATTCGGCGGACCACTCACTCTCACCCGTGCCGTCGTCATCGCACGTGTCGTTTGGGGAGAAAGCCGCCGTTAGATGGCTACTGTCGCTCGCTCGCTCTCTCACTCCCCCAGAACGAAAAGCCTCACCTGGCTTTCCCAAGGATGAAGATACGCAGCGAACAAGTAAAAACCAAGAACTGAAAATTATGTGGTCGGAGTTGTGTAGTTGATTGATTGATAGTGAATATGGAATGTATGACGAGATCGATTAGGTCCCCTCGGTCGAAAAGTTGGCAGGGAGGCTACAATGCAAGGCCAGAAGGGCAGGTCCGAGAACAGCGACAGAGCAGTATAGCAGTAGCTAGAAAAGCCCCCTCCCTCCTCTTAGGGTCCCTGACGCCCGTAGAGGGAAATAAGGCGGGAAAACCACTACACCCGTCCCCCCGCTTTTTTTTTTTGCTATCGATGGTGCCTGGTTCCTGAAACGGGCGTGTATGGGAATGTTCTTTGTTTCCTGCCTTCTATTGTTGAGAAGCTGAGAACTTGCAGACTGTGGCCAAAGTCCGAGTAAGCTAGGCCTAGGACGAAGGTGTATGGTATGTGTATTTGCTTTGTTCAAATCGGACGAGAAGAGCTTAAAAAAGCTTATGAGCTTGAGAGGATGAAGGTGCGGGGCAAAAAGGGGAGCCGCGTTTGGAAATTAGGACCTGAAGGTAGGATCCTTCCGATGTCGATAAAGATATCTAGAAATGTGAATGTGAGAGTGAGTCGAGGCTGAGGCGAGTCTGGCGGGGATGGTGAATGATGCTGATGGATTCGAGGGAAAGTGGCGGGATGGGGCGATTGTAATCAGCCGGAGGGGAGTAAGTATAGTATAGTATAGTATTGGATAGATTGTAGACTGGCGGGCTCAGCCCTGAAGATATACTACTCCTCCTAGATGCTTAGTCTCTGAGAAGGTAGTATTGTATAGCGCAGTATAGTATGCACTTCTGGATGCCAATGACCTGGGTATCAGTTATAACCTGGCCGTATGCTCGTACTAGTCATGTAGGCACGGCGGAATACGATGGATTAACGGCGGGATGGATGGATGGATGGCGGGATGGTTCAGCGCTTGGCTTCTCCGATGCATTACAATGGCCATGCACAGAAACAGCGGCTGAAACGAGTCGGGAAATATCGTGGAGACGAGCTCGAGCTACTCCAGAAGCACTTATATAGAACCTCTCGTCGGATTTCAAATACGGCCGGTGGAGATATTAATATTAAATATCAAATCGAAATCCACCCGCAGGCTCGAGCTCGTACTGTAGTACTGCTCAAAATGCTGACATCCACCGGCGCGGCTGCATGATATCGCATGTCAGACTCTTTGGAATCCAGGCCTCCCCACTACTTACGTCGCCCGTCGATGCCTGAACCATTGCAATAGATATAATATGCATCTGATATCGTATCATATGTACATACTCCAGTCTAGGCTTCTCGAGCCCTCTTTGTCTCTCTATCGCAATTAAGTACAGTGAAAAAAACAATAATGTATAATATGCCGCTGATATGCAATGCACATGCAAAATGTACAGAATATAAAATAACGTCCAGAATCTGTAATGTTTCCCGGTTCATATAAACAGCTCCGTAATCCCATAGCATCGATAGTGCTGCGGCTTACTCAACCACCAAGACCGACACCATCAGAAGCGTTATCGTGCTTATCACCCCCACCACAAACCCCTCGATCACCCACAGAGTAACATCCAACTGCGGCACTGAGATCGTGGTTTCTGCAAAGTACCCGTTTAGTCGGTGAATAATCAAGTCGAACATTCCCATTTCGCTTTCATCGTCTTCCTTTGTTTCTTCAATGCCCTCTTCACCGGCTGCCGTAGCTTCAATCTCAACTGCCGCTTCTTCGTCTGCTGATCTTTCTACAGGTATCGCATCCACTGTCTCTCCTTCAGTAACCACTTCCGGCACTTCAACCGGCGCCTCCTCAATAATCTTCTTAACCTCCTCTTCCTCCTCTTTTACCGCTTCCACAACCTCGCTTCCCACCGCCACTGCTTCAGCACCCGTCACAATTGCTGTGGCAGTTGTCGCAACCTCCCTCTCCTCCTTCAACATCCCCCTAACCTTATCCTCAAAACTCCTGACCAACCTCCTCCTCTTCCACGGCTCCAACCCGACCTGCACAATCACAAACAACACCACGTTGATCCCCATCAACATCCATGTTCCCCATGTACTCGCCCGTCTAATCTTGTCACTCCACACTTGTTCCTCATGATACCTCGTCAAAATACTTTTTGACAGCAAACTGCTCGCGTTTTCGACTTCCTTTTCGACTTCGGTAAGTTTGTTCTGGGCTTGGATTTCAGCTTGTTCATTCGCATGGTCGGAACGGTAGAGTTCGGTGAATCGCTCGAGGTCGGTCGGAGACCAAGTGTTTTTGCGAGTAAGGAGTTCGTTGACTTCCTTTTGGGAGGCGGAGCGACGGGCTATGGCGGCTTTGTAGGCGGCTTTGGCTTCCAGGACTAGAGATTTCGCGTTCGACAGTCTGGATTCTGCGATTTCCCCCATCAAGATACCAGGTGATTAGTATTCCGTAATCCACAGAGAGACATGCATATAGTAAACAAATATTCCATTTTCTATAATTTTTCTAGCGAAGGAACGAACATCAGATGTAATAACTACCCTGTAACTCGATATCCTTCTTCAACGCTTCGATCCCAGAGTACCCGGTCAAATCATTGATCTTTTGTCCGGCCGTAAATATCGCAGCTTGCAGATGATCCAGCCGACTCGTCAAGTTCTTGACAATGGACGACCGTTTTGACTCCTTCTCCGACGGTAATTCGGATTGACCCGGTTCATTGCGAGCCGGGGTGGTGGTGAATTGTCGGACAACGGTGGATTTAAACGGGGTAGTGGTGGTTGATAATCGGAGGAGGAAGTGTGAGCGAGTGGCGATTGGAGGAGGAGGGGTGTGGAGGAGGGATGTTAGGAGGAGGGGTAATCGTGGCGGCGGCATGGTATTATTGGTGGTCGGTGCATTGTTGACGAGGATGAAAAGAAGAGAGTTCGGAAATTTTCGCTTGTTCCTGTTGCGGACTTCAACTTCACCTCTTCACGACAACTACCACCAATCACCACCACCCGGAACTATCATCACCGTCATCGTCGACAAACGGCGGACATCAATCAGTCACGATGATTACCCGGAAAACCCTCCACTTCCTCTCCCGCCAATTAACCTCCTTCCTCCGTCCTTCAACCATCCTCCCCACTTCCCGTCCACTCGCTCTCCCAACAACGACGATAACAGCCAAACCCCTCCCATCCCTCCGACCCTTCTCAACCTCTCCCACACTCTCAGCAACCTACTCCCAAGTCCTCCGCGGCTGCCGTAAAAAGAAGAAGGACTACAACCGAAAACCCGTCTCCCCACAACTCACGAACCGTCCATCAATGAAAGGCGTCTGCCTCCGTGTCGGTATCGTTAAACCCAAAAAGCCCAATTCAGGAGAACGAAAGATTGCTAGGGTAAAGCTATCTTCGGGAAATGTGATTACAGCGTATATTCCGGGAGAAGGACATAATATCCAGACACATTCGGTGGTTATGGTTAGAGGTGGTAGGAGTCAGGATTGTCCTGGTGTGAGGTATCATTTGGTTAGGGGGGCTTATGATTTGGTAGGTTTTCGGTTTCTATATTATACTAAACAATGGAAGGGATGCTAATGAGTTGTAGGGAGGAGTACCGAATCGTGCGACGTCGAGGTCAAAGTACGGAACAAAGAAGACGAAGACCGATTAATCCCAATGACACAGCGAGGCGTGAAAATAGTGAATACTGCTTTAACACACCGCTGCAACTCCACGACAATAAAACCTTATCGGAACTGTTTTAAAGAAAGAGACTAATTCTGGCAAGGGCCTTCACTATACATCTATAGACCATTTTCGATGGAAACGGATTTGTACATACTAAGATAATTGATTAGGTCTCCTGATTGGCTATCGGGTTGTTCTGATTTTGCTATTGGTCCTAGTCTAGATATATTGGGTCCTACTGCTCTAAAAACAACCTGAAATATACCTTCCAAACACCTTGATAGAAAATCTTGTCTTAGGCTCCTCCTCTACGTTTGCTCCCACCGATCCAAACTCTCTCTCTCTTGTGCATGGCACCCGTCTACATTGCTAGACTATCCCTGCGCAAAGATAGCACGAAACCCATCAAAGACGCGCGTGATACTATCAAGCTCCATAAACTCCTCAGGTGTACTGTCGATAATATTTTGGTCTTCAATTCGGCGTGCTTCGATTGCGTCTCTGAAGGTTTGACGGATCCTCACCATAAGCAGACACCCCTTAAGGTACTGGGCTGAATACCAAACCCTTTCAGGATACCCTCGGAAACCACCACTATCACTGAGAACCGGTATAAACGGTTTAATGAAGGTATCACTGAAGTGTACTTTCTTGACCCAGCCGATATTTTTATCTTCAACAAAAGCTAGCAACAGATCCTCAAGAGTCGTCAACCACACAATGCACTTAAAGTCGTAATCGGCAGCCTCCCAGACGGCTAATACGGTTGATATGCCTTCTTCATAAAGCCCGAGAAGCAAGAATTGACGTGCAACTTTCGAGTAAAGTGTGAATAAAGGAGTATATATTTCATCTTCCGAAGGGAGCCCGGGAGAATATTCAACCATATAAGATCTATAATTGGAAATTTGTTCGCGGATTTCATGTGCCCGTGGAGGGCCTCGGATGGAGTTTTGGAGGTACCATTCGAATACCCGCATACCTTCCTCCGGTTGTTTGATTGAGTTATAAATATCAACCAAAGCGAGTAGGGCATCGATGTGGTATCGTAACTCCGAAGCAAATTTGCCAGGAACCATTCTTCCCGGTATCCTCTTCCTGTCTTCAACGCTTAGCCGGAGTGCATCTCTCAGAATTCTAGCAGCCAATCGGATATGTCCATAGGTTTTGTAATAATTGCTAGCAACAACAGCGGTTTTGTAGTAGCGCCCCTCTTTCGCCCCTCTTTCATCTAAATCGTAGCCGCTACGATACATAAAACGCGATGACGGGCTGAACGTTGGGGGCTTGTCTAGCTGGGAGGTGTCCAATCGGATCCGGTGAAGCGTATGCGATGCATTCGCTCCCATTTTATGGAGTAGTTGAAACAAGCAGTTATACGCTAAGATAGGCACGGTTACTTTGACATCCTCTGTTTCGACGAACATCTTCAGCAAGCTGAGAGCAAGAATTTCCATGCCCAGATTCGCGCATATATTCGCCGTTTCAACGAAAAACGCCTCGTAGCTCTCGGGTTGGGAAATGATTCTAGATGCGCAGTCCCAAAGTCGAATTAGTGACCCTGTAAACCGAAAGGCGTCATTTCTGTGCTTCCTAAGTTGGCAATTTTGAATGCATAGCCGGAAAACCTTCGAGAAGCCGGTGAGATGTCTTCGTTGATACTCCAAAGAATCTGCCCAAGTCTTATACACCGTTTCGAGCCTGGAGATATGGTCGCCTAACAATGATATTTCCTCCTCTAGCTGATTTCTTCCAATATAGAACGTAGATAAGTCGGATATGATGATGCCCGTATGCTCTTCACCAACCGCTTCGGGGTACATGTCTGGTTCTAACGAAAGCAGCATCTTGTGGAAGCTATGGTATAGATCGAGAGCCCTTCGGTCCTCCCCAGATTTTTTGCAGCTATCAGCGAGTATCTTCGTCACTCGGGCGAACTTTGTTATTGTCGATCCCGAGAATTCGTCAAGCGGGTTTTGTAGCCAATTCTTAAAGATGGCCTCCGTCGGATTCATGTCATTGTCGTTGAGAATCTCGTGGATCATGACGATTGGTACCTCTCTAAATAGCGCTCTAGTTCCGAGCAGCTTCCACGTCGACACAATATCGGTGAGATGAACCAAGGCGAAGTCTTCCAGCTTGCCGGTTGCCGAATTTCCATGCAATACGAGACAAGTTTGCAGCAAGAGAGTGATATACAGGCTCCAGTACGAAGCGACTGATTCGTTAGATATCATCGATATTTTGTCGGACATTTCAATATCTTTTTCCTGGTTTTCAAAACGAGGAAGGGAAGCCCAACTTTTTCTCGTTTCGATCAAAAGATCGAAAATCAATGAAGATATCCTTCGTGTGATAGAGGCTTGGCACGATCCATGGGCTGTGAACGCCAGAATCGGCAATGTTATGATGAGGCGACCCAGCAGCAGGAACTTCCTTGCCGGCCGTTCAATAAAGGCTTGACGCAGTCGTTCGACTCGATCCAAGACCCTTTCGATAGAATCCTCGAACCCAGCTGCCATTTCAGTATCAGGTAAAGGTTGCAGCGGCCCTCCGTCTTCGGTATGACCCATTTCCGTTACTTCCAGTGTACGATCAAGAACTCGGAGTATAACTTCACCATATTTATGTCTTTGGTTTTCCGATAGGAGGCTGATATTGCTGAAACTTTCCAAATAGCTTAGCCCCTTAGAAAATGTAAGGCTTTGGTACTCATCTCTCTGTATGAGTGACCTCCCACAATCACATAGAATATCTATCTGTGTTAATGTTCGCCATAGACATTGTGAAGGCCTCCAGCCACAGTGGCCAAGGGATAAATTGTACAGGCCGCCTTCCCCTTCTAGCCATTTGAGAGCGACTTCAAGATCCTCCCATTCATGTTGGCCCGGCGTTTTGTCGTATTCTAGAATCAAGGTCTCTGCATTCCGGTTTCTTCGAGCGGGGTGTTTCCAGTACTCCATGCACCATCGAAGCCAACAATGTGTCGGGCGCTTGGGGGGTTCATCTTTCGGAGCTATGTTCCCATGTATTTGTCAATAATTAGTTTCCTATTATCTTATCTGAGATGCGACGGAACACGCCGTGCTTAATCGATCTTTACACACCTTCTTCATAAGTCATGCTTTTAAAGGCTTGATTGGGGAAATCTATATCATTACCATGTTGTTCTTTACTGTTGCTGGGTGGGAGAAGCGCAGGCCCTTCTAGGGCGTGGCTAGGCGTTGACAGTTGTTTGGTCCGACCCTTTCGTTTCGTGATAGCTCCGCGGCCAGTTGAACCACTACCAGAATTGTTAGAATGGAAACAGGTTCTATATGGCAGTGACGCTGGCGTTATTAGCGCTTACCGTTTGTATCTATCCAGTCTCCACCGATGTTTAATAACTTCTTTGTACGCATTTATGCTGTTTTTTCATTCTTAGCATCACGAAATTATTATATCCCCAGAATTGAACCCAGTCTGGACGAATTCAAGCACTCACCTAGCATTGAACTTATGGTGTATAGCCATATATTCTTTAATCTCTGGGAAGGTCATTTTGGCCTTGTATAGACAATGGAGCGTATCCTTGAATTTTTCCCAGTCGTATGTCATGTTTCTTAAATATTTTAATAGGAGGTGTTGTGAAGTGTGGTATAATTCGAGGCAAAAACGATATTCACACACCGTTTTGATTGGGCTGGGGGCTCAAAAGGGTATTGGTTTCTTGGGAACTGAGGTGGTAGTTTTAGTTTGTATGTAGATTTAAATCGATATCGATCTGGACGTTGAAAGTTCAAAAGTTGGAAAACCAGAGCATCAGATGGTCCAGAATTTATATTATGTGAATTAGTTCAGTTACCCAGCTGTCCACAGTCGATTTTGAGCGAGCAAAGCAGTCTTGCTGTAATACTGGGAGCGAAAGTCTAGTTTTGCTTCTTCATGTCCCTTCTCATGCACAGTGAAAATACAGTTTTGCTTTTTCCCACCATTACGACGGGGGTGCTTGCAGATTCCCAGCCGAAGGTACAACAGCTGTATAGAGAATCAACAGATAGAATAGGTACCCAACATGTGTTAACATGGATGCGCTATTCGAATCAAAGTCCACTTTGCGGGTTCGTTCCGGATCAAGAGGAATGCTCGAAAGTCCAGTTTTCTTGTGTTGCGCAGGTACGTACACTGCCCATTGATCGTAGGCACCCTCAGGCCAATCATCAGCTATGGCACCCGAAATGCGAGGTCAAGTCGTCTATATAATTTTTGGCACGAGCAGGCGAACCATGCATCCCTATCCTCCATCCTTTCCCATCAAACCAGCATACTCATTAACAGGGATGAACAATACTCCGAATAATCCGCAGACTACTCATATCAATCTTAGCGGCGATCTAATATGTGGAATTGCAGTGACTTTTGGCAATCAAAGCCATCTCGTCTACAAAGTTTCACCCAAAGATGCTTCCTCTGAGCAAACCAGGGCGCTCTTTGCAGACACCTTAAACAATGACCGCCCCCTCTCATACCTCCTATACGATGCTATTTTTTCTATTGGAGAGGTGGAGGTATATACTCCCTGGTGCTTAGCACATGTATTCTATTTTACTAAATATATTGCGTGGAATAGATTCTTGGTCCAAACTCGACACTCTCTTATCCTCCAAGGAAACTCCCTGCCCAAAACCTCTATTTGGAAGCAAATCGTTACTTAACGGAGGGCTTTGGGGGACAGCTACAATTCCCAAGCCTCGCCGACCTTCAAAACTCGTATCCAAACTGTTTTAACAATCCAAATCCGCACTCGAAGACACGCCATGCCTTCATCATAACTCTGGTTGTAAATCAACACAAAATGCTCTGTTGGATTCTTTTTGGTATAGCTGTTTCTCTGCTTTGTGGTTTCGTAGTTGGATTCACTACCCAGAAGGCTGAAGTCGCATTGGGAGTTGTCATGGTCTTATTCGAAATTATCAATCTGGCTAGGGGGTATGTTTGAATGGAATAGTGGTGTCGAACCCTCAGGTTGAACGAATATACCGAGCGAGCAAGAGAAAGGATTTCTGAGTTCAAGATGTATTCTGTATTCATGTAAAACTAGTATCAATGAAGGTCCATATCTATAAGCTCACAATCGATACATTCCATGTCTACTGTAGATGGTTGGCTTGTGTACTGATGTAGACCCCCATGCGACATCGTAGATCTAGACTTTATAATAGATCAGGCACTAACGTTGCAACGGAGCGGCTTACGCCTTAGTGCTCTGAGTTAGATACCAGTATATAAAATATACTTAACATTAATCAATATACGTAGACAATCGACCTCGTAAATCACCTAACTCTTTCGAGCTTTCCTGAGGATGTCGACCATACCACAACTGGCGTCGCACCCAACGTTAACCAGTCTTACGGCAGTGCATGGAAAAATACAACGAATGCAACACATTCCATTGATCGATTACTTGTTGGTCCTGTGGCATCATTTTGATCATGATCATCTTAACCGCCAATCACCGTCAAACCCCACTAGTACCATATATAGCACAATTGCTATCTTATCTGTATTTTAAATTTTAAATTTCACCAATTTTTCGGTACTTAAAAAATAAGCTGGAAGAATATTCCAAGACGATGTGTGATCGTATACGCGTAACGTAATTAACGACGGAGAATGAAGATACAAAATTAATCCCTCTGATCATCTTACAGTCATTAAATTTCTCTTTGTATACGATGGAATTTTTAACTTTCTCAGTAGGCCGGCCTGGGATGGACCAGATCCACATCATCAGAAGGAGCATCAAAACCCTGCATACAGTTCTAGGACTTACCGACACCTCCGATGTTAACCCGGACCTACAAGACGTTGTACTGATCGCTGTTGACACCGAAAACACCTGCGAAATAATCAAAAACGATTCTCTCGAAAACGCCAACACCCAAATCGGATTTGCAATATTCGACACTAGAGATCTTCTGACCTTAAAAAGCATCCCGACATACAACTTCGCCACCGGAACATCACAATACCACGCACGTGTATCGTATCAATATGTATTCGGAAATCAATGAAACTCTTCAAAAACATCCTAATAAGGGCTATAATCCCCCAATCCCGCAGAATCATCTTTGTCGGACACGCCGTGTATCAGGATTTACGGGCATTATTCAGCCTAGACCCAGAATTTTGGAAAAGTATATCGAATTACATTGTTGGCGTCTTCGATACAGAACGGATCGCTCGCCATGTCCTACAACACTGTTTACGAAACCGTATTTATGAACAGACAAGCTACTCTCTACACGGACTACTCACACACTTTGATTGTCCGTTTCGCAACCTTCATTGTGCGGGAAACGACGCACATTTTACTTTACGACTGCTTTTAATCCTTGCGGTTCACTCAGTACCGGACGTGAGCGAATTGATTGAATATGTGGATGTAGTCGTGGAACTTCGAAGGATAGCATACGCCGCTTTACCAGCTCCGAAACAGGTCCCTAATGATATCAATATAGCAAATTTTCGGAGGTTAAGGCGGGCGGAGCGAAAACATCGGGCAGGATATCGGGAGGAAGAAGAGGCTGTTAGGTCTTTGATAGCGGAGTCGGAAAATCTATTAGCCAGAATTGAAGAATTTAGGAGCCTCTATATGTGTGATGCTCCGCACCGTGGTGATGCTGAGGATGAGGAGAATAGAGATTTCTGATCTTCAGTTGTAAACTGACCTGGATATATATTGCTGTTTTATTATTTTATACTATTAATTTCCCAGACATCCCTTTGCAGGGCATTTCTACACCACATATAAATCATAGCAAATATATGTATAGTTTCGATTCGATTCATTCTACCAACAAGATCATCTCTAGTATACATTATGAGCCTGATATTGCATTGTCGCCGTAATCCTCTCAGTCTTCATCATAATCATAATCATCATCATCTTCTTCCTCTTCTTCTTCACTATAGTCATAATTGTATAAATTCTTGTACTCCACCTCATGTTCCAACTTTCGTCGAAGAATCCGCCCACATTTTGCAATAAACGCCGGGGCAACATCCTGTTCAAAACGATCCAGCAGCTGTTCGATAGCCGCGCTTTTCGACTTCTGTGGAAGATCATCCGGGATGTACCTCGCTTTTAGTATTGTTTTAGTGACGAATTCTCTCGTGTACTCTTGTACGGCGGATTCAAGTCCCTCACGAAGTTCAGCTTCGCATAACTTTGCAACTTGAGGGATCTTAGGAACTAGCTGCGCAAGAGAGCCCGACTTTCGAACTGCGATGGTTTTCAAGCAGTCATCCGATAGCTGGATATTGTTCTTGATGATCAAATCGATAAGGCCTGGTGGGTAATCGGTATAAGGTGTGTTAAAAGTGAACCACTTGAGTCCGGATATCTCTACACCCTCCAGGTTGCCCGTGCCGCGACCTGCATACTTCATAAACAGCTTTAGTCTTTCTACACCCGTAAAGGGAAGTTTGACAAAACTTTGCCACCAATTAGGTGTCACCTCACCGCCGTACGATAGTGTCGTAACACATGGTGGCGGAAGAAAAGGCGTCGAGTACCCCCGTACCGTGCCCCCTATAGATACGCTCAATGACTTTAAGTTTTTCAAGCCCAAAACAGTTTCTTGAACGCTTCGAATAGATATCCGCCTTACTGTATTATCACTACTCCCCGCGGTGTCATCACTATTCCCCAGGTCGGAACGGTAGTCAAACTTGTCGTTAATATCACCATCTAACCGAAGATCCGTCAACTTTGTAAGATCGCATAGATCGAAGAGCAAGTTGCTCTGTGGAAATGGAGCCTCAAGATGTAGTTCAAAATTCTGTAGTGTTCGTTTTTCCGAATGGCCTTTGATAGCATTCAGAAAATTATTGCAAGCAGCTATGGGGTAAACGTCCGACGTATATCCTGATGGTGCTTTTGGTGCTTTGGGGGGTCTAAGAGTCAGTGGCGCGTTTTAAGAGACAGAAAGAGAGCGGAAGGTAGTGGGCTACATACTATACTGAAACAGGTGGAGCCGAACGAAGCTGAGCTCTGGTGTATTCCCATTTTCAATTTCACTCGTAATAGCCTCGAGTATAGCCAACGACGAGGGAGCGTAAATGTAGCTGGGGCTAAAATCCTGAAATTCGAATTCGATCCACTCTAGATACTTGAACCCCGTTTTGTACCCCTCCCGAATGGCTTTGTGTAGCAAAATAGGGTTGTACTCAAGATCTTCAAAATCGAGTTCATACTCAAAGTTAAGTGAGAAGCCGGACCAAATTCTGCGGTAGCAACTGGCCTGAACAGCTTTACACGTCAACATGAAGTTAAAGGCGTCTTTTCTTCCGAGGAAAGTTACTAAATAGGAGAGGATCTCCGGTTTGAGGGTCGTGAAAACCGAAGGTTTGATCCGTGGAAAGCGCAACCGGGTCTCTTCGAATAGCCTTTGTTTCCTGGCCACCTCCCTATGTCTTTCTGCCTCTTTATCATACTCGCCTGAATCATTGAAGCTTCCACCATTGATAACCATCTCTGAAGGTCGGAGAGTATTTTTATTATATTGCAGAAAGTTTGTTGCAATCATCTCATCTTCACCGATACCCCGTGTAGTGTAATTACGTTCCTCCTTATCACCATGCCTGGTCACCAGGTGTACTTTTTCAAGGTTCCCAGTAATCTTTGCAAGCTCCATCAAATATTCCCCGGCATCGTGGGTCAAGTCTATCGTCAAGTATTTCACCGTTGAGGGACCTTTGGAGTGCGGTTTGTATCCGGCTTTGTAGCACTTGTTGGGAAACGCTTGAATACTTTCGATACGGGGGAGGAAAAAAAGCGGGAAGAGATTTTCAGCATTGAAAACCGATTTGCTTTTCCCCATGCTGAAATATCGAAGACTGGTAAGGCCTGGGGGGAGCCTTTCGGGACCCATGATCGTTTCGTCCTGTCCACTGCTTCTATATCGAAGGTTTTCGAAAAAGAACAAACTGTGGTCTCTAGCCTCGAATTGTTCGGATACTTCGTCGTACTTCTCATATTCATCTTCGGACCGCTTCCTACGAACCCCAAGGGCCTTAAGGGCAACGTCATAACCCAGATCGATATCGCAACCGATCTCATAATTAGTAACAATTCCGTCCACAATTCCGTCCACAATGCTTCCAAGATCCAGAGATTGTAAATTTGGAGTAAAGAATAAAAGGAAGAACAATAAGGCTTCCGAATTTCTCCCATTCAAAATGTTGGATTCCGTTTTTTCGTCAATTTCCCACTGGTGGCACAGCTTTCGGATATGGATCCGTTCAGGGGGCTCCCAACACCATTCGGGTGTCCAAGTGTCCTCGTCAGATGTCAGCATACGTTCCCACTGGACGGTAATTTCGACTATTTGACTGCCCAGATCCGGATTCTTCAAAAGATGCCGGATAAGTCTCCAGGTTGGGTGTCCGACGGCGTCAACCCTGAAGTTATACCTTCTGTGGGAAGTGACGTACGGCTGAATAATGTCCCTGAAGAGTCTGCAGGCCCGTTGGGCATTGGTGAGATCCGTATTTGACAAACAATCATCCTTGAAGATATGGATCAGGATTTCGGGAGGGAAAGAAGTAATTGATGTTGTTGCATTTTGGGAATCCATTTCTAATTTCGGTGTAGTGCCGAGACTTCGATATGCGTGAATCTTCATCTAGAATTTAATAGCTACCCAGCTGTTGGCGAGATGCTGCAACCACTTGGGCGAACCCGTCTCAGTTTATATAACCGGATCTTTCCCCCGAACCTTTGCTTCAATGACAAAGAAACCGGCAGTGTGGGGTCTTGCACGCCCAACTGTCTAGCTGTGCAATGCATGACTGACCTAGCTGGCCAGGGCTAGTATAAACCCACCCAGTGCATATTCATGTGAGCGCCTAGATTCGAGGCTACTGGTTAGGTTAACGGTTATGAACCCCCAATCCAGTGCAATCTACGCACGACAAAATTAATTCGCTCCGCAACATCACGGAGCTAGGTTCGAACTACTGGTACGCGTCAAGCGGTATCGCGTTCTAAAATGACAAAAAGTTCCTTGTTCGCTATCCAGTCTGACTCATGTTAGCCTCCCCGACGAAAATTTCCCTTTCTCATTATTTAGTAAATAAACTGAGCAGGGTGGGGCCAGAAGCATGAGTCTTAGAAATGTCCTCTGCTGGGGTAAACTTCAGGTTCGGTATGCGATCGGATTGATTGGCCCGTAGGTTGATATCGAGCCAGTCTCTCCGTTTTGTGCGCTGCGGATATGTATATGAAATAAAATGCGATAATAGATAGGTAACGCGACTGCTGAGAGGTTGTAAACAATGAGAGGGGTACTATGTGCATTGGGATATGTCATTTTACGTTCAAGCTGGCGATATGATGCTAAGACAATGCATTGGCGACGTAACAGGTATACCGGTAATAATCATTGCCATTAGAGCAGCTTTTAGTACTAGTTCTAGCCAGTGTCCAATCCCTTTTCTAAGAAGACTTGTTAAAAGAAACGCCAATCATTACCACTATAAACTACTTGGAGTACTAATATCATATCCCATCTGGTATACGTTACTCATCATCACAACGAAAAGAAAAGACCCCCAATAAGAACCAATTTTAATCAAGTAAAATAAAACACAGGGAGAAGAAAATTTAAACTTCATAAAAGAAAAAAGGCATTGACAAAACTTTTTTTCTCGTTTAGTTCATCTGGTACTCCCATCCCTTTGGTTTCTCCCATCCTCTCATTTCAAAGTATCGGGAGGTACAAGAGTATCCCTTCCAGTCGAAGTTGTCTTTGGGGTTACAGCTGCACTTGTACTTTTCACGGTCTTCCTCGCTGGTTGGGCAGTGGGTGAAGGGGACGTGCCAGTAACTGTTTACGATTCCGTTAGTTTCATCTTATGTTTATCGGGATTAATGGTAACGGGACATACGCAATGTTGTCGAAGAAGTGGATTTCGTCTTTCTTGAGCATGAGGGACGCACCGAGCGAGTGGACTGGTGCATCACCCCATCGCTCATAGAAGAAACCTCCGGCCTTGTCGAGATACTTGAAGTAGTCTCTATAAGCAGGCGACCTCAACCAGTTAAGCGAGCCAATTTCAAAGTTACTCCACTGCGAAACGAGTTAGTTTTAACCCTATAAGGCTGAGAAAAAGGAGAACGTACGAAATGGCAGTTATTGTAGTCCTTTCCATCGTTGTCGGAAATGAATTTCATGCTGTTATCTTCAACAATGTGCTGTGGGTACTCGGCCATGAATTTCTTGGTGGTCTCCCAGAGAGTTGGGATGGTATCCTTGTATTCGTACAAGCTAAGGACGAAGCCGTATTTCTTCTTGTTTTGCTCCATGTAGAGGAATGGGTCGTAGTCGACATCGCAGAAGAGCTTGATGGAAGGTTCGACACGCCAGTAGAATTCGTAATCGGCGAGGAGTTCGTGTTCAAAGAAGAAACCAGACTCGAAGCGACACATGTGACGATATGAGACGGAGTCACCGTAGATGATTTTTCGTTGTCTCTGTATAACAATTAACTTTTAGTTACCATTTCCAACCAACATTTTGTTCCGTCTTAATATGGAGATGGAAATGTGTCCTTACCATGTCTTCGCGGACGGCAGCAGCCTTGTCCTGGTCAATCCACTCGGGAAAGCTCCAGTGTTCCTTTGGAATGAGGCCATACTTGGTCTTTCCGCTGACAAGTCGGGTGGTGATTTTCTTGAACTGTTCATCGAAAGGCTGGTCGTTGAGGAAGACCCAGTCGTAGTTGAATTTACGGTTGAATCTGTCCTCGATGTGACGGATGGATTTGGCGATTTCCCAAGTGTCGCTGTTACGAGCTAGAGTGATAAAAGTAGCATTTGCACGTCTTCCTGGAGCGGTTCCGGTGAGAGGGAAGTTGTTCTTGGAGTTTGGAGTGATTTCGCCGAGGGAAACTGGTGATTGTTCGTCTTCGGAGTCTGCTTTGGGGTCTCCACTGCTGAGTTCGGTTTTTGGAAGCCGCGGTGGTACTTTCCCGAGGTCGCTGCCGGCACCCGGGGGTGGAAGGTCGTTGAGAGAGGGGGTGTAATTTGTGGATGTGCTGGTAAATATTTTATAGAGCACCGCAATGGACTATTCACGATAAATCGGAGTTAGTAGAGGGTCGTAGGAAATACGTCTGTATGGGGAGCAGGTGTGATCTCGTGTTCGGATGCACGGTTGTTGAACCAAGGTAAGGTGGTACTTTAGCCGCCAAAAAGGGATAGCATAGAGAGCGATATGATATAATGCACGTACGAAGAATGCGAGCAGGATGAACCTCAAGGTTCGGACGTTGGCGGTAGCAGGCATGATGGCTGAGGAAGAAGCGCCAGAGCTTCGACCCGAGAAGTAGTTTTTGTCCGACAGTTTGACCAGATGGAGGTCGATTGAGGTTGAGGAGAGGAAGTTTAGGGTTAGTTTGGCAAAGAGCTAGAAATAGGAGTAGCCAGAGTGCAACAGCGTGGGACTACCACATGCAGCCAAGCTCTAGCCGATGTTACTCTAGTCTGTTCAGCTTGAGATTGTTGGAGTATAAAGACGCCACTAACTGCTTAAGAAGCAATTAGGGGTAGCAATATGAATAAGAGTTCGTGATGGCGTGGTTAGTGGTAGGTAGATGGTTGATAGCGATAGATGGATGGTGACGGGAGGATGATTAGCTGAGGAAGAACCCAATTGCGCGGCACTCGACGGCTTAATCAGATAAACCACGCGACGGAGACGAAGGACCAAGACGACCACGACCACGACGAAAATAAATTAAATTAAAATAAAAAATCGAAAAAAAGAAGGGAGGGAGAATGGAGGACGAAGGGTTGCAGTGCAGAACCTCACCCGGGGTGCTTTCTATTTATCATTAATTCGACGACCTGCAATCAAACGACGAAATACGCTTCCGGCTGGCAGCCCTGTTTGGCGTCGCAAGCTGGGAATTAATTGTTGGCCTTCCTTGGCCCTTTCGCTTTCGGCCTTTAATTCAATCCCATTCAGCCCAGCTGTGTATCATATGCGAGTTAAAGGGCGTAGTATGTAGCATCCGGACAGGATATGGGCAGTTGAAACACCGTTCCGTGGCGTTTTTGCTGCACTTCTCTGGCCACCCGTCGGCGAATTTTTCGGTTTTCACGTCCGCTGCGGGGCGGGTGGGCAGACGGACAGATACATTGGTGACTTCATCTTGGTAGAAACCCCTATTCAAAACCTTCAGACGGCTCGTGGACATAATTGTTGATATCTAACTTGTCTCGACGCTTTTGGCAAGGTTCAGGGCATGCTGTATCGTTCTCTATAGCTACATCCATGGAAAACGTTGGTTAGCATCGTGACCTCCTGGTTCCGAATGTATCAGCGTAGACCATACTCAATTGACAATGACCATTGGAATGATGATGATTATAGAAGTACTGCTTTGTAATTACTTAATAAGAGACACTGAGGTTGACTAGAAGCTAAGCATTGTGGATATCGTCGAGTTGGGCTGTCGTCATTTGGCAGTGACTTTTGGAGTGCAGTTTTTTTCAGCTCTCCGCCCACACCAAACAAAACATCTCCACCATCTTCTCTATCCAGCCATCCCACCATCCATTCATCCACCATCACCATCACCATCACCATCAACCTCTCTCCTCCCTCTCTCCCTCTCCCGTCTCCCTCCTCTCCTCTCCACCATCACCATCATCATCACCGTCATTAGTTTCCCATTGTCTTCCTCTTCTCCAGCTTGGCGTCTTGCCCTGCTCCCCCTCCTTCCCTCCCACGCTAACTAGAAGCTGTTGCCGCCATCCCACCACAGTAGCCTCGAGCAGCTTCCCACCTTTATCCCTCCATTCCACTCGTCCACTCCAACAACCAACTCCTATTGAAGCTCACAAACACTCGCCAACCAGACCGTCAAGGTCAATTCTCCTCCCTAGCCCTCCCGAATGTCTTTCTTCGGCTTCGATACCACCCTGCCGAGGGACCGAGCTGCCCATGCTCCTCACCCGAATCAGGCTCCCGGCTTCTCGCAGCAACGTGACGCCTTCGCTGGCCTTTCAGGAAATGAAAAGGCCGAAGAAGACGGGTATGTCGACCAAAAAAAATGTCTCAAAATTTGGCTAGAGGAATCTTCGAATACTGGTCAAGATTTTTGCAAAGGAATTACAGGCTGATTATTATTCGTAGCTACGACTTCGAGGATACCTACGACGGTCTAGGCGATGAACTCGATGAAGGAGACGATGAATTCAACGACGAAACCTTTGGAGGAGGCAGTGCTGGTAAACATCTTCCTCTTCGTTCCTTCTAGACCTCCCTAACTTTGTATTAGCCGCCCCCGGCAAGGACTTCGATTTTTTCGGCTCCACTGCAAAGGTCGCCAATGCCATCAACGAGGAACAGCTCCTCTACGCCCGAGGACCCAAGAAACCCACCCAACATGCCCCTCCACCACAGTACCAGGAACGGCAGGCAAAAGCCCTTAGCTACGCTACTGCTATCAAGCCGAAGCCACAGCCCGCTCCTAAGCATCAAATTCCCACGGAAATCCCCGAGCTGAAACCTGAGATGTCATTATGGGCGACCACATCCCCAGAAGCACCAGCTAAAACCCTGTCCGCTCACGCTCAAGTCCATTTTCGCCATATCGAAAACCAGGAACCTCCAGCACAACCAAATTTCACGCAGCCAGCTCCACCAGCTGCTGCTCCGGCTACTAGAAGATACAAGAGCTTGGAGGAAGTAGAAGCTGAGATATTGGCGAAAAAGCAGGCTAAACTTGCCGCGGCACAACAGCCACCTCAACCTCAACTCCCCCTACCCACTCAACTAAACCAACAAGATGGTTGGCCGGGTCGGCCCGTGCAGGGATTCCCTCAACATCCACAAATGGCAATGCAGCAGCCACCCCTCCAGCAGATGGAGCTACCTTTCCCACCCCGGGCCATGCCACCACCCCAGCAAAACCAACGTCCGCCTCAAAATGACCGAACCCCAGAGCATCTCCAGCGTGGACCTATACCTCAACCGGGTGGACAGTTGCCTTTTCCGCAGATCCCACCTAATCAACAATTCCAAAATAACAATATGCCCTTCCCAATGGGTATGATGCCGCCACAGGGACCACAGGGACCGCCAGGACCGCCAGGACCGCAGCCGCCGTTTGTAGGGATGCCACCTATGCAGCCGCAGATTATGCAGATGACTGAAGAGGAGAAGGCTAAGTTCTTGGAAGAGGAAAGCAAGCGATTGAAACGGAACCACAAGATCGCACAACTGGTGAGAATCCCGCTCTACCTAACGCTTTTGAAATTCTTACTGACACTGCCCAGTCCCGATATAACGGTCTGATGACCCCCTCAGACAAGAATTTTATCACGAGGATTCAGCTCCAGCAACTGGTGTCGGTTAACGAAGACTCCTTCAACGAGGACTTCTACTACCAAGTCTACATGGCTATCAGAGCCCGGAATAATCCTCAACAACCTCTTAACCAGTTCGCCCAGACATATCTCGGCCAGCAAGGTGCCCGAGGCGGCAGGGCCCGTCGCCAGGACAATCACCTTCTGCGGATGCAACAACAGGTCCAGCGTGCTGTCGCTGCTGCCAAGGCCAGACCAAAGGCATCACAGTTAGTTTTGGAGGGGTCGCTAGGAAAGATCTCGTTCAGCAATGTGAAGACGCCTAAGCCGTTGTTGAGCATCAAGAAGCAGGATAGCGCCGGCCTAGTAGAACCGGGTCAAAAGCCAGCCCATGCTTTCGCCGGTATCGACAGGAGGAGTATCTTGGCAGCTGCCGAAGATATCTATCGGTGCTTGCTTGACCTCGACTCCCACGAACGGAAACACCCCGGTCCCAGTCTGACCGGCCAACAACCTGATGCCAATACAATACAATGGTTCGAGGCTAGGGACGCCTTAATCGCGAAGTTGTGGCGGTCTATGCGTATCATGGAACCTATTAAGGAGGAGTATGTAGAACCCGGCTCCTTTCTTTACACCGTTACTAACAATATTCTAGACCTAACGCACTACACCCCTTCATCGCCATCCTTTCCGTTAAAAAGGCAAAGGAGGCCATTCCCCGTGTATTCAGATACATTGATTTACAGCAGCGCATCACAATTCTCACTATGATCACAATATCTCTTGACCAAGTCGACGTCATCAAGGATGGTCGCTATCCACCCGACACCTTGTCGCTTTCTAACGAGACTAAGAAAAAGATCGAGGGATTCTCGCAATACGTTCTTCCGCCACTCCTCTCCTATGTCGGAGATGCACAACTCGACGTGATCACCGGCCTTCTCGGCATCCTCCTCGACCGCGTCAACGTCCTCCTACTCAGCCAGACTCAGATTGGTCTCGCCTTCCTAACAATGTTTACCAGCCGTGCGGAAATCATCAAACAGGCAGGCCAAGCAGATGAGCAAGCTGTGCTGAAGTGGACACAGACGTACGACAGATTGTTTGAGATTCTGGAGGACCATCTGTTGGACATCTTCCCACCACATGGTGCGCAGGTGGATGATATGTACGTGTGGCAGTTTTTGGCGAGTATGGCAGTTGGAGCCAATATGCAACAGCAGCAGAAGATGGTCTCGGCGGTCAAGTAGGTTTCCTCAAATGTGTTCCCGAAGTGTTCAATGTTGGCTAACAAACCATATTTAGGGACCGGGTCAATGACAACGTACAGGCGAGCAAGACTTTGCCACAGGAGATGGGACAGCACAAGTTGGCGAATACGAATTTGTTTTTGAGGGCCTTGGGGTTGGATATTGATGTAAGCGTCAGTCCGTCAGTCAGACACTTCAGAAGCATGCTAACAACTTGATTCTCATAGCTCCTACTATCGTAGTTAATTATATCTTGCATCATGAGTGTCACCCTCGGATAGAGCACTCGCCTTTGCCGCTATTTCTTCTGTGTATATGACGTCACGAAACACACAGCCTGCAAAATAAGGAAGGGCTGGTTCCCCGAGCTAGTGACGGGGCGGCTGTTACTAGCTTCGGGGAGGATGCTATTTCATACCCATATTTTTAGGCGGTATGAATAGCGAACAAAAGAAGTTTGGTTTTTATGTCACCTCTTTTTTTTTTTGCACATGATTCTCTATGCCGTCAAGTACCTAACGTCGCTTTGATCCTGTTTTTTCTTTTCTGTTGCTACTTTTCTTCAGATTCGTCCTTGCAGCTAATTTATATATATATACTTCGTTTCTCTATCACTCTCTACTTTGAGCTGGCAAGATAAAAAATACAAAAGCGGCTTGTTCTTCCTTTCACTTCACTTCGTCTACTTCTACTTATTCTTCTCCTTTTTTATTTTTCTATGGCATCACCATGTACCGGAATACAGTGTACTCGAAAAACGTTTGATATAAAAAGTAAACGACGGACGGATGGATTGAAGATAGACGGAGGAGGCGGGGGAGGACCAAGAATGATATCGCGATATTTGAAGGCAGGCAACGATGGGTCGAAGTTATGAATGGATTGGAGTATTTTGCAGTTTAGGGGGAAAGAATGGGACTCGGATGATGAAGATTTGAGGATAACATTGCTCAGTAGCAATGGCGGTATCGATGGGAAAGACAATATGATGAATTACCCACCACTTATATATTTGTGCATCTAGTGATGAACCGGTCTTTTTATGAACCTCTGTGTATTCGGTCATGTTGTATTGACTGAACCTCCGGCGTTTGATAACTAGCCGAAATAGAAAAAGGCGCACTTTTTACCCCGGCCTATAGTATCCGTTCATCCAGGTACCCGGTATTTTAATAAGCTCTTCCCTCCGGACGCTGTTACAGATATATGGTTTTCCATGCTGAAGTCAAGTTCCATTCCCCAATTCGGTGAGGTTATTTCGGGCACCCCTGTCGCACTTGGCAAAACAACGAAAAATATCCAACAATTCGCAACTCGATACGGGATGCCGCAGAAACCTGAAGTGGTGTGACACATTTTGTGTGTGCGATTCTGGTCCTCCCCCAGTCTCGAAAGTCTTTAGGTTTTTTCTCAAAGCCGACGTTCCATAAGCTACATACCCACTTGGGCAAGTAACCACGTTTTTTTTTCTTCTAAGGAAATTTTTTGAAAATGTCTTATAGCTCGCATATTATAGTTATGCATGGGGTCGAGCGGCCAATTGCATGTTTTTGTCGGCATGTGATGTGACGAAGGGGACTGAAGTTTTTCGGGCTTTAGGCGGTCGATTTCGGTGCTTCTGGGATATAAGAAGGGTCGGTTGCCCCCCGTTGGCAAAAAGGACTCAGGTCGATTATTTTTCTTTAGGTATTTTTCCTTTCACTTCATTAGAAAAAGAGAAACTGTCCCCCTTTCTCGCCGAAAAAAAAGTTTTCAGAGCAAGTCGACTTCCTTGTTTCTTTCTTTTTGATTAAAGCAAGAAAATCCTCGTAAGTTCTGCTGACTTCCGACCATCTTCCTTCATTAGTATCTAACCGATTAACCATAGCTTTTTAAAATATTTAGACCCTTCAAACCACTCATCAAATAAATACCTCAGAAAAGAAACAGCCACCATGATAGTCACCCGCGGCATCTCCTTCACAAACTTCTTCGTCGCTTCATCGGCGCTAGCGTTCCAAGTCTTTGTGCTATACCCATGGCATAAGCGCCTAGACGATGATTTCCACAAGCTTAAGCATGAGCACTTGAGGGTCTTACAGACTATTGAGAGGTTCCATGGGGTTGAGGGACGGCTCGCTATTGAGAAGAAGATCTAATAAACGATAGATATATCCTCTCAGGGTGGATAGCTACTTTTCTATTATATAATGGGGGGATATTACTTCGATACACGCACTGTCATCTAGACTGACGGGTTTCCGGCGTATACTACTAGACTTTCTTTGGATTACTTTTGGTCTCATACTCTATATATACCCAGGGGGGACAGACTAGAGCGTGGGGTCAATTCGGTGGAGGTGTATACACTGGGGCGTTTTTCGATACTTTTCTTCATAGCGGTTCTGTGGATTTGCTCTTGTAATTTAGTTCGCTCTTCTTTGTTTATAGATGCTTTGGTTTTGAAGTTTAGTTTGTATAGCATCGGAATTTGGATCTAGATCACAATTCATCGGCTGTATGGAAGGGAGGTCAAAGCTAATGTTTTTGAGCCTCGGCTACCAAGACATAAGCGTATGTTTACTACGTAAAGCTATATACGGACTTCGGTCCACTTGAGCATGGGGCGCCTGAGAGAAGTTGAATAATTAAGTTCGAAACTTACGGCAGTTACAAGTATTAGTTTGGTGACGTGCGTGCGTGCTGGCGGCCGGTTACAAATGGATATACAGGCAGTGATAGTGATTCGCAACTATTCCGGAAATTTGTGCACATTCATGCAGGGTTCAAGTACCTGCCCACGATTCGATCGAGACCTGCAGCGGAGATCTTGGCGATTTAGTAGCATCACGTGATGCAGCTGCATCGATCAAACTCCAACATCAACAACACGACCAAGAGACCATCCTAACTCGATAGCCAATCCGAATCTTGATGGCGGATAATGGGTAAGCTAGACCTTATCCCCAAGCCGAGGTAATTATGTTATTGGATTGCAAAACTAAGGTTTGGATTTACCATCTTGCTATGGACGGAAATCGACGGTGCTATTTAGACGAGTATTTACCTTTAGATGGTGCCTCAGACCTTAAGGCCTTAATTTAGAGTCGCTACAACGGCCACGTTTACACAGCAGTAATTTTAGGATATCTTCTTGTAAAAGCTTCCAAACTCTCTTACCTACTAGTGATCACAAAACAAGATGTTTCAAATCAAAACACGCCTGCAAACTCTAAGGGCCTTTTCTTCGTCGAATCAACTCCTCTTTCCAATCCCAAAACCCAATGCCGTACAAGCTTTCAGATCCACCCCCACATGTCCGTCAAAACAAAGCGTTAAACCTCCCCTCCTAAAATCAGTCTTAGAACTCCCCGAAGGAGAGCCGTACGTGGCAACCAGAACGAAACTCCCATCGCTCCCGCCCGGCTCAAACCCACTAAGCGAATTCCGACGTTTGAAAAAGGAACGGCAGCTATCTGAAGGTGCCGCGTATATCAAATTAATGCAGAGCTACAATATCTCATACACTACTTTCGAAAAACTACAGAGTACTCAAATTACATCCTATTCAATGCTTCTTAGACAGTCTTCAACAGGCTAATACCACCTCCAATTTTTAGAGCATAAGATACCCAAATCCTTCAGCACAGTAGAATGGGAAGAAATTGCTCCGCTATTCGGCCTCGCTAAAGAACACGATGAAAAACAACTGCCACAAATTGCGATGGTTAGATCACGTCTGCCTATCGATGTTTTCGAAGCTGTATATCGTGACGTTCACAATGCCTTCGTACAATATGACCCACCGAGGTTTTCTCATAACGAGGAAGTGCGCAGCCGTTTCGTGGGATCAGTAATTACCCCCGGTTTCTTTACGATCTTTCGCCCTTCAGGCCCTGACCATACAGCTAACTCCTGAGCTCCCCAAAGCTGTTCGGCGAGCTTGTCGCCATATTCGAATCCGCAATCCAGAACTACCCTGATCTCTCCACCAAAGGAGGGGCAAAAAAGAGGGGGATAATTGAGGATCTATTTCACGGCTACTTCAAAATATGTACTGTTTTTCCAGATATAAAGAGGAAAATCAAAGATCCAGCTTTTCTCAATCCCATATTTGCTCCATACAAAGCCACTGTGGCTCAAGTAATGGCCGAGGCTATCGGTACGTATAAATCGCCCAGCCCTTGTAGATAGTGCGTATTCTGACCCAAATCAGGACGCAACTTTCACAATAACCTGAAAGGTCGCTCGGTCCCTATTCTTGGAATAGTGTCTGATGGGGAGTTATTCGATTTCTTTGTTTACGATCCAACAGCGACGAAGATGTACCGATCTGGACATCAAGATGGTATCGGTTCGGCCCTCCGTCAAAGCATAGCCTGTTCAATTAGACACAGTAGGCCAATTAATTCCCGACATCATGATATCATTTGCATGTTTATCCGTTGAGAACTAACAAACACTTTTAAAGGAGCTGAACTAATCTTCGATTTCCTTATAATGGGATATGTAAGTTCCCTGCGTTCCTCCCTCTGGTCGGTGAGCCAGACTCCAGAGCCTCAGTTCCCTCTTGCTCTCAAAAATGAAGAAAGCCATGCTTCTGCTCTGGATAAAGCTTTGGAAGCGCAGGCCTTACTCAGGGAGGCTGCAACGGTTAGTCAAGCGGGCGATTTCACCACGGGAGAGGATCTTGCGCACAAAGGTGTACTCAAATTAAAAGAAAGGTGCGTTTGGATCCAAGGACATGGGTATCTTTCCGAGACGTTATACTATTGGGCGTACTGATAGGTTTTGTTCGTTCATAGTGTACGGCTCGTGCCTTATCACGAAGGCCGGGGCATTTTGACGCTTTACAACCGAGAGGCTGCGATTAGAACATGAAAGTGCTATTCGAAAATATTTATTTTCGTTGTTTCGTTGTATGCTTTGCGAGTGTTCCTTCTGATAGAATGGCATGAATGATGATATGACACTAATACAGGATTGCCGTATCGAAATATTTACAAACAGGAATGGTTCTCACTGCAGAATTCGTCCTTAGGGGTGGCCTAAGCCAGGCAGGGCACCCTTTCCACTTGAGAGCCCAACCCGCGGGATATACCGTTCTCCGGTCATTGAATTGACGACTCGATAATCAATAAAATTGAGAACCTGAATAGTGTAAAAACGGCTGCTGACTCTAGACTAGTATCAATTTTGTAATTACTCAGTGTATACTCCGTGCGAAATTTTTGACGGCGCTCTCGCGTCAAAGATAATGTAGCCTCGAATCCAGGCGCAAGATAATGTTGCACTTCGCAATCCAACGCGGCATGCAACGTCGCAACAGGGGCATTTATGATACTTTAGCTTACACTTATACAGTCCACTCTGTCGCCCTTGCATAAAGCTTTCAAGCCACAGCCGCGCTGCCCAAGCGAGGAGATCTCAAGACTAAACTCATCCAACCATTAATTCCTGCACAAAATTTATTAATCTGAATGCACTCAGCCCCATGAGTGGTGGATAGGTATGTCTTGGGTGCAAATCAAATTAGGCCCCCAGTGATTTTGGATCAATTAACATGAATTATGGAATGCCTTTTTCGGTTGTAGGGAAAATCGATTTCACGCGTGCAAGCAAATTATATTCTATACAACGTTAAAGGATTGACATATCGATCGTGGATCCTTGAATATAAGTATATTAACCTCAGATATCACCACCCCGAGACACCACGTCTTTGTCCCAATTGACCCCAAGCCCATTCCTACATATATCCATACTAATTCCCTCTCCAATATTTTACATCAACGTTGCAACTCTCTGATATTGGGTATTTTGGGCAAAAAGTCCTTTACCCCTATTCGAAAACCGGGTTAGGACCAAGCCCCAATAGCCAAAATGAGATTCCTACAAATCCTTATCGCCAGTGCGATTACATTCTTCGCATTGTCAGCGAGTATGCCAGCTGTCGTGCGAGACCGGCCTCTCCTCCGTAGGCTAAAACTTCCCCTCGGAGAAATCGTGGACTCTCCTCACCAGAGAAAGTTCCACTGCGCTTCGAGTGTCAAACTCGGTGGAGATTTTAAACATCTAACTGGTAAGCATTTTTTGCATAATAATTCATACTGGTATCCTCGAGGATCGAGCATACGGAATTGTTAACACCGATTTATCTCGGCCTAGGCTGTTCGAGTTCAAGTGAGTGCGGCTCTGGAATCGACGGGGGTTGCTATTGCATGGCCTTGGATACAGGCTCGGGTACGACTCAGGGTGTGTGTATAGCTCTTCCCCGCGAGCAAACCGGCCAGTATAGGTATAGAGGCTCGCGCCCGGTAGGTACCCTTAGCCTTGGAAAGCCGCCGACGCCGCTAAAGCCTTGAAAGCATCTCTAGATACCGCGAGGTCGTCCTCAAAAACGAAGTGATTTATCCTCGCTAAATACTCTACCGCAAGACCGCCCATCGCAGAATGGCCAGCAGACTAACGGCCAACAACTAAATGAAGACAAGGATACTATAATTACGCCTGTATTACCTTTTTAGGAAATCAGGCAATCGCCTAACGTCGGTCAGTATGATCAATGGCTATGGGGAATACAAAGCGGCTCACCGGACTTTTCTGAGTTATAATGTAACAAGCCAGATAATACCTCTGGATATGGCTTTAGTATAGCCCCCTATAATAATATGCTCTAGTACTCCCAGCTAGCATATCAATTAGATGTATAGATAATCTCTTACCCTTTAAATACCTGTCTAAGTACAGTAGTGCCGTATGATCGATGGTCTAGTTCAAAGCTTTCAAGTCTATAATATAAATATATCTCTATATTTCGAACTCCGCCCCCATCTAAATCTATCCTACCGACATCGCCAAGATCTATACCTACGCCTAGCCTATTTCCCACCTTGCCTGACCTCCTCGATCGTCTTTCTCCCCTCGACTATGTCCTTGACTCCGTTCCAAATATCCTGGAAGTCTCCAAAAGTCGTATATGGAACACCCTCTCTCTCACAATATGTCACCAAATCCATCCCTTTCTTCGCAAACAACAAATCCGTCTCTCTAGCAGCACTAAGATCACTAACTCCATCTCCACAGTAAAAGAAATGCGGCCTCTTTCCCTCTGGGTACGCTGCATCGCTGATATATTTCTTGATAGTAATGCTCTTATCATGACCAAACCCGCTTTCTGGGTGTCGCCATTTGATCTTCCAGCTTCCGTCGTCAGCGAACTCTGTGTCATTGGCGAAGATTTCTAGTTCATCGGCTGCATTTGGGTCGTTGAGGTAGTTGAGAAGCAAGGCCTTGATGATGGGTATCATGCCGCTAGAAACGACGATGATAGGAATACCCTGGGATTTGCACCAATTGTAAAAGGGTTTGAATCCTGGGTCGAGTGGAATCTTGGATTTGAGGAGGTCGATGCACTCAGGGAATGGGTGGTGGATTGACTCCAGCATCAGGTTGAATGCGTCTCTGTGCAAACGTAGGCAGGTTTAGTTTGGGATCTTGGAAGATGGTGAGTATGATATTGCATTTGTGTACCTGAAGTTGAGACGACCTGTAATCATCTCCTCATTCATTCTTTCGCGTTCCTCGCGGCCGAAGCCTAAGTTATCCGTCTATTTTCACATTCGAGTATCGTTAGATTTTGAAATATGCAGATTATATGTAGCCTTGCATTTCTTGCAAACGCCCGTATTGCGCAGTACACAATCCTCACTGCCAGCTTGGAAGATCATACCAGGTAGTCATTAGCTGAAGAAAAGAAGAAGTTAGCCATTGATATCCTGAATACCAAACTCGAATCGTACCAGAGGTCTATACATACAATCAAGAGACGTAATTGTTCCATCCCAATCACTGAAAACGACCGCCGGGGGTATTGGTGTTGACGACGACATGGTGGGGTCTAAACGATCGATACTGATAAACTGCGGGGCAAGAATTCAAAGTGGCGATAACGGAAGGAAGAGAAAGAAGGGAAGAAAGTGTATTCTACAAGAAGAATGTCACCCCCAATGGATTGAATCCTAATGCCGTTAGCCGCAGCTCAGCGAATTCAATGCAAGGGCGCTCCGACTCGGGATATCCTCAAAGTCTTGGCATTTGTTGCATTTTTTGTGTCACTAAAAAGAACTACAATCTTCAAATTCGGTGACACATCCCAGTAAATGCATAGACGACCACGGCCGTGATAACAAGTCCTTCTTCACGCCTCTTCCCTGCCTGGAATTCCCTTGATCTTTCGGCCTTCAATCATGGAAACCGACGGCCTAACTACCGGCTTCGATGATGCCGATATTGATCTCTCAGATGAAACCCAGGATTTCAGATTCCTCGCCAACATCACCAAGTACTCTACCGACCGTCGTGGCATCTTTTATGCATGAAAATTCTTCAAAACTAATATGATCTGTTCATATAATCTAGTAAAGGTGGTGGTTCGATTCCTAAACGTGGAGAAAAGGACTTTGAACCCGATGGCACAAACCTCCAGTCTAGCACATTAGACGACAGCCGAAATGCTATGTTTCAGGCTCTCGCTGTAGAGCGGTCACATACTGGGTACCTACATTCATTTAATTTCTGATACTTGTTTTATATAACTAACCTTCTATAAAATCTTCAGCAAAACCCGTGCAACAGCAACCTGGCACCCAACCCGCCGTCTCGCTCAAATCCATGAACAACGCGGCGTCCTCTTCAAAGCCATGGGTCGCGCCGACAAAACTGGCACAATGTGGCTTCTTCCCGAAGAATTAATATACATGGTCGAGCGCGGCAGTCTAGAATGCTTCTACGAACAAGAGCAAGACCAACAGGATTCGGAGAACATCCAGAAGCAGAGCATAAACATCAATGTTCCAATGAGCGTACAAGCTGTCTATGCAGCTGCACTTGAAGCTACCGGCGGATTAGAGCGATACCAAGTCTACGCGAATTTAAAAAGGAGCGGTTATATCGTTTTTCGCGATCCGGCGGGACAGTTTGATGAGTTGTTTGGGAATGTGGGGTATGAGTACAAAGCCCCACCGCCGGTGGGGACCGGGTGGAAGTTATGGGGACTGGGAATATTCAGCGCATTGTTTGATGGTGCCTTTTGGGGAACTAGGAAAGGAGACCCGTTTCGATCTATGCTCGCACCTGGCGCATATAGGAGCTACGCCGAGATGTATAGGCGGTTGTCAATTCCAAGAGAGGGGATCACGTGGACACCGACGGTGAAGAAGGGGGGCGAAGGGACAAAGAATAACAAGTTTACGGTTACATATCACGTCTGGAAACCGCGCCCGAACTTCAAGAAGTCTGCGCCTGGACCACCGGATTTTTACGTTTGTGTGGTGTCGACGCTAGACACGAGGTTACCATCGTTGGCGGAGATCGATAGATTACTAAAAGATATACCAGAGGTCGATAGGGCTACTGCGAGGCAAAAAGGACTGTATCAGGGACTGAAAGATGGGAGAAGGAATGTGATTTTGGCGACAGTGGATTACGGCGTTATTAGCTATATGAAGTTTTCGGATTCGAGATTTGGGGAGGAAATGTTGGAAGTTGATCCGCCTGCCAAGGGCAAAGGAAAAGTCGGTAATAAAGGAGGGAAAGGCGGGGCAACTGCGAAAAAGTGAGGTGTCTGGAATCGTGAAATATACCGATATATCGGACTACCTGCACTGCCTATGTTGTGAGGTGGCGCTTCCTGGGTCCTACTTCGTTGTATAGTATACAAATCCCAAATGGCAGTATATAATCTTCCGGCCCTTCTATGTCTCTAAAAAGTCCGCAATCTCCAATAGCTCCAAGCCCATCTCTGCTGGTATTTGGAACTCCGGAACCTGACCATTATACCCTGAGTACTTATATTTGTAAATAAAGTACTCGCATACTTTCTCCAAAACGGCTCCACTATAATATCCAGTAAAGTTAGTCTTACAAGCATCTAGGGAGTCATAATGTCCAACTCAGAACGGACCGCATTTCCTCAAACTTCACGCAGTTCTCTTTAGCTTCGATATATCCACCTAGAGTATGTTAGATTAGCTCTTGCCCATAGTACTATACAAGCTAATATGCTGTGAAATAGCCAATACATACTGTTCTTGTTGAACATGTTTCTTATAGTCTTCGACGCGAAGGCGCATTTCTTAGGTAGAACGAACTATAATTCCCATATAAAGCAGCAATTAGTCATTTATCCTGCCATAGGATGACATCAATAGTACTAGAGAGCCATAACGAACCTGAAACCCATCATTACTCACAAGAGTGAGCGAGCCTTCGTCGTCGATTACTTCAGACATTTTATTGGTAACAATGTTTCTGTTTCTCGCGTGTGATAGTAGGTTGTATGAGCTTGGGAAGAGCTTCAAAGCTAAAGGCGGAACGACAGCAACCAACATCAAATATGTTTGTCGCGTCGATATCGGCTGAATTAGGCAATTTTAGACAACAAACCAATCGAGCTTAAAAACCCTACAACAAGCTCAACACACCCCAATATCCCTGTCTCGAAGGACGACTGGCGGGTATAAAACATCGGTAATTCGAGAAAAGGCAATATGAGCAGATACTATCATCACCCACGATGTCGCCTGCATCGTTAGCTAGATAAACATCCTCCTAGGCCCCGCCATGTGCTGAAACATGGCTGACCTCCCCTCCCATATAACATCCAAAATCAATTCCATAACCGCTTTTCTAACCCTACCAGAGTCGGTCACCGATAAAACCGATTACCTCTCTCTTTCTTCTATTTCTGCTTCAGATGCCGAGAAAATTAGAGATACCCTCGTCAATGATCCGATCCTAGAATCTTCAAGCGCGCGGTTCACATACGATGCCGAATTCAAGCAGATAAGAATTACAAGACCGAATGCGGTGATCAATATCACAGCTGGGTGGTTACAGCTTCAAGAACAGGCATGGAAGAAAGCCGGAATCTTACCAAAGGTGTATGAGAATGATGTTACTGCGTTTTGCGGGGTTGGTATGTCCAAGTCCTAAAGCTTAACGCAAGTGGTATTACATCACAGGAGAGGCTTTTTTGTCTAATTTGAAGAGAGCAGAATTTAGAAACTTCACCACTCCGACTCATTCCAGTACCATAAAAACACCAAACTACTGCATGATGCCCTGGACTTCCATATTCCCTTCTATCGTTGTAGAAACGGGCTACACTCAACCGGCGACCGACCTTGAGCGCGACAAAGAAATATGGAAAACGGCAACAAACGGTGAAACAAAAGTTGTGATTCTTACAAAGTTCTCAATGACGCCGAGAGATACAGTTATGGGCGTTATTAGTTTTCATAGAGTTAATGGGGAGGGCGGGGTCGGTACTTGTTCGAAATATGTAAGTCCGGAGGCTATACGTTCATATTTAAGCAAAAAGGCCTAGCTAACTTGTGTATCTAGACGATATTTCCGCCTCCTCTTACAAAGGTCGAGCAGAATTATCACATTTCGCTTGGAGAGGTGTATGGTGGGACATGTCCGGAAGGCGTAGACGCGGATACGGAATTAACGCTTAGCATATCGGAGCTCAGGGATATCTGCCGGCGTGTATTCCTTAGCAGTGGCCTGGTACCGGACTAATACATATTATTAATACCCTCCCTCTAACGCAGGAATATCAAAATGCTCAGCCCATCTAGAACAACAAAGAAAGAAAAGATGAAAGCTGCTAGATACTTCATACATCGCGAGTACTAAACAGATCCTTATAACCCCTTCTCAAGTGATGTATAAATCGCCACCTCCGAAACGAGCAGTCTCGTAACCAGAAAGAGCCGAGATCGGCAACCTTTCTTTGTCGCCGGGAGTTGTAGATCATTAAATAAATCAAAATTGTACATCAAAATCAGATTGTAAATACGTGACTCGACATCACTCCCGCTTAAATACCACTGCGGCCCGCAGATTAACTAGTCTCTTGTACTTCCCCCACACCTTACCCTTACGCGGGTCAAGAAAAAGCGCACCTACTCGAGGTCATAACGTTCCATGTAAGTATCGAGCACTAGACCCAGATTTCCCGTAAGAATTCCACTAACTTAAACCACTTAATATATAATAGTCTCCTGGTATACGACGCCTCGGTGGCAACGTCTAATATAAGTTCTCGCCGCTTCCGCATCTCATAATAGCCGCCTTCGCGCCGTCACATCCTCGCCTCCCGCCGCCGTCACCCTCCCGGCCATCGTCATGTGGCAGAAAAAAGATTAGCGGTGGTTTTCTAAGTGTGTTTATTGGTGTAGGTATAATACAACTCGATGATCTATAATAATTTATGCTGATTTCTTCTTTTTATTCTTAGTTTACTGCAAAAGCTTGGTGGGACCGCGGGTTTGAAAAAGCTTAATACAAGTTGAGGAGATGGGTGTTCAAAATCAGAAGGGCATCCTGACAAAGGAGATTTTGGAATCTCGGAAAGAAAATCTAGCCGAATTCCAAAAAGTCCATTCAGCACCTGCTAAACGATGGTGGTAATCCACCAATGCTTGGGCGTATGCAATATTTGGCTGCATACAAAACGGGAGGGGTGGGGCTCGTTTTCCTTTTTCACCATGCAAAATGGCAAAGGCACATCTGAAGGGAAGCACCGGAAGCTATGATACACTTTCTAATGTATTTGGTCTATCTAGCTAGCTAGAGCGCTATGCGGACAAACTCTTTTATTACTTCCGTTAGAGAGAGAGAGCTGCTGCAGGTCTAGTTTTAGAATAGAATTAAGTCAATTCTTTTGAAAACCCTTATACAGCACCGACGCGAAGTCGCCCAGAAAACAGCGGATATCGTTCGGAAACAGGCTAGAACCAACCCCAAACACCAACAGCTATATATCCCTAATGATAACGACCGATACCCTTGGACACCTGGGCCTGCAGGAGGTGCGTGGAATGTCAGGTTTTTTAGGATTTTTTCTTCTTATAACCAAAGAAACATGGACGAATTATAACTGGGACTGTATCCTAGAGCTTCAAAGCGACTAAATCTAAAGGAAACGTTACCTTCTAACCTCCTACGATCGGGTTGTTTTCCTTCTACACGAACAGCCATACAATATATATACTCGTCATTGGTCTGTCCAAATTCCAACTTGCCTAAACGGACACACCGCTTATGACGAAGGATGCGGATATAAAAGTAAACGAATAGAGACTTTGATTAAAACCTAGGTAGGTACAACTACAACCAGAATGTCGAATAGATTCTAAATCTAGAAATGGAAATTTCTAGCTACTTTCTGCATATGCACAATCCTGCAAATACTGCACGGGCCTTATAAGTCTATCTTAGGTGACTGATAGAAAAGATGACTTCCCTATTTAATTGAGACAATGGCTCTTGTTTTCAACTAATACCCACCTAGTTTCCAACTTATCACAGATGCGCAGCTGCAGGCGTCGATATCGGGTAGACTTTGGATCATCGACAACGCACAAAATAACACGTCTTTGTCTCATTAGGATCAAGAAGGATGTCGATTCGCGATTGTCTTAAGATTTTTCTCTAAGCGGTAGATAGACCGACGCTAATACTACGGCAGGTATACTACGACGAGACGTCAATGTAATATTAATTAATTACATCTCGCCAGTGAAGTTCAACCCTAGCAAACCCCCGAGCTCCCTATGCCGGCCCTCGATTTTCAACCTACCCACACTCTAACAACAGTCTAAGCACACTTGGTATCTAGACAGCGTTCCAACAACATGGATTACACGTATAAAGAGTAAGTAACTTATTGTCTTTTTTCGCTTGCAAAGTACAACAGCATTCTGAGAACTGACCTTTGGTAGGATGCCCTTGTATCTCTATTCCAAACCGGACGTCAAATTGATTGTCAACGAAAACGAGTTCGAAGCTCACGAGCATGTAATAGCTGCCCAGTCAGATTTTTTCAAAGCCGCGCTCCACAGCGGTTTAAAGGAGTCCCACGAAAGGCGAATCAAACTGCATGAAATCGAAACCGATACTTTTGTCATGGTTTTGAACTGGCTCTATAGAGTGCCTATTCAGCCTCTCCTCAACTCCAAAGACAATGTCGACTCCATCTTCACTGATGAGTCTACAAAAAAAATAAAAGATATCGTACGAGCCTTCGATTTCCTGCAAATAAAGCACGCTGGTAGTGAATACGTTAGATTGTTCGAAGACAAGCTGGAAATAATTCTACGGGGCGGCGGAGAGTTTGGTCGCTCTCAGTACGGCAACATTGTCACTACCCTAAACGAGATCTATAAATCCGGTTGCTCTCTAACAGAGGAGTCCTTGGTCAAAATATTCAGAGCAGTGTTTTGCAGCTCCTCCATAGACGACCGCCAATCATGTCTTGCTAGACTGAGCGATGCCCTAAAGATGCTGCCAGACCCTGACGGAAAGTGTTTTCGAGATGTGTCGCTGGCACTAGGGACCGTGCTGATTCTGTACCCAAGTATTAACCACAGGCGATGGTAGGTATCCCGAGGTTCAGACGTAAGTGTAAAATTGGGTATTAGGTAGCCGTGTTTACAAATATACGGGGCTGGATGCGTGGGAAAGTTGTTTTGTCGTTTTCCTCTCTTCTCGCTGGGGCTGTTCTCTTCTTGCCAAACTAAAAAGGAAGGAAGGAAGAAAAAATAATCAAATTATGATGCAGCTTAGTTACCTGGCTGGAAAATTCCGACCTAGGCTTATATGTATTCTCAGTTTGTCTACTCAGACCTCAAGTGGCGATGCCTTTCTATTTCCGTATGCTATTCATTCCCTTACAAATGCGCTCTTGTGCAAACAAATCTTGTCACTATCTCAATGCCAGCATCGAATTTTCAACAGCAATCCACATCGCAGTGCTAGTGCTCGTGGTTATAGCGCTGATCATGAAGTAATATTATTCTACTCACAGGGCAGAAGTGTATTGGCAACGGCAGTACTAGCATCTTTCTACCTGGCGGTAGTAGGGTTACAGAGACGAATGAAGAGACGAATGAAGAAGGAATCGAGACTGCATCTGGATCTGTAGAGCAAACTTTTCACGTATAATTAATTACTTTTTAATTCTCGGTCCCAAATTAATTGCAATGATATTACTATTTCAAAGCTCAACCAATAGAGGCCTGAAACACCCAGGTCACAGCCAAACATCTAACCCAAGGCATACAAAAGTACAAAACCTAGCATCATATACAATATCACGTCCTCTCCCTCGGCGACGGCAACCCCAAATCCCCATCATCATCAGCCTCCCCCAACTCCACTCCATCATTCAACTCCGAATATTCATACCCCCTATTCCCTTCCCCACCACTTCTCCCCCTCGTACTAGCACCACCACTACTGCCCCTTCTAAAAAACGTAAACATCCTAAGACCCTGAATCCTCGTCCAAATCCACTCGCCCGCACCCACCAGCCACGCCCAAACTTTATCCTGCAGTTCAGTCTCCCCCGCATCATCCCTCGGATGTTCCCTATTCTCAACTTTAAACTGGTATTTCAACAAATCCTTCGGTGTTACTAGACCACATAGTCTTCCTCTTTGTTCTACAAGAATTACTCGGGGCCCAAGTTTTTTGAATACTTGCATGACGGTTTCTAATGCCATGCGTGGGTGGACGGTTATGGGTGTTCCGTCGATGAAACGGCTGAAGTCTATTGAGTTTGAGAAGGAGGAGCTGGCGAGTGGGGGTTGGTCGTGGGTTGGGGAGAAGGTGGGGGCTGCGGGGTTTGCGGGGATGTTGAAGAAGCAGCGGGTGTTTTGGGATAGTGCTCTTTCTTTTCTTGCGCGGTCTAGAAAATTGGTGAGTTAGATCTAGCTTCGAGACTAGATTAGTGGGATATCGTGGGGAAGGAGTACATACCTATCGCATATTTCAACTCCGTCCTACTAATATACCCAATCAAGAGATTCGAAGACCTATCCTGAACAACCGGAAACCCACGATAATCATGATCTTTCAACAGATGCTCTAATTCATTCAACCCCATCCCCGTCGCCGGAATAACCGACACCCGCTCACTCATAACCTGCGATACGGGAATTCCAAAACTATGTTCTTCCTTATTGTCCAAGAACGGAAACCCGTTGAACCAAATCATCCGATCCGCGATCCCGCCTTTTCCAAAATTGCTACTAACAATTTTGGTAACTCCGACTACGATCATGGTGGGGAGGATGTAGGTTAACGCGCCCGTTAGTTCAAACATTATAACGACGACGGATACAGTAAGGTGCATGATTCCACTGAGGGCGGCGGCGGCACCGAGGAAGGCGTAGGTGCCGGGGGTTATACACTGTACATCATTTCTTAGTAACTGCGAAACTTCGAGGGGTAGCAGAAGATATAGACTCACAGGAACATCAGGCGCACAGCTAGCAAAGAAACTCGACGTCGGGTACGCTTCGAAGAGCGCTTGTACTAATATTCCAAGCGTCCGTCCAAACGATGCACCGATAGCCATGGAGGGCACAAAGATACCCGCCGGAACTTTACAGCCGTACGAAATGATGACCAAAAACAGACGGAAAATTGTCGCCAATGTCAGCGATAAAACATTCTGCCAGCGGCGGCTTTGACTATAAATTACATGTAGCATTAGTATGACAGTACCGCATTGTGAAGTTGGGGGGTAAGCATACTCGCAAAGATGATTATAGTCCATTCCTTCACACTCTCTAAACAAAATCTCCATACTCTCAGTCATATCTATCCTGAGAAAGTGGTTCGGATAGCAGAGTAGTGCCGTAGCTCCAGCCAGAAATGTAGCTTCAGCGACTGCATAAGGGGCCAAAAACCGCTTGCGGAACGCCTGAGCTCTCAAGTTCCACTTGATCACAAAGGCGCCGTATAAACCGCCGAATATACCAATAATGATATAAAAGACGATTTCAAAGAAATGCCAGTCCCGATCATAGTGGACCTGGAACATGACCAACTGTCCCGTGCGGAAAGGATTCATTGCCTGTCAAATCTTCAAGTCAGCCACTTCTTTCCTACAAATCCAAACCACGCATAGCAAAACGTGAGAACATACCGCTAACGTCGCCGTCGCTACCAGAGCACAGAAGTAACTCCTCCACATAGTCTTTAACGGAAACTTCGACGACATCTCCTCCAACGAAAACAGCACCCCACCAATCGGACTACCAAACGCAACTGCCACACCTGCTGCCGCACAAGCCGAAAAGATCTCCCTAGTTTTCGATGCGCTCCGTTTGTACTTTTGAAAAAACCGACTGATAACGTTTCCTGTGCAAACCGCATAATGTACACTAGGTCCTTCCTTTCCAACACTTAGTCCTGAACCTATTGCCAGCGGTAAGGCAATAGATTTGATAACTAGCGTCCAGAAGCCCAAAAAACCCTTCATGACGAATCCTGCAATGATACATTTTATCTCTGAGATACCGGATCCGGCGGCGTACGGCGCAAAGAAGCGGACGAGGGTTGCGCTGATCCAGGCGAATAAAATCGAGAATAGGATGTAGATGATGTAGTTGATGCCACTAAAGTAGCTGTGTGGTATCCAGTTTTCACAGCCTATGGTATATTAGCAATTACACCATCACAATGAGAGCAGAGGCCACATACCTTCCTCCTCACCCCAACAGCAGAACTTTTCATTCAGGTAGAACCCCGTCCGACAGTGTCCCATTTTGATATCCGACAGCCATTCTGTCACAATACTCAAAAACGCCGCATTCAAGCCAATACATGCACCTATCCCAACCCATCAGCATATCCCAAATCCACCACCAGTCCCCAGGAAAGAAAAAAGAAACTAACCAACCAAACTAACCACAATCCACGCCTGTCCCGCCTCATAAGACTCCCATATCCTTCTTCTCCATCCGACTCTACCGGATATAAAATTACCGGAGCTTCGCTGCTGTAATCGGCGTTGTAACTGCGCTTGTGCGGCGTCTTGGACCCAGTCTATGTATTTGCTAGAGATTTTAGAATTCCTTAAGCAACTTCTTGCCGGCAGCTCCTTTTTGATCGAAAAGAGGTGTGTTGGGGGGTTATGCGCGAGGGGAGTGGGAGGGTGGTGGTGGGAGTACCTATGGTGGTGAAGTCCTGAATATTATCGCTACTGTTAGCTATACTTGATCTCCCAACAAAAAACTGTCAATATGGTAGAAGAGTAGAAATATCATACTTCATATCGCCTAATCTCCTCGATCTCTTGTATATGCTCGCGCCTCTCATCCCTCGAATCGTGAGAATGCCGCCCAGCTTCCGCAGCCGATATCGCGAGGGACAGACGGGAAGAGCGAGAGCCCACAGAATTGCGCCGTAGCGGCGGCCGCGGGGAAGGGTCCGGCATATGTCGTCAGGACACCTCTTTACGCTGCTGCAATCATCCGCGGAAGTATTCGAGTTCTGGAGAGTATCGACGGGATGTAAGGAATGTTTGGATGTCGAAAGCTGCGAGGAAGTTGCGCAGTTTTTGTTAAAGTTGGTCTCTTTCGTTTTGCGTAAGCTGTTTCCAAGCTTGTTCCTGTTCCTGTTCTTGTTCTTTGTTCAGATGCCCAACCAACGTGACGGACGGCCTTCCCTGCTTCTTCTTCTTCTTCCTCATCCTCAACATCATCAATCAATCAACCATCCTCGAAGGCATACTTAAATGCATTCTCGTGACGTCTACAACTTCGAAATAGAACTACCAATACCATTCCTGCCATATACCTTCGACCTACAACTTCACAATGCCATACAATACAAACGCAATCCCTCCCAAACGCAAGCGCGATGAATGGGACGGCACGTCCTACCTCCCGCGTAAGCCCTCGCGCTCCCACCTCATACCCACGGACCCACCCAGCTAACACATTCATTGATACAATCCAGTCGCCCGCGTCCGCAAAATCATAAAACTAGACGACGACATCGACGCCTGCACTCCAGCCGCAGCCTTCCTAATCTCCATCGCGGCCGAAGAGTTCATCTGGCACTTAGCCGAACAAGCACACAAGATGACAAAAGTCGAGAAGAAACCTAGGAAAAATATCCAATATAAAGATTTGGCCAATGCTGTTGCGAGGATTGATAATTTGGAGTTTTTGGCGGATGTTATTCCTAGGACTGTGCCGTTTGGGAAGGCGATGAAGAAGATGATGGGTTCTGGAAGCGGTGGGAGGAAGAAGGCTGGTGCTGCTGCTGATGACGATGAAGGGGCAGCGAAGGCTGATGCAAGTGTTAAGGGTGCTATTATGAATCTCACCGGGAGAGAAGAAGATGCGTCTGACGGTAGTTCTCCTAGCAGTGAAACTACACGACTCAAAGACCTACATCTCTCACAGCCAAGTAGCTCCGGGACGAAGAAGGGTAGGAAATCATCCCGAGACCAAGACGGAGATTTGACAATGCAGTGAGATTGCTTTCAGACTTCCGATCAAAAACTTCTCCCTTTCATCACTTTTATGACGATTATTCTTATGATACCCACGCATGCATGTACGGGCTGGCGCTTTTATCCTTTATTAGATGATGACGATATGGTATAGACAAAAAACAAAACTCCTCTATGATTAGATATATTTACTCTATCCAATGCCCGAAGGAGCGCTAGCTAGTAGCTCCTCAATCCAAAAATATGTACAGAAATGACATTTATATACAAACGTACCACCTTTTCGGTACTACCGCGGCTTCGGGCCTCGAGTTTCAGGCCGAAGCAGTTCGCGCTTTCTCTTTTTTAGAAGCGATTTCCAGACACTTCCTTCTTCGACCGCCTTGAACGCCCTTATTGGCGCGTTCTCCGACATATTGCTGGTCTTTGCGGCAGCCGTCTCCGATGCTTGGGTTTTGTTTTCGACCCCTCCTTCTCCGTCCCGAGTAAATGGCTTGTCTTCCTTCCACGCACACGTCCCACCGTCAAGAGCCTTAACTCCAACATCCAGGGTCGACGAATCCTTCTTATCCTCCAGAACAGCCTCCTTCCAACTCTTCATAAGCACGCCCCCATCTCTCCCATTAGCCTGTTCCCAAAAAGCCGAACTGTACTCTCTCCAAACCTCCGGCACCCTCGCCATGGTCTTTATATTAGGTTTCTGCACCTCCCATGCCTCCCTACTCTTCACACCAGGATTCCACAACTCCGTCCACTGTGGCGGGTCCGTCCCCTTAGGCACACGCTGACCTGCTTCCTTCCCCTTATACCCATATGGCAACCCACGAGTCCTCGCCGGCCTCGTCCATAGCGCTTCCACCGGCCATCGTTTCTCCTGAGCCACAGCCTTTAGTCGATCCGCGAATTCATGTTGCTGGCAGTTAGCGCACAGCTTAAACGCCCAATATAAAGCCCTATGGTCGATATCCTGCGCCTCCTTCTTCAATAGTAACAGCAAAGCCGGTAGTCCTCCCTCCCACATATGTCGTTTCGCAAAGTATCTAAGTTCGATAGCAAGAACGTAGATGTCATCCCGTAGCCCTTCTTCCTGGAGTAATCGCAATCGTCGCCGCATACCCATGAAGTTACCGAGTTTTGACCAACCGTTAAGTTCTGCGGCTCCGAGGATGGGATTTTTGAAGTCCAGAAAGGTGTCGCGCATGATTTGGACCGCTCTGTTGAAGGCCTCATAGTTTTGGGTGACAGTGAGGTATTGTAGTATTGCGGCGTAGGTGTAGGCGTTTGGTTCGAATCCTATTGCGAATAGAGTGGAGAGGATTACACGGGCCAGGGCGGTCATACGGAGTTTTGTGAACCGGCGGAGAAGGATGTTGAAGGTTTTGATTGTTGGTGCCGCATCTGAGACTAGTAGGTTGTAGCAGACTTTATTGATGATACCTGGCTGCTTCTCTTGGAGGACGACTTTGAGGGCGTCATCGAGTTTCTTGGAGTTCTGGTGAAGATAGAACGGGAGGGGGTGATATCCTGGTTTTGTATTCTTTTGGATCCTGGTGACGCTGACGTCGAGGGCTTTTTGGAGGAGGGCAAGATCGGATTCGGTATCGCCATCTGCATCTCCCTTCTTGTAACCTGGCTTGCCGGCTGTGTCCTTGGCTAGCAATTCGGACAAAAGGAACCTGGACGTATCTTCGAGAGTTTTCGTGGACGGTCCGGCACCTCTTACACTTTCTTTATTCTGGCTTGCCCGTTCTCTACGCTGTTTATCGAGGATGGCGAAGAATTCTTCGTCGGCTTGTCGGTCTCGAGAGCCTAAAAGTCGAGATTTGGGACCGAGTTCCTCAAAGTCGTCGAAGTCATCCCAGGAGCCATTGGCTACCGGATTGGTAACATCCCTCGCGAGTTCCGGTGGTAGATTGATCTTGAGACCTTGAGCTGAAGATGACGGTCTTGCATTAGATTTGACCGGTGGGGCAGCGTGTGGCTTCGAGGTAATATTCCGGCCATTAGATCCATCTTGATACCCTCCATCCGTCGAAAATGTCCGTATTATCCCCCAATGCGAGTGCACCCTACCACCAGAGCCTATAACAAGCGATTGTCGGTGTTCGTGCCGGGCAATTGCTATAACGAAATTGGTGCTCGAGAGTCGTGTGTCAGGTAGCTTCGAGGAGGGACTGCAGCACCTTCGAAGCAGCGGTCGTCCGATGAGCATAACTCTGCATCCATCTCAGCCAAAGAAGCCTTCTCGCCGCGGTTATCGGAATGGCGCGACACCATTGACCGGGCGAAGCATTTAACGGTGGTCCAGTCGAAGTGGCCGTGGATGATGTTTCCGAGGTTGAAGTTGTGTTTTTTGGTGGTTCGTCCGTTCGAAAATTTCTACCCATGCCAGATGCCGCCACTAAAAGCTGCAGACAGCAGACCACTTTTTAGTGACAGCTAGTGGGGCTTCCTCGACCAAGAACAGATTAAGATAAAAAGGTAAAGAGGTATCATGTATATTGTCATTATCGCCGGTGCTAGTTCCTATTGGTACTTATAACTTGTATGCTGCAATATCTTATTGGCGCGGCCTTGTTAGTTCTTTTAGTCAGTTCTTTAGTTAATCCGCGGCGGCGCAAGTCTAGATGTCGACGTAATTTAACTACACCACAAGCTTCGTATACTCCGCCGCAGAGATATCAAATATAATGCTTCGTAGAAATAAGCTGAGAAGAATGTCTGGTTTGAACATAAGACCGTCCAACAAGCGCATGACGAAGCCCAAACGGCTAAATATAAGCCGGGCTGCTAACAAGATGCCGCCAAGTGACTTGCAACTGTCTGCCTGCCAAACACCCCTCCTCGAAACCCCCTTCAATACAACTCTCTCTTCAAGGCCTCCCATCAACCTCCTCAACCTCCTCATCATCGCTCCCTCACCCTCCTCTCCGCCGGCCGAACAAATACTGCATGTACACTTTCTGATATCCCGTATATACATCTTCACCGACCTGTACAGCTGTCACCGTACTCCGACGTCATCCCAAGATGCCGACAAACGCCGACCGTCTCATTCTGCTAGCCGACCACATCAAACTCTCTCTGCTTGAGAGATCCCGGGCCATCTCACTAAAGCTCGAGCCAAATACCGCCGATGCATACATAACCCGGTCGCTCGAGACCCTACGGCAGGGTATCGATCAAATCGAACAGGAGCAGACAAGACTCGAGCAAGACGGCGAACTGTATGCACCCCTATCTCCAATATAATGAAATATAAAACCTCTCCCAATCTTCCCCTTACATTTTCGCCACGACCACCAAAATTCAAAATGGACTACAATACTTACCATTCCATGACGTACACTATAGCTCCTCAAAAGCCCTCCGCGACCGCGAAGACGCTCTCATCAAACTCCGATCTCAATATGACGCCCTTACCTCCCAATTCGCTTCCCAATCCGGCGACTCCAATCTATCTACAATCGACCTCACAACCGTCTCCTCCAAAACAGGCTTGGACCCTAACACCCTCCCATACACCGATGATCCAGACCAACACCGTCATCACCGGGCAGCTAGAGGTCTAGCATCCTACACCGACGATGATTCCTCTACTCACCGAGAATCCCTCATGGGAAGCAGCGCAGACCTCACAGCCTCCACCCGGAAATCGTCCAAACAAGTTCGCTTCTCCGATGCACTGGTAGATACATCTGACATGTCTAACGGGCAAATGTTGACCCTCCACCAGCGAATAATGGAAGAACAAGACGATACCCTTGATAGGTTATCAGAAAGCATTACCCGACAGCGAGAGCTGAGCATACAAATCGGTGATGAGTTGGATAGTCAGGGAGAACTTTTGGACGATTTAGATGATGGTGTTGATAGAGCGCAGAGAAGGATCACAGGGGCTAGGAAGAGGTTGGATACTTTTGCTCGAAAGGCAAAGGATAATGGTTAGTCCCAATTGAATATACTCTACATAATCTAGTTCGCGGGTGGAAAAGCTAACAGTAGACTACAGGCTCGATGATAACGATAGTAGTACTAATCATAGTACTAGTGCTCCTAATCGCACTATTGAAATAAACCTCACCCTTTACTTTCCTTTTCCGTCATAGTGGATTTTTTGATTCTTTTGATTGTATATTGGCCTTTGCTAGCGAGTATCACGGTCCTGGGTTTGGAAAATACCTCTTGGTAACATAATATCTGCTTTTTTTATAAGGGTTTTATTCGGGGTTACATTGGTGCTTTTTTTTTCCTCTTTGATCCGTCTTATATGAAGACTTGTCGATTCGTTTTAAGATTTATATTGTAGATAGCCGCCTCGCATTTTCATACTACTTTGATTATAGAACTTCCTATACAACCTTTATTGAATTCCATTAAATCGATTAGATTCCCATCTTTTATAACTCAAGTATACAATATACAATCTAACCAGCCCAACATCTCAAAGCATCGTACAGAACCGATCGAACGAAAAATCAATTAACGTCAGCTTTGGCAGTAGCAGCAGACTATAGTAGTAGTTACAATAAACGCCCCTCCTTCATAGCATTTTGACAGAAGAAAATCCACATTTATCCCTTCAATCCCGCCTTCTTCAGCAATTTCTCCGTCTCTCGTTGTAACTTTTGAATCTCCTCGCCCGTAGCTTTGATCTCTGATCGCTCGGCTTTGATCTATTTTCCACAAAATCATAGTTAGCACCCTCCCAAATACACCCCCCGATAGATGATAGAGATGGCTATAGTAACATATTATTGGTGAGAAAAACTTACAAAAGCTTCAGCATCGCTAGCTAACTCCTCATGCCACTGTCCCTTCCCATCCTTCTGCTCCTTCAAGGAATCACGTTTATGTCCATCCAGCTTTTCAGGATCGTTCTCATGACGGGAGGAGTAAGATGAGTATCTAGTTTGTGACTGTGACGAGATTCTAGCCGCTGTGAAGGCGAGAGAACCGCGGGTGGTGGATAGAGGCGGGAAGGCCAGGGCGAAGCGGCGGGTGATGATTGGGAGGGTTGTCATTTTTATTGTGTAATTTTGTTTGCTGTGAGAGTGTTAGATGAAGGTGAAGGAGTATAAGAAATGAAAGGGAGAGGTCAGGAATGTATATACTTGGAGTACACGTAATTAGTTTCTGAAGGTTAATCGATTTGATATTCGTTGAACGTCGGGCCTGATCCAGGTCGAGTTGTACAGGGAAAGAAGAATGAATAAGAAGCGATTGTTGAAAAGATAGAATCTGATTGATCCTCCGATGGAACCAATTGACGTAATTAAACCGATTAGTAGTAAGGAATACCCTGTGTCGGATACTATATTCGTGGCACTCAATATAGCGAATAAGATGCTTTCTGATATAAATATATCGATGTTATTCGACGTTTAATTAAGTATTGAACAGGACGTAAATATAATGATGAAGAGAAGATGTAAGATGTACTGTTTAAATATATTCCCGAAGATAATCTAAGTTACCAAGAATTTTCCACTCATTGACATACACGTTCTATGGTATGCTATTGGAATTGTTGAGCATGATATCATGGCCTCTCCGAATGTTGTCCCGGACGTGTTATGACGTCAAAATGCACCCTGTTAACGGCAATGGAAGGCCAGTTTCGGTAAGAATTGAAGTTCAATACAACGCAAAAAATACAACACTTAGAGCACCAATTAAGACAATTAGCTATTAAAGAGAGAAGAAAGGCTACAAGCGTCAAGGAGAGAAATATGAAATGAAATGAAATAGGCTTATTCCTACGACCCTAATCCCACCAAACTAGCGGCTTCCTATGCTAAAGTGTGTCCGGTTCCATAGATCTTCCCTAGTCTCCTCAAGTTTTATTCTTTCTCCAGAAACAAGTTCCTTGCTTTGCTTCAAAAGCTTCATGAGGTGAGAAGATTCGGTGAGATTCAAATTTGGAACTGTTGATCCGGCCTGACTTTTGAACAAAGCCTTATCTTCCGGGGAACTGAAGACTCGGTCCCCATTCTCCTCGGTTGTTCGGGCCGTGAAGACATACGTCCAACCAGCTACACACCAGGCCAGTTTAATTGCGGCCTCAACTATTCTCATCAGGATAATTAGATTCTGTCGACATGTCGGGTCTTGAAGGGGTGCCCAATTACAAGAAGGAAAGTATAGAACTTACCGCGCAGAACTATCTCAGTGCCCACCTTTTCTCCCGCCGTACGGCACAAAGACTCCACTCGAGATTCCGCACTTACCGTTATCCATAACCCTACACCGATCCAAAACATTCCTAGAAACGCAATAGTAATGGCGACCGGCTCGCAAACTTTTGAAGCCCCTATGCTCGCTCCAGTTATGGTTACTAAAAAGCCGAGCAATACATTCCACCCCCCTTTTTTTTTGGCCGGCCGGGCCTTTTCAGTTTCCCGCCTTTTATAGGCTTCTAGTTGTACCGAAAGTGATTTGATCAATTTCTTATCACAAACCATTGTCTGTGCGGCCCGTTTCGTGCAATCGATCAATGAATTAAATAGTTGATATACCAACCGGGCGCCGGTATGTTGAACTACATCCGCGGTCGTTAGCTATTGCTATCCATCCGGAAACACCGTCGACCTAGGCTTTGGCGCCCAACGTTACATACGTATAGGAATGTTTGTCTTACCCATATTTTCCATAGACTCCTCAGCCAAGCCCATCGCGATGCACACCTGTTTTATTGCATCTTTCGCATTTTCCCTGGAGGCCTGGACTAGTGTCACAATATCCTAGACGATTGGCGTTAGATTAGAAAATTCAAAAGCATACTAGATATTGGTATGGCCTAGGCTGGCACGTATGGATAGTGGCTTTGGTGCATGATAACATACCTCATCTTCCGCCTCGTCATCTGTGCGAGTTATACCCCCATTCTCCGGGAAATCTTCATTTGCCAGAAAGAGACGTCTCTCATCACGGAGTTTTGAGTATTCGCCGAATGCATGCGCCAGGTCTAACTTCCAAGCAACAACAAGGTCCAATATCGTACACCTATAGTCTGTTAATCAAACTATCATTCATGTATGAAATTCCAAAACCTGAAATTGACCCCCTTTAAAAAGTAGACCGGCCAAGGGTGCGAAATACTAACCAGTCCGCAATTCGGTACCCGCCCAAAAGCCTAGAAGCTCCGGCATAACTCCTTCTATACCCATATATTTGGTGATCGAATTGTTGAGCATCGCGGATGTCTGCGAACAACGTAAATTCCCATTGCCGTTGGACACTAGTTCCCGGGACAGGGCCAATTCCGAAGATGTTACTCTCAGAGATAGAACTGATTACATCTTGGTTTTCCTTCGAGAATAGACATCGGACCAAAGAGCTAATATGCTCGCAAACAGTGGTTCCAATGAGAGGTTCGAGGCTAATCTACGATTATGGAGTCATATAGTCAGTACATTCCTATATCTTATAAATACCAGCATGCATCGATCCGGGGAAGACGAGATGAAATAGATGTAGCTACCAGGAGTTCCTTCTCAAGTCCCCAGTTCCCTACGGTTCTAAAACTATAATCTCGAAACGCAAGAGGTACGGGTCCACTACCTGGTCCAGAATATAGCCGTGCTAAGACCGTATTTATATGCCTCCCCACGATGTCGGCAGTAAGTTCGCCTTCTGCTGCTATCACAGGCTCCATGATAATCAAGTGATACCCAGAACCAGATTTTTTTTCGTTTTCTCCAAGTTCCCATGCCATGTTTTCCGCCGTATACTTCCCTTCCAGGTCGACCATAAACATATCCCTTTTGGTTGAGGGAGATGTATTGTCGGGTGTGCTATATACTCGAGAAGTATAACCGCGTAGTGCTGGCTCTAACGTGTCCATGGATGTTTGAGACCCTGATACCGATCCTCCGGGTTCGGGCATTGCGTTTTCGATGTCCTCCTGCTTGGTCCCGCTCTGGAAAGTGTGGGTTGGTTTTACCATGATGTTGGAGATTTGGGTTGGCCAAATTTAATTATATAGGAACTGGATAATAATCTGTAGATATATTACTAAATTCGAAGCCTCTTCGACAAAGTACTGGGTAGCTTCGATCGAGGCTTCCTCGATAAAGCACCGGGTAGATTCGATTCAAAGATCCAGATATAAAGGTTGAAATCGGGAGAAACCGCTTAAATGCACCCGAGACTCATCACGATGGCAGTCTCGGCGCTGGTTATAACGTTAAGGCCTCCAATTTACCCCGCAGCGGAAAACAATATAGGAAGAAGGCTCCCTATACTCCTAAATGTTGTAGGCTTCTTTATACATTGATTTTTCGCAGTTAACATATACGAATAATAGCCTAGGAACCAAGGTTGTCTGTTGAAGCCTTCTCGCTATATTCCTCCTGAGAAAAGTCCAACGCGAGTTTTTTAAATTTTGTGGCAGCGAGCTCTTGGATCCTCAAAGATTCTCGTCAGCCTTCGCACTCGCGATATGGCGGTATGTGGCGCACGCATACAGAAATACGCAAACATATAACTGATGAACTGGTTTGACTTCTGAAAAAATCTCTGTAGACGAGATCGTCTGCACTCTGTAGTCTTGAATAGATCATATTGTAATACCACCATATATAGCGCATATCGATCGATTGTTCCCGCCAAAAAAATCATAAAAGTTGTATAGACAAGAAGGTTCCACAAGGATAATATCATCAAGGGTTTAAAGAGATTAAAGGTCCAATTAGAGCCCATAGCGCAGCTTTGCTGAAGGGCAAAGGATCTACAATCGATAAAGGGAGAAAAGCATTTTTTAGATTGCATAGCGCGCGCAATAGAATGGATCGTGCACCGTTACACAAGGCTATGCTAATAAGCGGGATGCTTGACGAGATACCGTTCCCCTCTCTCGGAGCCGGCCACTAACGAACTATGCATTGTTGCCCGGGGTTCTACCTGGTCTCGTAAAACCCAGCCTCGACGAATGCAAACAGTTATGTATATAATGTATATGTACATACATAAGTCATCCGCAAATTCGGCTGGATATATTCTATTTTTATTGGTTTTGCGCTTTCGAAACCAACAACCTGCTGGAGGCTCGAGGATACAAATTACCAATCATCAGAAACGAACAGCAAGTCTCGAATCCATAAGCACCCTTATTCGAGCAACGTAGAATCTACAATAGTGAAGTCTGAAACATATGTTATTTGACGTTTCACATGTATAGCCAGTTGTATGCCCCCTCGTTTACCAGCTCAGACAGAGGTCATCAATACCGATCATGAGGATCGCACTATCGAATACCAGATAGTAAAGTCCATTCAAAGACATGAGCTCAACCAATTACCCAGCGCTCATGCGCTCTCCCTAAAAAATCCAACAAAACCCAACAAAAAAATCCCACTCTCCTAAACGCCGCACATGATCACAAAATACCCGTCCCTAAACGGTTTCTCTGGTTGAAAAAACAAAAACAGAAGAAGGCTTCTTCCAACATTTACTTCTACGTATCAGAAGAAACCCATTCGAAGTGTCGTATTTCCCTAAAAGAAGAGAGAAAAAGAAACAATAACCCCATGATGTCTTACCACCCTTTAACACTCCTAGCGCCCTACCCAAGCCTTCCTGGTCCAGTCTAAATATATTACTAACCTTAGCTTATTCCCGTAAAACCTCGCATAGACAAACCAAAACCCGACAACAACGACCGTTTTATCGTCTCGACTTGCTAGGATGTAGACGGTTAGCCGTCGCTGAGAAGGACGGGTTTACCCCTGATTACTGGCAGCTTTTGGGGACGACCCTTCTTTTTTTCATCCTTTCTTTGGGACCGAGGAAAAGGAAGTGTTTAAGGGGGACATTTGTTTCTTGATTTTCTAGAATGGCGGGTTTATGCGCATGGCATATGGCATAACAGTTGTATCTGTTTGTGACAGCGGAAGGGTTGGTGTTTGTTTTTGTTACTAAGAGCTACTTAGTATCCTATACTATAGACATTTTTGAAAGGGTTCTCGAAGGATGCGTCTGCCATGGATGAAAGTCCCGACGACCAAGTTCGCAAAAAAAAAAAAAAAGTTTGCCGTTGGCAGTTGTGGTTGTTATGTTATACACAGCCGCTCACCCGAATGCCTTACAGGGAAAAAAACAACGGCTGTGATCATGATGTTATGATGCTAGAATTTTACCGCATGAGATCGATCGCGACGGAGCTCGCCTTTAATCCATAAACGATCTGATGATCCAAAAAATTCGGAGTTCGGAAGACAAAAGCTTGAAAATTTTAATGGTTTTTTCCCCTTTGATATAGATCACGGAACCGTCACTCCACTACCGAACAAAAAGGTCTACCTCGCTCGCTCGGGAAATCCTTGAAATCCTGGATCCTAGCTACCAACCAGTTGGCCCCGACCTCGGAGCTCAAGCTTGAATTTTCATCACAAAAAGATCCTCAGGTCCGGAATCCCAAGATCAAGATGAACCTAAAAAATCACTACCAAGCTCTCTTTTGCTGAAATGTACATTTCATCTATATGCCGGTTGAATTCACATTTATCACCAGATAGATTTTAATCACCAAATTATACATCACCACCCAATAACAGCATGACCCGTTGCCCCAACATGTTTCACTTGTTCAAGCTAGAGCTTTTGTAATGAAGTTATTGGTCAATGGTGTAAGACCTGCCCATTCTTCTAAAGGAAAGCTAGAGCTAAAGCAGCTGGTGAAGCTGTGAGGTGGAAATAAGCTCAGTTTGATCTGATCCTTCACCTGGGGTGGGCCTGGGAGGAATCCTCGAATCCTCCATCCAATCTACTCGAGCTACGATAGTTGTATACTACGTATATAATTCTCGGTGAACTGTTTTTTTGATAAGATGCAAATTGGGGAGCGCCGAAGCAATTCTCCTCTTCAATTCCATTTCTTTTGAATCAACAAAGAAAACAAAGAAAACTAAGATAGTAGTAGTAATAGTAGTAATATAATAAGTGTAAAAAAAAGAGACAACCATCCAGATTTCCAGTGTTTTTCAAAAAAGTAGTACAAGCAACGATCAAGAGGCCGGCCAAACCAGTTCAAAAAACCATATGACACCCGCTAACGGAAACCCTTAATTTCCAACGGTACACCCAAAAGAGATAGATAAAAACGGTAAAAGGAAAAAGAGGTGAGAAGATATACAGAAAGGTAGAGAATTAACAACCTCGTGTATGGCAAATGAACAAAAGACCCGAATGAATATAAGCAAGCGCTCTGATGGTTTTCTTTCGATCTTTCGAATACTCCCTTGGTACGATACGATATAAAAAGGAAAACTGCTGTAAAACACCTTTGTCCGCCCGTCTGATTTCAACCGCCCAACTTATAAACGCAAACACCCAGACCAATGTTGTAGAAAAGGCTTTGTACACAAAAAAGATAATGAGGTATCGCGTTAATACAGTAGCGGAAAGGAAGTAAAAGGTGTAATTTTTTTGGTGGGTGGAGGGGTAGAATAGAAGAAACTCCGGAAACAAAACATAGGAGATGTCAGACTCGATCTATTTCGCCGGTATTTTTTTGGAGGGTTGAAAGGGAATAAAACAAGAGGATAAGGAAAAAAAGAGACACCCAATGCTAGTTTCCAAATGTCATTTCCACGACACCTTAATGCTCTCAAAATTAGACAAGTAGCGCGGGAAGGGAGTATGTGAATGTGAAGAGGGAGACGAAGGTGGATGGTACTTGTCCCTGATCTCTTGTATGTACACATGGTCGAAGGTCGTCGGGAAGTCGAGAAAGGTCGAGTAAAAGTGTATTAAGGTATTGTAATCGTCCAACGGCAGAGCGAAGCCAATCAGAAGGGTATTGTTTTTTGTCAACAAGGGGGTTGTTTGTTGTATAGTATAATGTTCCGTTAAAGCCATTTCATCCGGTGCCCGAGTGTTAAACAAAGGAAGAAAAAACTGGTACGCAAAACCAAGCAGAGAACTCCCGATTATGACGAACCCAGAAAGCGTCAAACAAAAAAATGTATGGTGAAATTTACAATGCGTGGTTTATTTTGATGATGTGAGCACCAACTACCATCGGCGGGAAGAGTTGGTGTGATGATGAGGTCGCTGTGTCGGATGGGGGATCATGTTTGGTGGGCTGGAAACACGCATGCCAGTATTGGGGTTAACGATGGGGATGGCATTACGAGTCCTTTGAGAAGACTGCTGGGACTTCTGCTGGTGGTGATGATGTTGATGGTAGTTGATGGGACCGCCGAAGGAAGAGTGGGAGGAGAAAGAGTAGGAGGAAGAAGCGGAAGAGGGTTGGATCTGATGCTGTAAAGGAGAGCCATTTGGAGATCCGCTCGATAACGACGAGCGATCGGATCCGGAGTGAACGGATTGCAGCTGAGGCACAGAACAGTTAGCGAGGAGTCCCTAGCGAAGCCGATGCCTTGTCCGATTTGTTGGAACATACCTCTTCTTCCGATAACAGTGCCGGGCAGAACTCTAGATCATCGTCCAGGTCAAAGGACCTCGCAGCCTCGTAACGGTAACGAGCGTTGAGTACTAATGGGCTCTGTTAGGGCTGAACTTGATAAGAAAGATGGGAAGACTCGGGTATCACCGAGTTTTATCCCCGATCAAGGATGGAAGATGCTTACATGATCGTGTCTGAGCATGGAAGGAAGCGTAGGCGTACGACATGGTGAATAGTTTATGTGTATGTGATTTAATAAAATAAAAATGTTACGGGAGGATGTTGTCGGGAGACAAGATGTTATGTGAGGACAGGGTGGTAGGTATCAGAAAGAGGGTCTGGGGGAGGGGGAGATGAGGGAGATAGATGTTGGATGTTAATGCTAAGTTGGGTCGAGAGAAGGTTTTGGCAGGAGAGTTCAGTGAAAGGAGATTGGATTTGATTATGCGACGGATTTAGAAAGGGGAGGAGGAGGAGGAGTTCAGGATTGTGTTGTGTGTTGTTGTTATTGTTTTTTGTTGTTTTGAGGTGTTGTTGCGACGCCGAGATGACAGGAGAAGATGAGATGAAGATGATGAAGATGAAGACGGTGATGAAGATGTTAAATATAACGACAGTGAAGTCTAGTCTAGAAAGTCACAATGTCGATGAGGGGCGAAGATAGTGAGGAGAGATAGAGATGAGAGAGATAAAAAGGTGGTTGGGATGAAGGGTGTGTCGGGGGAGGCACGGAGGTGAGTGATGGTTTTGGTTGGCAAAAAGTAAAGGGGGAAACCGAAATCGATGGATGGATAGGAAGTTCTGGGATTACTACTACGGCAATGCGACTGATAATAAATAGGGAAGAGCAAAGGACTCAGACTCGGAGGCAGGAAGCGGACGGCGCACAGGTTTTATTCTGTTCTGCCCAGCCTGACGCCAGCCGGGGTGGGCTAGTCTCGCCCGCTGTTGGGGGTGTTTTGGGCTGGTTCTGGCTCTGGCCTGTCTCCGAACCACACCTGCTGTCTCTCTAGGCGACCTCGATGCTGCATGGAGAATTCAGAGGAATGGACCCAATTCTATTCTAAAACTAGACCTGCAGCAGCTCTCTCCAAAAGAAACAATAAAGGGTCTGTCCACACGGCGCCCTGGCTGGCTGGATGGCCTGGATAAATTGGGATGTGTCTGTAGGTAGTGCCTAGGCATGGTCAGATTTCTGGTCGATCGATATCATAGCTTCCGGTACTTCCCTCCAGATCCATCGTCCGTAGACACTTCTCCAGAATCTGGTTCTGTTGCATGTACATCTTCTGCTGGCGGATGGGTCAGGCAACATTTAGCGCTGTTCAAGCACCGGCTCAACAAGGGTGATGCTGGCCTCGGACATGGGGGCCCGCCCTCCAACTTTTCGCCTGGTGGCTGTATTCGATACATAACGTCTACCCCGCGCTGACTCCCTCCACAGGTATTGTGGCAGGCTTTCCAACAGGTTTTTCAGGCTTTTCGCCCTCCAGATTCTATGACCCATCAGGTATTCCATTGGTATAATGTACCCGTAATTCCACGTAGTGGCCTGCTCGCGATGATGCACTACTCCTGCAGCATGACAATCATGGTACAGAACTAGTACTGGTACGGAACTGAAGGTTTGCTTTGGACTAGGGAAAAATTCTTTTTGGGGAAGGTCTGGGTAAAATTCTCAGGGAGAAGGGGGCAAAGGGGTGTGCGCTCCCCCTCCTTGATTGGCCAATCACCGGGGTCTGCAGAGGCTTGGCGCATTAGCTCACAATGCAGCAAGAAACAGGTCCGGTGCCGGTCATTTGGCCAACTGTAAAATCGGACTAGTGCTCGGTCTGTCCTGCCCTGTCGATGCGGCCTGGACGGTGATGGAATCATCTGTTAGTGTGGCCTGTGAGTGGCGAAGTCGAAGCTTGATAAAATCCGGAGTGCACCGCCTGTCCCGACCAGGGTTCGCTATCAAATACCAGCTGGAATGTAAGGCCCTCGTCCAACGCCCCCCTTCGCAATCCCAAATCTCGCCCGTTATGTCAGTAATTAGCGAACGAGATCCAAAGGCACAGGAAATAAGCTTCTTTCAGATAGACGTTTGTTGTGCGTCAAGTTGCGTGACAGGTAAGCGGTCGCCGCCAAGGTTCGTTGTTCGTTGGCAAAATGAATTCCTGCCACTGCAGGAATGTACATGTACACCTGTTACACATAAAGGGAGATCCACATCCGTTCGAATGAGGCTAGTCGAGACGAGATGGCAGGCCACCCACCTGACCCAAGCGTCTTATGCATGATCCAAATATCGATGTTGTTCGGTGAAGGAGCGACCTGATGGATAAACGGGTTCCAAACTCTGATTGTAGGTGCTCAAGCGATTGCGACTCGCCTCTGAAGCGATAGTTGAGGCGACTATGATAGCTGACGCCCCCTGATCAATCTTGCAACGCTTTCCCTGCACACTTTATCCGTCCATGTTTCCCAGGCATCATATAGCGAGATCATTTCTTGTGTGCATTCGATAATGGCCTCCATCTCAACACCGGATTCTGCAAACCATTCACTCATCTGAGACAGTCTTGCGCTGCTAAGATTCTGGGGGTTGATACCGGATGCCGCGGATACTGCAACACTCTGGCCTGCGGACGGCTGAACTATGCTGCCACCCGCTCCCGCAGCAGTACCCATACCTAACGCTGTGGAACCGGACGCGTTCAAATTTGCCTGCGTGTGTATTGCAGGTCGGACAAACACCGCCAGAAATATAGTTGTGAATGCGATGGTGTGTGGCGGATAAAGCAATATCAAGTCGGTGATATAAGAGTCATTCAGAAACGACCATGCAGCCATTATCTCGTCCGTAGACAACTTCAATGGTACCTGAACCTCCATCAACGTTCGGTAAGGGTGGTGAACGATCAGATAAGAGTTTAATTCTGATATCAGGTGGAATTCACATTCCGCGAGCTTGGCGATGTCCTGGGGAATAAACTCTACGGACGGGATCAGCATAACGTTCGATTAAAGTTTAGAGGCAAGCCAGCCACGCGAGTCACGCAGGCTGGGAATAGCTGTCGTACCCTGAAACAGAGCTCTTGCCTCGTTAACGACGCTCCTGATGTGCTGTGGGCATTCCTCCATCTTGCATGCCAGATAGACGCATGTCGACAGCATAAGGTAGGGATTCGTGTCCCGTATCGAAACTTTAAGATAGAATCTCTTGAGATATGTTTCCGCTGTGGCTAAGGGCTGTTGCCGGAGCTGAAGACGACGTGCTAGCCGTTGTAGACCTGTAGAATTCTCCGATTCTGAGTTCCCAGGACATCCAGAATGAAGGTCCGCGCCACATTAAGCCGGTGGCTGGAGACTTACAGTGATGAAAGTACAGCTGCAGCTGTTTATGCTCCGGAAGTGGGTAAGCAAGTCCCAGCCCTTTGTTTGTATCCTCCTCATCCAGGCCTCTCCGCATGTCTGCAATCTTCTCTCGGGTGAGCTGCCAGTGTGCCCTTTGGGTAGAGGTCCAGAAGTTGGCTGCCATTTTGAAGGTCGAATGATGGAGAAGTTCTTTAGTTTGATGATATGGTAGGAGATGAAGGTAATATGACTATAGATGTCTCGATGGATTCCTAAATGGTATACGGTATATATCTGCGTATATCTAGCCTACACGCCAGTCGCGACTTTTTGTCAGGAGCTACCACGAGACGTGGATATCAGTCCGGTCGATAGATTTTAAGCGTTCCTAGATCATTGTTGACTTGTTCAATACTCTCACCCGGAACTACACCCAGAATGAGGCCAAATGCTGCTGTTCGACACGACGATGGAAGGCCGATGAGGTTGAAGGAAGGATTATTGGCGATAGTCGCTTCGGCTTGGCTCTGCACCTAAGACATTAAGCCGGAACCCGACCAGTCGCGCCGCGTTGTTGGATCAAGTATGATATCACACGAGAAGCCGGCTTGGGCTTCGAACCTCCACCATCCTGTTCACAAGATACCATTCCGAGATTTCCCAGAATAGCCGAATAGACCGTAGGGTTTCGATATCTTTGCGATAAACCTCGAAATCTACGAGTATCCTTGACAATATACGGCTCCGCCTCGGCTCGGGTTCCACCAGACAATTAGTCTAGAACCTCTTTTAGGTCGACGTTCAGCTCCCTTTACCGACTCATTACCTTCAACTTCTCATATCATCGCCATATGCGCATGCTTTACCCACGAGGGAGCCACGAGTCGAATCGCCTGCAGTTCATATCGCCCCACAAGCGTTTACCCATCCAGGCGGGGTTCGACTAAAAGTAAGCGACGGCAGAGCACGCGAGATGCCACCGTAACCCGGCGACATAACCCTCCCGAACATACTATCTCGAAATACACTTCCCTTCGGGCGGCCGATCCTCATGACGAACAATGGCGAGGAAGAGCCGGAGCGAGCCAGGCGGGCCCGTTTACTCAGGCTCTTCGAGACACTGGATACCAATAGAGAAGGCCAATTGGACCTCGAGGGCCTGAGAAACGGCCTAAGGAGAATCAACCATCGTATGTCCTTGCTATGATATCCACCACGGGCAGCAGTCAAATATAAGAACCAGCAGCTCGAATATCGCATCTCTTAAAGGGATGCTTGAAGAATCCAGACGGCTGACGACCCTCCTTCTCGCTTTTCTCCATCGGATAGCTCTCCAAAATGCCGACAAGATGCTTCAAGACTTAATGGATATCTGCGATACCAGTGGCGACGGATTCATTCAATTCGACGAATTTGTAGTGTTTATGGAAGCGACGGAGCAGCACCTGCGAGGTCTGTTCAATGCTATTGATAGGGATAAGAATGGACAGTTAGATCGGTCGGAATTGGCACATGCGCTGGAAAGTAATGGAATAAAAGTCGAACCAAACAAGCTGCAGGCCTTTTTTGACAGATTGGACAAGAATAACGACGGGCAGATTACGTTTGAAGAGTGGAGGTATGTGAGGATGAAGAATACTTGATAAGCGACACTAAGGATGGAGGCTAATCTGGACGGGTAATCCTGAAGAGATTTTCTCGTTTTTATTCCGCAGTTTGGAGAAGACGGTGTGGATCCGGGTATAAAAGCCATATACTCGTATTATCTGGCTACAGTGAATGTTAACCCAGAAGGTATTCTTCCTCACCCCAATCCCATCTCCCTGGCGCACTCTATACCCACAAACCACACAAAAATTTTATCAACATTCGTCGGCCAATGTCCATGTTCAACACCACATATACCCTTCTTTCCATCACAAAATGCAGTGTTGCCTTGGATGAGTAAAGATGGAGCTGTCGAGAACATCGCTGATTAGTCGATTCATTCGCCTAGGCGATGTTACTCTGAACGATGATTTGTTTGAGAGCATAGGTAAGTCTCTGATTATCTCGACAATATTAATCCTTATCACGTGCTTACCTATATAATGATAGGCTTCTTCCTTGCTGGAGGTTTAGCTGGCGTGGTCTCAAGAACTGCAACAGCCCCCTTCGATCGTCTCAAAGTCTACCTAATTGCTCAAACCGACGTTAGTGGGGCGAAGGAAGCTGTCAAGGGTGCAGCCGCAAAGGGCGATGTCGGGCAAATGGCAAAGACTGCCGCAAGGCCCATGAGAGACGCTATTCGCGCTCTCTGGAATGCTGGTGGAATAAGATCCTTTTTTGCTGGTAACGGTCTCAACGTTGTGAAGGTTTTGCCAGAGAGTGCTATCAAGTTTGGGTCATTCGAGGTTTGAAGGTCCCAAAAACATGCTTGTAGCTCCTACAGACTGCTAAAAGAAGGAATTATCCAGGCCGCTAAGCGTCTCTTTGCTCGACTCGAGGGCGAGGAGGATCCGAAACATATCTCAGGTATCTCGAGATTTCTTGCTGGCGGTGTCGGCGGTGTGGTTAGTCAACTTGCCGTCTACCCTATCGACACTTTGAAATTGTAAGCCTTTTTTTCGTGACCCAACGACTCTATCGGGCTAACCAATGTATAGCCGGATGCAATGTGATATGGTTGCTGGGGGCTTACGAGGTAACCAACTGATCGCCGCCACAGCAAAAAAGCTTTGGACGACTGGTGGATTTTACCGTGGTTTACCTCTTGGCCTTGTCGGAATCTTTCCGTACTCCGCTATCGATCTTGGGACATTCGAGTGGATGAAACGATCCTATATCACAACTAGATCGAAAGCGCTAGGGATTCGGGAAGAGGACTTTCAAATGTCCAACTTTGTCGTATTGGCAATCGGCGCAACGTCCGGTAGTGTCGGAGCGAGTATCGTCTACCCAATCAACCTCCTCAGAACGAGACTACAAGCCCAGGGAACTGCCCAGCACCCGCAAACCTATACAGGTATGTGGGATGTCACGACCAGGACGCTGAAGCAGGAGGGTGTAAAGGGAATGTTCCGAGGTTTAACACCCAATTTGATGAAAGTCGTCCCCGCCGTTTCTATCGTAAGTTACCATCTTATCTTTGCTCATTTCGGAATGTCGAAGCTAACGCGACTCTAGTCCTACTTGGTTTACGAGAACTCGAAGCAACTTATGGGTTTACGATAGACAGTTATGAATTTTGATGCTTTAAGTTTAGATATGACTTAGAACATGCATGTAAAAAACGGGTTCTGTTATGTGCAGCGGACTGCATATTTCTTTTACGACTAACCTACTGAGCGATTTGATTTTACCATTATGATAATGATGATGGCCTCTGCACACATGTGGAGTATTCGCATTTTCTTCTGGAACATTATACCAGTTCCGCTATTTCCCGATATTGCTCGTAGCCACATGATACCAAAGAGGTTCTTGCTGCTGTTCCGGTCTAGACGCGGGTAGACACAACGCTTCAACGGCGGCAGATTCCGATATCCATGTCTGCACGTTGGCTGAAAACCTCGTTGTATCACGAGTCGTGATGCTTAGGATTACGAGATCAACTACTAATCTCAAGAAATATACTAAGAGATATCACTTGACTTCCCATCAACGACCATGTCTCGTTTGCCCTCCGCTTCCTCTATCCATGTCTCAAATGCTAAAGCGCCCATGACCAAGCTACGTACTGGTATTGTCCGATTAGTATTCCTTGTCTTCGGGGCGCCGGCTCTTTTCCCACGAGGCGTATCATCTTCTTGGTACTCGGCTGCTATCCAAACTGGCGGGTTCTAAGAAAGCCTATATCAGCATGACACGCAGAAATACCGGCACAGTTCATCCTAACATACCCCCTCCGGTGCCGTCGCCTCCTTCTTTAGTTCCATCGACACGGAAAATGTACAATCTCTCGGTAACTTCCCCAGCTTGGCAGTCGAATACGAAAGCTTGGTAATGACCGCCCTCATCTGTTCTTCTAAATCCACTTGCGACTCTACCACCCTCTCATTCCCATCATCATCCGTTATGACGAACGGTGAGTGCAGATCTGACGTGGCAACCGCCGGAAACCGTGATACATCAAACACGAATCTCTCAAGAGGTTTGTTCGTCGGAGAAATGATATTGACAGCGACAAGGTCGACTGTGCATTTCATTAACTCCTCGGCGCAAGCGTCGACGGCTTCCTGGACCCATTGACAAACGAGTGGGTGACGGGCTTGTCGGACTGGGTGGTTGTATTTACGGGCAGCAATGAAGAGGGTCGAAGGGTATATTTCGCGCTCGTAGAGGATGGTATGGATGCTGACGAGAAGGAGGTCGGTGAAGGAAGTTATGAGGTTGGCATAGGTGTCTATGGGGGGCATCGTGTAAACCCGACACTCAGTCGGGTGCCCTTCTTCGAGGCTGAAGTTCTAGATAGACTCGTAAAAATGTGACTACATGATCGCGGAAGGTTAGTTATGCCGGCTCTATTCGCGACTAGATTCGCGACGCAGCCGTGGAGGTGCAGGTAGTCATGAGTTTTGTGGAATGGAGCAAGGATGAGGGCTAAACGTGGAGGGGTAATCCGCTCAACGCGTGCTCCACCATAAATCTGGTATCGCGAACTTCCACTAAGAGCATCCCACCCCGCCAGCTCCACCAATCACCTATCACGACTCCATCCCATATTCCCCGTCAATTGGGGAGTTCTATCGCTTTCATTACGGTACTTCGAGTCTTTATCGATACTAGAATCTATCTGGGAGGCGTTCAAGGGCCCTCCTACGACAGCTTCGTGAGGACACCGGAAAGTTTTGGATTGTTTACGCTCGGTCTTCAGAATCTAATCTCGGGTCGCAATGGAGCAAAAGTTAGTACTGGGGTTTTCGCGATCTTTCGTGCAGTTTATAGGCTGGCAATTGGAGGTTTCGATGGATGTTATTCCAAGAATTCTAAGCTTACACAATATCGCCGTAATCTAGAGTCCACTATCTCCTTACCGCCCTTCAGTCTTCTGAGGAAGGCCCGCGCCGTGCCGCAGAGGCAGAGCTATTCCAACTCTATTCCGAAGATAGTAAAGGCCCACTGAATCGCTCTCCGAACTACCTTCGATATCCTTCTCGAATCATGCTATCTATCTCCGAATATATCTAACCACGCTAGCAACCACAGGCTTTCCAATTGCCCTTATCAACATCGCGGCCGCCACAGATCTCGATTTCACGGGCAGACAAGCAGCTATCGTCTACCTACGCTCCTTTATCGATGAAACATGGACACCTCCATACGATAAATATGCCGGTCCACCGATTAAGGATGAAGTCAAACACCAGATCCGTAACTCGCTTTTGCAACTATTGTCCGATAAAGAGAGGAAGATAAGAGCCGCTGCTGCCTTTTCGGTTTCGAGAATTGCTTCATATGGTCGGTGTCGCTATTTGCTGAGGTTACGATGGGATAGAGTGGCATTCTGATCGGTGTATAGATTTCCCGGAGGAATGGCCTTCTCTGTTGCAAGATTTGTTAAATGCTATTCCGACCGCGACGGACGAGCAACTACATGGTCTACTCAAGGTTCTTACAGGTGAGGAAAGATGTGGACCAAACTACAAGACGTATTTGATGACTAACCGTTATAGATCTCGTCGAGGACGGTTTCAGCGAGGATCAATTCTTCCCGGTGGCCCGCCAACTTGTCGAGGTTTTGCACCATGTCGCCGTTTCCGAGAACGTGGGTATTCGTATAAACTACAATAAGTGGTGATATGAGCTAAAAATATGATAATCTAGCGTCCAACCAATATTCGAAGCTTGGCAGTGCAGGCGATAAGATCATGCATCGAACTTCTGGAGATGGTCAAGGATGGTCACCCGGGTCCAGTTGAACAATTCGCAACAGAAGTTGTTGGAGGCTGGATGTCATTCTTTATTCAAATACTTAAACAACCATTCCTTCATTTGGCTGATACGAATGTTGAAGAATATAACGGATTGGTTACACTGAAATTGCAGTCATATAAGGTCGGTACCCCGGCCCCAAAACGGGGGGCTATTTGTGTCTGATGCTAATGAGATATACAGACGATTAGCAAAATTGTCGACGTTTTTGCAAACACGATGACAAAGTACATGCCAGAGCTGTTCGAAGTTACTTGGTCTGAACTTAATGGAACCACCGAGAGATACGTCAAAGACTTTGTCATAGGAGATGCTGACGGTAGACTCACGAGTGTGGACGGTCTTCCATTCACACTCGACCTTCTTATGCTCGAGGAGGCGGATTTCCTACAAGTCTGCTTGCGTGCAAAGTCGGTGAAAGAAAAGTTCATGCAAGGTATCCAGGCTAACCCGCAGCCACTTGAGCAACTTATCTACACCTCCGTGCTTCTAGCACAGATTACTGGAGAGGATGAGGGGCTTTGGGAACTTGACTTCAATGTCTTTGTTGCTGAGGAGACGGCGATGACAGCTAATTATACCGCCCGGACGGCGGCTGGTGATTTAATGATGGTAAGATCAAGATCAGAATATTTTGTTAGCTAAGAGAGAGTGAGAATGCTCATATTCATGGGGTTTCTAGCGTCTATTGGACTGGTTACCTAACCCTGTCTTGGTCTCGCTCGCGAGGTTCGCTGCCCAGGATCAGGCTAGCTGGAAAACAGTAGAGGCGGCGTTCTATCTTCTAGAACAGGCCATAGAGAACGGCGATGGTGCAGACATCTTCCCTCAGCTTAGCCCTGAGATCATTTCTGGCATACTGTCGAACCTTGAAAAGGCATTGACTCACGGTGAGTAATTGGACATTCACGAAATGATTGCTGTTAGGATACTAATAAATGGGAAGAGAATATCTTCTTGAGGGCTCGAGGATGGTTGCTCGGAAGTAGTTTAACCGGGATCGAGTCACATCTCCTGCCCGACTTCCTAAGTAAATTCGTGCCACTCTGCCTGCAGGCCACTTCTACCGATGCATCTGATGTTGTCAAAATATCCGCTCTCCGAGCAGTTGAAAAGTTCGTCGAATTGAATACTCTCAAGACAATAAACGGAGCTAACAATGATGCTAGTATCGCGGAGAACACAAACAAGGATGATATCCTTCGCTTCCAGGTGGATATCGTGATCAGTATCGGCAATTTCCTTTCAAGCCAATCGCAAGAAGATCGTGAGGAGGCACAAGATACGCTATCTGTGCTTGCAAGTACACTAAAGTCCACAATAAGAGTCGACCCGCGTATTGCTCTCGATCCATCAGCACCGATATTCAAACTTATCCTCATGCTTGGAGAAAGCGGCGCCGCGAACATCTACCTTTCAAACCAACTTCAAGAGATCATTGAAGATCTTACGGAGGGGCTTCCGGACGACTTTGTTGGACTTTGCAACCAGGCTGTTCCGCTGATTATTGAGGTCCTAGATCGGGATTCGTATCAAGAGGAGAACTCTTTCACGAACGTGAGTAGTATGATACCATGCTAAGTCGCTCGCTGTATACTAACACACTTTGCCAGCTGGCTGCTGATCTCCTCAATATTATGCTTCGCGGTGCGCCAGGGTCTTTGCCATCGGGTCTCGTGGCGACATTGGTTCCTCGTCTCGTTCGATTCCTCATGATTTCGAGCGAGACGCCTCTCCTACAGGTAAAATGAGGCTCTAGTTGGAATAGCGAAAATGTGTGCTAACTAACGTTTTAAAGGCCGGTGCAGAGTCGTTGAAGTCAATTGTTGAAAATGACAGCGCACAGCTATTACAGTGGAGTGACGACAACGGCAAATCAGGCTTAGAGTTGGTACTTCTAGTCATCGACCGTCTCCTTGGCCCTGATCTACCGGACCCCGCCGCCCTTGAAATCGGAGGTTTGGCCGCTGAAGTTGTTGAAAAGGTATGTCACCTCGGATTTTTGTTCGAAGACTTTATACTGATATTCAATCATAGGCTGCCCAAGAACTCGGCCCTTATCTCCCAATTCTTCTAAGGGGTGTTGCCACAAGACTTGCCAGCGCCACTGAGCCAAACCTCATCCAAAGTCTTATTGTAGTCTTTGCAAGGCTAGTAATCAAGCAACCTAGCGATGTTGTTGACTTCCTAGCTACAAACTCCATCGGGGATAGATCAGGTTTACAGGTCGTTCTCTCGGCTTGGCTCGAGAACTCGAGTGTCTTCAGTGGATATGCGGAGATTAAGCAAAAGTAAGATTATAAAACGAAGATCACGATTAGTCCCATATGCTAACTAAATCGCTAGTGTTGTCGCTTTGGCGAATCTTTACGCTTTGAACGATCCCCGAGTTGCCGCCGTCTCAGTACAAGGTGACCAGATTGCGGAGCAGACGACACGAATAATGACTAGGGCTCAAAGGAAGAATAGTAAGACTACTATACTCCACCAACCTCAGTCGCGCCCCGGTTGGGAATATATATTACGGGTACTGATTTACACTTAGATCCAATTCGATATACTTCAGTTTCCGCACCATTGAAGATCATCAAAGTTCTTATTTTGGAGCTGGGGTCCGGATCGGCTTCGAATTCTACTTGGAAGGTTGATATGGCGGGTACAACGAAGGGCGCTATCGAGGAACCTGCTGAAGAGGATGATGGGGATTGGGAGGATGATGACGATGTGATTGATTTGGGGAGCCATGCGGTCAAGCAGGCTTTATTGGGACTTGCAGATGAGACTGAGAGGTCGGCTTCGGCGATGAGGAGGGGTGGGGATGATGATACGCAGGTAAGCCGTATACTCCACCTTTTTGGGGAGAGTGTGACTAACGGGTACTTTTTTTTGGGAAGGCATTTATCGTGAACTTCTTTAGGGAGGCGTCGAATAATAATATCGGAGGATTTAATGAGCTTTATGGACAGCTTACTGATGATGAGAAGCAGTCGTTATCGAGATGTGTGGGTTGATTTTGGAAGAGAGATGATGCTGTTGCTAATGATAGACGAATTGCATGGAATATAGTCGTAAATGAGCGATGAGGCCTCCGAATCAAAGTTAGAGATACGTCAAAGAGCCTTTAAAGGTTTTGGGTTAAAATCCGAAATTTGTCTATGTGAAGATCTTCTCCTTGACCAAGGTTTTCCTACGAAATGATATTTACAGAATAATAGAACGCCCCAAATCCGGGTCGGATGCTGCCCCACAATGTCAATGTGAGAGCTCGTCTTCTGAGTGGTCGTTTTCCTCACTATCTCTATACGAGGAATCCTTTCGTCTCGAGCGGGCGGGCTCTCTTGTATCACTATACTTCCGTCCCACAGGGTTACTACTTCGACGGTCCCCAGCCTTTCTCGATGGAGGAGATACCGAGGCTTGCGAGTACTCATCCTCAGGTAATGCTCCGTCTCTTCGTTTCCTCCTATCATCCGGCCCACCATAGGGGCCCTCGAGATAGGCGTTCCTCGAAGGAGGCGCGTCGTCATACGAAATACCCCAATCGTAGCCTTCAGCTTCTCTACTATACCCTCGTGAAGGCGGTGGGGGGCGTTGGCCGTACCTACCTCCTCCTCCGCGGGAAGGAGGTGCCGGCCCGCCATATAGGGCTGCCCTTGCTGGGTATACCTGTGGCGGCATTGGACGTGCCCATGGGGACTGACGGTCATCGTAGTGCCAATCATCCGCGCGATACCCACCACTTTGGGCGAAGTCTCTGTCAGTACTGTTAGTTGCCGCTTGCATGTACTGACTGAACTTCCTGGTTGCTTCCGCAACCTGTTTAAAGTGTATATCGTCGAGGACCGGACCAACATATCTCACTCTAGATAAAGCACGCTTCGAACCTGACCCACGAACTTTGAGACTAGTATTGTCGTCTTCTATGGCTCTTTGCCTTTGAGCGTCAGCTGCTTGGTTCTTTTGATACTCGTAGTTTGCGAGTGAGAAGGCAATCTGGAAAGCATTGCGTATCTGACGTCCGTTCCATCTTTCGAATTCGTCTGAATCATCGAAGTGGTATTCCGCGAAGTTTAGAATACGCTTATCTTCTATGTATAGTTCTGGAAGTTTTTCGTCTGAAGTCTCTTGGAAGAGGACGCGTTCCTTCTCCATTTTTTCGAGCCTTGCCATATTCATCTTAAAGATTTCGATGGTTTGGTCTTTGTCTAGAGGTTCGTAGTAGAGACTTATGTGGATGCGGGATTTGAAAGCTTCATCGAGGTGACCGACTCTGTTGGTCGTAAGAAACAGTATTCCACTGTAGTATTCCAAAACACGTAGGAAAACTTTGGCATATATAGTTATATCAGCAATCATTCTGAAAGACTTTAAAAGTTCAAGAAGAGTCCCTTACCTGAGACGAGAGCATTTCGTTTGAGATCAGACTTTTCCCTTCTCGATAGGAAGATATCTGCTTCGTCAAGTAGCAGAACACAATCCCAAAGGCCAGCGAGTCGAAATATATCCGTCAAAGAGTTTTCAACCTCCTTAGGGGTGAACCCAAGGTCTCCACACGTTATCACAAAGAGTGGTTTTCGGTTAGACTGTGCTACTGCTTCAGCAGTCGCTGTCTTGCCGACACCAGGGACACCATGAAGCAAGATGATGAGCCCGGCACCCTTTCCAAGAATTAAGTCCTGATTCGTTCGAAGCTTTTGGCTCTCTTTTTGGATCTTATTTTTCTTGAAATGAGAGTCTACCAAGCTCTGCACCAGTTCCTTATATCCTGACTTGAGTTTGAGGTCGTCGAACGGGTTAGAATCCACAGAGATATCTTTCACATAGGAAACATCGATCTTGGCGAACTTCCGCTCACGGAGAATGTAAGCAAACAGGCGCCGCGGCAGAAGTACGTATTCACTCTCGGTTATCTCTGGGTCGAGGCCGTTTAGAATCGAGAGGAGGAAGGGGTTTGACTTTATGTATTCCTCTTGTTGACGTTCAACCACACTATCGTTGCGAAGAGTGCGTTCTTGGATCTCTTGCCTGCCCCCTTTAGCATCAAGCCATTCATAAACTACCATGCTATCCTCTCCGATAGGATAGTCGTCCGGGTGTAGTTTTAGAGTGGCGTGTTCAGGTTTCCAAGAAGGGTTCGATTGTAAAGTTTCTGCAAAATCGATGATAACATCGCTTTCTACATGTTGCGGCAAGCCATCGAACTGACTCTCCTTCGCTCCGTTTGGGTCGTGGGGCATTGTCCATCCTTCATAGTAGAGATGCCGTCTTTCGACACAAGTTTGGAATCTCTTACCTCGATCTTTAAGGTCGGACAGGATGTAATCGGCCTGTTTGCAGTATCGAATAGGGTAGACGTCGAGGGATGTGATATCTTTTTCCCCAGCCCATTGGCTCATATCGAAACGCTTGGTGACCATTCCGTACCTTTGCCCATCATAGTCGATGCTGTATGCCCACACTGTGAATGAATTATTCTTCCCTTCAATATCATCCGGGTCATCGTCATCTATATTGGAGCATGATAACCCATACACCATCCAGATCGACTGGTAAATCGACGAATTAGGCGGCCGTTTCGAGGAATCAAATTTATCAGATTTACTTGATGCGGCTGAATCTCCGGCTGGGCGCCAATAGACGTAGTCTCCAAGTTTGAAGAGGTACCAGAGATCGCTAAAACGGATTTTACGACGAGATGTCCCGTTGAATATAGTTGGAAGCTGCATTAGTTCTCTATCGACGAATTCGACGTAGCATCTTAGGTGCTGCAGTGCTTCAGGAGTATCAATGTCGGAGCCTTCGACTCCAGGCATTGCGCTACCGTCAACCGATTCTTCATCAGATTCTTCGCCGGGATCAATATCATCGGGGTCAAGATATTTCTGTTTCTCCTGTGCTGCATTTTGCGAACTCGCTTCACCGGCACCGAGTCCCTGCCCTTTGCTGGCCCACCGTTCTTCTAATATACTGAGGATTCTTTTAACCTCAGGTTGATAGTGGATAAATAATTTAAATGGCCGGAAAAAAGTCAAAGGCGTGGTTGAACGGGCGAAATCGCCATTGACAACCTTTCCTAAAATTTTAAGAACCGGGATTGATTGTATTCGAATTCTGTGGATCCAACCATTCGCATTCACATCATCGGTGAGTGGCTTGATGTTCCGTCTGGCGAATGAATCCTTCTTGCGGCCTTTCCTTCTCTTCTCTTCTCGATAGACTTCTTTGATAAGATCTTCACCGCCTCTAAGGACTTCGATAATATGATGTCCATCTTCGGAGGTATACCGGTTTTTGAACCTCTCGAAGTCCATGTATTGGACTCTTGGGACCAAATTGCTGGGTTCATTGCTGTTGCTTTCTCGGCGAGCTGGCCATGGCCATACAACATCGCCAGTTGGACTGGTAGCTGAAAAGAAAGGCTCGGGAGGGTGCGGGCTTTGAAAATTTGTAAAAATGCCGAGGCCTGAGGGGACTACTAACACAACTCGCCGGACCAAGCTTCATTATCAGTACCGCATAACGATATAAAGGTCTATCCGGTAACACGTCTAAAGCTGGGCCCTTACGTTTTTTGGCGCCTGATGAGGAACCAGAGGTCTCAAGGGAGCCCAGAGTTAAACCGCCCGTTGATTCTGGCAGAAAACTGCTTGGACTCATTGGCGGTAGCCCGTTTGCCATCTGGATGAATTAATTTTCATGTCAACGTTAGCTATATCTCAAGAGGACGCCTGAATAATCAAATTTGGCGTAATATACAACCTTGAAAGGGGCACTAGTGTGTTTCTACCAATGTGTTTATTTTGTGGTACTGGAGCCTTCCGGAAGCCTTAGTTTCTAAATTCTAAAACCGTATATTAATATCTTGATAGGAGCCTTTGAAGTCGCTAACCCGTCTTGTCCTCGCGGTGCAGAATTCGAGAGTACCCAAGAATTTTTCTTCAGCATGCACCACAGGGTTTCTGCAGGAAGAAAAGCAAGTGTGACTGGATTCATGAACTCGAATGCACGCACAGGCGTTAGGCATGTCTCAAGGCCTTGGGCCGTTAGGATCCAAACTCGGCACCATATGCCGGGGTGTACCCGCATGGGAAAAAAAAAAGAAAAAGAAAACGAATTGCCTTTCAACCTTAATACCTTGACTAAGATGATCCAAACGCTCCATTGTGAGACGTCCTACGCATCATCGGATGACTGGTACCCCGCACAATGAGCCTCATGATCATAAACCCCAACATCATGATCGATTCTATTGTTGCCTACTATTTTTTGACAGACAGGAAATCTGGTGGTAACCCCTTACCTTTTAGATTACTGTGCATTATGCATGAATAGGAACAAATGTATACGTATCCGGCCATGTGGCACAGACTATCACATCAGGCCGACTCAGAAAATGATATTTGTTGGAAAATAGGAAAAAGACTAGCTTCACCAGCTATAGTGGGCGGGACGGGACGAAGTTGGGTGTCTAGACTACTTTAGGATCAGCTTCTGCAGGGGTGCGTGCTACCATAAAGTTCAAGGAAGATAGAGCCGACTAGGTACCTTTGGGTACATGTTTTGGCTTATCCTTTACGATTAGTATTTGGTCATCAAGGTGCATAGAAAATGGCTCATTAGGCGCTCATGTACGAAGTGATTACCAATATGGTTGGTGGGATGTCGATGGGGGTACCCCGTCATGTGCCAGGAGGCGTTTTGAGCTGAGGTCTTGCTTCGGGTTCCGAGAGATGGCTTTATGTTGTGGTTGCACCAAAATCTGGCTTCGGACTGTTCCAATAACTATAGATGGGCTAGGACCCTTAACCATTGATATCACCATACTAAAGTTCGTGTCATCATGTATATGTTAGTTAAGCACGACTAGCTCGGTCCGGCATATATGGACGGAAGATATTGCAACATGAGCAACGCAGACTCCCGACATTACGTCGATATCACGACGTCGTTTATCGACAATGAGATGCCAAAAGTACACCCTGCATTCCGGAACCCATCGCGGCTGGATAACCAAACTGCCCAGTATAGGCCGCCACCTGCGTTTAAGTACGTGGTAATTTACTCGGCCCGTTTTGTAGCTTAGAATATCTCAAAGACATCAATTAATATTCACTAAAATCACAGAGTTCTCGAAGAGATATTACGGGAGCACGTGCGATCTAAATACGGAATAAAAGATCAAGACTATTCGCTAGGCGAAGTCCTGGCGCAAACAAATGCTGCCGAGGATCGTTATACTCGAGGGTCGAGCAAGGTTCGGAAGGCATGGCTATCGCTCGGTGATCGAGCAGAAAGTTTGAGAGCATGGCTTGAATTCATTCCTGAGGACTATGGACTTAAGGTCGTCAAGGCAGGATTTGGGGTTATACTGCAGGTGTGAAAACCCATACGCACAGACGATATCAGATAGTCTGGAGCGGATTCTTTAGAGTACTACCTGCTAATCCGAATGATTTTGATTCAAGATGGCGGAAGACTCTGCGAGAAATAGAGACCAGATCATTGATACTTTCCGCAGAGTTACAGATATAGTCTCCGAAATTAAGATAAATACGGAAAGTCTTGACTGGGACAAGGTTGTTAGAGAAAGTGCACTCGATCTGTTTGGAGCCATAGCGGATATCCTAATCGAGCTTCTCAAACTTGGACCGAAAGCGAATCAACAAGATTCTGACGATAGTTCTTCTCCTAAATCCAAGGGCTCGATATTTTCCTCCAGGTCCTCGAGGACGGCAAAGTCTAGCAAGCGCGAGAAAGTTTCGGACAACCTGGACGAGTTACTAGAGGATATGGAGAGGAAAGCGGCTCGCTTGCAGTCCTTTATCAGTAGCCGGCGCGATAAAACCATTATGGATATTAAGAAAATAACATTGGAAGGAGGACGCCAAGCTTCTGAAATACGCTATAACACGAAAAACATCGAAATACAGTCAAAGAAGATCAGTAAGGATGTTGAAGAAACAGGGTCTAAGGTTGAGCATATCAGCGAGACACTTCACCAAACGGAAGCCAATGTCAGACAAATCAGCGAGGCTGTTGACCAGCAAGGCTCCGAACTGAAAGAGATAAAAGTCTACCTCGAAAAGTATGAAGAAATATTTCGTACGAGAACGTCTAGTCTTCCACCTGAAGAACTAAGCTTCCTCATGGATGAAAAGCAGCAGTATCAAGACCTGAAGTCTTTTGCCGAAGTCTTTGCTAAACAAGCGAGAAATAGCATGTATACACTGCTTCTCGATCAAATCAAGAAAGGTTTGTTGGAACTGAAGTCCACGACACTAATCCATACGCTAACAAAACATGCTCTTAGAAATATCGTCTAATGTTCAGAGACCAAGCTCTTCAGCGCTACGAAAGAACAAAAATATAGAATCAGCCCTCCCTCTCGAAGGGTTTATCATGCTTCTAGCATCTAGAGAGGATCCGGATACTAGAGAAACTATGAGCTATGACATCAAAATTGTTCTAGCGCAACCACACAAAGATATAAAGAGCATCCTTAGCAAAGTTCAAGATTTTGATGCAAGATCTCAAAGCCAAGCTCAATCGATGGTGCAAAAAGAGAGATTTCTTATGTGGATGTCCAATGATGAGCCCGACATTTTGTTGATAGACGGGAATCTCTCTTCGTCAGCGTCCGATAACTTGTCAGCAATGTCCCTCTTCAGCGCGACATTTGCGATAAGCATGGCATCCATTCGCCCAGAGGATGTATTCGTACATTTCTTCTGCGGTCTACATACTTCAGGGAGGGATTGGTTTTATGGCCCGAACGGGTTGGTACGCTCTCTGATTATTCAGCTCCTAAGGGCTTTGGATCAGAGGGGCGACCCGAATCTGGGGTTTATTAATTCCAGAAGATACGTCAGAAGGTTAAAAGCACATGACCTCGACACTCTATGCGCTGCGGTCGAGGAGTTAATATTCCAGTTCCCAGCGGGAACTAATATCTATTGTATTATTGACGGGGTTTCAGTCTATGATAAAGACTACCAAGGTTTGTTCGAAGGTATGAAGATTGTCCTTGGACGGCTCCAAGATATCGTCCAGAGTGATAACCTCGAGACCAATTTCAAAATATTGTGCACGACGCCTGGAAGAAGCACAAGGAGAGTAAAGCAATTGGTGCATCCTGAGTGCCACCTCGACTTGAGTTCGAACAACTTGAATGTGGGTCAGATCAGTGAATACTCACTTCGAACGAATCTATCACGGTCTTCCCCGTCTCCAAGACCGCGGACGCCGAATAGCATCTGGGAGCAGGAGGATTACGCTGATCGCAGGGAGTTTAGGTGGGACTAAGAGACGGTGACTGAAGCTCACTGCACTGTACAGCTGTATACGGTGTGGCCGTGGGCGGTTGATAATTATAGCTTCAGCTGGGCATCCTAGCTACATCTATACTGAACTGCATGTTTCTGCGCAAGCGCAGGGCACAGCCGTCAAAATATAATGAGTTGAAATGTAATACAAGGTATACCTGCCCTAGCTGCATCGAGGAAAGACGTAAACTCCCTACCCGCATTGGTTCTTCCATTATGAATACGTAAGTAGCTCTTTCTCGCGCCATCGTCATATGCACATAAAATTCGAATTCATAGTTCTCTTCGTTATACAAATAACCGTGCCATGGGTCCGCGTTGAATTCATGGAAGCGGTAGTTCTCGTAAGCACTCGTAGCGCCTGTCTCATCGGCCGCACCGCAGGAAAGGAAGGTGTATATATAAATGCCCAGTTCAAACTCTCTCGACTGTACGAAAATCGAACTTTGACCTCCATTTACCCATCGAACAGCCCGACCTTCCGATCCCCTACCTTTTAGGCATTTTGTTCCTCGGTACTGCACCTTTTGGAGGGCAATCTATACATCTAAATATATTTTAATTTATACTATTTCATAGTTGGAATATTACCAAGATGGTCGGCCGGTCAATCGCCATAGTCGGCGGACTAAACATGGACATGATATTCTCTGTCGACCGCGTTCCAGATGTTGGCGAATCCAAGGATGCTCTATCTCTCGTTCAATGCCCTGGTGGAAAAGGCGCCAATACAGCTGTGGCGGCCTACAGAGCAAGTCACATCAAGCCAGGCAGAACCGGTCAACATAGCAGTGGCGTCGGAGAAAACATCCAAGTTTTCATGAACGGTGCAGTTGGGACTGACGCATTTGGGTCACAGCTTAAGCAACAGCTGGAAGTCAATGGCGTCAATACTGCTGCCGTACGAACACTTGAAGGCGAGGTCAGCGGGACCTGCTGTGTTTTCGTTGAGAAGAAGACTGGCGAGAGTAGAAACATGGCATATCAAGGAGCAAACCTCAAATGGACACCACTGGAAACCAATTCAGTGACCTGCTTTGGGGGTAACGAAAAGCCGGATCTGATTGTTCTCCACCTTGGTATTCCAGCAGAGGTTGTAGAGGGCGTGCTGGCCACAGCTGCAAAGAAGGGAGCGGACACCCTGCTCAATCCCTCTCCTGCAGTTCCACTGAACAATAGCACCTACAGAAATCTCACGCATCTGGTGCTAAATGAGTCAGAAGCCGCTCTGCTTTCAGGGGAGAGCCTTGAGAAATTCACTGGGCCCGCTGCATGGCAAAAGGCGGGGATATTTTTTATACGCCTTGGTGTCAAGAATGTAGTGATCACCCTCGGTGCCAAAGGAGCCTTTTATGCGACACACCAAGGTGAGATTGGACATGTGGACGCAGAGAAAGACATTGTGGTGGTGGATGCGACAGGAGCAGGGTACGTAATTCCCAGTGACTTGAAAGGATCCAGAACTCGGTTGATTAATCTGAAATCTTGCATCAATAGGGACACCTTTGTGGGAACATATGCGGTGGAGTATGTGAAGAGCAAGCAGTCAGGAAGGTGGAATATCGCTAAGGCTGTGAAACGAGCCTGCAGGGCATCCGCCATGACAATTCAGCAGTTTGGAGCTCAGGAATCAATCCCCTGGTCCAATGAAGTTAACTAACAAATGAGGTACCTTCATGTACAAGCGCCTTCACCTGTATCTTAATCTGTTAGATAATGTTGCACGAGGAGCCGAAGGAAAGCGACGTACGCGATCAAGCTCTCTCGAGCTCTCTTTTACACTATGGATCAATTGAGTTTATTTCTTCGGTGCCCCCCGACGGTTCCATCCGGAACCAATTGCGGCACGAGAAAGTGACCAAACACAATTATTTTGTAACCGCCCGTAAATCGCAAACGGAGGATCTCATCTTCTTTGCTTTTCTTTGATAATGTAGAATGCGGGACCTTATCGCATTGCATCCAAGAATAAGTCCTATGCATACGCGGGGTAGTGCCGAAGTGAGAGCTTGGAGTTAAGCTGCATTGCTTTATATTCAGGCTGGTTACTTTGTGATGTAGCTCAACATTCTTCCAAGATACCTGCAAAAAGGAAACGAATTGTCAACACCAACCTCACAAATACTTTAGTTTTTGAAAAGATTTCCAATCAATTCTAAATATGGATTCTGAGACCAAGCACCTCCTGTCGCTGCGTGCGATCCGAGAGAGGGCCAAAATTGTTTGGGCAGCGGCACAGGCCGGAAATCTAAGCCATTTCGACCTCCATGAGGAACGCCTTGACGATGTGGCGGATTTCGTGCTATCCGTGATTGAAGTAAGTGGGTTTATCAAAAGTTCATAAGCCCAAATTTCCATATCGTTATTAATATATTCGTTTGGTATAACATTTAACTCGATGTATTGACGTATTACTGTAAACTGCAGCGAGATTTCGGCCCTGACAAGTTCGACACTATCCCACCCCACGGCCGCTGGCAACACTTTGAGGTTGGCGGAGTTCCTCGAGTTGCCAATTTGATTGAAAGTTGGAAGAGTCAAGGCGTGGCCGATGAAATAGAGATCACCCGCCGGCTGATCGACTTATTTTTCGTTTCCGTTCTTTTGGACGCTGGTGCAGGCGACGTATGGCGCTATGTTGAACCGGGCACAGAGAACAAGTATGAGCGTAGCGAAGGCATTGCGGTAGCTAGCTTATATATGTTCAATGAATTTGCCTTTACCACAGGAAAGGTTCCAGCGGTCAACGGTAAGCCTACCCTTCGTCGATGAAGTAAAATGCAACAATTCTAGAATTCTAATCTCATTTGGGATACCACTAGGCCAGGGGTTGGTAAACCTTAGTGCGGATGCGCTAGCCGCGGGGTTCCAGTCGTCTAGCAGCAATGAGATGCTCGGTGTAGAGTCCCGTGCGGCTCTCCTGCAGAGCCTCGGAACGTCCCTGCTTGCTCATCCCAAGGTGTTCGGAGAGGAAGGCAGACCGGGGAATGTCGTTGGTAAGAAACAATGCCATTGTATTGGAACAATCTTGAAAATACTCGCACTCCTAGATACCAACATACTGGGAAGCATAAAGTTCTCGGGATCATACGACACCTTAGAACCTAGCTAATATTCTTTAGACTATATGTTAAACTCCGCTAGAGAATCGGATCTCGATGTGCTTGTCCTTTGGGATGCATTGCAGGAGGTCTTAATCCCTAGCTGGCCTAAGGATCGAACTACAGTTAACGGGGTCCCTGTTGGAGATGCTTGGCCATTGAGTACACTGCAAAAACAGGCGGCGACAACAACAGCTGGAATCCAGCCCTTCCACAAACTGACTCAATGGCTTACTTATTCGCTGATGGTTCCATTCCAAAGGCTTTTGAAGAAAAAGTGGGCGAACGCAGACGCATTGACCGCGCTTGCCGAGTATCGTAATGGCGGTCTCTTTGTCGACCTTGAAGCTATAACATTGAAGCCGGAGGCTCTGGAGAAGGGTTTGAAGGCTTCTGGCCAAGAGCTACCTCTCTTCGACGCTAGCGACGATGTTATTGTGGAGTGGCGTGCCTTGACGCTCGGACTTCTCGATGCGGTTTATGAGAAGATCGTGGCTAGCATTCAGGGAAGGTATAATGTGCATTTGAGTATGGCTCAGGTTCTCGAGGCAGGAACTTGGAAATCTGGCAGAGAGATAGCAGCAAAGAAGAGGCCCATAACGAAGTCTAGCCCGATCCTCATGCGAAGTGATGGAACTTTGTTCTAATTGATACTTCAAGTTCAGTAGCTTCAGCTGTCCCGTAGACAATAATATTCTATTACATACATGTCATATACTTAACTACTAGGTTTAGTTAATTTAGTGTTAACTAGCGTGTACCTTTTGGTTGGAAATATACCCTACCGAAGGTCAATGCAAAGCTTCATGCAAACGACGCATACAAATTCCCACCTTTTGATAAGGAAAGTGCCCAATTTTGAGAGCCCATTCCGAACGAAGGAGAAGGAGTTACAAAGAGCCAGCAGAGATGAAAGGCCATGGGCATGAGAATCCAATGATCCAAGATTTATCTTAAAAAAGGGACTTAGCCTCACGCTACAGGTCGGTGAATATGGTATATTATCGGTTTTTGGCCTCCTCACCGAGGCTTGGCAGCTCCATTTCGGCTGCCAAATTAACCACGTGATAGGATACAAACACTGTTTCACGTGATCAGGATGACTAAGTATTGCTTGGCAAAATCGGAGCTAACACGCGTCATGTGTCCCGGCCTTCGTGATGAGTTCCAGCTCTAGATAGTGACATAAACCCTCCCGACTGCTTGATGATACGTATTGTTCGAACATCTAACACCTCTACGACATGCTTTTGTTATAATGAGACACGGCCTACTACCGAACATCGATTTCCCTTTTGACGTCCACTAAGTGCGCTTAATTACATACACGATATACCATACCATCGGAGCTTCTATAGCTTTACTAGCTACAGTTCTTACACCCAAAGGTTGCTGATATACGGTATCGAATATCACCAAATATCTTATACCGTTAGGATTTAACATCCGAATACCACCAACATGGGTCAAGGCTATTCTACCTCTGCGCCCTCGGCCGGCGCATTCAGCGTCGACACCAGCGAGCTCCACGATGTCACATACGAACGATCTATGGGTACATCCCGATTCATGAAATCGATACGAGTACGGCATAAAGATGGTCAACTAGTCGTTAAGATCTTTGCGAAACCCCTAGAGCCGCTGCCACTCGATGACTACCGGCGGGAGATTCAAAGTACACACACACCCCGCATCACCCCGCCATCTGTTTGCCGATACTGACACGCTACACTTCTAGTGGAACGAGACATCGTCGCCGATATACCAAACGCTTTAACATACTCCCGAGTCTATGAAACCGATCGTGCGGCATACCTCATACGTCAGCACCTCTATAGCAGTCTCTACGATCGTATCAGCACCCGTCCGTTCCTCGAGGATATCGAAAAGCGATGGATAACTTACCAACTCCTTTGCGGTCTCCGAGACTACCACGCAAAAGGCCTCCACCACGGCGATATCAAAGCCGAGAATATCTTAATTACAACCTGGAATTGGGCATACCTTTCCGACTTTGCGCATTTCAAGCCGACGTACTTACCGGAAGATAATCCAGCAGACTTTTCCTACTTTTTTGATTCTTCGGGTAGGAGAACATGCTATCTCGCCCCAGAGAGGTTTCATAGCCCGCCAAAGATCGTACAGGATAAGATCACAGATGCGATGGATATATTTAGTCTGGGCTGTGTTATTGCAGAGTTGTTTTTGGAAGGGACGACGCTGTTTAATCTTTCGACGCTGTTTAAGTATAAGAGGGGGCAATATGAACCAGCACTTACTCATTTAATCAAGATCGAAGATCTGGAAATACGTTCCCTAGTTACACATATGATCAATGTGGATCCAACAAAGCGGTTAAGTGCCGACGGGTACCTGCGACAGTGGCGACAAAGGGCCTTTCCGGATTACTTTTACAGTTTCTTGCACCAATATATGAATACCGTCGCTGATCCGACTTCTGGAAGGAGTCCGATGTCGTCGGATCATATTAATCTTGGGGAATGTGATAAGAGAATCGATAGGATATACCAGGACTTCGACAAGATATCATTCTTTCTGGGTCACTCGAGTGAAAACCCGGTCCCAAGTTTGGAGCTTCATGGAGATATGTTTCCAGTGGCATTGGATATTCCGAATTACCAGGCTCAGGGGCAGAGATTGAATATTGAGGCGGACGACGGGACTTTGATGTTTTTGACGTTGATCACCTCATCGTTGAGGAATACGGCCAGAGCAAGAGCGAGACTAAGGGCCTGTGATCTGATATTAGCATTCGCAGAACGGGTGACGGACGAGTCCAAGGTGGATAGGTGTTTACCATATCTAATCAGCTTGTTGAAGGATGTGGCGGAGCCGGTGCAGGTGGCCGCTGTGAAGGCGATTACGCAGCTGGTATGCTTCAAACCTGTATTTGTGGGTGTTTATAATACTAACTGGGAGCATTATAGATGGAGCAAGTCAGGGTTGTGTCGCCGGTGAATGTATCTGTTTTCCCAGACTATATTCTCCCAAATTTGGCTGGTATCACTGGAAACGATTTCATGGGGATCAAACTCCACGGATCGCTTGTACGGGCTACTCTAGGATCATGCATGGCGTCGCTAGCAGAGTCCGCTTCACGGTTCCTCGATATGGCACAAGCATTGCGAGCAGACGGATCGTTGCCAAATGCCGACCCACAGGCCGAACTAAGCGCAAAGATAGACGGAATGCACTCCTCATCTTACGATATGTCAAAGAACGATTTGATATCATACTTCGAACAACAGGCGACCTTACTCCTGACCGACGGGGACTCATCTGTTCGGAGGGCATTCCTACCTTGCGTATCGCGGCTGTGTGTATTCTTCGGGCGGAGCAAAGCAAACGATGTGCTTTTGAGCCATCTGAACACCTACCTGAACGACAAGGACTGGCGGTTGAAGTGCGCTTTCTTTGAGACTATCGTTGGTATGGCTACGTTCGTTGGATCCGCGAACTTGGAGGAGTTCATCTTGCCTCTTATGATGCAAGCTCTCACCGACCCGGAAGAATTCGTAATCGCGAAGGTGATCAAGTCACTCCGACGTATGGCGAAATTGGGATTATTTCAGAAGAGCAAGACGTGGGAACTTATGACCACGGTATCACGGTTCCTGGTCCATCCTAATCCATGGATACGTGAGGCCGCTGTGTCGTTTTTGGCAACGAGCTCGAAGTGGCTTACTAAAGCTGAAATCTTGACGATTGTGGAACCGATGCTTCTGCCGTTTTTAAGGGGAGCGATCAGTGATGTGTCGGATGTGGCGCTGGTTAATAGTCTTAAACGGCCGATTCAACGGACTATTTACGATACTGCCGTGAATTGGGCGGGTGGGACGAATAAAACTGGCTTTTGGGCGCGGAATACGAATTCAAGGGCCGGTGCGTTCAGAGACTCCGCGCTCATGTCTAATCCGCAGGAGTGGCAGATGGTGTTGGCGGAAGTACAGACTGGGGCTAGAAGTGAAGAGGATAGAGGGTGGATGCAAAAGCTACGAAATCTAGGGATGGTGGAGGAGGAAGAGAAGTTGTTACTCTTCTTGAGGGATTATGTCTATCGGACGGCGCAAAGGAGAGCGAAACCTGGGACAGAAATCACGACCTCGATGCTGAATAATGTGGTACCGTTGTCATCTTTGGATATTACGCCCCAAACGATCTTCTTCGAGGAGTTGAATGATGATAGGCATGGTTTGAGGCAGCAGCTCGTTGGGGATGTAAGAAGGAACGGGATCCTGACGCAGATGTCGTCCGGGGCGGTGACGCCGAGGACGCCGCAGATTGATAGGCATCCTACTAGGTTAGGTACCGATAATACGCTTGAGAGGGTTCCGACATCGAGGAGCTTACAAAAGGCACCTTCTAGCCTTGACGAGCGGCTATCGATTCAGTCTGGAGGTTCACATCGTGCGGTTTCAAAAGATGGGATTCTGCCACCGTTCAAAACTGCGAAGGCTGCGGCTTCGGTTGGAATTGAAGCGCAGAACGCAGTAGGGAGTTTCCAACCTATTCATTCGCCTTATAGCGAGCGACAAGTACAATTCCCCGCGCCTCTCGGCCTCGATACTTCTGGACCAACGCACTCATACTCTGGTGGAGATCCGGATGTTCTTGGGTTATTAGACAATATGTTCCAGGATAATTATCCTTCGGACATCGCAGAATTTGGGCCCATGATTGTACCGGCCACTAGGAGACAGCCGATTAAGAGGAATACCGGGAGATCCGCGGCGGGTATATGGAAGCCAGATGGTGGTCTTGTTGCACAACTGAACGAACATACTGGAGCCGTAAACCGGATCGTAGTTGCGCCGGATCACACATTCTTCCTTACTGCCTCCGATGACGGGACGGTCAAGGTATGGGATGCGAAGCGGTTGGAGAAGAATGTGGCAACAAAGGCTAGAGGAACATATACGCATAGTAACGGGGCAAAGATTCAATGCCTTTGCTTTGTGGAGAATACGTATACGTATATCAGTGCGGCGTCGAATGGGAGTTTGAATATCGTGAGGATTGAGTATGGTGGGAGCAGGAAGGTGCCGAAGTTTACGCTGCTGAGGGAATATATGTTTGAAAACGGTGAGGTGGCGACTTGGATTGAGCATTTCAGGGCGGGTGAGTAGTGCGTACTGGGTCTAACGTGGGGAAATTTTGCTGATTAGATGGTAGATACTACGTCTATTCTGATGGTTGCGACAAATAAGGCACGAATTGTGGCGCTGAATCTTCGCACGATGAGTGAAGAGTACAGCCTACCCAATCCAGTACACCACGGTACCCCAACTTGCTTCCATATTGACCGTAAGCACACATGGATGCTGGTCGGTACTTCACATGGTATTCTGGACCTTTACGATCTTAGGTTCCGACTCCGACTACGTTCCTGGGGTCTACCTGGTGCCACACCAATCCACAGGCTACTCGTCCATCCTTCGAAGGGAAGAGGGAAGTGGATATGTGTGGCTGGTGGAAGTGGACAAGGCGAGATTACGGTGTGGGACGTGGATAAATGCCAATGTCGGGAGGTTTACCGTGCCAATGGCGATCTAGACACTGAGAAGACTTATGAACCGTGGAGAGTGGATGATGAGACGCCTGAAGCTGTGTTATCACGGTTTGCAAGCCAGATATTGGAACCTAGTGGGGTTATCAGTGTCGACCGCGGTGTCAGAGGTATCGCGGTGGGACTTGATGCTCATCATGATGAAACTAAGAGTGGCGCGGGATTCTTAATTACTTCTGGTGCGGACCGGAAGTTAAGGTTTTGGGATCTGGGCAAGGTGGAGGCTTCCGCAGTGTTTAGTGGGTTAGAGGCAGAAGAAGGAAAGCCTAGTTATGTGTTTACGCAGCCGGTACCGAATTTAGCGGTTACGACCGAGAAGCCGGCGGTTGTGAAGGACTCGAAGAAGCACAAGGGGGCGGGCAGGCCGTCGAGGTCGACGGTTATATCTTTGCAGCAGCAGATGATGTTGAGGTCGCATTTGGATTCGATTTTGGATGTGAGTGTTTTTACCTTTCAGCAAAGTGATTATTCGATGATTTCTAACCCTGGTTTCTTATTCTAGGTTGCGATTTTGGAGTTACCATACGGGATGGTCATTTCTACTGACCGGTCTGGGGTTGTGCTTGTTCACCAGTAGTTTAAAGATGCTCATGCATATTGTACATATGATACCCGCTGGCGCAAAAAGGAGCCCTCCACCAACATATGGGAAGGATAGATAGTAGGAATCATCCAAGATTCTCATTACAACAGTCCATGATATTGGTAGCCATCTCAACCTTTCATCTCTACGTCGTCTGCAGATGCCAAGATGAGGGTTCCGTCGCGTAATTGCTTCTCTAATCGCGCAACTTCCTCGAGCGATTTCGCGTTCCTGATCATGTCCTGTATGCGAAGCTTTTCGCTTTGTGTGTATGCTGTCTTGAAGTTCTTTTCACCGCGGGCGTCGCCGGATGATACGTCGAAGTGACGTGATTTTACGCCGAGTATCTGTATCTTTGTTAGTACTTTATCCTCTCGGGGAGCTAGATATGATATGGTGACATACCTTCGCAGCTACAGGCGATGGATCCTCCTCTGTGCCAAACAGCTTCGCGGCCTCCTTCCTCTCCGCATCCTTTACTCTCTCATAATCCAAATATCTAACCGTCGGACACGTCCACACGACCCACAGTCGATAATTCTCCTTCCTAGTAACCGGATTCTCCAACAACACCAGATGAACCAAATTACTCAATTTCCCCAGGGGTACCAAGTCCACCAATTCCGAAAGATTGTTATTCTGCAAGGCTATGCAGTAGAGATTCGGAACCGACGATGCGAGGGTGGCTTGGATGCTCGATATGCGGTTTCTGGCGAGAAGAAGGGTTTTAAGACGCGGAGAGAGAGGGAAGTTTCCGAGTTGTTGGATGTCGTTGTCGGTGAAGTCTATGGCGTCTTGATCCTATTAAATCAGCGAATGGGAGAACGGAGTGGTGAAACTCGTGTTTAGCTGGGTGATATCTTTTTTTTTTTTTTACTTTTTGATATGGGGTTGATAGCATGGGTGGGTAGGTGTATAAGGACGCGAGGGTAGGTGGGACGGATGTAGTGGTACCTTTGCGACACCGAGGTTTTCGATGATGGGGATTTTGTGACCTGGTAATGAATTCTATGTTAGATATGGAGTCCTGGAGACTTAAGTGAAGGGCGTAGATGGTACCTCTGAGGTCGAGTTCTCTTTCTTTTAAAGGATTGAGGTATGACGGCGAGTCCGCCAGTAGTTCTGCTGAAAGACGCATCTTGTCGGTTGGTGTATTTTATGCGAGAACCGACGGGCCCTGTCGAAAAAACCAGTTACAACGACAGTTTCGGAAAACAATTGGCCGTGATGAATTCCTGGGAGAGTTCTCGTCGAAGTTTGATTGGATCGTGTGATGCTGGTTTGTTGGTGGTGGTGATGGTGGTGAAGTTGCGGCGCCGAACTAATTAGTTGGAGGTTAGTTTTGGTCTGATTGGCCCGAGCTCTGGGCCTGCGAGTGCTGGATATGGGCCCTCCAAACTTTAACCCAAAATTTTTTTTTCTTTCTCTTCTCTCTTGGGTGCCACCACCCCGCTACCCCTCCATCCAGCTTGACTTTTACGATCTTTTGAGGGTCGCAATAACTATTAGGTATGCCCCCGAAGCCCCTTGAGAAGTACTTACAGCTATTTGTTCAATTGGATCTAATTTTATCTTTATTCTCTAAAAACAGTAGTCGAAACTTCGAGACTATTTCACAAGATAGAAAGCAATCAAAATGGCGACTGAAGAAAAGATCTCAGTTGGGTCTGGCCCCGAAGCCGTAAGCTCCTATAATCCCCCTGTACAATTACTTGAATTCATAAGCTAAAGACCATGTTATTCATAGGTTTCGGCCCTTTTCGATACCGTACTTGTATGTGCCTTACGGACCGGCTCTCGAAAACTCTGCATCCACCCCGTCCGATGAATAATTGATTAACAATGGTGCTGGTTCTTCGACGATAATAGATTCTCGACTTCGGGTAACTACTCCCCTCTCTCTTTCGATTATATTTCAAGCTTTGTTACGACTCCAGAAGCTAAGAAGTGTTCCATCTCGAAAACAGCTCTCAATACAGCCATCTGATCACAAGGCGACTCCGAGAAATCAATGTCTACGCTGAGATGCTGCCATGCACTCAGAAGATTGCTGATTTAACCTGGAAGCCTAAGGCTATTATCTTCTCTGGTGGACCATACTCTGTCTACGCTGAGGGCGCTCCACATGCCGACCCTGCGGTGTTCGATCTCGGTGTACGTTCCCCAATTGTTCTGGGATAAGTGGTCTAGATATTAATAGCTATTAGGTCCCAATTCTCGGCATTTGCTACGGTTTGCAAGAGATTGCCTGGCAGAGAGGCAAGAATGTCGCTGCAGGTGACAAGAGGGAATACGGAAACTCGACGCTCCACATTGAGAGACACACCAATAAGGCTCCTCACGTTGATGCCCTGTTCGATGGCGTTGAGGATGATACAAATGTTGGTTCCGAAAATACCTAGTTGCCTCAAAATCGTATCCCCTAACAAAACGGAATCTAGGTCTGGATGTCCCACGGAGACAAGCTTTCGGCTGCTCCTCCCGGATTCATCACTATCGCCAGCAGCCCGAACGCCCCATGGGCCGGTCTCGCACACGAAGAAATCCCACTTTACGGAATCCAATTCCACCCTGAGGTTACACATACCCCATTCGGCAGCAAGATTCTCGAGAACTTTGCCGTCAAGATCGCGAAATGCCAGCAAAACTGGACTATGGAGGAATTCATCTCGAAGGAGATCAAGAGAATCCAAATGATCGTTGGACCCGATAGCCATGTCATCGGCGCCGTTTCGGGTGGTGTCGACTCCACTGTTGCTGCGAAGCTCATGCATGAGGCCATTGGAAACCGATTCCACGCTATCCTCGTTGATAACGGTGTCATGAGACTCAATGAGTGCGAACAGGTTTTGGAGACTTTGAATAAGCATCTCGGAATCAACTTGACAGTTGTAGACGCTAGTGACGAGTTTTTGGAGAAGTTGGCCGGTGTGGAGGATCCAGAGAAGAAGAGGAAGATTATTGGCAATACCTTTATCCATGTTTTCCAACGGGAAGCTGAGAAGTTGACTGCTGGACATGGGAAGGATATTGATTACCTCTTGCAGGGGACTCTGTACCCCGATGTGATTGAAAGTATCAGCTTCAAGGGACCAAGTCAGACAATCAAAACCCACCACGTAAGTACCACGTATTGGTTTGAGAAATCGGGTTGTGCCGGAGCTAATAGAAGTGAATAGAACGTCGGTGGCTTGCTTGAGAACATGAGGTTGAAGCTCATTGAGCCTCTTCGTGAGCTTTTCAAGGACGAGGTCCGAAAACTCGGTACCATCATGGGTATTCCAGAGGACCTTGTCTGGCGTCACCCCTTCCCCGGTCCCGGTATCGCCATCCGTATCCTCGGAGAGGTCACCAGGGAACAGGTCGACATCGCCCGACGAGCGGATCACATCTTTATCGAAGAAATCAAGAAAGCGGGTATCTACAGAGAAATCTCGCAGGCATTCGCAGCTCTTCTACCTATCCGAGCCGTCGGTGTTATGGGTGACCAGAGGAAATACGACCAGATTATTGCGCTGAGAGCGGTTACGACTACAGACTTCATGACAGCGGATTGGTATGATTTCGATAGTAAGTTCTTGAAGCACGTGAGTAATCGAATTGTGAATGAGGTGGATGGAGTTTGCAGGGTTCTTTATGATGGTAAGTCTCTTTTCAATTGCGGGGCAGCTTGCGCTTTCCCGATTTTGTCGAGGTGGGGCGATGATGCTAATACTCTATACGATGGATCTTAGTCTCCCAGAAGCCGCCTGGTACGATTGAGTTCTTGTGATCAAATCATTAGATAGGAAGGAGGTATACTGCTTTTCTTGTTAGATAGATGGAAAGATACATTCAATGAACTAGATTCGATACCCTCAGTCCAGTGCAGTGCAGTGACGCCCAGTTCGAAGCTGTAGCCACATGATATCCGAAGAAAGAGCACCCACCCCTGGTACATACCTTGCGGATACATCTATGGGCCCCCCAAGCTGTTTAAATTAGTTCCATTAGAAATTGCCAAAAAGGGTAGCTGGTAGAATGCAATGGAGCTCTCAATCAGTTCAAGTGTCGTCGACAAGCGAATGCGAAATGGCCGAGGTTTGAAATCCAGCTCAAAAGCCAAGAAACCCACAAAACCCAACGTTATCCTGCACCTTCTCACCGCCCCCTTCACCTTCAAACCGTCCCTTATTCTTCTGCGCCAACCTCGACGGCACCCAACTTCCAACTTCCTTTCCCTCCTCCACCAACATCATCGCAGAAGTTGCATCCATGGCCCCGCCTTTATCTCCTGGAGACACGGACGCTGGGCTTCGGCCTCAGGATCACTGTAATTGGTCCCCCCATATTACATCACATCAATCCGTCATCATACGCTAACGCTTACCTATCTAATTTTCTCCGAAATAGATAAAATAAGGCTTCCAAAATGGAGATACTCGCTGCGACAGAAGCTGCTTCCGCTGATAAGATGGGAGACTCCCTATCTGGCTTCGATACAGGTACCCCGACCGCTTCCTTCCTTCCCCGCCGGCTTCATAATCCCACCCCGCCGAAAGAAAAACCAATTTAACGGAGATTTTTTTTTCTTCCGGAATTTTTGGAATAGGATTCACTACGCTCCGATCCTCTTGATGCTTACTTTGCATTCACTGCCAACTTGGGAACGCATACGTTTTTCATGATATTCCTGCCGATTTGCTTTTGGCTTGGGTATACTGAGTTTGGGAGAGGGTGTGTAATATCTATACAAACCCTTTTTTGAGAGAGGTTTTATAGGGCGGAGCAGGCTGATAGGTGTGGTAGATTGATCCATGTTCTGGCTGCTGGGGTGTTCTTCAGCGGGTTTATGAAGGATTTCTTCTGGTAATTCCACTATTCTTGATCCGGGCATTATGATGGTGGTGGGATGGGCTGACAGGTTAATACCAGTTTACCTCGACCACTGTCTCCGCCGCTACATCGGATTACCATGGTACCATTCTACTCCGGGCACCCGTTAGAGAGAATGATCACAGATGGCTAATGGGTAATAGTCTGGTTCTGCCGCCCTCGAATACGGCTTCCCGTCAACCCACAGTACCAACGCCGTCTCCGTCGCTCTCTACTCCCTCCTCGTCCTTCGCGATAATCCTTCAATCCCCGATAACCAACGTTTAATCTATATAATCCTCGCCACCCTCTACGCCACTTCCATCGTCTTCGGCCGAGTTTACTGTGGTATGCATGGATTCCTGGATGTAGTGGTCGGATCTATCCTCGGCGTCATCCTTGCGCTCGCGGAATGGGTTTATGGACCTCTTACGAATCAGTGGGTGTGGTATGGAACCTGGGTTGCGCCGTTAACAATGACGTTAGCTATCCTTGTTTTTGTGAGAATACATCCCGAACCGGCGGATCCGTGTCCTTGTTTTGACGACGGAGTTGCGTTCGCTGGAGTGGTTATTGGGATTGAAGTTGGACAGTGGCATTATTCGAAGACGTCGTTTGGGTGGAATACGCCCGTCCCTGCGACGATACCTTATTCGTACCAATCTGTTGGTCCGATAGCGACGTTGTTGAGGTTTGTAATGGGGGTGGCAATAATCTTTGTCTGGAGAGAAGTTGCAAAGAGTGTGCTGTTGAGGTATTTACCGCCGCTGTTTAGGTTTATTGGAAGAATTGGTCTGGTGCTTCCGAGAAGACATTTTATAGATGCGAGGGAGTATAAGAGTGTTCCTTCGCACTTGCCGGATGAGACGATTCCGCCTATTGGACAACTGCCGAGGATGATTAGACGCGGGAGGTCGGATAGTGTCGGTCCCCAAAGTGCGGCTGATGCGTATGAAACCTTGGCTTTCAGAGAGCGGAAGAGAAGGGAGAGTTTGGGACAGGAGGGGAGCAGTCCGGGGAGTAGATCACCGGCTAGATCGCCTTTGGGACAGGATAATGGGAATAATGTTAATTCGTTGGGTGGGTATATACAACAGCAGCAGCAGTCGAAGTTGCAAGAAGAGGAGGAAAAGGCTTCAGATGAAGCATATGAGAAGCAGGAGAGGGAGATGTTAAGTCGGATTGAGAAGCCTAGGGTTAGGTACGATGTGGAGGTTGTGACCAAGTTGTTGGTTTATAGCGGTATTATAAAACTCCACCCACCATTTTTCCCCCATCATGCTCTACAGCGCTAATGAGGACTACTTCTTTTTTGATAGGAATCGCATGGTGGTCTGTCGAGGGGACTCCCATTTTATTTGAATTTGTGGGGCTGGGTGCCGGTCAACCGGGCGCCGATAAATAAGGTGAGAGTTTTCGTCACGGGCCTGCCGGCAGGCGTTAGTCATCGTACATAGTACGAATAGGTACATACCGAAGCTTTTACATTCTTAGAGGGGGACGATGATTCCTTATTAGCGGCATGAAGCAGGATACGTTTTAATATTGAGGAAGAGGGAAGAATGGGGGTGAGACAGTATGTACATATGAGGATGGTAGGTAAGTAGACGACATACTTGTAACGCTTTCCATGTAGGCATAACGCTGTTATTGTTTTTTGCTCTTACCATTAATACCCCATTGATTTCTACATCACATTATAAACACGGACATAGCTTGAGATTGTAGAGGAATGATTCTATACAAATAGTCTATATATACTACACGGTGCCACAGCAATGGTAACCACAGTACAGATACCAATGCCGATATTTCCATCAAACTTCCCGATGATAATAATCGAACACATTTTCATATGCATGGAAGCACTCTAACTATCAAATTACTCCAACATCCCATAGATATATACCCATCTAGATATCTAAGCCTTCTCACCCTCCAACAGTCTTTCGATAACCTCTTTCACCAGCTCTTTATCCGCCTTCGCCACATCCTCCACCCTCTTCTCAGCAACTGCCAAACCCTTGAATTGATCCGGAAGCACATCGTCGAAATTGTACCCCTCAATACCGTTCAACGCCAAGTCAACTGCATGGCTAAACTTCGCCGGGTGCGCGGTGGACAAGCAGACTTGGTGTACCTCGTTTCCGTTGGATGCAAGGAGTCTCAGTGCTGCTGTTACTCCCACTGACGAGTGTGGATCAAGGACATACTTCGAATCCGAAGCTGTATAGATCTCACGGATGGTTTCAACGGTCTATTGCCCATAAAATTAGTCCCGTCTTTCCTATGTAAACGAATTCAAGGATAAGATAATAGATAACTCACCTGTCCATCGCTGACTCTCTCACTGCCAAAGTCTACCTTTGCCTCCTCCAACATACCAGGTGTAACACTGAACCCTCTCTGAGTCTTCAACGCCACCATCATCTCCTTAACCTTCTCGCTCGCCTTCTTCTGCCTCTCGCTCAACTCTTGGTCTGCAGTAGTCTCCCTCTCGAATGCTAAATACCATAGTAATCTCTCAAAGTTACTCGACACGAGGATATCCATAGCAGGGCTCAGCGTCTCTTTTACTCCAAATCCATGGGCTTTAACACCATCAGCTGGAATACCACCCTCCGCATCCTTTCCGGAAACAGCGTGAATCTCATAAGTTCCCGACTTCCAGAAACGATCGAGGATATCATTTTCGTTCGTGGCAACCACCAATCTTTCGATGGGGAGACCCATTCGCTTTGCGAAGTAACCGGCCAAGACGTCTCCGAAGTTTCCGGTGGGGACGACGAACCGTGGGACGAGGTTTTGGCCCGGGTAGGCCTTTTGGAGGGCGAAGTAGGAGTGGAAGTAGTAGACTATTTGGGCGAGGATGCGAGCCCAGTTTATGGAGTTTACAGCGCCGAGTTTGTGGAGGGCGTTGAAAGCGGTGTCGGCGAAGAGTTCTTTGACGATATCCTATTAAAACCAGAACTTTGTGATTAGTTCCAATTTGCAGATGTAGGGATAGAGAGTTCTTCGCTAGGGGTTCGTACCTGACAATTGTCGAAAGTGCCAACCACAGCGAGATTGTGCACGTTCTTATCCAGAACACTTGTCATCTGCGCCTCCTGTATCGGCGAAATCTTCCCCTTAGGATGAAGTATAAACACCGAAATATTCTGCTTCCCTCTCAATCCATAGATAGCAGCACTGCCAGTATCTCCACTCGTAGCGCCGATGACGGTCAATGACTCCTGTTCCTCAACAGGCTTGGAAGCATTCCGTCGAGAAAGAAAGTACTCAAACAAATTCCCCACAAACTGAAGCGCAACATCTTTAAACGCGAAAGTAGGACCGTGGAAAAGTTCTAACAAATGTAGATTTTCGGATTTACGCAAGGTGATGAGGGGTGTGACGTCCGGGGCACGGAAGGTGGAGTAGGATTTCTCAATGAGTTGTTTTAGATCTTCGGAGGGGATTTCAGAGGGGGAAATGTAGAGGGAGAAGATGTTGAAGGCGAGTTCTTGGAAGGATTGGGTGGACCAAGTGGTTTGCCAGTCGGCTGGGAGGGATGGGATGGCTTCGGGTATGAAGAGGCCGCCGTCGCTGGCGAGACCTTTGAGAACTGTGTCTTCGAACGAGAACTGTGTCTTTGCGTTAGAATCGGATTTCTTGAAGGATGATAGATTAATTGAGTGCTTACGCCGGATGAGCCGCCCCTGGTGCTGAGGTATGATCGTGAGGAGGCCATTGCGACGGTGGTCCGGTGTGTAGTGGTGATGGCTGGCGGGGTTGTACTCTGCGATGGAGGGGGTTAGCGGGGCGAAACGAAAGCAAATAGTGTATATAGTAAAGGACACTCACTGTAAAGTATTATAATTACTAGCTACTTAGTAATTGGTGGTTCTTTACTCGATGGCAGAAACGATTGAAAAACTTCCCGGGTTATAGGACCAGCTATATATAAATAACAAGAAGAAAAAAAGTATTTTGCCTTCGCGCAGGTTTAGCGGTGGTTAGTCGAGACTCACACTGTCTCGGGCGAGGGAGCTTAAACGGTGGTTTCTTGGTGTTTTGCCGAACCGGAGGACCTGCTAATAGCTGATGCACATGGGCGGAAGCATTGGTCCGCCAGACCGCATCGATGAGCCTGCAGTTTCTCCCCCGGCCTGGCTCGAGGCTCTGGATACGGACATGGATGACCAGACTGAGTACTTAAATATTCATGACTGGAAGATTTTCCGGAGCACCAGCTTCGCTTGTTAGTTACCTCGTTTGTCCCTTCGCTTTTTCTGTTTATGGAGGCCCTAGTTTGTTACAACAGATGTATTGGTGTATAAGACATGTGCAATACATCATTATCCAACAGCCCTCCAATTGCGCATTAATTGAAGTGAAATAGCGAAAATTAGCACTACACTGCTTATTGCTCGACACCGAATTATCAGAACGGTTGGACAGGCATCAGAAGATTGTATATGTTATAATTGAATACAAGGCCCTAGAAGACCTATAACATCTATAAATTCAAAAACGTTGTTTTCGTCGCTGTGTTGGTGTTAAAGGTCCTCGAGTACCTTATATGCCATTTAATCGTAATATGTCTGAATATTTGCTGTCTTTCTTAATCACCTCAGCTTATAAGCTGAGTACCCAACGGCTCAACATCCAAAACTTTCGGCGCGTCCTCAAGTTCCTCCTCCCCTGCATTGGCAGATTCAACCACATGATGAGCATCGATGACATCATTCTCTTCCAGTTGTTCGATGCTTCGGACACCAAGGTTGGTTATATCCAACCATCATCGTATGGTATGGGTTTCTCCAGTAGTATAGTCCTTCTCATGGCTCCACCGGCTGCCTGGATTTCTGCTCAAGCTCGTTATACTGCTACAACTTGTTATATTGCCTGTTAAACATTTCGCCAACAACGCTAGCCTTAGAGGCGGCGCGCATATGGCAATCTCAAAATCGCGTCGATGTCTCCGTGGGCGTGGGTTATAGGCGCGGGAGGCCTAGTTCACGGAATCATTTCCTGTCTAGTCCCCTGGTCCATCTCCTTTGTTGTTGTCTATTTAACTACATGTACTTGCTGCCACATATTCAGAAACCAGGCAACAATTTAATATCAATCTGTCTACACGCTCGCAATCCATTTAACCTTGTGACATTTGTGTATCATACTGACTGGTTTTGCTGTGGTCTTGAGCCACATACAATCGAGTTTGCATTAGCATCAGTATAATTTAAGCATTTAATTTAGCAAGTCCTCGTGATCGATATTTGTGTAGCTTCGATGGATTGCTCCGTCATACCATTGATTTGCTCGGATGTGGTTGGTCATATACTCGCAACTAATAACGCCTATTCTAAGATCCGTAGCTGCGACTAGGAAGGCCAAAAAAGTCATCGGCGTTCACACCCCTTGCAGGCCTCGGGTCTTACATTGCGATCACGACTGATTTACCGTAGTGTCAAGGATAAAAGTTATCAGTTGATTCCCCCTTTGTTACGGATTCTGCAGTCTTGACACTGAGCAAGCATGCCCTAGGTGCTGTGCCGCTGATATGCAGATTAATGCCGTTATATTATATTCATTTTCAACACTGCCAAGAAAACATTCAAATAAGAACGGTCTACATGCCTATATATTGAATGGCTGGTGCTAATTCCAGGGAAGAACGATTGTGGGATCCGACTGAAAGCTTCTATATTTTAGGTTTCCTTCTCGTTTTTTGTCACCGACAGAGGTTTTGGAGAGACAACGAAATTACCCATAACGCATCATACTTCAATATTAATATTTTGTGTAAGGTTTCTTATGCTATGGTGCTGGGACTTGATAGTTGTACTGCAATCAAGGCTAGATGGAGGATTTGGCTTCTGAAATCAGCCACGCTGCTGTTGCTAGGAGCAACAATTACGAACGCGAGGGTTACCGAAAGACAAACCCCGATGCAGGAAGGATTTATTATTCTTGATAACCTCAAACTTCAGGTGGGTAGATTTCATATCATCAGCTAGGTGGTTAAAACCAAATGGCTATACTTTAAGTATGGGCTTGAGCTCCGGATACTGACGTGGTCTATGTCTTTGGTTTCAACAGCAGTATGGCAACTGGTCGTATGGTCTCTTTGTTAACATTTCAATCGGTAGGCCTCACTTTTTGGCTCCTTGGCCCCCGCTTTCATTTATTCAAATAAATCAATACTTAAAGTATTGGTTCAAAACAGAGGGATTTAACTGTTATAGTCTATGATTGATATTACCTAGGCAGTTAATACATACCATTTAATATTTACAAGACAAAAGGAAAGTAGCTAACCAAAATCCAAATACCTAGGAGTTCCACCGCAGGAGGTCATTGTTCAGCTTACCGGAGGGGGGATAACCTGGGTACCTTCTTCCGAAACCCAGTGCATCCGGGAAACGCCAGAGTGCGAGATTATCCATAGATATGGAGCTTGTAAGGCGCAACCATGGTCTCCATATATTATTGACCAAGGCGAATAACATGGCTAACGAATAATCGAGTTTTTATCAGACAATGCATCGCTCTCAGCCACGTCAGAATCGATTTCTATCCTTGGGGGGGTCGATAGTAAAATCCCTCTGGATGATCACGGCATCTATGATACACTTTTGTGGGGAGATGTTCAAATAGGAGGCTTTCCTTTTATAGCCGCAACGGTATATTCTGATGTTCCACAGCTCGGACTTGGTGAATCTCCTGGGAGTTTCTTGGGCTTGACGCAGATTACGGATGGCTTGAAATTTGAAGTTAAATCACTGGGGACTTTACAGGCTATTTGTGATGCGCAGCGGATTGGGGTAATGGGATTGGCTACGTATTATGATGCATATGGTAAGTTGTCCGCGGGTTCCACTAAGATGCAAGAGGTAGATGGGAGCGAAAGTTGGACACATCCAATTCTAACAGGGCTGATTGATTCTAGAAGTGAATTCGAGTCAGATACTGCTTGGGGCCGTAGATACAGAAAAGTACGAGGCCCCAATAGTTACTTATACGCAGAAAACTCAACAAGAGGTGGCGAGGTTCACTACTCGAAAAGTTAGCTTCTCTAGATCTATCGGCGACGATCAACCCGTTGTGTTCGAAAATCTGACGACAGCCATTGCACTTGGGGACTCGAATATTCGATTCCCCAACAGTCTTCAAGATTCCATATTAGTAGCTATGGGTGCGTCTCAATCTAATGCAGGATGGTATGTCAATTGCGAAGCTGCTGAACGGCTGGACCTTTCTCTTGATTTTGAGTTTGATGATATCAATATCACACTTACAACAAAAGACTTAATTGGGAGAACCGAGGAAAAAACTGGGGCGCAAGAAGATCTAGAATGCAGAGTTTTTCTAGACACTTTAGAAGGTGGCGGGGAGCTTATTGATGAAAATCCCGCAACTATATACTTGGGAATTCCGTTTCTGAGGGTCGCATATGTGTGGTTGGACTATCAAAACAATCAGATGAGTCTCGCAAAGGCGAAGCAGAGAATTGCGACTAGTAATATTGTGAAAATTGAGGAAGGTGGAATTACAACTACTCTAGAGAAGCAAAATATTACGCCTATCAGGAATGAAACTAGGGAAGAGCCGGCTTCAGGAGGTAGTAATGGGGATGGAGGTAATAACGGGGATGGAAGCAGTAAACCGCTTGTAGCGGCTATTGCTGGGGGGTCAGTAGGTGGGATGGCTGTTTTAGGGGTAATTGGGTACTTAGTATTCGTATTCTGGCTAAGGAAACGTAAGCAGCCTGAGGTACCACCAGCGCCGATGGGGGAGTTAGAAGGGCACCAGAAGTTTGAACTGGGCGCAGGTCATAGGAGGTCTGAGCTGCCAGATGATGGACCTTATCGTAGGGAGTTACCTGCGGATTATGAATACCCTACGGAACTACCTGGTCAGCCGATGCCCACGGAATCTGAAGGGGATGTAGCGATCAAAGATTCAACAACATTATAGATTATATACCTACGCTTTAACCTCCGATTGTATATGCGTGTACTTAATATATATAGTGGATGCCGCTTATTGCCTACTCTCACATTGCCTTTTAATAAAGGAGATAAGAATTTCCAACCATTGAAACTTCTAAATACGGTGTTGGAAATTGTTCCGGGATTGTTTTCAGAAGCCACTCACTCTATTTTTATCAAACAAACCGCACTGCTTCCCTCTTAACCATCCCATCAACTATCGCTCTCATTCGGGGATGCATAGAGACTCTCTCTAGCTTATCATAATTCCATCCCAAAATCTGAAATGTTTAATTGTGTGGATTACATAGAAATGTGATAATTGTCGCGGGCTGCACAGTTGCACAACCACACGGCTCAGAACCTTCGATAGGATCTCTCGTGAGGAACCAAGAAAGAACGGATGCCTAAACAGGACCCTCCTCTACATCCACCCTACAGCCCAAATAAGACCTGCCCACTATCACAATACTGCCTATACTATTACAATCGGTCATGAGTTTAGGTCTGGGGCCTTAATTAGGGCTGCTCTCTGTTTTATCTCCGATGGACAACAAATTTAATATTTCGATACAGATATAAGATCCTTGGAGTCATATCTCCTGTATAGATTCAGGTCTTATATAGTGTAATTACATTCCCTGTACTGCTGTATCCTTTGGCGTAAAATAACTTGTATTCGCTACCATATGTTTGGAAATGGAGCAACGTACATGCAACAACTTAAGTATCAATCTATACACACGTCAACATCCTTTCCTGCCTTATGATGTTTGTGTATTACCTTGATGCCCCGAAATAGTCTTTATATGATTTTTTACATGTAGAGTAGCACAGCGTTTTGGTAAGCCATATACTGGATAAGAAACTTGATAGCAGGATGATGAGCGAAACAATGAACAGTGCGATTCACCTGGGAAAACAAAGGCAGCATGTACGGGATGTCAAATAACATTATATAGGTGGGCATCATCGTGGGTAATCAGAAGTCCGATTACGGCACGACGGGTCGGTCGTTACGGTGATATCTTTGGAAAAAATTTTAACGCTGATGCGTTGTGGATTTTCGAGTGAGCTAGTACATCCCAGTTTGGAGGTTTAGGAGCCCCAAAATGAAGTGAGGTACGTCTGTAAACAAGCTCTTCTGCTCCGGAATAACTTCCAACATTGTGTTTAGAAGTACTTAAGTACTTAGTATACTATTTTATCCAACGCATTAGCTACAATTTGTCGAGTTCTAGCCATGCCTTTTACAGTGCTGCTGAGGCTCAGTAGGGCGGATACACAACGCAACGAGTGTTGGAAATTGCGCTTCCACGTGTATTGTCTACAAGGCTGACCAAATTTAATTCTATCGAGCCTTGCCTGGGTCGCGTCAGCATGAGCAAGTATAAATTTGCATCGACACTGTGTTCTGCTTGCACTCGTTCTATATAGCAATATATACCTCACCAGCACCAGTCGTGATCGCGACTCGGGGAACCGTCAAAACGATGTCATGGCGCCCATAACATCCCTCCCACTGGAAATCTTCTACTGCCTAGTAGAGACGACAGACCTCGACGTCTTCAATCTCAGGCTAACATGCAGAGCCCTGGACGCAAAGCTCCGAGATATTCATCTGGATTCACTCTATTACTCCCAAAATATATTCATGACTCCAATGTTTTTTGAGAATCTATTAGAAATCTCGAAACAGCCGTTTGCTCCACATCTGCGAGCCCGTCGTCTTATATTCAACTTTCAAATTCCCTATGCCGCAAATGTCTGGGGCCTGAGTGGCCTCGTGGGACTCGACCAAAGAGATGCAGATGCTTTTGTCGAGATGGAATGTTTGGCATATGACCACGGTGCAGGGGCGCGTGCAGTTTCCGACGGACGACATAGATTGCCAATAGCTTCCTTAATTTCGGTCTTCCCATGTGTGGAATCCATTTCCTTTCAGTATCTAGTTTCAAAGCCCTTTTCTCCCTTCGAGTTCAGCTTGTTATATCCTTCTCTCGGATTTCGACCAGGAGACTGCCCTTCGATGGCATTACGAGAATACGCTAGGGATTTCATGCACGCGCAATCTGCAGTCGAGATATATTCAATCTGGTGGAAAGTGCTCACTGCTCTTAAAACAACCATTCCGACGAGAATTCAAAGAATTACAATGGAAGAGCCGTTCGGGCTACCAGCGATACACGTCTCACGGTTCGAATTACCCTCCAATTTCATGTTAGCAACATCCTTCGACCCCGCATCGTTTATAAATAAAACTTGGTCTACGGATCCATTATTTCCCAATCTCCGCCGATTGGAAATGTATCTCGGGCTCGGGAAAATCAGATATCTAGGCGACGTCATGGAGAATGAAATTTCTTGCGAACCTTTCGGCCGGTGGCTGGAATGTATAGGTGGCAGACTCGAATATCTCTTCCTAGGTATATCCCTCCAGTTGCCTGCGCGAACTGAGTCTCGCGAACTATTATTGCTACCGACAGCCGTGGGGCTGCCTTGTCTTAAGGCGTTGGAAATTCAATCAATGATCCTTAGTATCAGTAACCTCATGACTTTTCTACATTATTCTGAGGCTACCCTGGAAACTTTGTCAATCTCCAATTGCTGGATACATGAGGATGACGATGAGATCTGTTTTCAGCTACTCAAATATGCCTGCAAAATGCTCAGTAACCTCTACCTATTTTTACTTGACATCGAATCCTCGGCGTTTGCCATAAAGATGAAAGTTGAAGGGGAATGGACATCAGCGGCTACTTGCAAAGGAGATATCAGGATCGACGATACCAAGATTTCGGTGACCCTACCACCGATCAAAAGCTTCTTCTTGGACAATTTGAAAGAACTACTCGATGCGAACTCTAAAGCCGAGAGCTTCTGGGATGCACTTATGTTTTGCGGGCTACCGGACGGTTCTGCGGAGTTTTTGAGTCACTGTTATGATGAAGGGGGTTGCAGCTCTGCATTTGGTAGCGACGGTTGCGAGTCTGATAGAGAGTATGATTATTGGTCGGATTCCGAGGGTTATGACGATTCGTCTGACCACGGCGTTTCTGACGACGGTTTGGAATATAGAGCGATGGATTTTAGTTTACAAGTTGAATAAATACAAAATCTAAGGGATATAGGAGAGCTTGGGAGGGTATACATGTGCGTATTAGCTATACAAGCGCATATTTTCCAAGCTATACCGATAAATAACACTATAGTATATGGTATGGTATGATACCTTGAAATCTAAGGTTCGCTGTCTATAGGTCGTCGTCGCTATCACCCCCATTCTCTTCTTCTTTTTGATCAGTATCGGGAATATTAAAGGCTTCGTCGCTACGCAGCCGTCCCCACAATAGCTTCACTCCCATCGCTTCATCCCTCGTAACCCAACATTTCCTCCAACCAATGCCTTTTTCATAGGCATACAGCGGTACTATCTTTCTCAAGAATTTTACTTCTTCCAATTGCCCCAGCCCCGACCATATTAAACATCGAATAACACCGGCTAATTCTCGTCGCCTGAACCTCGTTTTATTATTCCACGGCCATGGGATGGTAACTTTCCGCAATTTCGGCATAAGTGCTAGTTCCGCATACGCCTGATCCGTAGGATGTAGAGGAGGGTAGTAAATGCGGTCGCTTGAGGGTGTTCTTAACGATAATTTTTGTAGGTTCGGAAAGCTCTTAGCGAAACATTTGAGCAGCTGCTCGTGTTTAATAGCTCCCCTGGGCTCGATGATCTCGATATCAATATCCACAACGTTAGGGGAAACGAGTGATTGAAGGCCATCTTTGAGATCTGGTACTTCTAGATTATTTGCTTTAATGCTCAAATATCTGAGGGCCCTGGTGGAAATAACAAGAAGGATGTTGAGTAAATTCGCCCCTGAACCCAATGAAAAGGTATAATCGGGTGCTTCAAGTACGATCCTCTCGGCCAACCACGAGGAAAGGAAAACACTTCCCACAACTTCATTAGATATATATGCCGACCCAAGGAACTGACGACTTTCCGGACGAAGGAGGCTGCGAATACCGTTGTACCTCTCCTGCGGGCCCAGGGGCATATATGGGCGATTGAGCTCCTTGACATGAGGGTAGAACTTAAAAAATGTGAGATTTGGAAGAGCTTCTGAGATTGTCTTCCCCATGGCGGCTACTAAGTTATTCGACACGGTATCATGGAACGAGAATTCATAGAAAATGTCCAATTCCCTCGCCTGAGGAAATAAATGCAAGGACCGCATGTGAAAAGAGACGCCTTCGATGATATTCGGATCGGTATACGGCTCCGTTGCCTTCCAGCGAATGCCAATTTTACTACACAAAGCGATTAGAATCTGACTACCTCGATGATCAAGAGAAGGGCCTCTTGGCCCTGCCTAATGTATACACTTACCGGACATGATGTCGAACTGAACTCAATGTCCCACCATCTGCGAATGCATCTATAGACCCTGGAACCAGCTTTATGCGGGAAAATAAATGTGGTAGGACAAGATCTCGACAAGTTTTTGAGCATAGGGAAAAATTTAAAAGGCTTGACGTAACGCCATCACTCGGCGGGGTCAGGTATTGTAAAATATGATCGCGGATTTCGACCGGGACGGCTAGAAGATGGGATATCATCGCTGCTGGCGGGTTTTTTGAGAGCTTTAGATATTTGAATTCGAGGGTTCGAACAATTTCACATATCTTACGGCGATTTGAATTGACATTTATATAGCAGAAGTTTGACAACCCGCAGTCCGTCTTATCAGCTACAAGCCCAATAAAAAGCTAGCCTCGGTCCTTCAATAGTCGGGGTCAAGACATTTATGACACACACCCGAAAGCTGCACCTTGAACATTATATTAATTGTACATTATAATATTAGACTAAGCCGTATTCTGCAGACCAACACGTCAACTTAAGTACTTAGAAACGCGACGACATCCAAGGAAGAAGCTCTATATTAGTCCCGTGATACAACGGAGTTAACACGATGCTCCCTATTCACGTTAGAGATATGAGAATATGACAGGACGTGGCATATACTGCCAAAATGTAGTGGATATCAGAGTTAGCGTACAAGATTAAGTTATTTCATGGGATTGCTGTAATATAACACAGGTAGCATAGGTATGGCTTCGAAGCGTTTGGGGTATGAACCAACGGGAGTAAACTTAGGAAGCTACTGAGGTGTTTCGTGGGCACCCAGGCTTCTACCGTTATAGCTATTGGTACCATATATTTGACACCGTTATTGCAGAATAAATGTGCCACTGCTGGGTCGGATACCGGCTGTCCCTATTCCTAGCCTGCCAGTCGCTTCCGGCTATTTTCCAGCCTATGTCAGATCTACTCGCGTGTCTGGCGGTGAATTTTCGTCTAGATCGCCCATCTTATCAGTTTCACTCGCTTCTCCTTCCACTATACTTAGGTGTACACCTTCTGAACCTACACATTTCACCCTCCAGTGCAACTCCAACTCTCCCGTCTCATCCTTAGTAACCTTACACTCCCTGATGATATAAGTGTTCCTATCTCCCCAAGCTGGAATCCTGACAAATTCTACCTTTTGCAAACCGGTCGCTCCTGTGGTTATTATATGCCGAATGATGTCTTCTAATCGTTGTTTTTCATATGACCCTGTGAGATCTCTGGGCCATTGTACTGAGAGTTTTGTCAAGTTGTGCATTCCTGATAATAGTTTGTACTCGACGCCGTCGCCTTCTATGGAGATCTCCCCGGCCGGACGGTTGTGGGTTTCCACGTGGAAAACGAAATCCTTTAGACTCGGACAGCTCTGAATGCACCAACCTAGGACTTGCTTGTAGTTTCCGGAAGAGCCGTAGATGTGGAGGCTCACGAGGTTGGGGAATATGAGCGGTTCAGAGTGGTCGTCTCTTTCTGCCTTTGGGGATCCTAGTACGTGAATATATAGATGTCGTAGACTTTTAACCAAAGATGCAGTCAGGAAGGATCTACAAAACGTAGAGAGCTGCAATGTGTATGCATGGATTCGAAAGGACTCAAGATACTTCGGATAGGCTTCTAAAGCCTTTACTTCGGTCTCCCGCTCCGATAATAGTACTGGCCCAAGGAACTGACGACATTCCCAAGAAAGCGATGAGTGAAACTCATCCCCTGATAGAGGTTTGTTCGAATAGCTGGTTTGGAATTCAGAAGGTTCTGCAACTCTGAATGTGACTTCTTTGAGATTTGGAAGGGTTGAAACTGCTTTCCACAGTGCGACGTATAGATTGTTCCATGAGGGTAGTGAATACTCGAAATCGTATTCGAGATCTATAGATGTTGTGGAGGAAAATATGTGCAGGGACTGAAGGCAAAAGCAAAAGTTTTCAATAAAGGACTTAGTATCTTCTCCATACAATCTTGCGAGCGGTACCACGCGGATATTGCTATAAAAATGCAGTTAATAAGTGGTTGATAAAAAACAGATGAAATGGTTGGTATATATAATCGGGGACTACTAACCGAACGCAGGATCGAAGCGAGTAGTATGGCCCATCTTCAATTATAAACGCGACCACAGAGTCCGGACAGAGCTTTATGCTCGCCAATAAAAGTGGGAGAGCGATATCTCGACAAGTTTTCGAACAGATAGAGAAGTTTTGGAGGTCTGATATGTCCAAATGCCGTAGAACCTCATGGCAAATTTCCACCGGGGTGGATAGCAGGTAGGACACGGGTGCAGGGCCAGATGCGGGCAATGTTATGTTGTTTTCTCCCATGTTACTTGTTAAACTTCGAAAGGATTGAATTAAAAACTCCATTGTGCTGACCAAAGATACATCGAATATAGCTAGCACCTAGCTCTAGATAAAATATTCCTAGATATAAAGTAGTTGCGTGCTCAAGGATTTATAGGAATCGGAAGTTCTGCCACTTTGTCTTTGGCTGATATCTGATGGTCATCCCGATCCTAATCTTGGCTCAAAGTTCAAGCGAGCAATGTACTCTTACCAGGAAATTGAGATTCTCTAATCTCGACCCAAAGAGCAAGGAAAAGGTAGAAAAAGTATACAACTACTAATACACAGAATGCCAAACAGTCATCAAGGGTATACCCCTCAAAATCCCACCTCCCAAGGCATTAGAATGTTAAAAACGAAAAAAATCACAAAAAACCGCAAAGGATAGGTATAAGTTGGTATAAGGTTGCTTTCAAAAGGCTCAAAGAAAAAGAGAAAAAAGAGACGACATCGATCAAAGGAAAGTGGAAAAGGAAAAGGAAAAGGAAGAGAGGGAGAGAGAGTGAAAAGGAGACAGCTATAATACCGATAATAGTCATCATGATCCGTTAAACAAAAAAATTCCCGTGAAAAGCGCTAGCTCTTTCTATTGAAGAGAAAGGAGAAGAGGAAAAGGAAGGAAGGGTAATCGCAAAGGGATATCAGCAAGCAAAACGACAGCCAATCTCGTGCGGACAAGCTTTTTCTTTGTTTTCTTCGAACAACAAGCGTATATACATTATTGATTAGTTGTATTAACCGCCGCGCGCGCAGCCGTAATCTATCAGAATCTTTCTTTTTGTTTTTTCTGGTGCGGCTCTCTCGCAAGCAATGTGTGGGGGATAGGAGTTAATAGCAAACTAAAGTGAGGGCTTTCGGTGAACAGGGAGTTACCGTTTGGACTCCGAAGTGGGATCAGACCCAAGGTTCCTTCGTGATGAAGAGGAACCGGCCTTCTCGTTCACTTCGTCTGAGCTCCGGTGTTCTCCTTCAGGGCCACCAAATTCCTCTTCGCTTTCTCGCTCGATCGTCGATTGCCAATGCTGTGGTAAACAAACACATACAAGCTAACAGAGATATTAGTACTATTTTCATGAACTAGGTAAGGAAGGTATACTCACAGGGAAAGCTTTGACATCTGCGCCTATTGTAGGGTCGTTAAGCTCCGGGTCTGTCTGAGCAGAAAGGCCACTGTCCCGCTGCGATCTCCTCTGCACATAATCTTCCGCCCGGCCATTAATGCGGACACCAGTGGCCCAACCGTCATCCCAGATACCCAGTACCCGAAGCATATCCCCTCTCTCCAATTCGAATTCGTCTTTAGCACGCGGGGCATATGCCCAAAGCGTTGCCACGTCGTCACCTGGTTTGATGTTGTCGGTCGAATAGTAGTCCTAAAAACAATGTTAGAATATCACACAACGACCGAAATGTCCAGAGAATATATACCTTAAATGCCGGTAGTTGCTCCGATTGGGAGCTACCATTGTACATTGGCGAAGAAATCCCACCCCGAGCATCCGACAACGGTGAGTTCATGGTATCAAGCATTGACCCACTGGACACAGAGACGGTTCTAGCGCCTCTAGGTGGCGGCACCAACGCCTTCTCTCCGTATGGCGCAGGGGACGATGAACTATACCGTCCACGCCCGCTACGTGCTCCTCGGGTCGAAGGTGTATGGCCGGTCTCACTCGAGGTATTGTTATTCTCCAGCGCAGACATCCTGGCAATTCTTGTGCTAGGCAGAGCTTCGTATCCCTCGTTTCGACCTCCTGGTTGGTATACCATCTGGCCTTGTTCCAAAGTTCGTCGACGGGGCGATTGTTGATTAAAGATCGAGCCTTCGTCCTTGCTGTTCTTCTTCCTTCGTCGGATTAAGCAAAGGGCGAGCAATGCAATTAAGGCCACAGCTGCGATAGAACCGATCGCAATACCGGCAATAGCGCCACCTGATAGTCGATCATTGTTGCCAGAGCCAGAACCAGCGCCACTAGTTGGGGTTGCAGTTACAGTTGTGGTGAACAATGGAGGCAACGAGGTCGTCGGAGGCAGTCGGACACCCTCGCACTCACTAAGGTCGACATTGTAGCAGCAAGTATCTGTCGCATTAGGAGAACTTGAGCCACAATAGGAGCATAGTCCGGGAAGGTTATTACTACTCGATGTTAGAAAAAATATATTGGTGCACGCGTGAATTCAAGGGCACGTACCTATAACCACAATTACTGCTCTCGTTTTCAATAGCTGGTATGCATTTCCCACTAAGAGAATCAGCAGGCAGCGCACAGATCGTAAAGTCGGAGCGAATTTGATCAGTCTTGTCGGCCCTGGTCGAATTACAAGTTAAAGGATCGGACGCAATAATCTGTTCGCTAGTAGCGAATTGTGCCTATCGAAGTCTTAGCTTGTATACTTTAGTTTCACTTGACTGTCTTAAACTTACGCAGCTGTCAGCACAAAGGACAACTGGTGCATTCTCCGTTCTACACGATCCCTGAGCTGCTTCCTGCACCATCCGATTGCAAAGGATACTGGTCGTGAATCGAGCATACATGTTCGACGTATCCGATAGATTAAGCCCGGTGCAGCCGAGGAGATCCTGGTATTTTGTTTGTACATATTGGTCGGTTATGTATGTAGCAAACTTGGTATCGAAGTCCTGGGTGTTGGAGACGAAGGCCAGGAAGGGGCTATTTTGCACCATGTTAGTTCCCAGGTACCAACATCTACATGCATTCTTTATGCATGTAAACTTTAATATTTATCCCAACTTACAAATTCCCCGCACTATCGGTGGACACGGACGAGCCATTGAAAGCCGGGCAGAGGCGAGAACCGGAAAGCGAAATGCAGGCCGCAGATGTCGATGCTGCACTTAAAACGGCCGCAACGGCCAATCGGAGAGCCGTGGGCATACTATTCAGAACTTCGTCTCGAATAGATAATAAAAATTCACGAAAAAAAAAAAAAATAGAATCCAACGGGGGAAAAGACGAATAATCGGTACGAAAACGGTTTACGAAGTAGCCCGTGGAAGTCTTAAAATAGCGAATGTAGCGGTACTAAACTGAACACCAACGGGTGACGGAAGCGGCTAGTCGGACAAAGAACAAGCGTCGGCAAGTTAAACGATCGTAAGCAGCCAAACGAGGAGGTTGGCGTGTGAATGGCGAAAAAATGTCGTCAAAGTACCAGCGAAAGAAGCATCGAAAACCACAAAGAAAACCAAAAGAACGGCTGGCTGGTACTTGGAAAGAAGTGTCGTTCCGAAGGAGATGGATGGGTGTCGATTAGATGATTGGTTTCAAGTCGGGAAGCCTCGTCGATGGGGAGGCGTGGCTATGAAGTGGTTGGAGAACTGGGAAAGGATGGTTGACGTTGTCGATGGGAATTGGCAGCGTGTTGAGACATGCGAGCTGGTGGCCCTGGTGATCGATCCGTCGCCAGAAGGAAGTCTGCTAACCGCCTGTCCGAGGAGTCCGTCTAATCGATTCTGTTCTCTTCTTCTTGTCCCGTAAACACCCTTCGCACTCTCCAGAGAAAGAATACGAACACGGTCGATAGTCAAGGAAACAAAAGAAGGGGAAGAAGGATGGTGGTGGGAGCACGGAGGGAGATGATGGGGGGGAAACCCGAATCGAATGCAACACTCAGCCTCTCTCACTCTCTCACTCTCACTTCACTGGTTGTAATGCTGGCTGCACTCGCTCGCTCGCTCTCCTCTCAACCTGTTCCTGGTCGGTTCTGCTCCTCGGATCCCGTTCCGGTATCAGGGCTCTCTCCTTCCTTCTCGAGATTTGGGGGGGGAAGGGAAGGGAACTCTAGCTATCGATATCGCCGTCTTGGAGTTCGAGGGCCTTCAACAAAGGTCCAGAACAAGCATTCGTTGTTGACGTGACGATGAAGGATGGATAAATGCCCAACTCCGAGTCCAAAAGTCGATGACTCCTTTTGATTGGAGGTTTTATCCCTAAGAAAGAGAGAAATAATCTCGCAGCCTGATGCTAAACCGCGAGTGTATTTTGATTTCGCGGGAAGTGGGTGGGACTCGAGGCTCCATCGCCCAGGATTATTACTATTTGTTCATGAGGATTATTATGAACAAGCACTTCAATAACGGCCGCCGCGCCAGATGCCACCGCGTTCAAGGGCTAACCAGACCGGCCAGTTTTTTCTCTCGCTGTTGTTCTCAAGGAAATCCCTGCCGGACCTCTTGCTTTACGTGCCGTCCGTCTCCCTTTTTTCCCCTTTTACCGATTGTGCCTGGATGACGGATGAGCTTTTTGATTTGACAGAACCGTGGATTCACAGAAATTGATTGCAAGTTTCGAATTGTCCCACTGCAAAATGCAATTTATTCTCTTTCATGCTGTGCGCTTCAAAGAGATTAATTGAGCTGCAATTGACAATGATACACAGACAGTTTTCCTTCTTTTTCGTCATCTCAATCTCATTCGTCTCATCTTTTTTTTTCTTTCACTAGCTGACATTTTTAGGTCTGTCACGAAATGGTCGTTTAGAAAGGCGCGCGGGATTGCCTTGCAAAAACTGCAAAGGGCCAGGCCTGGTTTAGCTGTTTGTGATGCCATGGGGCTACCGAAATGAAAGGAACGTGCGAGCTTTGGCTATCTTGCCCCATACAGCATAGCCTCATACAATTGAAATCCGTTGGATTTTAAGCATCTTTCAGGAACAAGATACGAACTGCCGCATGGATTTTCCCGAACGAAGGAGATCATCAGCGTTGGCGGACGGGTTTTCTGTCAGGGGGCGGGGACGTGAGATCAAAAAATCGACGATTTCGTGCAGTTGACATTTTGGTGGGCAGGGCTTTGTGGCGCTTGTCACGTCAAATGAAGGTTTTTTGTGAGGCTGGTGCGCCACGAGATGTCCACGACCTGGAAATGAAGAACAGATCTAGATCTTGGGTTTGTTGAAAGGAGATTATGGGTTCGTCAATTACGGAGTATAATCTCACCCGTGATTCCATTTTGTCATTGAAGTTGTGAGGAAGTCGGAGTATATTAGCCTGGTAGTATCCGGGCAAAGAGACACCGAGAAATCTTAGCCTGGAGGAATCCCCTTAGCTTAGTTGTGGGTCGACATGGCATGTAACTCTTCGCCCGTGTCAATCGCTAGCGTTCTCGTCATCCGCCCCGGCCCCTCGTGGATCCGTGATCAACGAGATTAAACGTTTAAAACCCATGTCGTCGCTGTTGCATCTCGGAAATCCATCCGAGAACGATTGAGATTTTCAAGTTAATTAACCAACAAGTCGTGGAGGCCGCATGGCATGGACTCACGAAATGCGGCACAACTTTGGCCACGAGGTTATTGGTTGCACAACCAACGTCCATGCTTTGTGAGATGCGGTTGTTGGCTTTTGCATTGTAATTGCCCTGAACAGCTTTGTGCGCAACTGCCTTTGTTCGAACATCGTGTGTTTTGCCTGTTACAATTGCAACGCTGATGAAAAGCGCGTTGGCCCCAGGATGAAGTTGCCAAAGGCGCACAGTACGCCAGCAATCGTAGTAGCAATAGCGTTAGCCTGTGCCACAAGATAGAAATAATCAGGCATTCAGGATCATAACCAGGCGTATATTGGTCTCTAAACCAAGTGACAACGCGTATCTTCTATTATCCCGACATCAATCCCTCAACCATAAAACCGCCCAAACCCAAATGCACCTCCCCGATTATCGATCCAAACAGCCCCACCATGCCTCTATTAGCTCTACCAACGGAGGTCCTCTTAGAGATCATTAGAACTCTCAAGTGCGATCGCGAAGCTCTACGTGACCTTCGTCTCGTCGGCAAGCCACTCTACTTTCTCGCCACAGAAGTCCTCTTCGAAGAGTTGAGCATAAGCTATGGCCTCAAACGGTCCATCGCCCAGATGAACAACATAACCGATTCGCCTGAGCTGCAACGGCTTGTGAAGTCGCTTTTCCTACCAAGCGAGTCGTTTTTTCCGATCCATAAGCATTGTATGTTGAATTAATTTATATAGCACCGCCTGCATGCTTTATATTATTATTCAGTCCTTTAGATCTAATCGCATACAGATCCATTCCTCGAAAGCACGAAACTTCCATGGATGCGCGACCCCCCTAAGCTCTCAGATGAAGAGTCACTCAAGCGACCTTATCGAGCCGACCGGCTACGCCGTGAAGATATGCTTACCCAACCACACATATTCCGCGAAAGCCCTGGTAGATGGTGGATACAATTCAAACCCGAAGGTGGAAGATTCAGACGCCAGTGCAACGAATACTCTCTCGCGTTCGAAAATCTTATTCCAAAACTTGTGAACCTGAAACGTATCCATATCGCTATGGGTTTATTCTGGGAATCACCGCGGATGAAGTCGTGGGGGCGTATGTTTCAGAGTGAATTTTGGTATATGATTGCTGCCACTGGGGTTGAAGTTATTGAGATTTCGATTCCAAAGCTTGCTCCTTCCTTTGGCATGATGTTTCCGGATCATAACGAAGAGCTGGAATCCTATCCGCTCATGGAATTTCCGAGGTATTTACAGCATACTAGCGGATTCCTTCCTTAGGTACCTGAAATTTTTTTAAAAAGAGTCTAGCTCCGCTAATTAGGTACACGAATCACTAGAGTCAAATCCTTCAAACTAAACATCGATTTCAGGTCACAGGGACAGTATATATACCCAATCAGATCCAAACTTGACGGCTTTTTCTCCAACCTTCCAAACCTAGTTTCCTACGCCCTTCATTACCCCCATCCTAGACAGTTTGTGGATGTTCACCCGCCTCCACACACGAGTTCCAACCTAACCTCCCTCACCCTCAGCCAAATACTCATCCCGGACACGCGCCCCGCCACGCTCACCAAATTCCAAATTTTAATAAAAAAATCGCCCAATCTAGAGTACCTGACTCTAGACAATATTTGCGTGGAACTCGTATACGGACCACTCGGTTATCCACCCCCAATCTCCTACCCGCGAGGGAGTGATAACATACCCCACGATGGAATAAGCGATTCTATCCTAGGGGTGCGTTGGGCCGATATACTCTCTTTCCTCGTAGTGTCCCTAGAACGTCTCAAGAAATTCACGTTCAGACATCTAGGGTATTCTAGAGGAACGGGTTCAGTTGTCCCGGATCGGGTTGATACGGAGATGTTTGTTCCGATGAGTGGGCTGGATCATCACGAACTACCTGAGGATTTGGCGCGGAACCTATGTGCGGTGGAGCTTTTTAGTCCCTTTGAAGGGGATTATTTTGCTCTGGATGGATTGAAGAGGGCGGTTTGGGATAGGAACGGGAAGGGATTAGAGAATTTGTCATTGGGACGCAAAGAAGGAGATGGCGGTGCATCGGGGTTGGAGGCATACGGGATGAAGCACGAGTATTGGCAATTCGTCCCCAGCGAGCAGTTGAGGGCTGCGCGGGGCTTATAGATGTGGCACACGCGCCAGACCGCAATTACTTTTTTGTGTCAGCAGGCCTCGAATGATCCAGCGGCTTGAGGCAAAGGGCATGTACTATATATTCCAAAAGTTTTAGACATGCATATTACATATATTATGATAGAAAATGCATGTACCTCAGTTACACATTGTGACGTAAATATTAATGCGGCACTGCATTGAAGAAGTCGATCAATGATAAAAGGTTGTCAGGTCTCTCTTCATCTCCTTCGTCTTCCCGGATACCCCGGGTATCCAGAACTGTAATACCACACTTATCCCCGGAAATGCCAACCCCTCCGCTCCCTCAAAAACTCGGATCGATCATCGATCGATATCACTAACCTCTACTAATCCAAATACCAATAACAAAACGACAAGCCAACCCCACAGCAAGCTAACACAGCATCAAAATCCACCAATTGCACAAACCCCACCGAAACACCCATGAACACGATCCTTACAACCATTTGCCAGGAAACCCGTGCATGCAAGTTCCTAAAAACACATTTTATTTTTGAAAGAAGTACGCTTACACGGTGCAGAATGTATTACCCCACCCGACCACGTAGACGTGCAGACCTATCAGACCACAACCGCGTTGCACTACATAATGGTTTGGATGCAAGTAATTGCTGGTTTTGGTTTCACAGGGAAATGGATTAGTAGGCTGTTTGGGGATTAGTAATTGCGGGAATGGCAATTGATGGTTAGACAGTGTGACGGGAAGGTCGGATTGTTTGATCAAGAATACTCGTGCACTGAAGGCCCCACCAATATTGTGCGAATCCAAACGCTCAACGCAGCCAGAAACACCCCACATTTTGTTGCATTTTCGAATTAAGCAGGGATTCGCGATCGGTCTTAGCGTTTTTTGTCGCACGGCTTAAAAAAAGTTATCTCAAAACTTCAAACTTCAAACCTTCAAACCTCATAGCTTCACGATAGTAACCTTAACCCACCCTCATCGACACCCACAAATCGCAATGGCAAACCCCCAAGAACCAGAAGCCGAACCCTCAGTCGCTTCTCCTCAAGATACACCAATGGACACCTCACCACCCCCCACAACCACAACCACCTCCACCACAAAACCCAAAAAATCCAAAAAATCCAAAAAGCGCACCGCAGAAGACCAAGAGGATTCCTCATCCTCAGACTCCGGTCCCGACCAGGACCTAATCAACATCTCCTTCGAATTCTTCGACCCCCTCCCGCACGATTTTCACGGCATAAAACTCCTGCTCCGCCAACTCTTCGATGCCGATTCTTCCCTTCTTGACCTTTCGGCTTTGACGGATTTGATACTTGAGCAGAAACTGGTGGGGACGACTGTCAAAGTCGATGGGAGGGAAGGTGATCCGTTTGCGTTTTTGAGTGTGGTTAATTTGGAGCTTCATAAAGTATTTACTCCCTCTCTTATATTCACTATGTGGATAGGTATCTCATAATAGTGGTGGCGATAGGACAATGGCGCAGTAAAATCCCTCCTAACCTACCTCCAAGACCGAACACTCTCAACCCCTCTCCACGACCTCCTCTCCCCACTAATAACCCCGCCACAAGATGGAGAAACAAACAATAAGCTGGCAATAATCCTTTCCGAAAGATTAATAAACATGCCACCGGATATTTCTCCGCCGGCTTATAAAATGCTGGTGGAGGAGATGGGGTATGCTGTTGAAGATGTATGCCATTATTCCATTTTCCCCTTTTTATATAATGGTGGATATTAATTTGTGGTGGTGGTAATATAGAACGAACCATACGCCTTCACACACTACCTCCTAATCTCAAAAGTCTACAAAGAAATAGAATCCTCCCTCCCTTCCACCGAACCCTCTTCTCGCCCATCAAAACGCTCTAAAAAATCCTCGAAATCAAAATCCTCTTCAAGTAACATCACCTTCCCATTCCACCCAGAAGACGACATATTCCTACAAAATTCACTATCTTCGATAATATATAAATATAAACAAGAACCACCCCCCGAAAGTGCAGATTCAAAAAGGGCGTTTCAAGAAGTGGGCATTATGCCGATGGGGAGGATGGTGTTGATGAGCAAAGATGGGTTTGAAGCGGCTGTGGCGGGGATGTAAGGTTCCTTTACTATGGAAGTGTAGGATATTTTTTGTATTATTAGAAAAGCTACTGTTTATAAAGAGGAAATAATAATGATGATGATGAAGGCCGTGAATTTCGTATCGTGAAGGTGTATACTAGGTCTACTCTAATGGTAGTCTAACAACCAGAATCACAAAAGGACTAAAACCGCACCAATGGAAAGAAAAAACTACAAAAAGAAAGGCTAAGGAAAATTATGAAGAAAAAAAAGCCGCTCGCCAAAGAAGAAAAAGACCCCTTCAAAAAAATATCTATATACAAATTCCATGCTAAATGCATGCATCGGCGGTCTTTATCATCATCATCGTCATCATCATCACAAAAGAGAAAAGTGGTCGTAAAAGTACGTCTAATATACACTTCCCAATGCCTCTATGTACCTGGCCCCCCTTAAACCCAAGGCCGCGGCTACTAAGTATGTACCCTCTCTCCTTCCCAAAAACTTTTTAACAAGTCCAAACCCCAACAACCCCGTCCCTCCGTCCTTCAACCAAATACCCTTCCTTAGCCCTAACTCTATCCACAATAGCAGGCGTACTCAACCGATCCTCCTTCCCACCTTCAGCTCCCGCTCCACAATTCCAATGTCGTCCTTCAACGCGGTCATAGATCTTTGCGTAGTTTTCTCCGGCGGCGGAGACGATTCGGGCGGCGTCGAATTGCATTGATGTTATTGGGTTTTCGTAGGCGAAGGCGTCGGAGATGGAGCCAGTTCGGAGGTCCCAGATCTAGAAAATTCTTTATTAGTATTGATATGTAGAGAAGGAGGGGGGAATGGGTGCTTACTCTTATACTCCTATCCATTGAACCGGTAACGAGGTAGGTGTCATCGAATTGGAGGGCGGTAACGGGACCGGTGTGTCCGACCAACGATCTGTGAACTTGTCCGCTCCTCACTACACAACTTTAGTACCCAAATACCACACCCGTAAGAACAGGGAGGGGAAACATACAATCCCAAAGTCTGACTAGACCATCGGCAGTTCCGCAGGCGAGAGCAGCATCAAAACACTGCAAAGCACCCACAAAGTCCGCATTCATCTCGGGCACGTTCGACCGACTACTCGACCTTCCAAGGCTGGCAAAGCTCCACCCGCTATCCTCGGAGGCAGCGGTACTGGATGCGGTCCATAAGATGTCCAAAGTCTGCACGCACCGACCGGTGGAAAGATCCCATTGACGTAGAGTTTTGTCGGCAGATCCGGAGACGAGGGTTCCATTTTGAAAGTACAGGGCGGTGACTTCTCCGATGTGGGAGTCCAAGGTGAGTAAGTGGCAATCCTGGGTTCCAGCGGAAGATCTAGGTCCGGTAGGCGAGGAGATGGCGGACATGTCGTCTTCGAAGTCTTCTTCCTGGTTAGATTGGGGACCACGCTTGTGAGTTACGCTGTTGGAGCCGGGGAGGGAAGGGCCGTCGGTTCTGCTGAGGTCCCAGAACCTGATGGTGGCATCGGTGGAGCCGGTGGCGACGTAGTTATCTTCGACTTGGAGGCATTTTACGGAGGCGTGGTGACCCTCGAGTTGGCCGAGGCTGCGTCCGGAGTTGAGGTCCCAGACTCTGACGGTGTCATCGAGGGCGGCGGTGACGAGTTTTCCGAAGGGGAAGTCGAAGTCGAGGGCGGTGATGAGGTCGGCGTGGCATTGCATTTCCTTGATTTCGCTGCCGGGCGGCATGTGCTCGTGGAGGATCGGCATCGCCTTTCTCTCTAAAATACCATCCCATGAGCGATCATTAACTGTAAATTTGTGTGTGGGAAGAAAACATACTCTGACGCTTCCGTCCTTTGGGGCTGGGCAGCTTGGAGTAGATGCTCTCGGACATGAACCCGGCGGCCTCTCCTTCTTCGTTTTCGATTGGGGAGCCGCCTTCCTCGACCATGTCGTACTGGATGTCCTCGATCTTATTGTCCAGTTCAAGCACTACAATCAATTAGAATAGACTAAAATAGATCAATTGGATGGGGAGAGGCTTACAGTCATGCTCGAGCTGGGTCTCCTCTTGTTCTAGCTTGGCCAATCTTTCGAGGACGAGACCACGGATGGCACTCAATTGGGCAATCTTGCGGTCGATTTCTCTTATCTCACCGGACGCAATGCTCTTTCTGACGCCGAGGAGGTCGAGTTCTTCGTTTGTCCGGTCTCTTTCCTTGGTCAGACGAGCCATGGAGTTGGGAGAGGAAGAGTCCTCGAGCAAGTTTTTCCCTTCTCTGTGTTTTTTGGCAGCAGCGGTGTCGACGGAGGCCTTGAAGCCCTGGAAGAGGGAGTAGGAGGCATCGTTCTCGGGGATGTCCTTGAGGAGTTCGTCGGGGAGGTAGGTTAAAGCTCTGTGGGAGATCTCGGTGGCGGATAGTTTTGAACGGACTATTTCGGAAGGGGAAGATTTTGAGAAGGAGAAGACTCTCTTCTGGATGGAAGGGCGTTTGAGGTCCTTTGAGACTTCTGACATTGCATTGTGGTAGTGGGAGCCCGGGTCGGAGAAGGGACCGATGAGGGAGCCGGCGGTGGAGGAGACTTTGCGGGAGAAGGAGGAGATGTTTGTGTTCTGGAGGACGGATAAGCCATTGCGGTCGAGTTTGCGAGCCGTGACCATTTTATATCCCATAGCAATAATATCTACATACAGGTAAACCTGTATATAGATATTTTATATAATAATATATATATCCTATATACAATTATACCATACAATCATATAGATAGATAGTATATGTATATGGTATGTGGATATAGAATGGATAGAGTATGGTCGACGGAAGAGCGGGTGAAGGGGACTAGGCCTGATATATACTACTTACGGTGACAGCTGTCAGGGCGTTGGAGAGCAGGGAGGCGTCCTCGGGAGGTTGAGCGTGAGTATGAGGATGAGTCTGGGACTGGCGGGACCTCGATGTGCTCCTGCCGGGGTCTCTGCTGGCACTCCGCGACATCCCCTCTCTTCTCTTATCCTCCTGTACTATCGTATCCTCAATGTCTGTATTTGAGTGTATTGTAGATGCAGTGCAGTTGTCGGAGAGAGTATGTGTGATGAGTTGGATATAAAATTTTGCGGGTGGCCGAATGGAAGCAAGCGTAGTTCGTTGCTGGTTAGTTGATGGATGGATGGGCCTACATGAGCGTTTTACCAACCGAGGCCCAGTAACTCCCCCATACTGGTCAGACAATATGCCACCCGACCGGATTACCTGCTCGATCAAACAATACTAGTACAAACTAGGACCGACTGGGATGGATGAATGCGGCAGACATAAATTCACCAGCCTCATCTCTGTCAGATTTACTAGCCACAGGAGAAGCAGAAGCAAAAGCCAAGAATAGCATACGCAATATTGGCCAGAAAAGAGTATCTCCAGCCAGGCTTTTCCGGCTGGTGGTTGTTGTGGTTTCGCTTCATTTCATTTCAAATTTAATTAGACTGTCCGTACATACTGTCACTGTCAGTCAATTCAAAAGAGGCTCAGCCCTTCACAGCCTTACTTACTTTACTTTCCTCAAAGAAGCCCTTTCCCTTTTATTCATAATTCTATTTCTTGTAATTCTCTAATTCTTCTTCTCAGTCTTTAATTCTTCTTCATCTTCTAATCATCGTTGTCACTGTTAATTGTTTGTTTGTAGGTATAGTATATAGTATAGTAGAGGATATTACGGGGTTCTCCTTAACCACCAACCCCCCATTCAGACCATTCGGACTCAATCTCTCCACGTGGATTCGGACACTATCAACCTCTCTTCTTCCTCCTCCTCTTTCCTCAGCCTCTTTCTCCGCTTCGACAAGACTGTGACAGTTTAGTCCGCCTTCTGACAGACAGACACTGACAAGTCTAGTCTATACTATATATATATATATTTGGCACTCATCGTCGTCTGTCTGTCAGTCTGTTCATCCATCCATCACTCCCCCCGTCAACACCATCTCAGCCGCGACGAACGAACAAACATCGCATCGAATATCATCAGAAATAGAAACAGAAACCAGAACCCAGAAACCAGAATAGGGGAAGAATACTTTCTCTCGGATCCCGGCAGAGGACTCGACTCATTCCCGCACGCACGCGAAATATCCCCCCCGGCAGTGCACCCCGTCGGTGTCTAAGCCACTCCTCTCCCACTCGAACTTCTTGAATACAAAGACATGACCGTCGAGGAGAACCAGTACGCCGTCATCGTCCAGAAACTCCCCATCATCGACCACCATCACCATCTCCGTGGTCAGTCGGATATGACCCACAATGACAAGCCCTTCAACATAGCCTTCCCCTCTTCCTCTCCGGCGGACAGGATGGACTCTCAAATGAATGGCTGGCCCTCTCCCAAGACTCCTCCCATCAACATGAACATGACCATGAACATGAACACAAACGGCACTCTCGAAAAGAGATCAGAGGAAAACGCCATCCCCGTCCTCGCGACCACTCCAGCCTCTCCAAATGGCTCCGCTCCTCCTCCTCCTCTTCCACCATCGTCGCCCTCGAATACCTCCAAAACTATCGTCGCCGACTCTTCCCATCTCTCCACCTCCAACACTTCTCCCAAACGACACTCCTCCCCCATGGCCTTTGATCACGCCGGCTCGGCTTCAAGTCTACCACCCCCCTCAGGCCCTCTCAAACACCGTCACACCCTCCAAGTCCCCAAATCAAACTCCGGACACTCTCGACACATCCCAGTCCACACAAGCGCCGGAATCCTCGCCACGAGCAGTCAATCCGAAGACATTCTCCGCGACAGAGACCAAATCGCTCCCATCCAACCCACACCTCGTCGAGCGTCCATCTCCTTAGGAAGACGACCCACCAGATCAGTCCACTCCGACGGTCATCTTGACGAAATCCCCCAAGATGAGGACTCTCAGAAGTGGACGGAGGCCATTCGCGCCAAGCGTGCCAGCAAGCGCAAGAAGAAGGAGGAAGAGGTCGAAGACGAAGTCCTCGTCGGTACAAAAGTCGACATCAACCACTCCAATTACGTCACAATGTACAATATGCTCACAGGCATCCGTTTTGTCGTACGTTTTTCCCTACAAAAATTATCGAATCCCTTCCAAATATTCTCAGAAACTAAAATGGTATATACAGGTCTCACGATGTAATGCGAAAATGGACAGACCCCTAACGGATGCGGACTTTGACGCGGCGCATAAATTCTCCTTCGACATGTAAGTCAACATACCAACTACCCTATTTCGCAATGTGTGAATACTAACATTTTTACCTAGAATGGGATCGGAACTCACCCCGTCCGCCAAGTACGACTTCAAATTCAAGGACTACGCTCCCTGGGTCTTCCGACACCTGAGGGCCAGGTTCAACATCGACCCCGGTGATTACCTCATGTCCCTCACCCACAGATACATCCTCTCCGAGTTGGGCTCCCCCGGAAAGAGTGGCAGTTTCTTCTACTTCTCCCGTGACTACAAGTATATCATCAAAACTATCCATCACGCTGAACACAGATATCTGCGACACATCCTCCGGGACTATTATAACCATGTTACGCAATATCCCGACACCCTGATATCCCAATTCTTCGGTTTACACAGAGTCAAGATACCGTTCGGCCGGAAGATCCACTTCGTCATCATGAACAACATCTTCCCCCCGCATAAGGATATTCACATGACTTTCGATCTCAAGGGATCGCACATTGGCCGGGAGTACAAGGAGGTCGGTCCAGAAGAGAATCCAAAGGCCGTTCTCAAAGACCTAAACTGGGAAAGCCGCAATATGCACTTATGCCTGGGCCCGAGGAAACACGAACTCTTTGTGCAACAAGCCAAGGTCGATGTGGCGCTTCTGCAACGCCTGAAGATCATGGACTACTCGTTGCTTGTTGGAATCCATGACATGCACCGAGGCAACAATGACAACCTTCGGGAAAAGAACCTCCAAATTTTCCAGCCCGGTAGTTCTACGAACGATGACATCGGCCCTCATCCGCTTACCAGGACCCCATCCAGACTCGAAAGCGCTCGCAAACGTGCCGAGATGAGGAAGCTTATCAATAGCGAGGTCCCCGTGAGTCTAGAACACAGCGACACCCCGCTTCCAGAGGAGATGCTCGCTAGGGCAAAGTACGCCACCACTACCCCCTCTTTTTGATTAGATCTAGATTGATAAACTAACCGTTCCAATAGTGAACAAGGGCCTCGAAGCATCTTCAACAGCGATGAACATGGGTTCCGCGCTACCGATGAGAATGACGAGCCAGGGGAAGTTATTTACTACCTCGGAATCATCGATTGTTTGACAAAGGTAACCTTAACTCCCCATATCCTTCCTATTGGGACCTCAGCTGACCACCTTGTTTTTTAGTACGACTTTATTAAGAGGGCTGAACATTTCTGGAAAGGTCTTTCCCAAGACAAGACCGAGATATCCGCTGTACCACCCCAGGCATACGGTGATAGATTCTTCCGATATATTTCGAAAATCATTCAGCCTGCTAGCGCCAGTGATCGCGGAATCCCCCGAGCGCCTCCTGCGGGCAGCCGTAACAACGATAGCACGGAGAACCCACCGTCTACGGAATCCGGTGTGCCTGACCGCGTCCGATCGAATGTCAGGTCGTCGTCAACTGAACGACACAGCACAACGATCTTACCCGTCGTCGAAGAGGTTGGAGAAGGTAGCAGCGGCGCCAGAAGTCGAAGCAGAAGCGATAGCCCTGAGACTACCCACCAGCAATTGCACCACCAAACCGAAGTCCCAGACGTCCAGGCCCGAACTTAGAGATTCTAGAACCCTTTTTTTTTATCAAGTGATATGACGACGTACGAAGTAACCAACCATCCCTTCCTTCGGAATACATTTCCTTTGTTGCTTCTTTTTATACCAAACGTTACAGTTCCGGTCTCCTGGATTCTACAACTTTTCCTTTTTTTTTTTTTTGTCTCTCCGTTGCTTTTTACTTGAGGGTACAATTGTGCTACGAGGAGGATTCTGTTTATCTTCTTCTTTTTCCTTTTGCGCAATACGGTTTTTGTCTTGTCCAGCTGCCCCTTCCATCCCCTCACGTTCCTCGCCCTTGCGCCGCTCTCCCGTGCCTCTTTTTTGCGTCTTGTCGGTTTTCTTGTTTCCCTTAATGCCCAAACGCTGGGACTGGTCAAGTAAGGTAGTGGATTAGCTTTTTTTTTTTGCCCTGGTTTTTCTTTGGAATCTGTTTTGATTTCCTTTCTCCCGAGCAACGGGGGGAAAGATTGTTAAACTTCAAGCAAAAAGCGAGCTTGGTGGTGTCTTAAAAAACTTGCTGTTGTAGTATGCGCTTCTTCTTTTCGAACCATTCTTTATAACTTTTTCTTTTGTATTTTCTTCTATTATTTCTCTTTTTGTGTGTGATTTGTTTTTGCGAAAGGCCCTTTTTATTAAGGTCTACCTTAGCTCTCTCATGAAAGTGTTAACGCCCTTTGAGAAGATTGTTAGCTCTTTCTCTTTTTTTTTTTTTTCTTTACAGTTAACTTAGGGTTTTTTCGTTTTCTTTGGTCTTTATTGCTTCTTTTTTTTTTTCGACTTGGACATATAATAGATGCTGTAATATGTACATAATATCCCCCTCTTGCACAATTGCTACTGTCAAAGCTTTTTTTGAACTATGCGAAATACCTCCTTTTTTGTGTTTTTGAGATATATATATACTATCGATGACTTCCGCTTCTGAAATGGTTTTGAATGGTTGGGTGAATTTGATTTGATTTGACTCGATTTGATTTGGAATCCGAATATGACTATTTGAGTGCATAGATATCGATGGGTGTGCACATGTGATGTAGGGAGGGGGTTTGAATGGTATATGGATGAATATATTTAGCATTATATTGAGATTTGATTTGTTCGGAATATTTGCTCCGTGAGGCAGACCGGTTATGTTAGAAATATGTATTTGGTTGAGTATATAAGTATACAATAAATTGTAAAAACCTGTGAAAAGGACAAGTCTGGTAACGAGACTGGTTATATTCATATTCAAATAGAACGGATGTCGATGTGCGTTGAACGGGTTGAGAACATTGAGAGATCAGCTGGCGGTCTCTCTGGTCGTAAATTTACTCCACAGCCTTGATGTATTGGTGGGTAAAAGAAAGGAGGGAGGAGGAGGAGGAGGAGAAAGCAAGTGGGATAGCCAGAAGTATACATGTAATCGGAACGTTCAAACTATTGAAAAACTCGAACTCGAGAACGAGATCTGTACATTCTGGCCTTCTTATACTACTAACTTGTGACCCCATTGTGGAAAAACTACACATTTGAATTGTTGGATATTGCGTGGATCGGTCATAAAAAATGGTATACTAAGTTCGATGTTGTTAATCTTCGATCCAGGTGGCATTATAATTATAAAGAAGTTGGATTAAATTAGGTAGTAAGGTTAAACAAGTTGAAAGATCATTTTATTGTAGATGGTATCATTGAACGAAAAAACAACAAAGCTAAAGACTTTCGTTGGAACGCCCCGGTGGGTGTGGTACTCGTGTATCTCAGATGAAAAATAGAAGAAAAGGGTGAAAATGGAGAAGAGAAGGAAATGTGAAGAAGCTCCGTCTGACGCCATGACAAAAAAGGACAAAAAAACTAAACGCTGGATATTTTGAAAAACGAGATCATGAAAGCAAAATGAAAGAAAAGAAACGTCTACCAACTTCCTCACCCGAAATACCGCATAAAAACCTCCCAATTCCTCTCCCCCTTCCCATCCGCCACCGCAAACAATACATTCCTAAACCACCCTTCAAACTCACTCCCCCTCCCCAACAACAACTCCTTCCAAATCTGACATACCTCATCCACAGGGTTTTTATAACTCCCACACCCAAAGGGACTTAAGCAAATATCTGAAATCCCCTGATACGCCGCCATCCTCAACACCGCTCTCATCTTCTCCCTCTGTAACTCCCTCTCCTGCGGGAAACTATACGCCAACCCCGTTTCATCAACCTTCGGTCTACGAACCGGTGCAACGCTAATAACACTGACAGACCTCCACTCCTTCTCCTCCCACATCGCATAATTCTGCTCAGGACCCCCTCTGATAACCGCAACCCGAGGACTAAACAATCCCCCCCGCTCAGGTAACGGATAATGATGCAAAGCCTCCATCCCATCATCACCAGTCATCAATGTCTTAACCAAATTACTTCGTCTCGCAAGTGCTTCTTCAGGCGCAAATACCGCCCCCTGCCATAATCCCCCCGGTGTCTTTTCGTTAGCCGTGTTGAGTACCGCTACGCGTTTGGGACACCCAAGGCGGTCGGAGGTTTGCATGCTTAATGCTACGTCTACGGGGTCTGAGGAGGCTACTACTGCTATGCGCGGCCAGTGGTGGTCGACGTATGGGCCGCGGTAGGGGAGGGGGTCGGTCGTTTCGTAGTAGTGGCTGTAGGATTGGCCGACTGTGGCGGAGATGCAGTCCCAGAGGTCGCGGGTTTCGGCGGAGGCGGAGGAGGCGCGTTGGCGGAGAGTTGGCATTATGAAGTTTGTATATCAAGTATCAATGACTTTTTTTTTTGATAGTTAAAATCGTCACGACTGGCCTTTTGGGCGAATCTGACTACGAAAGGCTAGTCGTTGAGCCTTTTTGTGTTGGGGTGCTGTTGTATTTCTGAAAATGGCAATCGTGTTTAAATGACAGGGGCTTGAATTGGGAAAGATGCCGAGAGTGGTAGGGATCTCAAAAGCCCAACCCGGTGTTTGGCGGCGACGTCACTCTGCTTGTAGCGATATGTGTTGTTTCAGGACGCGAACTCGGCGGAACCTTGGGTTTGGGGCGTTTTTTCGGGTAAGCCTTTAGGGTACCCTTCAGGTGTGCGGGCTAGATTTTCGGGCTTTCGTCTAGATCGAGATTGACGAGCGGAGCGAGGGCAATAAGCTCGTGACGTGCCTTTCGTTTGTTACGTTAATACTTTTGAAGGTGTGGGAAGATTTAGGCTATAGGGGATCCTAGGAAGGCTGCCAATTGGGTGCATTCGATTTTCGTATATGGAACTAGTTTGGGCGGTAGGATGTATGCAGCTGCTCGCCTCCTCGCATGTATGACGAAGCTTCTAGATAGAAGCAAGAGCTGCTGTTTTTGGCTGAATTTGGTCGGACACGGTCGAGACTCTCTTTTTGGGGTGTGGGTATTAATATTAGAGTATTAATCTTCGTGAAGCAGTAGTATTAATCTATCGGTTTTTTTGGTATCAAAAAGAAGAGGGGGGTATAAGGCTTGGGGTATAAAGAGTAAAGGAATTTTTTGAATGAAATCGAATTAATTTAGAAAAGAAAGAGAGAGATTCCTCCAATTGATGAACTTGGTATAACCACTTTCAATAGCTCTTACATCGATATCGGCGTGGGGGAATTGTGTATTGGCCTTAAATCGAGAAGGGGATCTTGATTATAATAGGATATTCCTCAGAAGTGAGAAAAGCTTCGCAGTATGCAGCCACCTTTTAGATTTCGATGGTAAAAAAGATGGGGACGTCTTCACTGCCTATATATACTTTGAACAAAGAATGAAGATCCACAGGAACCCGCCCTTCAGGGCCTTGTTAATATTACGCCGGGTAGCTGGGGCAGTCCGATATGGGTCTCTTTCGTCACGATACGGGAAACATCAAGGGTATGTAGCTCTCCTTCTTTTTTTTTTTTGAATCACTTAATTCTTTTTTTATTTTTTTAGAGATCCCGTCCATGTCGAGCCCCGATTCGTTCACGTTCGTTTATGGTTGAGATCGTCCCGGATATAACAGGCGCTCGAGGCCAGAACCCATCTCGATATGGGAGGGGGGAAAGAAGTAAGCTGAATCGAAGAAATCCGAGTGGGTACAGTAATACTGGTGGTTCCCACATGCTCTTTTCTTTTTCCTTGCTTGGGGGATGATCGAGATGGGTGTGAAGAGGGTTTCTATAGATCGGGGCTTGCGTGCGAACGCGAAACCCCACAGGGTCCGCCAAAACTTTTGCTGAATTGTGGGTGTGGTTTTTGTTAATGCTACTTTTGCTTTTACATTAAGCCATTGAAGGGGAAAAGGGAAAATCGCACACAGGAAAAAAACCCAGTTAATGCTCTTCTCTAGTTCTTCTTTTGGGAGTTTGTTGGAGCTAAAAAGGTGCACTAACTACCGGAGTAATTCGGTGTAACTTTTTTTTTTTTTTTTGCTCTCTTGTGTGGTTTTTTTTTTCTTTCTCACATTATGCTTTGGTTTGGGCTTTTTTTTCTTCGTTTTTGATTTTGGCCTTGGTTTAGAGCTTTCCAAGCTAAAAGCTGATACATCGGGGAGGTGTACTTCACACCCTATGATAATTTACCTTTTGACTAAAGGTCGATCCACCATGTCGGAAATCGTACCTGTTACATCTTTAGTCGCTTTTCATTCACGTAGGGCGTCCAGCTCATATTGATACTTTTTCTTCGTCTTTCCTGTACGGTTTGTACTTTTTGTGTACGGGTGCACTTTTTTTTTGGTTTCGTTGGTGGGTATTTTTTTTTTCGTGGTCGGAAGAAGAAGTGGGTCTGGATAGCCCATGGACACGACCGAGGATTTTTTAGAACGTTCTGGCCACCCAGGTAAACCACTGGGGGAGAATCAGGACCAACTACACTATTCCCCCAGAGGAGGCGTTGATCCGGCGCCAGGATGGTTTGACCCAATTGTATGGACCGAAGGGGACAGAATACGATAGGAAGATTTTCGTAAACTGCAATATAGACCGAGCAGATCGATGGGTTTGGTTGGCGAATCTGGAAATAAGAGACATACATATGTATGTACAGCTTGCTTGCTTTGCCTACTACAGATGTAACGTACATGTATGTATATGTGTATGAGAAGCTTGGAAAGCTTTACAAGCCATTTCCATCATCGGACGCTATGCAAGTGCTGGTGACAGCTAGCTAGCTAGTGGGCAGCAGCAAGCAGCCTTGTTTCTTTGGGCGCGGGCGTATGTACTCGGCATCACATATCCCCTAGCTTTGTGGTTTCCTTAATAATTGCGAATGAGACCCTGATTCTTGGAAATATTGAGTCGGAAGTCACTTGATTATGCTGGTTATGCAGATGTGATATCGTGATTGATTTGATTGATTCTCTTCTGTATTTTCTTTTTTGGAGGCTTTGAGGCCCTGGCGTTGGTGTTAGCTGCTCCACCTGGCAAACTGGGGCTTTTCCCAAGAAAGGTGGTTGTGGCCGTCTATGAGATTTAGACTATCATGAGGCTTATTTTCTACTTTTTTAGATTTTTTATCAAGGGCTTTTATTTTCGTTGATGGGGCGTAAAAGTTTAAGGTAAAGCTAGCTGGAAAAGGCAGTTGTGAATATTTTCCCACTTCTTGGGGTTTTCAAGCCTGTCTTTGGTCGTTAATGCCTTCATACGCGTTATGTCTGAGACTGATGCTAATTTCCAAGTGTCGACGGAGGGAAGAAGCGGTCGTGATCACGGTACGAAATCACGGGCCATGCAAGATTTTTTTCCTTTTGCTTCTTCCCTTTTCGCATTACAATTCCGCCTTACGTTTTTTCCTTCGTTTTCCGTCTTGTTCATCCGGCTTTTTCGCACAGACGGAACGGATAGAAAGGATTACTCACGTCAGCAAAATCGGTATCCTTCAGGGAATCGTAAAACCGTCGACAAAAACTAGCGCCCCAATATCCTTCCCTTCCGTCAAACGAGCGAGGGGGGGAGAGAGCTCGAGAGAAAAGGAATGGGCGGATGTTACAGATATGTACTGTACCTTTTACCAATCTTCTTTCTCTCTCACTCTTTTTATACTGTAACATGCCAAAAAGGTTCTCTGCAGTGTCGATTATATTCCTATAAAAGAATAGAATAGAAACAAACGAAGCTTACTATTACGACTTTTCGCTGATCATGAAGGTTTGATGTAAGTAAGTATGTACCTCGGTATATGATGCAAGGACGGATGCCGTAGGGCGTATCATCCAATTAGAAGGGCCGGAGAGGCCGGAGGGGTCACAAGCCCACCCGGAGCGAACCAATGGAGCCGTCAAGTCAGAAACAGTATATCACAAGAAACACTCTTTTATGGCGTATACTTTGCCTTAGGACGGATCCATCCTATTGGGTGGTTAACGAACTTCTGATGGATCCGCCCGGTGGTAAAACCTGTGAGAGTTTGAATTGGACGGGAAATACTTTTTCTTTTGTCTGTGGGTGTGGGTGTGTCTTGTGTGTGGTTGGTGTGTGTATCTGTGGGTGGGTCTCACATGGAGTGCAACCCACACAGACGAGATCTGGTGTTAGATTTGGGATCTCGACCGCAGTACCCGAAAGCCTGGGTCCAGATAGGCGAGAAGAGAGAGGGGGGCTTGTACTCCCTCCCAATCGCGCACACACTTCGTCCTATGATGTATGTAATGGGAAAATGTCAAGTTTTTTTCGTTACGTGCATGTCGTCACACGCCAGGGAAGGAGTGGTAGAGGCTTCGAATAGGGTTCTATTCACCGGGATGTTCCTTTCACTGTCATGTCTGTACCCTTCCCTGGCCCGGATCACGGCTGCTGCTGAATTGCTCAAGGGCCCAGGCCCGCAGGATCAAGGGGACGGCCTAGAGCGCCACGGAACGCAACACTCTTTGGAGTAAAGTAGGTGCAGCAGCCTTATTTTCTTTTCCGCCCCGTCCTAATCACGAGAAAATATGATTTAAACTCATCATGACAGGCGCGACGGATTTCGGGGCTTGAACTATTAGCATTTTAGGCTCGTGTTCAAGGGTATATTTTTCTTGGCTCTTAGGCTTGTTAGTGGATAAGTTTGAGAGGTTTCGTCGATGCATGTTTCTGACAGATAGACGCTCTTATCTGCACTGTGCCGTTCCGCCGTCCCTCCCCCGGCCCTCTTTTGGCTCCTTGGTTAATAAAAATGTCGTAGACAATGGCTGGCACCTACTCTCCGTCAGAGACAACCGTGATAACAACCGATCTTAAGAACGGGAAATATATGGCGATGTATGTCGTCGCGGTACGGGTCTATCACTGCGGTACTTGGATCATTTTATGCCGCGCTGACCACACGGGTAGGCTACTGTGTACGTAAGGTTGTCTTTCAATCCTTTGGTGAGAAGGGCGGGAAAAAAGGCGCGGATTGTTTCATATGGAGAGTTTGGTTGGCTGTAGTTCGGGGATCCACAGTCGCCAACTCTTGTTTTTTTTTGTTCGGTGCCTGAATAACCTCAAAACTTCCTGTTTGAAAGGGCGGCTTTTTTTTCTGCCTTCTCCCTGTCAGCCGATGTGAATTCGATTTTTTGGACCTCTCTTCATTTTTCTTGCTATTGCGACCGTTGGCTTTGGAGCTTCTGATTCGACCCGGACGGTACATCCGTCCGGTTCGCCAGGGTGGTTTTTGGCCCCGGCCTGGGTTTTATTAGAGGGTTGCTCGTGGGCTTGTGGGTTTCCAGTGACTTCATGTATGCATATCAAGCTATAGCAACTTTGAACTATAGACTGCCACAATCGGAATCTTAGGAATAGAGGGAAAAAAGCCAGACCTAGACCCACCGAGACTAAGTAAGCACTGAGATGGTTAGAGCAGACATGTCATCTGTACGTACATGTCCATTCCACAGCTTAGTTAGCTGCAACGATAATGAAAAAGAATATGATAGAACTATTCCCAAGCAACATCTATCACAAAAAGGCGTGTGATAGGTCGCTGGAAGAGGAATAACTTTCCGATGAGCAAGATAACCTACGGCTCTTTCGATCTGAACCGGCCCAGGTAAATTTTTCCCTGCAGTTGGCGGAAGATGCTAGTCCGTCGATTCAGGGTCTGTGTGATTGGTTCAATCGGGGAATGTCTCAGATCTGAGATCTAAGATCTATATCTGGCTCTTGTTGCTTGCCCGGGGTCCTGCTGGATCTTTTGGTGCTTTTGAGCAGTCGACTCGAATAGTTAGCGGTTCATGCAATGTGCATACGGGGATGCTGTGCACTGTGATCACGACCGGCCGTGATGGGATGAGATTTTCGTGAGAGTGTTTCGTGCATTAAAACTTGCAGCCCTTTGCTTTTTTCCTGTTGGTGGTTTGTGTTTTTTTTTTTTGCTTTAGCTACCTCAACTCCCCAACAACACACCCAGGTTTTTCCCTCTTTTAACCAAACTTTTGTTCGAGCTTAAGAGTTTCGAATATATTTCCCGTCCGCCTTATCGATCTTGAGGGTCTTGTTGGATTGTAAACGGGAAGCGGAAAGACTTGCGGGGTGGAGTTTTGCTTTCAAGCCACTGATGTAAGTTTGCATCGCGAATCTCCGAGGGGTGGAGTTTTTCTCTTGAATGCGGTCCGGCATATGGGGGTCGGTCCACCACGGACGGTAGTTTCAGGGTGGTGAGTGTGTCATCTCGACGAATGGGGGTTAGGCGTGGGTGCGTGATCCCCCCGTCGATTGATATCCATTCGAGTCGGGATGAATTAGCCTTACCTCCAGCTAGCTAGCTCTTTGAAGCTCTAGCTATGTGATCAGATGCATCTTTTCCAGCTGCACCTGTTCGGAATCGGAGGTAACATTTCCACTACTAGCTTCATCCAATTGATCAATTAATTGATCCCGTCACTTTTTTTGAGATCGATCGAAAGGAATCTCCTTCCGATCCTAATCTGTCCTGGTTTTGTTCTTTTTCAAAGATGAAATCGATGGTCGAGACTCATCCCGGAAGCTCCACTATTTACTGCGTCGCTGAATTTTTTATCTTTGAATTGTACCATTATAATTGCCTGAATCAATTACCCCCTTCGCGCATGCCAGGGTGTAAGGCAAGAATGCGAAATGCAATGTTACTCTGATTATCTATCTCTGCATTTTTTTTTGGTTCTTCGCACTTTTTTTATCTCATCGATCGATGGATTACATGTGCGATTGGGTCCGTATACTACATGACCCTGAGTATTTGGCATTATTGGGTCTTGGCCCTGTTAAGCAAGGCGCGCATCGGATATAGACACCTGGAGCTCCCTGTAGGGACATCAAGGTCTTGCATTTGATGCAGGAGTCACTGACACCATTAACCCCTTCCTTCCGAACATATCCCTGTCCCTTTTTTGTATGATTGAGCTATGTTTTATGCAGTTAGACGTTTGTAGAACGCCACAAATCGGACATTATGGAATATTCCGTTTTTAAAGTTATACAAACGGCGTATACGTTTCTTCTAACGATATGATATGGTGATAACATAGATGTCCGTCAAACCTCAACTCTCTTCTTTCCTACGGTTAGGTACCCGCAACAATAGTACTCAAACAATCTGTCGCCGCTGTCTTTACAGAAACACTCGACTCTTCTCTACGAGTCGAATAACACGGCAGCAGGAGAATAGCGGTGATAGTTCCACTTTGAGCACTGCTGCAAGGACGGTGAACGATCTCCCAACAACTGTGCGGGAGCTCCTCCTTACAAATAATGATATCAAAGATCGGGCGACAATCAAGGGATGGATACAGACCATTCGGAAGCAGAAGGGAGTATGCTTTGCGACTGTGACGGATGGATCGACGGCGCAGACTGTGCAGGTTGTGATGACGCCGGAGCAGGGGAGTAGGTAAGCAAAAGCCGTCTATACATGTATATTCAGTTAGGGTTGCGATAGTTAATAATCTCTATGTCTAGTTTAACAATTGGCGCTGCTGCAAAGATCACTGGGTCATGGCAGGAATCTCCGGCTAAAAAGGTTCAGCAGCGAGAACTTGTTGCTGCTGATGTGAAGTTGCTGGCTGAATCTGATCCGGGCGTAAGCTACTCTAATGAACCCCGTCTACGTATCGCTTCATACTTACGTACTTGAATGCTTAGACCTACCCCCTCCAAAAGAAATCCCACACATTCGAATATCTCCGCACAATGCCCCACCTCCGCCTACGCTCTTCAATCTCCCGCTCCCTCCTCAACCTCCGTTCTACAGCCCTCTCTCAAATCTCAAACTACTTCACCTCTCACTCATTTATCCAAGTCCAACCCCCCATCCTGACCTCCTCAGACTGCGAAGGCGCCGGCGAAGTCTTCGCTGTCACAGCGAGTGATAGAAAACCATTCTTTACAGATCCAGTATACCTTACCGTATCATCGCAGCTACACCTCGAAGCCATGGCACTTGCGGCGTCGAAGGTGTGGTGTATGTCACCCACATTTCGGGCGGAGAAAAGTGATACCGCGAGACATCTGAATGAGTTTTACATGCTGGAGGCGGAGATGGCGTTTGTTGAGAATGGGGTTGAAGAAGTTATGGGTGTCGTTGAAGGTGTGGTTAAGAGTATTGCTCGGGGCGTGGTGAATAATGAGGTCCTTAAGAAAGACTTGTTGGCTAGGAGGAATGATGACGTTCGTCTTCTTGAACCCGCCGAGTTAGAGAAACGGTGGGATGGAATTATTGATCTACCCTGGAGACGGATCACATATACTAGGGCTATCCAGGAACTGAAAAAGGCCGTGGAAAGGGGAGAAGCGTATAAATCAGAGTTTTATACGATAAATACGAATTACAAGGGTAAACGCGAGGTCCCATGGGAACACGGTGCAGACTTCAAGTTCCCAGTCGAATGGGGCATGAACCTGCAAAGTGAGCACGAGAAGTACCTCGCCTACATGGTCGGAAACGGAGCACCGGTTTTCGTGACAGATTACCCGAAACATCTAAAACCGTTCTACATGCTACCGAACAATAAAGATGATGCAGGAAGGGAAACAGTCGCATGTTTTGACTTATTATTACCGCAGGTTGGAGAAATTGTCGGGGGGTCGATGAGGGAGCATAGATTTGATATGTTAGAGGGGGAGATGAAGAGACGAGGGATGAGTGAGGAAAGTATTAAGCAGTTGGGATGGTATTTAGAGTTGAGGAAATGGGGGTGTGCACCTTTAGGAGGGTTTGGAGTGGGGTTTGATAGATTGTTGGCGTATTTGGCGGGTGTGGAGAATATCAGGGAGACGGTGGCGTTTCCGAGGTGGTTTGATCGGTGCTTGTGTTAAGATGGGATGTGTACATTGGGCGAGATTGGATTGTATATAATTGCGGTGGTGTAATGATAGAGAAGTGACTTTGTGGGACTTCACTCGCGGATTTGTACATATATACTCTTTTCTCTCTTCGTAGGAGTTTCTAATTAAGTCGAGAAATCGGCAGGTGGAGTGGATTGTTATACGGGGGGCTGGCATCTTTCGCAGCTGTATTATTGAATACTAGGCATATTTTTTTATTGCGTTTTGCAGTCAACGGTCTCATGATTAGACAGACAATCAAATCCCAATCAAATCCCAATCAAGGTACATTTAGATATTTGTAGTTTCCTTGTTTGTAAACCCGTCTGGAGTTTTCTATCATCTGATGGACGGTGGAAGATACTCAAGATTAGCCTAACTCGTATCATTCTAATGCCTGCTTTGGAGTTTAGCGAGTGAAATTCACCGCAAAACCCCTTGTTGCATTTTATGCTGCAAATGCGTTGCGGATCCTTCGTGCCTAATGAGGCCGACCAGTCTCGCGGGATAGACCAGGCCTGAAGGCATTTCGGGGACTGTTTTCCTGTAAGGATCTGGGGTTTAGAATTATCTATCCAGTAAGAACGAGTTTGAGCTTCTGTTTTGGTTGTGCGGTACTATTCTAGCTTGCCTTAATTTAAAAAGATTGATCTACTGACTCATTACAAGTACGACTGGCAGGCTGTGAGAGGAAGTTTGCATTGGCATGCATCAAAGACACCACGCCTCATCGAAACTGTTGGAACGCAAGACAAGATCGAATCACGAAAGTGGACTGGTGACTCAACCGCATATCTCTTCAGCTCCGAGGCGCAAAGCACGAAATAACGTGACCTCGTCTAATGCAGATTGCCAGGATATAAGAACCAGCGTGGATCTCCTCTTCCAACTTCGATTTCCTATCACACCTTCAAGGAATCATCAAGCGAAATTTGGGGGCAGAGGTACAAAAACGCGTGGCCTTCTAGACACTTTTCGACAACGATCATGTTCGTTCCACCGGAGATTCTCCTCAGCATTCTGGAAGAATTGAAAACGGACCGTAAGGCATTACATAACCTCCGACTCGTCGATAAATACTTCTGCCAGGTTGCGACGGATATCCTCTTCGGGGATTTCAGCGTACACTATGGGTTCAAGCATTCTGTGCCTCAGATGAAGTCCATCATCAAATCGCCGGGACTGCAGCCATACATTCGATCATTGCATCTACCGAGCGAGTCCTTTTTCCCAATCGCTAAAAACTGTATGTGAATTTAATATGCATATACGCCTTCTCCCCCGTCGTTTTGCCGAATAGGTGTTGCATCTTAAATCGGTCGATGTTTCGGGGTGCACTCATTTGTCGGGATATTAATTCTGCTTCTTAGTTACCCTGAGAAGCAACGGAGGCTACAGATTTCCGTGGTCCCGTGACTTGTCAGAAGAGGTTGAGCCGCCTACCCGTCGTAATTGCTATGAACAAGAAACGGATTCAAGAAACTACCGAGGGTACCTGGAGGTCCCTACCAACCGTAAAGCGAGGTTCACGTTTGAGGTGAAAAGATATAAAAAGGAATACGACACATATAGAAAGGCTCTCCTCGACTTCCTAGAAAGGTGTACCAACCTGCGTGCGATTCATATCACAACAGGTTTGGGCTATGACGCGGAACGATCGGGAATTTGGAGTTTGACGATCCGAAGCGATGTATTCCCTATTCTATCAAAGCATAGAATTAAGAAGCTCGATATATCCGCGGCGTCGGTCGATTGCCTTCTTAAGATACTCGATGGGTACGACGATGAGGAGGCACTGCAGTCTGGCGAGTTACCAACGTTCCCAAGGTATCTATCTGCTCGACATCGCTCCGCTATCGGGGATGGAAGAAATCATGTTCTAACATATTTTTTCAGTGTTACCTCTCTATCTATAAGGGTCCATCACGAAGCCAACTTAAGTTATCCATACGATCCAGTAGGGGTTAGGTCAGGATTCCGGAAAAAGCTGAATGGCTTCCTCTCAACAATGCCAAACCTCGCTTCTTGCACAATCGGTAGCACGGATTTATGGCGACGAGCGATGGAACTCCTGCCAACCTCATGCACCTACGCCAATATGTCCTCTCTTAAAATAAGTTCGATTTACCTTACCGAGGATATGTTCGGAGATTTCAAGAGCCTAATATCCTCCATGCCCTTGTTAACGGATCTAACACTCGACACCATCTCGCTTTGCCTGCCAGGAAATCGTACCGTAGAGTACTACCCCGAGCGAAGGCTCCCGCCTGGAGTCTCCGAGCAGGATGAACCCGGACCCAATTGGGACATGGGCAGTTTGTTCAGCAGTACTGGTACGAACGTACCAACCTACTCTCTCGAGGATCTGCCAGCCACGATGAACTGGGCATATGTCTTTGAAATTTTTCAGAAGAAGCTCCCTAAGCTCACTGACTTTTCTTTCAAATGCTTAACATACAGCGGTCTTGATTCCAGGAGCACTTTCATGCCGACCTTTTTAATATATATACCAGTTCAAGATCGCGAGGATTATAATAGAAGGGACTTTCAGAGATTTGCGAGGAGTACAGGGGGTATGGAGTTAGTCAGCACCCTCGAAAATGACTATTTGGCGCTAGATTGTCTTCGACAGGGGGTCAATGAGAAGAGACAGAAGTTCGGGCTACCTGAGCTTAAGTCTAATAGCCAATCGAAAGGCTTTGGTACTCGAAATCCTGAAAATGATATGGACGTTTTAGGCGAAGATATTTTTCAATTCAAGCATAGAACGAAAAACAAACGGTTTCTTAAAGTAGGATGTCAGGGTTTGTGGAATTACAATGGGGTCTGGACGCCTGCCTACGATTCACTACATCGCCAGGATTTGTATTATTGGGAAGCTTGATGATGGTTTTTAATTGGAGTTTGGTGAATGATTTGAACGAATTGTGTACATCGGCGTTATAATTGAATAATAATAATACATTTTATTTAGACATAAAGCTATCAATATACTACCCAAGTTAGGAATCAGCCGTTTCTCTTTTTTGTGATATTATACATAGGTACGTTTGTACGAGGCTGATACCCATTGGCCACAAAATCCGTGACTCAACGCCGTATCCAAAAGGTCCATTTTATATGTGTGGTGTGTATGTGGGGCTGATCGATCGGGTAAAACACGACTGCGCAGCCACCATGCAGATTGCAGATAAAGGGCCAACCAGCCCACCGCTCTATGCCTACCATGGCCATTACTATCATTATCCACATCATCAACCATGTTTTTACCCACAGAAATCTTTTATGAAATTTTCAAATTCCACAGAGGGGACTGCAACACCTTACGGAGTCTTCGACTTGTTGACAAGCGAACCCATGAAATCGTCACACCGTGGTTTCGGAATGCGAACGTCAGATTGGTCGAAGGGGTTGAACACTCTGTTGCTCAAATGAGAGCCATAATCGACACAGAGCTGCACTCGTGTGTAGCGTCAATACGTATACCTAGAGCCTCATTCTGGCCTCGATCAACGGAAGAGGGTAACGCCACAACCCCACCAGTTCCTGCCCTTCCTTTTCGTCTTCGGCGGGTATATTTTCTAACACTATTTGAAATGAATAGCCAAGGACCCTATTTGGAAAGGGACGAGTGCGGAGTACTGCGAAGACCCCAATGATCTCGGAGTAAAATTCAGTCTTAAAGAAGATAGGTTTAAGGAGCAAACTGAATTGTATCTCAGAACAGTTGTTGAATTATTGGAAAGCTGTCAGAACCTTGAGAAAGTCGCCATCTATATCGAAGAAATAGCTGCGAGTGGTGTCGTGAATTCTGTAGGACGGGAGAAACACTGGGGAGAGATGTTTTTGCGCAGAATTTTCCCCACGATTGCACAATCGGGGGTTACGGAAATTCGCATCGATTCTGCAAGCGGGAAGGCTTTCTTTACGATAATCTCTCACGGTGCGCTCTACGATTTCCAATCATTTTCAGCACCGTTTCTTAGGTATGTAAACCCCTCCCGAAAATTAGCAGAGAAGGAGGAAGTTCTCTTAGAAACTAAAGCAAAGATTCAATCGGTCACCGTTTAGTCTCAAAACTGTCAATATAAATATTCACAGCCGAGTGGGGATGAATTCCACTGCTGTAAGTGTTCTAAGAGGAGCTATACCAGCCTACTTTTTGGAGAGTGGCTGCGATATCAAGTCTAATGTTTCTCGGAACCCCGGAGAGGGCGGTGTCCAAGGGCACGATGGTTCATTTCTCTTCACGTATACACGAGCAGAATGACATTGTGGTGTCTAATTGTGTCAACTTGGCATCATGTTGGCAGGGCCTAGTAATATAGTCCCAATGTTAGCGGGAGAGGTCATCCTCTCTGACCAATCGATACTTATTTTCCTTAAAGGCCCTCAGATTTATCGCAAACTTAGTTCTACATCGTAAAATTTACAAACTCTCTAGTTTTGGAGAAGTTGTATTATATATTATGCGATTCTACCGTTGTATTGTATTGACAATACGATAATCTAGTAGTAGAGAAATGGGCTGGAGTTGCAAAGGTTATTATATAAACCGATTCTGGAACCATGTAAACTGGGACTATAGAATCCTTCTGCCCCTAGGTTGCATTGACGTTATACCGCGTTGTTCGCTGTTGGGTTTTGGGAGCGCTGAGGGATTGGCTTGTAACTGGCCGTCGACGGGTTCAGGCGCGCTCGGCTGCAGAGGCATCTATTGCTCGTCCACACGGTTGGCTCAACCCTAGGTCTCATGGGCTAAGACGCGTTTCAGGCAAGATATAATCAGCCTTGGTCCAGCTATAACGGTTCGGTTCTCCGCAGACGAATATCGGTAGCTTCTCGGGCCCAGTCCCTGCACAAGATTGCACTGGATTAGCGCTCACGAAATCCCACAACTCGAGCTCGGGTCAATGATATCGATAACTCGAATTCCATCTCGGAAGCCATCATGTCGATTCCAGTCCCAACGGAGATCCTTCTTGATATTCTAATCAAGCTTAATCGCTCCACACTCTTTAATATTCGGCTTGTCAGTAAAAAAATATCACAAGCTGCAACAGATATACTTTTCGAGGAGTTGAGCGTACACTATGGCATTGATCGTTCAATTACCCAGATGAGGGCGGTGACTAGTTCCTCGGTGCGACGTCACATACACTCGCTGTTCATACCAACGGAGTCCTTTTTCCCGTTCAGCACCACAAGTATGCAGGCTTCCTTATGAAATAATTGTCACATATGTCGCTTTAATTTTTAATTTAGGTTATACGAAATTAAATTAACTTCGTTCATAACTTTGGGCAGTTTCTACTAGCATATTTGCCTGGACCCGCCGCCCGCCAGAAAACTATCCGCGCTCTCAAGATGGAGACCCATTCAAGTTCACTCCATGGGTTGATTTTGATGTAATATCACAGTATCAGTTATATCTGGACACGCTTGCGGACCTTCTGGAGGCCTGTGTGAATTTGAGAAGCATTCACATTGCATTATCGGAATGCCAACGTGTGAATGAAGTACGAGTGAAGGGCTGGAGTTTAATGTTTGCGAAGGTCATTTTTCCGAAAATCGCGCGACTTGGAATTACGAAGCTGAATATATCATTACCGTTCGTTGGGTCCGCTCTCTCGCTATTGTCAGGATATGGAACACCGTGTGAGCCATATCTGCTTAAATATACTGGCCAGTCGATAGTGTTTCCAAGGTGCGTGTATACGGACTCGGATATATTATCCCCGTAGGAAAAGCTAGCGGGTCCATCCATAAGCTAACGGGGTTGTTTGGGACAGTCTTAAATCCGTCTGTATAGAGGTACACTCACTGCCTTCAATGCCGTCCCAAGAGGACATAGAAGTTGGGAACCGAATGGACAAATTCTTGTCGAGCATGCCCAATCTCGACTCTTACGAGATCGCCAATCGCCTTGTACAACCCAATTCTTTGCCTCAAATTCTCCCGCCATCCATAGTCAAACCTCAACTCACGCATCTACTATTAAAAAGCATCGATCTCACAGAAGATACAATCGAGGAATTCCAAGATCTTATCGCCTCTATTCCCTCCTTAACTAGTCTGACACTAATAGGCGTCGTTATTGGTCTCCCGCTGGAACCAGAAAACGACTTCCTCAGCGGCACCAGAATACCCTCGGAAGAGTTCAAACGTCCACCCAAGATCAACTGGGCCGAGATATTACCTGCCATTTTGGAAAAACTTCCGAACTTAAATCGGTTTACATTCAGGCGTCTCATGTATAGTTATAGGAGAGGGCCTAGGATGGGAAAAATTGGCCTCCTCATGCCCATGGATGGGAAGTGCAAAAATGTTGCCCTAGGCAACTTTAACGATATTGCGAAGCACTATGTGGTGATTAGTCCTTATGAGAGTGACCATGTTGCATTGGAAGAATTTAGAAGGAAAATAAGGGAGAGGAACGAGAGAGCTAGGCCTGGTACAACCTTTCTAAAGGGGGGGAAAGAAGAAGAATCTCAACGACTAGCACTGGCAAAGTCTTACTCACTGTGGCGTGTTATCTAATATACGCTTGCTGGTATATTTTTTAATGTACTCGAAGTATTCGTCAAAACATCCTTCTTTTAAATTGACCACTCACTTGCATAATATTAATAAGATCTACCACCGCCTAATCATGTAGTCCCAACTGATCAGGTCACGCATATCAATTTAGAGGATAAATGTGCCGTGGGATTTATAACAACCTCTTCAGGTTATTGTTGTATTTTGAAAGACGTCAGTCGTGGGTTGCCCCGCGATTGAATGTCGTAACTAAGCTTGGATCCTTATAGCACACGCAACTCTTTAGCTCATGCAGTCAGCCATCGCAGTTCATCATGCCGCCGCCGGTACCCACGGAACTTGTTCATGATATAATACGTCAAGTAGACCGCAGTACACTGCGTAGTCTCCGACTTTCCTGCAGAAAGTTTTGCCAAATTGCAACAGGGATTCTCTTCGAATCTCTCAATGTACACTATGGCCTTGACCGCTCTGTTGCACAAATGAGAGGGCTTGTCTCCACCCCTTCAATACCGCTATTTGTAAAGACGCTCTTCATTCCAAGCGAATCATTCTTGCGACATGGCGATGAACGTACGGTGCCTGATATCCCTCACTGATATTTTCTCCCTGGGCCAGCCTCTAACCAAGGGATAGTCCAATTTGGCGATCGGTTTATATTCAAATGGTCACACAAACTTCCAGAAGGCCGGCCTGGTAATTGCGAAGTTAGGTCATGGGAAACCACCCGTAGTAGCCTCGAAGAAGACTTTGCCAGTAGTCCAGTAAAATTCGACTTGGCCAATGAAAGTCTTAAGGAGCAACATGATCGGTATCGGAGTGCAGTAGTTGGGCTTTTAGAATCCTGCATGAACCTGCAGGCGGTTCATATCGCAGCGGGGGTAGATCCGGACTGGGATTCCAGACGAATTTCAGCTTGGAGTGCACTGATTACGAATACGTTTCCAACCCTAACAAGGATTGGGGTTACAAAGCTGTCAATCTCAGTCCCACAAGCCAAGTTCTTCGAACTGCTTTTCAAAAAATATGATGCTGAGACGGCTCTTACGAGGTAATCAGCGGTTAATTTTCAATATCCGGATATCTACGGTGGTATGCCTAGCCAGCTAACAATTTACTTCGCTAGTTTCACGTCCGTCGCAATAACCGTTCACACTCGGAGGGATGGGGCATTTCCAAGAACTGGAAGAAACGCCCAAAAAAAGATAAACGGCTTCTGGTCCAGTATCTCGAACCTAGATTCTTACGAGATAGGCAATACATACAAGCGGGAGCAGGGATGTGACCTCCCGGTGACGGTTCTACCGCCATATTCTACAAGGCTTAATTTAACACATCTTGGTCTGAATACGATGCATTTTAAGTACTACGTGTACCGAGATTTTTTAACTCTGGTTGAGTCGGCACCGTTTCTAAAGAAACTATCAATGCGGGATATCGACATATATATTGCGCATGGCTACAATGTTTTCCAATCGGATCATTTCGTTCAAAACAGCGAAATACCTTCGCATTTGTTTGTAGATTTGCCTTCTACAAGCTGGATGGACACATTTACCGCTCTGATACGCCTTCTCCCAAAGCTCGTCGAATTTACCTTTGAAGGGCTTGAGTACAGTACATACTGGGAACTCGGACGTATGCGGAGGCTTATACCGACAGTATACACGGGGCTGCCTAGTGATGCAATGACTTCAGTTATTACTTTAAAGGAAGAAATTTTTAGTCCTTATCAGCAGGATCATTTAGCACTAGCGGAATTCAAAGAAGAGATTGATAGAAGGAGAACCGAGGTAGGTCTACCTCATATGGGGTATAATGCTGCAAAGAATACCACAGAGCAGGGACATAATTCATCCTGGAAGTTTTTGTAGTTTTTTTTAGCTGGGCTTGAGGTTGGTTTACGGGGCCAAGCTGGGTTTTGATATTCGAGGAATTTGTAGAATAATATATTATTGAATTTATTAGTTTCAGTTGACAATATTAAACTCCCCTTGTTTCTGTATGCTACCCCAGAAAATGTCGCAGGCTAGTTTACGAGACAAATGCTACCCACAAATATAGATTCTTTGATAAGGCAGTGAGGATTAAATCTATTCTACTTCATCCTATAAAGTAAAATAGTTCAGATGCTTGGTGAACCTACTAACTACGTTATGGTAACACGCCATCCTTCATCCCCCTCCAGCGCATCGCTTTATGGAATTGATACCCCGGGAACGTCACAAAGACAGCAGAACAATCGGAGCCCTCTAACGCCAAATTCCGATAGAAATTTACGCATGATTTAGATAGCGACAGTTAGAAACGTACTATGAAATTTTACCCGCAAACTATATTATCTTTTCAGCTACCCGTATGCCCCATCCTATCAATTAAGTAAAATGTAGCACAAATAATACAAAGGCTGCAAGTTAACTATGCCCCGACTACAAAAGAAAAAGACCCTAGCAAGCCTTATTCAATCTTTTAAACTAGCTTTGAAAAAAAGGGAGAGGAGAAAGAAGAGAGAGATCTCGAGAAGAAAAGCAACATGGAGATAGAGATAAAAATAAACAAGAGAGAACGACAAGCCCTACAACCCTATGCTAAACCCGGCTAAATCACATCACAGTACACACACCCGCAGCGACTTGCACGCCCAAATCGACGACGTCACTCAAATCTAAGTCGCCTTGCGTGACGACCCCCGACGGATCTATATTCTGCACTGTGTCGAATATGCCATTGTTGTCTGTATCAAGAAGTGTGGTACTACCACCGTCAGGTAGCATGATAGTGGAACCTTCAGCAATGTGGCCGTATCCATCAACAAACAAGGTAGACCCAACCAGAAGAGTTGCGATACCAGTTACCGCGATTGCTGATACGGCCGTGAGAGCATGGTAACCGGAGTTAGCCATCAAAACGACCCTTAGGTTCAAAAGTATTGCGCTTCTCGTTTGTCGAGGGGCTTTCGCGTACACCGACGAGGTGTCTCGGAACAAGGTCTTTGCCTTGTCTCGGTCTTTATTTGAGTATACTGTGGATGGCGGGTAAGTGGAGTCTTCACTTAACCTGTCGAAACTTCTTTCAATCTTCTTGTCGCATTCCTCTTCTTTCTGTTTGTCATCGGCTTTGATGGCGGAATTTCGGCCGGTTACTTGCTCCCGTAGGAAGTCCATTTCCTTCTCAAAGGCGGATATGGACTCAGCGGTAGCCATTTTGATGATGTTAGCCTAGATGCTAGATGAGGGCTTTCTTCGAATATATATCGTGTATGTATTTAGAGGAGAGTATTATAGGCAGCAGAAGTATTAAGCTTCCCCAATAAATGCATATAATACCTTACCTAGAATTTGATGTGCATTTATAGGCTCAGGGCCCCGATAGGATCTGTCAAAAGGCACTCCCAAGTTCTTTCGATAAAAGACGAGGCTTCAAATAAAAGGATTCGGAATCATCCCCAAGAAGGATTCAAATGCGAACAGGAATGGTGCCACTAACGTATGTCTCATGAGCCAGCCTGATGGTGTCGATCGGTACAAGTCAAAGTGCATTTATGGTAACTTTCACAATGTTTTCGTAGCCTCGAATCCAGGCGCTTCAATACTTTCAGTGCTCTACCGGACCAGTGCGGCATATCGGGGAAGGGTACTCTCCGAAAGATACGTTACCGGGATCAGCCGCAAGGATCTGCTTTGAGCCTCAGAGTTTTACTGTCATAGCAAGTGATCAGTGAGTATGCATCAAAATATACGGTTGGGAAATACCAGAACGCCGCTAGTTTTTCTCTAGAAACCACGCCTACATGATGTGATTTACCAATTAGGACTCCCATATAGGACCACATATACGTGTGCAGTACAGCATGCTAGCATACACGTTCACACTCCTTCCTCGGGATTCAGTCTAAATCCTTGTCTCGGCCCATCATTAGGCGCCAGTAGTATCTTGTCCGTCCCGCATCCGCCTGCAAGGGAACTTGCCTCATACGTTACTTGGCCATGGCTCGAGCGAGAGCTTCAAGTTGCGTCAAGATTCTTGTGTAACAGCACCAGCTCTGATTTCAAGCGTTGTGATTGGTCAACCACACTCCGTCCACAAGGACTAGATTAGCACGAGAGCAGAAATCTAAATTTTTGCAAAATTTGAATGTGCAGATGTGACGCATGCTAGGCCGTGACCAATTCGGCATCTCTGCTTCGTAGCAGAGCTCCGTCGGTAAGCCGTAGCTACGCTTCGTAAGGCTGTTGAATTTTGCATCCCGTCGCTTCAGACAAGGTAAAATTTTGCAGGAACGTTGCGTGGCAAAGATTTTTCCTAGCCTTGTGATTAAGTATTCTGCTTGTATAGTTTCCCGTACTAGCCTCTCGAGACAATACAGGAGGAACCGATACTATCCTCCAATCAATCATTCAACCATCAAAGGCAAAGCAACTACCATCAGGGGGTTAGGCTTCTTGCCGCCCGTAACCTCTCCGATATTTAAATTTGGGTGCTTGTTTTATGCTTGTAGCTGGTTAGTATTCGATATCGTATATAGATCTATAGATCCTTACGAAATGGTCTTTTAGGACGGCTACGAGAGTTTGAATTACGCCAACTACCCCTATGATAAACGGAATTAGTTGGCCCGTACTAGAAATTGAGTATATTCTCGAGACGAAATTAATTCCAATGAAGAGTAAGTTCGATGGCCAGGATGCTTTAGCCGCCCAATAAAAGAAACAGTTTCGAGCGTAGCCGTTCTATTATCATTGAGTGTTTCTCAAAAATACAGTGAATTATCTACGAACCCCCTTATAGGTACCCATCCCTCACCAAAGATAGTCGATAAAAAGGTAGAAAATAGCAAATCTGGATACACGAAACGGTATACCAAGACGACAATCGGAGTATCATAATATAGTACATTTCTACATGGCGTTTGTAATTGTGTGCAAATCTCCAAATCCAGAACCAAAATAAGTAGACCAACGAGATTGGCATAATAGCGTGAATCTCAATACTCCGACCTCCAAGGGCGGCAATAGTCCCGTCTGGTTGCTTGATCATTGTTTGTTTCTTCAATAATGTAAAGGAGGTAGAAGTGAGATAACTATTGAAATAAGGAAAGAAAAAAAACGGGGACAAGCTCGACGGAATATGCGGATGCTTCCTGCCTCCACAGAATAAAAATCACCGCGAGGAGCGCAAGAATGTGTACCATGACCATGTTAATGAGGTCGACACGCGCGCTTAGTTCACGGGTACAGTTTGAGAATATCGCAGATAGTCACTGCATGTATATCTCAAGGCGAATGCCCAAACCGTGCATGTGTAGTTACCTTCGAAGCCACACGTATCAGCCATCATCTTAGGCTTTACGCCTTGTAGGTAATATGCAGGACTTAGCAAAAAAAATTTAGCAAAGAATTCGGCCTAGAAACAATCGGAATGTTATCTTAAAATCAGGGTCGGTATAGCGGGGTCTCGCAAATCAGCCTCCATAGCGGTAGTTGAATTATTAACATCAGCTGCTGGTGGAATGGATCAGCTTTGTAACCAGGGAACAGACACTCAGAATGAAGGTGCCCAGGGTTTCGTTCTTTTATCTTTTAAGTTTCCATGCACAACATGAACTGGTACATGCATTATCTACAGCCTTAGTCGGTACGGTACGCCGCTCAGGCCACCGTGACGCTTTAAATTTTTGGGGGGGAATACTCAGCCGCGGACGACTACCATTCGCTGGTGGCGGACAAGGCTCACCCTTTTTCTCACGTTGTTGCGTCGACCAAAAAATGACACAACATGCATACTAAAGCATGCTCTCCTTTAAATTTGTCCCAATACGCCGATATGTGTGTTTTATTCAACCTTCTAAAAATGGGGCATCCGAAGATGTTCGGTCTAAAAGAATCGGATATTTTCTATTCGTAGGATAATTTCACATAAGTGTTCAATTGTTCCTAGGATATAGATGAAATTCGTAAAAGTAATTCGATTTCAGTCTCGTAGCCAGAATGTAGATGTATTCGATTTAGTAGCAAGGTTGAATTGTCAACCCGTGTTGTAATTACTAAGGCCCAAGTGCGTGCATGTTCAAAGGATCCACCGTACGCTTTGGAAACACTGAGTCGCCTTGAACTTGGACCTCCTACATGGACAACTGACATGTCGCTACCAGTGCCTACGGAAATACTTTTGGATATCCTATACAGAATAGATCGCGAGACGCTTTGTAATGTCCGCATCGTCAGCAAGCAGCTATGTCGGGTTTCAACGGAAGTCCTCTTCCATGATCTGAACATTCACTATGGTTTCGATCGCTCCATCGCCCAGATGAGAGCTATAATCGATGCTCCGACGCCAGTCTCAAGTATCCCTATACGACAATGCGTCAAGAATCTCTTTCTACCTAGCGAATCATTTTTCCCACATGCTCACCATTGTACGTATGTGCGGGGCCATCTTAGTCGGAACCCCCGTCATGCCGGTCTTCCGTCCGAAAGATACGAGTTAATAAGTTAATCAATTGTAAACTCGGATATAGTTGAGTTTAGTCACCCGGCCATTTTCAAATGGTCTTACGAGCTCCCAAAAGACCACCCGATTCTAAAGGGCGAGCACCATACGCTCAGTGACTCTACAGCGCAGCGAGCTGTTCGCTCCGGAGAGCTCGCAGAGGACCCATTTGACCTGGAAGTAAGATTTGACCTGGGTGTAACGAAGTTCATGGACCAGTTTGAACTGTACTCGGAAACAATCGTCGAGTTTCTAAAGGCCTGTGAGAACATCCAAAAGATCTGCATCGCTATCGGAATAGGCTGGGGTTCCCAGCGGATGAAATACTGGACCTTGATTACTACGACCAATGCTCTTCCAGTAATAGCATCTCAGATTAGGGAGATGAGCATCCTGATGCCACGTGTTCGGTGTGCCTATATTCCAATATTCTCGGAGTACTTATATATTACGCCAGTAGAGGGTCAACAGAGGGTGTTTTCAAGGTAAATGAGAAGATGCCTTTCGGGTTAAGGCAACGGAGGTGACTGTCTGAGCTAATAATGCTACTTTTGCCAGCCTTACATCACTGAAAATAACTATCCATTCGACGGAGAAATCCCGAATACCGGCCGACAAAGATAGGATCGTAAAGAACCAGATTGACAGCTTTCTCTCCAATGCTCCAAACATTAATTCATATAGAATTGCAAATACCGGTTTACACGGATCACCTGGGCCTCTAATCTTCTCACAGTTTTCCGAGAGTATAAAACTCACATCTCTTACCTTGTCTACGATATTCTTTACAGCGCTCGACAAGGGCCCCGTATTCGAAGATCACATTGTCTCCGCGTTCAAAGATTTCCAGGCAATGATCGTATCATTGCCATCTCTCACGGATCTCAACATGGAGAGTATAATAATTCACCATGTGAATACAGGTCGTATCGCCCAGGGGACATTCGATCCCAGATGCAACCTCCCAATGCCCACGCCCGAAAAACTACCATCACACATCTTCGAAGAACTGCCACCGATGAATTGGACCGAAGTCTTGGTACTATTGCGGAAAAGTCTTCCAAAACTTACTAGCTATAGTTTTGGTCATCTGATGTACGGAAGGCATCGTAGGAACGAGGTGACGCGCTGGAAGATGAAAGTTATGCTGATTGTTCCTATGGATGGGAAATATGAAGCGGTTAAGTTCAAGGGATTTTTTAAGGAAACGAGAGGTGATGAATTGATTAGTCCCTACAGGAAAGACCATTTAGAGTTAGAAGCTTTCAAACGGGAGATCAGTCAGAGACGAGGAAATATCGGCCTTGGCAGTGGGGGGAGCTCCAATTCATATCATTTCAAGGAGGAGGAGGCGGGGGACTCTGGACGCATTGTGGGACAGCAGGAAAACTTAATGTGGCGGTTTTTATAATAACTTCCGCTTAGTGCTGTCCCCGTCATACAGTTCTTGGTATTCATTGGCGCGAGGAGGTAGGTACATGTGTCAAATTACTTTCATACTCATTTGTAAGGTGTTAGCATGTTAACTTTCGATGCTCGGGTATATATATAAAGGATCACCAATATGCTAATACCAAGACCTGGATCTAGAATACCCGAAGATAACAGGCATTATATTAGCATGATGCATGGTTTCAGATCTAAAACTTTAACAACGTCTTACGTCTCCGACTCAGCAGATGTTACTATATTAGTCACAAGAACATAAAAGAATGAAGTAAGGGGGAAAAAGGATACGCTACAGTATTTACTGAAAGAGGAAGTACAATCTATTTATGCATCGATGCAGTATACATTACAAATCTATTCCGGAAGAGGGAACACGATCAAGATGCTGCCGGATCGTCCTCGATTAAATCGGATATCAGAATCGATAGGATACCGGGTATCCGGGCCTGTGGGAAAAAGCTTAAGGCCATGTGGCCGTCCGGATCCCGAGATATATCTCTGGGGGTTTGAGCCAACGTCCGTGCCAATATCTCGATGAGATATCGGCGTCGCAATCCTCTCCACTTGGTCCGCCATGGGTGGATATTTCCCACCAAAAGAAGGGCAACAAGCTTCAGGGTCCCTTCGGATTAAGCTACTCTTAGCGCCGTTCACACACCCAAATTTTAGGGCGCTAAAACATTGAAGCATTGTGAGCCGATTGGCTGCTATAATCCGACTTTTGCAGTAGACTTTTGCAGCTAGTTTATAGAGACTTCGTGGTAGACGCCGCCAACGTCATAACGGGGACGCTAGATGTGGCATTTTAGGATACAGATGCCGTTTTGAGTTGTCGTGCGGTCTGGTTTGGTTCTCGTAACACAACCGGAAGATCGGCTCCGAAAAACAAAGCATGTTCTGTCAATATTAATCCCACGGACAACTCGACCTGACAGACGACATGCGAAGGAGTAAGTATAGGGGGAAATGTCGTATTCGTAATCCCAACAGCATAAATCCATACTGCTATATTCTAATCAAAGACCAAACTGAAAAAATTACTATAAATGAATTCCAATTAATTTGCGCATTGACATCTCAAAAGCGGTCCTCAACGGCCCATGGCACTTCTCAGCTGGATTTCCATGGACGACCCGAGAAAAATCACGCAGCCTTCGCTTGGGCTGGATGATTGGCTCGCAGGACCCCAGGTAAGCTTAAATTAGCGTGGCAGAGCGATCCGCGTGTGGATAAGCAAAAGCCAAGACAGAGCCAAGATGGAGTCCGGAATTTGCCCTTTTCTCTTAGCTAAAGAGGCCATTTTTGACATTGGTGCCCTTTTTCTTCGGAAGGAAAGCAGGATTCCCAAAAAGCATTTTCCCATGGGAATTTTCTTTGGGGGCCGGTCGTTCAACTTGGTATTTGCGGTGTAGATCGATCTAGGGGTTTTTATAATACGTAGAGATTAAGCTTTTCCAACCAGGCTATTTATCGGTTGGGAAAATTTTTGGATAACATTTCGGAAAACTTTTGGAGATTTTCCTCAGTTTGATGAGAAAAATGGTGCCGTCATGCGTGCGGCATATTCTTTTCCGAGTAACCGGCCCCGCCCAACCTTATCGAGGCATCTCGAGGATCGAAACAGCTAAGGCCTGCACCACTTTGTTCCACGAAAGGACGAAGAAGCGAAGAAGCTTACGTATATGGTGTGCAGTCCAGAGCTTTAGGCTTGCTCGCTAGGTCTTGGATGTAATGGACGGTGGTCGTCCCACCTGGTTATTTTGCTAATTGGCAGATGGGGCACAGCCTTGGGGCCAAGGGCCAAGAGGTCCGCCCAGCGGGATCCTTGGGGAAGCTGGGACGTCTTGGGGTTCCAGTGATCTCTTTGATTTACTCAGGACCGATATCCGATTTGTTTCTAATTGTAGTTTCCCCTCGGTAGATGAGAAGTACATAGACGGATGCGCGGAGAGCACGGGGATGACCTTAGAACCTTCGACGGAAGGGAATGGTCCCGAGACGACGTTATGCCATGAAGAGACCTGCGAATAAGGTTTGATGGCATGGTTTTTAACCTTAAAATCTTGTCTTGGACTTGGAGGAATGAATCCTGGGCGGGCAGTTTCTCAGCTGCCAAAACTAGCATCCGAGAAAAGCAAAGGGAGAAGAAAGAAATAAAAATCTTGCGAAGGCCAAGTGCCGTTTGCTTCTTGCTGCCTCTTATAAGACCGTCGGACAAGAAAATTGCTGATTCTTGGCTTCGATATTGCAGCGAGCGAGCAGAGGCGTATTAGGTTAACAGAGTCAAGCCATATTGTTAACATACTTTTTTATGCACCATCGACGCTGAGTTTAATTTGAGTCTTGCTTTTTAAGGTATCTTTCGATTTTTAAATCTTCTTCCTCTTCTCTTCTCCCCTCTTCTTCTCTTTCTCAAATAAAACCAAATCCAGTCGTATCATCGGTCCAGTCGGTCTGGTCGCTTTACCCGGCTTCGTATTATCCAGTAGTTGGTTAACCCCAGCATCTCCAAGATCTGTCGTGGGAGATATAGTTTGCCGGTGGACTGGGTACCCTTCCCTTCTTTCCCGAACATCCATTCCCTCTGCCGATAGGACATCTCGAAGTTCCATCCCATCTTCGACTTCGACAGAACTCCAATCGCGCCGCGCTGGGAGCTCTAAAAGACGCTTTGACATATCGCCCGTAGACTAACGGCCGGCTCCTGGATCGATCTTGCACAACTTATTCGCTCCTGTTCCCGGACTAAGCAGCCAACATTCCTCGCTTTTTTTGCTGTGGTGGTGGTGTTGCTTTTTGTCTCTCCGCAGTGCAGTGCATTTAATAAGAACAATTACAATTATTCGCTGCTCTCTGCTGCTACCAAGTTTTGCTTCAACGCTTTCCCGCCCACCACATACATCCTCAGATCCCATCCACTTCAACTAGTCTGGTGATATCCGTATATAACCATCTCGACAGCGGTATAGCGGTGGCGTCCACCTGCATTTAGCCCTCATCTCTTCTGGATTGGACTTACCGAAGCAGAGCTATCGAGCGAGGCCAGACTCCCCCCGGTCAGGTGCCCAGTTTCAATACTGCTGGGAGGCTACGAATCGACCTAGGTAAGCACATAGTGAGCCATGACTGGCCCTTCCCATTCTCTTCCACCTGTTTCTCTGCATGATTTCTCCATGTCAAGTACCGTCTAGGAGGCTCTCCTGGTCCTTTCCATACGACGCAAGATATCTGGTTATCAGCCAGCAGCTACGTTGGTTGTCAGGATCTGGGAAACCCAGCTGCTCTGCTTTTCTGAGCACAAATGCACCAATTACTTCTCACTAACGCTAAAATCCTCTAGATTTCACCATCACCACCACCGTAATTATACGAATAAACTAACAAAAAACTACTGTGGTATCCTTATAACCCCACACCGAAATTGATTACCTATCGCCGATATATCTACTCGGAGGCAGCGACGATGGAAACATACCATGGGCTGGTTCGCTCGCCTATGGATGCGATAATACTGTTCGAAGCATGTAGACAGGGCCTCCTCCCGCGGGTCCAACGCCGGTTATCGGAGAAAGAGCGGCAGAGCATAAAATCCGGCAGCATTTTCGTTTGGGATGAACGTGAAGCCGGAATGCGAAGATGGACTGACGGAAAATCGTGGAGTGCGAGCAGAGTTTCCGGTAGCTTTCTGTGCTATCGCGAGATGGAAGGGAAGCGGGGTGGGGGTTCCACGTTCCCTTCGATGCCCCCAACTCAAAACGGAAAGTCTCCGGATCATGGTAGTGACAGCGATTCGGACAACCGCGATGGGCTGGCTGAAGGGTATCGATACAAGCCGGATGGGCTGATGAAGCAGTCGTTCAGCATTACCACCTCGACCAATCAGAAGCTTCATTTGATCAGCTACTATGCGCGATCTCAGAATATGGGAGAATTGAAACAACCCTCGACGGATCCACAGCTGAAGCACATTATACCACAACCGGGAGTGTATCCCGAGCAGACATTATCGGACCCAGCGCCACAGCCAGGACTGCATCAAGCTTTAAGTATGCCGCCTGGACAACCCCCCATGGTCGTCGCGGCTCCCAGATCAATGCTCCCGTCGCCATTCTCAAATGCTCAAACTCCAGTTCAGCCACCTCATGGTGCTCCGGAAATGCAGCCTCCCCAGCTGCCGGCCGTCGTCCCTCATTTACAAGGGTTCGGCACGGTATCGCCGCATGCACCCAGTCCATACGGCTGGCCGCCAAGTCCAATATCTACACCTCCGACCAACAACTTCCCACAAAGCAACGGATACCCCCCTCAAAGTCTTCCAGCTCCCCTGACAAGTCCACCTCCAGCAAATACGGCAGTCACAAAAGGGCCTTATGATCCGACTTTAGCAGCCCCAGGTGGATACGGTATGATGGGATCTCCGCTACATTACGAGCAGGCACATCCAACACTACAACCCCTGCAATCACCACATCCACACCGACCATCGATACCATCGTCTATACATCTGCACCCACCACAGACTTCGCCTGGTATCACGAATTTCCACCACGGCCCACTGCCACTACTGCCACCGGAGAGCTCCCGATATTCCTCACCAGCATCGAGCGCCGCCGCCGGTTACCCAAGTCGAACACCGCCACGACCAGCGGATCCATGGGAACCTCCACCGCCAATTCTCAGCCCTGTCGAGGGCACCGCGACTTCCTTGGATGTGCAAGATATTCCGAACGAGAAGCTTGGGTTTGGAGAGGATGCGAGAGCCCTCAGGCAGCTTGATAAGACATTTATGAGGGTTTAATCGGTGGGACTGACGGTTACTTTAACGGTTTCTTTTGTCTGGTGCTTTTTCATTACCTATAAGGATGTGATTCCTGGTTCTATTTTCTTCTTCTTCTTGGATACTATGAGACAGATGGGTAATTGATTGGGAGGATTGATGGAGGGGTGGCATTCTGCTCGGGTGCGGAGCTCTACCCGGGATCCTTTGTGCTTTGTTCTCCGGTCAGCGTGCAAATGGCGTTTTTATTTGATAAACGATTGTCCTTTACATGTTCATTTTTCTGTTCTTCATTTTCACCTGTTTCTCTTTCCCTTTGTCGATGGTTCAAGTTAATATATCATGGTGAAATTCGTTTCTTTTCGTTCTACCACGGCTCGGATCAGTTTTTTTATTTTCTCATAGTCTCGGATTGTTCCCTGTTATCCTTCGAATCCGCTAATTCTAAAGGGCGTATATTTTCTGTTTCCCCACTCTACCGGTTCTTTCATCTTTCTACCTACGACTCTACTACTTCCTTACACTGTCTGTGTTTTTTCTTCCTTTTTTTATAAGTCTAATCTTTACGGCTAACTACGGGGAGATTGTGGTGTATCTGTCTTTTTCAACCAAAGCAAAATACTATAAATTGAGACTATCTGGGAGACTTGGCTTTTTATAGGGTCTCCCATGGTTGTGGTTTTTTTTAAAACTTGTTTCTCTCTGTTCATATAAGTGCTATCTCCTAGGTATAGATGGGTCTAAGTATAGTTTCATCTTCCTTTCCGTTTTTTAAAAATTTAAAATCCCGATAGCCTTGCAGGCTTGGCTATGCTATTAATTATGGTCGTCATTATATCATGTCATAAGTACCTAAGTACCATAATTTCTGTTGAGGCTCTACTGCATGTATGTTTTTTAAAGATACAAAGTACACAGATATGGATAGCAGAATACATCTTCCTTCCAACCAACAGAACCAAATAAAAAAACTCGCATGTAGAACTAGTACAATTTCCAACTGGATCATTTTACATCATCGTCATCACTCAGCATCATCATTATTCTATCCCGTGGCGTATACACCACTGTTTCGAAGTCCATGTGATACCACGTTGTGTTGGACCCTGTCGCAAGGAGGTTTAGATGGCCCCTAATTATCCACCTCCATCCATCCATCTGGTCTGGACTTTCTATCAAGCGCGGCTGCAGCTTCCCAGAAACCCAACTTAACTTACGCAACCACCGCCCACCATCCATATAACATCTACCCATAACTCCCAACATTTTCTATACAACCAAACCAACTATTGATATCCGATATCGAGAATTTCTTCAATCGAAAATACAGGTTTATACCGACGATAATAGAGGAGGAAGGACACAGATTTTACGCACACCTTCCGTTTCGACAGCTAGCTTTTTGCCGACGAAAACGAGTAGACTACGTACCTGCCTGCCTTCAGCTTACGGATATCTCATCAAGACACCTAAACTACCTCCTTCCGACCCCATCACAAATGCCTCTATAAAAATTCAACATCATAACCACCAATCCATAACTACTTCCAAAGCGATAAAAGAAAATCAATATCCACGATGGCCCGGCGCCGTCGCGTCCGTCCCGCGTCCGCCCTAGAATCCCTCTCACCGCTCTGGATTCTCTCCCAAATCATCCTCCTCCAAACCGCATTCTACGTTGTCGCCGCCATACTCTTCCTCTTCACGACGTTGGTTTTAGGATCGAAGTTTTCGTTGGATTTGGTGTTTTCTTGGGTGCCCTTGCAGGCTGATAATGCGGTTGGGTGGACGTTGGCGATGGTGTGGGTTTGTAATAGTTTGACGAAGTATGCCTTTCCTATGCCCCCCTTCCTATGCCCCCCTTCCTTCTTCGGGATGAACCCGGAGACAACGGAAGATTGTTTTTACAAGAACGCTAACGTATTCGCTCCTGAATAAAACAGTGTAATATCAATAACCCTCCTCATAATCCGCACAAAATTCGTCCTCGACTTCGCGCTCACGGTGCATTTTATCCATCTGATAATTACATCGCTATACTCCCATTCTCTACCGTCCAGTTGGCTATGGTGGGCCGTGCAGTTAGGGTCGAGTTTGATAACTATCTCTTTGGCGTCGTGGTTATGTCAGAAGAGGGAGTTGAGGCCGTTGAATTGGGGTGGCGGTGGGAGGGGGAGGAGTAGAACTGTGGGGAATAGAGAGGCGGGACAAGGGCATGAGATGGTGCCGTTGAAGGGGGATCAGGAGGTTCCGTGAGGTAATGTCTTGGGGCTGTAATATTACTTGGGCTTTGTTTTTCCTTTGCGTGGTTTCTAGCAGGCGTTTTTGTACGATGTTTGAGGACTCGGTATCGATATCGATATCTTTAGCGGCGGGGAACAACCTTTCCCGACTGTGTAGCGTGTTCTTTTCTTGTTTATAGATTTACAGTCCGGTTTTGAGTGATGCATTTAGTGGAAGGATAAAGTCCTTAATTTGCTATTATACTTTTTTAGTCAGAGTTGAGATATAATGATACTCCAAAGACTCCGGTCCTTCCGATCCCGCTTTTTGATGATATACTGATACACAAGCCCAAACCACGCATACACATACCCCAATCCACAAATATCCCACGTAATATACAACCCCCTCAATTCTTCTTCCTCTGTTTCGCCTCCCCAATAGCCTTCCCAACCTTCTTCTCTAACTCCTTAAGCGGCAAGGTCACAAATTCGTGTTTATTCCTCCACTCCGCCTGTTCCGCCGCATACACCTCCAATGCTTCTTTCCCAGGCCTCGACGGCGGTGGATCCGTAATCTTTGTGATCAGGTAAGCGGTACTCGCCTCCGCTATTCCATATATCAATATCCCTAGGAGCGGGATACGTAGGAAGGCGTAGAATCCTATTCCAAACCCGAGGAGGAGACCTTGGCGTTCTCTATACCATTTTTTTCTTTGAGCGGGCGTAAACGGGATGCGGGCGAAGTATGGTTCCAGCTATTATTTCGTAAGTATAAGAGGTTTATATGATAGTGTATAGAAAGGGTGGAAGAGATTACCAATGTTCGGACTAAACTCCTCGAAGCATGGTATGCTTGTATACCAATCACCATGTGTGGCCTAGGAACGAATAACCCTGCTAAAAACACTCCGATAGCTGGGCCGATACCCACTGTAGGATGTATAGACCATGCGCTTGCAGCTGGAAGAACGAACATTCCCGCCAGTGGAACCATGGAGGAGATGTAAACTGCTAAAGAGATAGCACCTTTTATAAGCATTTGTCTGATGAAGACTTTTTGCTTTTGGGCGATGCTGGTGGCGAGTTTTGAGCCTGCTGGTTGGGCTGATGATGATGAAGTAGCTTTGGGGGATGAATGGGGGATATTGTTTTTAGGGTAGAGGATTAGGCTTTGGTGATAAGGTGGACGGAGGGTGGAAGGGTTGTCGTTTTGGTGTTTTTTGAGGTAGGTTTGGTCGACCCAGGAGAGGGATTCCATGAACCTGTGTTTTTATCATTAATATAATTATGAGGAAATGAGGATTATGATGGGGTGGTGGGTGGAAACGTACATTTCATCTAGTGCATCCCGCTGAAGCCTTATGGTGAGGGTCATGAGGAAGAAGGGTATCTGAAGGACATGCTTTTCGAGGAATTGAATACCCTTGATGATCCAGTCGTCCCATGCTTGCGTTTTCAAATCGACGAAGAGGCCGCTGAAGGAAAGGAAGATTTTAATTCCAAAGATCTGTGGTTCATATATAATTAATACATGGAATCTGGAAGATAGCGGGATATGGTGGGTCGTACGGGAAGGTCGACGACGATCCTCAAAAGAAGACCGGCTGCAACAGCAAGAGCTGCTTTCTTGTAATGCGAACTACGGAAGAGGTTTGGATTCTGGAGGGCTCGATATGCTTGATTGAAGAAAGATGGTTAATTTTGAAGTCTTGCTTGTGCTTTGTACTACTAGACAATATGGATATGCATGCATACCGCCTACGACAGTCAGCTGTGCTCCACGCAGAATTAAGCCGGGGTCGAAGCTCTGGAGGGAATCGATGGCCTTCTGCTTGAAGATCTCGGGGGTCATTGTGGTCTTGGACATCTTGGAGGTGGATTGGTACCGGGCGTGCCCAGGCCGTAGCAAGAGGGGGTTGGTTAGTGGTGGAGTAGTTCTGGTTCAGCTTTAGATCCTCGAGACTATACTTACTATATAATATAATGCCGCAGGGCGACGTAATTGGGGTTCACGTGTGTGCCGCATTAACAGCCGCATTAACAGCCCGCATTTCTGGGCAGGCTAAAACGCTGACAGCCGAAATGCTAACCGCTTTCAAATGAAAAAAATATCCAACCACAGCAGACCGGCCGAAAAATCCCACCATTGCATCCCACCACTGGTACTTTCCACAGGTACATGTACCTCAGCCCGTCGACGGATATCCCGTTACTGCTTAACTGAGTAAGTGCTTAGCTTTGAACGGCTGGCTGAGCTCTCGGTCGCTTTCGTCAATTGTCTTACCGGCGGATATTCTTGTCTGAAAAAGAGAGCTCGTGGAAGGCTTGCCATGCGGGCATCGGGACAAACCGCTTCAACGACGTCTATTATTACTATCGCTATTATCACTACTACTACTTCTTTCGTTTTATAGCATCTCGACCTTTCGGCTTGTGATTGTTTGGGGATATTGATTTCGGATTTGAAGGATAAACCGGTCGGATAAACAGGCGCCTTGCCGGATATATTATTCAATATGCACACCCACCTGCTCCGTCGTTCGGCCCTTCCGGTCCTACGGGGTACCATTGTCCCCAGAAGAGCATATACAACCACCAAGTCAACCTCTCCATGCATCCTCTGCTCCCATCAAACACAATCTACAACTTCCAGCCCTTCTGCGATCACTACACTCCGAAGAACCCGGCTCCCGCAACGGCGCAGCAATACAGCATGGGCAGCAACCCTAAACAAAGCCTCAGAACTTGTCGCCGAAGCGGCGCCGTCGTTCACATTAAACCCCGCCGCTATAGTCGCTAGCGAAATGAAGATGTTAACAAAGAACATCCAAGACCTCCTAAGCTCCGGTCACCCTTCACTCGACAAGGTTGCAAAGTACTACATCAGAAGCGAAGGAAAACATTTACGACCTTTAGTCGTCTTGTTAATGGCCAGGGCGACATATAACTGTCCAAAAGCGGAGGAAGCGGAAAGGAGACGGGATAGCATATCGGCTACTATCAATGTTCCCATAACGAGTCCCAATATACTTCAGGATTTTAATCCGTCGTATCCCGATGTTGATGGCACTGTACGGCCGATTGTGGACGCCCAAGCGGTTTCTGGCGAAATCGCGACACAGATCTCGCCGTCGCAGAAACGGTTGGCGGAGATTACAGAGATGATCCATGCGGCATCGTTATTACATGACGATGTGATTGATAATGCTGAAGCTAGGAGGGGGAATCCATCTGGAAACCTGGCGTTTGGGAATAAAATGGCGATATTGGCGGGTGACTTCTTGTTAGGAAGAGCATCAGTTGCGCTGGCTAGGTTGAGAGATGCGGAAGTCGTGGAGTTGCTGGCGACAGTTATTGCGAATCTTGTGGAGGGAGAGTTTATGCAATTGCATAACGGGACTGAAACGATATCTGAGAAATATTCGCCTTCGGCTTTTGATTATTATATTCAAAAGACATATCTTAAGACTGCGTCGTTGATATCGAAGTCTTGTCGTGCGGCGGCTTTGTTGGGTGGGAGTACCAAGGAAGTGGCTGATGCGGCGTATCTGTATGGAAAGAATTTGGGACTTTCGTTTCAACTTGTGGATGATTTGTTGGATTATACGATTACTTCGAAGGATTTGGGGAAGCCGGCGCAGGCGGATTTGAAGTTGGGATTGGCGACGGCGCCGGTGTTATTTGCGTGGGAGCAGTATGAGGAGCTTGGACCGATGATTAATAGGAAGTTTTCAGAGGAGGGCGATGTTGATAAGGTATGCGGTTTTTTCCAGTCCGAAGATATATACCAAGGTGCTAACGAGGAGGTAGGCGTGGTCAATGGTTCAGTCGAGCAATGGATTGGAGCGGACAAGAGAGCTGGCGGAGAGCTTCTCGAGAAAGGCAATTGAAGCAATCAGCATATTCCCGGATTCCGAAGCGAAGGAAGGTCTAGAACAGATAGCTAGGAAGGGCCTTACCAGGAAGAAGTAAATGATATACTTACAGTATATCTGCGAAATACACATTCCTATTTCGGCAAAACTTATGCGTACGGAAGTAGGGGTTTCGCGAGCACAAGGACGTTATAGCCAGGATCGCGATACTATTTAGATCATTCTGGATCAGATTTAGTCTCGTACCCAGATCTGATTAAGGATAAGAGTAGATTTTTGTGGGGTCGACCCATGTCACTCCGGGTGTACAGTATGTGGTGGGCATATTCTACATATATTTTTCATCCTTCAGGATTGTATATATTCCTTATGAAAATATTATTTGATACGAGATTTTGTATATAATTACTACGTCATCTATTTACCCAGCTATACATTCTACAAATTACGAAAGACAATCTTTGAAATCGATTTACCACCATGTGAGAGGCCGATACAACGTTGTGCGGCGTGGTTGTCGACGATTTCCTAATCCAGGCCAAAGCGCAGCCATGATTCATAATATAACACAACTGCCCAGCTCCCAACTCCAAACCTCGATATCAACCTCCATTCCTCAACGTCACCACCTCCACCCGCCAATTCCCAAACCATATCGACCCCTCATCCCTCTCAATCAATCACAATGGCGTCCGACCAAATCTTCTTCGCCAGCATCCCGCCCTACAAATCCCGCTCCAAGCTCTCCCCGCCCACCGTCGACCGCTGTCTAACACACTGGACAGCAGCTCTCCACACCCTCCGTCACCTCCCCGATCCATCGTTTAAGCAGCAAATAGCGTCGACATCGTCATTTACAAAATTTCTATCATCATATATTCTCAATGATGATTTATCACACTGTGATTCAGACGATTGGGTATACCCCTCCTCCACCACTGGCCAAAACTCCACAGAAACTATCACAACAAAAACAAAATACATCAACCGCTCTCTCCAACTATGCTTAAAACGTGCGGTAAAGCTCGGCGTTTTCGACGATATAATACCGTCCAGTCACGGTTACATCAAACTCGCGGCTCTATTCTTCATCGAAGGCGGTTCGAAACCATTGTTGCGTTCGATATGGACGTATAAGCAATCAATCCTCATCGACGCTACAAAAGACCATTTAAAATATTTATCCACAACTCTTCAAGATCTAGCTTCTGGGAAGGAAACACCTGGAAATCAACATATCTCCCTCCTACAAGAATTTTGCTATTTCATCATGGCGATACCGGAGGTATCTTATGAGATATTATCTGAGGAAACGGTATTCGAGGATCTAGCGGCGGCATATTTTTCGCTTTCGTCGCAGAAAAAGGATATCGTAACGGCGGTGTTGGAGGAAATACGTCGGTTGCAGTTTACGATAATCATGGCGAGCACGCAGGCGGATTCTAAACGGTACTCTACTATCATCGACTTCCTGTTCAATTTTATAGCAGGCGCGGATACGGACGTTCCAAGGAATTCATACATCGCCGCTATAATTTCCCAAACTCCGCTGTTAGACCGTCTAACTTCCATCGATGCCGAAGGTTATACAAACCGCTGGTCTACAATCCTGACGAAGCTCCAAAATTTCGAATCCCCAACCTCAACATCATCAAAAAGAATTCCAAAACTGCCACGTCGAAAACAAAAGCTCAAGAAGAACTTAATCGACCCATCAACGATAGATATCTCGCAAAAGATATTGGAGTTATCAGAACTCTTCCCCACTACTGAAAAATCAATCTTAGAGGCAACTCTCGTATCTACAAACTATGATCTGGAGGCAGCAACAATGGCTCTACTTGACAATTCATTCCCAGAATCTACTTCCGCACCACCGCCAACATACACAGAATTCACCCCACAACCCCTCCCAGAATCCACAGATGAACTAGACGCCCTCGCAGTCCCCATGTCCAGACTCTACATGGGAAAACGCGATATCTCAGGAACAGCCGACAACCTCCTAAAAGACCGTACATCAGCTCCATCAAAATCTCAAATCCTAGCAGCACTCCAAGCATTCGACTCCGACGACGACGAAAGAGACGATACCTACGACCAAGAAGATGTTGGAACTGTAGATCCCACCGCCGCCGACTCTGAAGCTAATGCCAATAATATCGCACCAGGCGGAGTCGAAGAAAAGGCGTTGTATAAAGCTTTCGTTGGTAACCCTGGTGTTTTTGCGAGGGATGCGAAGACTAGAAGAGGGGTTGAACGGAAGGAGTTGAGGGAGGCTACGGGGATGAGTGATGAGGCTATCGAAGGGTGGAAGATTATGTTGGATAGAGATGGGAAGAGGCTACGGCAGATGGAGATTAGGTTTTCGAGGGAGAGTGAAGCTGGAAGTAGTGGTCAGAATACGGTGCAAAGAACTGCGTACAGGAAGGGTGATGAAGACGAGGAAGAAGAAGGGGAGGGTAGTGGCGCTGGTGGAGGTGGTGGAAGAGGGGGCGGAGGACATAGAGGGAGGGGCGGGAGACGGTTTGCAGGGCCGAATGATAGGAATGTTTCCGGACAACAGAGGGATCATGCAGCTGTTGTTTCAGATGGGAAGGAACCCTATGTTGGGAAGAAGACGTCGAAGGCAAGAGGAGAGCATAATCGAAAGATGCAGTCGGCGGCGAGGGATAGGCAGAGGACAAAGAAGATGGGCAAGGGGATGGGCGGGGCGATGTAATTTGAGTAGCTCGCTATCCTTAGTGAAGGATGCTATCTAGCTTTATGAGAGCAACCTCATGAAAACGGGTAATATCCGTATCACCAAGCTCCACACGCATAAGTGCATACAGGAAGTTAAGTTCCATAAACATAATAAACAGTATATGGCTCCAAACTACCGCCCACCACCGGCCCCTCCAGCTGTGATCCTTCCAGACATCCGTTGTGCAGCGACACTAAACACCGCGATGGATGAGACGAAGAGGATTAGATTCCAAAACTGTAAAAATTACTTGTCAGTAATACGACTATAACGTGCACCTCTACGTGTTAAGGATAATATATGAGACCTACAGCAGATCTAGAATAAGAGCTTTCTTCAGTCTCTGTTCTTGCATTGGCGAACAGGCGTCGTAAGTTTGGGAGGGATGCCTATGCTGATGTTAGCAGATATACATATCACACCTCTACTATCAATACATACCATCTTGTAAAACTCAAGCCTTGGTCCGAGTACAGTGAGCACCGGTACGCGCAAAAGCTAGCTATCTCGTAGCCCAGTCCGTAGTCTGAATAGCTAGAACGTTGTCGAAACCAAATCGAACATGATGGAACCAGCTGAGTTATATGTGTTGGATTTTGCTCCTGCTCTCCCATAAAAATTCGATCTAATCTAATCTAATCAGTCCCAGCAGCTCACCCAGCTCGCCAGCCCAGCTTCGCGAACCACAACTTGCACAACCTGTCTCGATTCCACAAGTGCACACACCCACGTAACCCGAACCCCGTCTACAAACTCTACCCATCGGCATTCGATCCCATTCACAACCCCATCGCGCCGCGATCGAGCTTCGCAGTCCATACTGCCTCTAAATCCCGAATAACAGACCCCTTTTTACTAGCCCGCCCAGCGAGCATTCAGCTTCGCCGGGCACAACAGCAATGATGGCGGTTAATCGTATTCGGAATGTATTCCAGGTTCCTAGGAAAGGAGAAACCTTTGAGTTACGAAGCGGATTGGTATGGCCTTCTTTGTTTGTAGCTCCTTTGAATTTTTCCAAAGCTAACAGCTTATGATAATACCAGGTATCCCAATACGCCCACGAAAGGTACCCATCCCCCCACACAAACCCGCGATATACCGACCCCATCCTCCCAAAACAACCAGACTATCAGTCTCATTAACACATTTCGATATTTTAAACGAAATAGAAAAGATGCAATTCAGCGAACAATCATGGCCATGACCCTCGGAAAGGATGTTTCAGCGCTGTTTCCTGATGTATTGAAGAACATCGCCACCCCGGACCTCGATCAGAAGAAGCTTGTATACCTCTATCTGATGAACTATGCGAAGAGTCATCCGGATTTGTGTATTTTGGCGGTGAATACTTTTGTTCAGGTATGGACATAAAGGTCAACCTTGGGAGGAGAGCCCGGAAATGCTGATATCGGTACGATATAGGACTCAGAAGACCCGAATCCGCTTGTGAGGGCGCTGGCGATACGGACTATGGGGTGTATTAGAGTGGATAAGATGGTGGATTATATGGAGGAGCCGTTGAGGAAGACGTTGAAGGTATACCCCTCCAGCCTCCACTCTTGAATAATAGGGACAGGATCTCTAACACCGAAGAATTTCACAGGACGAAAGTCCCTACGTACGAAAGACAGCTGCGATCTGTGTAGCCAAATTGTTCGACCTAAACCCCCAATTATGTTTGGAGAACGGATTCCTAGAACAGCTGCAAGAGATGATCGCGGACTCGAATCCGATGGTTGTTGCGAATTCGGTGACAGCTTTGGCGGAGATTATGCATTCAGCACCAGAAACTGGAGCGCTGGCCATTACGCCGGCGGTTTTGAAGAAGTTGCTGTTGGCATTGAATGAGTGTACCGAGTGAGTATTCTTTTCAACCGTAGTTTACGGGTTTTTGATGTTAATGAGGCGTATAGATGGGGTCGTATTACGATCTTAACACAACTGGCCGAGTACCGTACTACAGATCTCAAGGAGATGGAACACATATGCGAAAGGGTCGTTCCACAGTTCCAGCACGTGAATCCTAGCGTTGTCATCTCTGCTATCAAAGTGGTCTTTGCGCATATGAAAGGATTGAATTACGAGGTTGTCAAGACATATATGAGGAAGATGGCACCGCCGCTTGGTATGCCAGTAATCACATCTACAGCACTACCTTGAGCTGATGTATTAACTAATATGCGACAGTTACTCTCCTCTCCTCAGCCCCCGAAGTCCAATACGTCGCCCTCCGCAATATCAACCTCCTCCTCCAAAAGCAACCGGATATCCTCTCCAAGGAAATGCGAGTGTTCTTCTGCAAATTCAACGATCCACCGTACGTTAAGCTTGAAAAGCTCGAAATCATGATCAGGATAGCCAATGACTCGAACGTGGACCAACTCCTGATGGAACTTAAAGAGTATGCATTGGAAGTTGATATGGACTTTGTGAGGAGAGCGGTCAAGGCTATCGGACAGTGTGCGATCAAGATTGAGAGTGCGAAGGATAAGTGTGTCAATGTCCTGATGGATTTGATTAATACGAAGGTGAACTATGTGGTGCAGGAGGCTATTGTTGTTATTAAGGTATCTTTTACATATCCTTTTACGTTTACGGAGTGGGGATTTATTTGCTGACTTATGGGCAGGACATTCTGCGCAAATACCCTGGTTATGAGGGTATAATACCACAGCTTTGCCAATCTCTCGACGAACTCGACGAGCCCGGCGCCCGAGGGTCATTAATATGGATTGTGGGAGAATATGCCGAAAAGATCAACAATGCGGACGAAATTCTATCGACATTCATTGAAAGCCTAGAGGAGGAAGAGACACAAGTGCAGCTCCAGCTTCTGACCGCTGGTGTCAAACTGTTCCTGAAGAAACCGCAAACACAAGCTTTAGTCCAGAAGGTCTTACAAAGCGTGACCACCAAGAGCGATAATCCGGATTTGAGGGATCGAGCGTTCATCTATTGGAGGTTGTTGTCGAACGACCCGGCTTTGGCGAAGGTATTTTACCACCGTGTTGGAGATTTTATTCTAAGTGGAATAAAACTAATGGATGAGAAACTAGACGATTATTCTTGCGGATAAACCACCAATTACTTCGACCATCAAGTCGTTACCACCCGGATTGTTGGAACAGCTACTTTCGGAAATTTCCACGCTCGCGTCGGTGTACCACAAGCCACCAGAGACATTTGTTGGACATGGCAGAACGGGTGCAGATGCTCTGCAGAAGAGAGCGCTAGAGTAAGAATATTCTCTTCCTCTTTCCTTATTCCCCCAAAAGAAACATCACGAGAGCAATTTCCTAAATATTAACAAAAATTCTCCGAAAACAACAGGGAAGCACAACAAAACGCGCGCGAAAACCCCATCCAGGCCGCCGCCGCCGTCTCGGGCGGCAAAGTCACAAATGTGGAGAACCTGTTGGATATCGATTTCGACGGCGGAGCACCAGCCAGTGCATCCACGCCATCGAATGATCCGTTCGGAGCGGCGGATTCGGCGGAAACTAGTAGGGTTGCGAGTCCCATTTCGGGACTATCCGCGAATCCGGGCGGGATTCAGCAGCCTGCAAATAATTTGGATGATCTGCTGGGCGTTTTTGGGAGTGATGGGAGCGTGCAGAACGGAGGTGCAGGGAATGCGGGGGGTTCCGAGATGGATATTTTGGGAGGGTTTGGGGGTATGAGTTTGGGAGGGACGACGAGTCCGCCCCCACAGCAGCAAGGACAACAACAAAGAGGACAGATGAAAAATGAGGATATTCTAGGGTTATTTTAAGCAAGGAGACACAGTATCGCGAATTAGGGAAGTGGTTATCGGTGGGATTTGAGCGATGTGGCTTCTTTCTCTTGGTTCATAGGATTATTTAAAGCAGGTGTGATAATGCAGACAGATACTTTGAGGATAAAAAAGAATATACTACATTTCGGCATCGTATACACAGGATGTACTCCCGACATCATCATGCATGTGTAGTTAAGTGCCTAAGTTAGGTATCTATATCAGGGTATGTACATTTACCGCAAGCCGTAGGCGTGCAAAAGTGGGTACGAGAGAGCCCTTGGACGGTTTGATAGCATGAAACGGAAACGTGCCTCGAAGCCTTTCGGACTGTTCTCGCCTATTTCATAAGCTTAAACTGCGCCGTGCAGATGCATTGGTCCCACTTCTGGCAGGCGCAGGAGACTAAATCCGCCTGTAAAACTTCTGGCTGTACGCCTCGTTTTGTACGGGAAGTGATTGTTGACGAGCAAGTTGATTAAGAAGGGTAAGGGAGGGTTAAGATAGCTATAGATGTATACGCATATGTACTATGTACTGTATATGTACTCCGTGTGCATTATATTATAATATTAGTAATATATGCTCTGATATTGAGCTCCTGTTTGAAACATACAAGCTCTATCCCGACTAGGGCTTTGAAGTTGTAGCAACTATACACGGTACAGACGTTATACCTTGTTTAGCCCTAGCTCTCTTTCTTCTAATGCAATGCAATATGACTCTGGACTTCTGCCATGCCATCTGCAATCGCGGCAGTGGTGTTTTTTAACTTTTTCTCTTACTCAGCTTTGTATAGCTCTCTTAAGATCTTTTATTTCGATTCGTGCCCTTTCACGTTTCATAATTATTTTTTTTTGTCGAGTATTAATTCCCCACCCGGCAATCGATTTAATTATTCGAATTCCTTCCAAGGGTGTGGTAAATGCCAAGAGTCAACCGGACGCCCAAGACGCGGCTGGGCCAACTGGACAGGGGTCGTCCATGCCGATCGACGTCATCGATGCCGTTTCCATCCACGGCGCCCCGGCTGGTCTGTCCCCACTCTGGAATGACCAGTTCCCATTAGTGAGGAAAGGGAGAGGGGACGAAGACGGTTTGGTTATGCGTTCCCTTCTTCCTTTGCTAAACTCGAAACTGTGTGAGATTGACGTTTTTTTTCTTCACGGGACCCTAATGTCTGTAATATCCGTATATGTAGACACATTGCATTGTGGCGGCAAACCGACAGGATTGGCTGGATATCAGATCCCGCGTCGGCACGGTGGGTAATCGGTTTCGAACACGGGGACAGATACTCCATCTGTATATTATCTTGTAGATATCTTGTATTCCCCCTTGTTGATTGCCCAAAGATCGGATCGAATATATCTCTAACAAGATAGAGATAATACAGACAAAAAAAAAAAATCTAATATCAGGATCACGGTGTATGTACCCCATCGATAAGCGAGCCTCCGCGACGATGCGGGAAATCATTACAATGGAGCTTTGTGATATCGCGCGATTTTTTAAGTTTTTTTATGATAGGAGATCTTGTAGTTATTTGTGATATTGGGGGTATATCATATCTACGGTGGAACGAAAACCAGGATTTCAATTCCTTTAGGGCAATAAATGGTAAGGGGAACAAAAAGCCCGGCGATATAATGGTACAATAGTGGTACGAGTTTTCCGTAGACGCACACACACACACGCACGCAAGGCGATCCAACCGCCCCCGCCTTACTCTGTTCCTTTGTCTGTCCACTTATCTCCGAATGTAGATGGGTTTTCTATAGAGAGAGAAAGGCCAATCGATACTTTTTGGTCTCATGGACACACCTGGCCGTTCATTGGTCGGGGAATTAGGAAAGAGAACCAGAACCAAAAAAAAAAATCTCAAATCAAATCATATGCCTTCGAAAGTGGTTCGGCGCTGCAAACTGGCATTCCTGGACGGGTGGACATGAATATTACATAAACGAACGCATTATCATTCACGAAATGGGGTTCTTTCTCGAAGAAAAAAAAAAAAAAGAGGGGAGCGTCGTGGACTTGACCGTTCGCGTTACCATCCCGTCTTATCTGGATGCTAACGTTTTGAAGATCTTAATACGTATTAGTTAGGGTCTACGTATGTATCGAATTGTGCATGAGGGACGTTCATGTATGTATGGAACCTTTGCTTTTCGTGAATTCGAAGATTTTTTGATGCTAGGCTCGGTACGAACCCGTTAGCCGTGAAGTGTGTAATTGAAGGAAGCACCATGGGGTTTATGGAACCAAGGGGCGGGCTTACAAAACAAAACGCCCTCTTCAACTGGGAAGATGCCTGTGGAAGTTGGGAGAACCTTGGCTCAGTGTCTAAGGGCATTCTCCGCTCAGGTTCGTGATCTCGGACTTCCTCGATCTTTTTTTTTTTTTTGGTCGTTTCCCCTTTCTATTCCAGCGATCGGGAAACTGATTTTCTATCTGGTTGGGATGAACAAGTGTACCATACGTTTTGCTTTGCCCGCCCATACCATACCCCTCCTGTACCTGGATCACAATGCTGTACCTGCCTTAAGGCCCTTTACGTTCCCTTCCTGTCCCTCCAGATAGACGGGAACGGGTAGCACATGAAGTCTAAAAGTCACGGAGCTTTAGAAGAGGAAATATGACGGCGCGGTGTCTCTCGGAGCTGAGGAACGAAAGAGGGAAAGAATATGACGAGAATGGGTTAATCCGAATAACAAACTATAAGCGGAGCGCACACGGTCATCCAGGTACGGAGTACGGAATATACAGCATATAAAAAGTCATGTCGAAGCAGTATGCTCGAGATCTCGGTACGCTAAAGCCTGTGCTTTTTTGGAGGGGCGCGTTAACTGAAAATAGAGAGGTGTAGAAAAATAAGAAAAGAAAAGACAAAAGACACTATGTATATCGGACAAGTGAGAAGCAGAAAGAAGAGATTTGGTGGTTACGTCTGGGGTCTTGGTGTTCCCCACCCACCGCTTGAACCCATGCCCATTCCCATCCCTGGCTTGTTCTTCTTGCGACCCTTAGGTTTTCCGTTGGCGTCGAAATCTCCTTTCCTTGCAGATTTCCTGATTGTGGGCTTTTAAGGGAACCAGAGGTTCCCAAGGGTCTCTGTATTAAAAAGGGCCGCTTCTAGACCGGCCTCGCCTTCTGGTCCTTTTTTCCCATCTTCTCTCAACTCACAAATCACATAATCCACGCTTTGCTAAGCTGCTGCTTTCGAGCTATCTACCATATTGGTAAAGCAGCTGGCAAGTTTTCGAGAGTTGATCGGTCGCGATAGCATCCGCATTCTTGTTCTTTACGACCCTGATTTTCTTTTTACCTCTTTATTACTTTTATTATTGTTTTTCTCGTGATCATTCTGCATTTTGCATTTTGCATTTCGCAACTGGAGCATTCCAAAGGTATCTGTCGCGGATACATTTCCTGTTGGAATTAACATTGGGGAAAAAGTACCTGTTCGTTCTCGGATTTTTTGAACCGAGCGAGAGGGCTTGCTTTGACTGCCTGCTTGCCGAGTTTCCCTTGATCCACAGGCTGCCCTCTTTTTTCACCAGCTTTACCCGTTCGTACGAAAGGGCGGTCAAATCCCACGCTGGAGAAGAACAACTGAAGAATTCCATATCCTTTGCAAACGCAGTTTCGCGCAGGAAAGAAACGCCTCTTTTTTATTATTATTATCGTGGGTGTCCTATTTTTCGATTCGCCACCTTCGATACCCGTCACTATACATAATAGTTTTCGGCACCCCTTGGAAACTCTTTTGCTGCATTTGCGCTCGAACTTGGCTTGTCTGTTCGTCATCCCGAGAAGCAGACAGACCACCGTGCGCCTTGCCTCCCCGCTGTCCCACGGTATCGGAACGCTTTTTTCAGACGTACAGCTTGGGGTGTGTGTGAACTGTCAATTCCGTCATATCGTCACTTTTTTGGTTTCGCAGCTTCGATAGTTTTTATATTCGATAGCTTTGCGTACATTAAAAGTCTTTTTGAAAATTGGCTTGTCGACATTATACAACTCTAACATCAGCAGTTGCCACTATCGATTTCCTTCCAACGGGAATTTGACAAGAATAGGATAACGAGAGAGCAGCTGTTGGATTTTTCTGTCCTCACTGGCTCGTGTCCTCTGAAGACAGAAGAAGAAAATCGTCCCCATCCATCCCGCTTGGCAGTCGACCAAGAATCATACGAGGCAGCGAAAAGCACCATTTTCTATCCCCGTGAGAGCTCTTTTTTCTTCGCAGGAACAGGGCTTTACCTTACCGTAGCTCACTTTCCAGCAGCGGGAACGCAGAATACTTTTTGAGAAGAAAAGAAAAGCCGCTCGACGATCGACGCATTTCAATTTCAACGGGAGCCAGCCAGCCATCCGAATTCGCCAGGGCAGCTGCCTAAGCTATCTTTCATCTTTCCATACCTCACACGCCTTCTCTATCTCTTGCCCTTTCTTCTCCCTTCCCTTCTTTCCTATATTCAATTATATTATACATAACTACTCTTCCGTTCCTGAGCAGCTTTTCGCGCACGCGAGGGTCGCCAGAAGATACACCTGTCAAAGCTCGTCGAGTCAGGCAGAAGTAGCCCGACAGCCCCAAAACCGACAACCTTAGCCTCAAAGAAGGTTAAGCTTCCGAGAATTATTTACCGCCACCCACCGAGTTTATCGCTTTTCTTTCCCTTTATTTTATTTGCGTCGCGATAAGCTTCCGAGTTACCACGTACAAGTTGTTTGCATTGATACTGTTATACTACCTTTTATTTGTGCGGGAGTTGATAACAGATCTTATACGGTTATTATATATAACTGCTACCCCGGTTCTATTTTTGTTCGACAAGACGTCTGGAACTCCGGTGGGACTGATTTTCTTGTGGACACAAAGGACGAACGGGCCTAGATTTCGATCTTTTTTTTTCTTTTCGAGGTACCTGTCCTTTAACCCGGGTCGGGCGTTTAACGGGATCTTAATTCTTCGCCTTTTCCCGTTTATACACACCCGGGATTTCGATTCCCGAGAAACATCAAAATCCCATTTTTACAACGGGAATAACGGATACCAGGTCGAGAACGGGGTGTGGACCCTTTTACATCACACTGTCTTATATCGACATCATCAACCGCAACTATATTTTCTACATCGAAACCACGCGCGACCTGCGGCTCTTTCCGTTCCCCACAACTCACCACGTGCTTTCTCTCCGAAATCCGACTCGATCCAAAAACGTGGAAGGCGTACATGGTGCATCATTAGGTGCATTGAATTACCAAAAACAAAATAAACTAGAAAAAAACCTTAAGCACGAAAGATCGAAAGGGGATCGCGGTTCTTTTTTAAGTACATCGTGGCCTTAGGTTGGATATCTCGATATGGAAGGGGAAGGCAGTAAAGGTGGCAGCGGTGCTACCATAAATACAGGAAATGCGTCGGATTTCGTGAAGAAACTTTATCGGTGAGGAATCACAATTGCTTTCGACAGGTTGATTTGGGGGATTTTGGACTGATTTTGAGAGTCATTTTTATACAGCATGTTATCGGAGAAGCAGCATTCGAATGTGGTTAGGTGGTCAGATAATGGGGGAAGTTTTATTGTTTTCGATGTAAGTGTTATACATATATCAAAGTTGATATATATAAGTACCTATAACTCATGCAAGGGCGGTTATGCTGATGGTTCGGTAACCTATATTATAGAATGCAGAATTCACCAAGAATGTTCTTCCGCAGCACTTCAAGCATAGCAACTTTGCCAGCTTTGTCCGCCAGTTGAATAAATACGACTTCCACAAAGTCAGAGCGACCGACGAATCCCTTTCTCAGAATGGGGTGAGAGTAATGCCACACCCCCATAAGTCACTCAGAATTGAAAGTCGTCAAGATTGCTAACTTGTGCATCAAATCAGGATCAAGCATGGGAATTCGTACACCCTCAATTCCGATACGGAAACGACGGTAACCTCGAGGGTATCAAAAGAAAAGCGCCATCTCAAAGAAACAAAAAGGATTCCGAGGAGCCACCAAAGGAAGATGAGACTCGAGAGATTGTTGCAAAGCTTCAGACGAGACTAGATCAGTTGTGTCAGCAAGTTAATACTCTGCAAGATTTATACCATAAAGCTTTAGCACAGATGAGGTTTATGAACAGCAGGTATGGTTTGCCGTTCTACATTATGGCCCCACGCAGGGAACAGACATATAGATTTAGATGCTAAAGGATGATTACTGCAATAGCGGATATGTGCCCACATCGCTGCACCCACATCATCCAGAGCATGATATGCCAATTCACGTCTCCCCTCAAATGATGGCTCACCCGATCCCCCCGCACGGTCCACCACCCCTCCACCCCGCAACGCCGCTGCAGCAAGCCGAACGATTCATGCAACAGCAGCATCCGGCCATCCCGCCGCCGCACCATCCTAACGGATACCTAGACATGAACGGTAATAACGGGAACGGCGCCCCCAACGCTGCTGTAAATCTCAGTGGATTCGGAAATACAGCTACACAGTCTGGAATCTCGTTGCATGCTACAGATCCACAAGTCTCGACTACCTTTCGACAAGAACCTCGACGTCCGCTTGGGACACGTAAGAGGAGCGCGCATGTTGTTGTAGCACATTGGAAGCGACCGCCTAAGATCTTGCTGGTGGAAGACGACGCTACTTGTCGTAAGATCGGACTTAAATTTCTTGAAGCTGTGGGGTGTTTGCCGTTCTATGCTGTAAGTTCTTTCTTTGCCTTCCTTCTATAAGCTACACTCTTTAACAAAGTATCTGGAAATTATAGTGCGATGGGTTGGATGCAGTAGAAAAGTTCAGAGATCCTCAAGGTCACCGTTACGATCTAATTTTGATGGACATCGTAATGCCCAAGCTCGACGGCGCGTCTGCTTGCAATCATATCCGGGCAGAGAGACCGGACATGAAAGACCCACCCGTGATCGCCATGACATCTAATATTCGAACTACGGATATAAATCTATATTTCAACTCTGGTAAGCTAACAAAACAAAATCACAAAACAAAATATAGCCATAAGAAGGGAGTACTCGACTAACACTCACAAAGGAATGATCGATGTTCTTCCAAAACCCTTCACCCGCGACGGACTTCTCCAGGTTCTTCAAAAATGGCTACCACACCTCCACACCGACCCCAACGAACCTCCAACCGGGCCCGCAATTCCCGGAAGCGCAAGAGCGAATGGTTTCCCAACTAACAATAGTCCACAATCGAATCCTATACCCGGACCGCCACAACAAGCATCCCCCGTCCTAAAAATCGAATACGACAACACTACAAACTCCCACGCAGACGACCGAGATGACGAATTAGACGATGATGACGACACAAATGGAAAGAATGGACAGGATACACCGGATAGTTCTGTAGGTGGAATAGTTGGTTCTTCAACTATGAGCGGTGGAGGCGTGAGCCATCCGCACAGCGGTGGGCATCCACAACATCCGCATCATGGACACCATCCTAGCGGTGATTATACATTTGGCGAACCGAGTGGTCCGCCTGGAGGGTATGGAAGTTCTGGGAGCACTGGTGGAGTTGAAGGGGATATGTTGAGTGCTTCGGCAGGGATATATGCTCCTGGGCTAGGGACTTTGGGAGGACCTCCTGCGGGAGGCATGACGTCGCCGAGAGGGGGAGTTAGGAGGCAGATGGATGCGGGGATTCATGATGAGTATGATCCGAGGATGAAGAGGATGAGGTTTAATGCTGCGTAAAGGGTGAAGGATATTTGTTTTAGTGTTTCCTTATGGGTTTAAGATATCCTTTTTGAACTGGATGGATGGAACGAATCTCTCGATGGGGTTGTATTTCATATCCAGGTTATTCTTTGGGTGCGTAAATAATTGCGCTAAATCTTTCTTTCTTTCAATCTACAAAAGAATCTTTTTACGTATTATGGCTTAAGCTCTTGTAATTTTTGTATAGCATGGCGGTTGTTTTGTTTTTGTTACCCCTCGACTCAACTCTTATATTTTGAAAAGCTTAATAATTTCGGCTTTTCCATTCTTGTAAATGTTATTTGAATATATTAATTTACGGCCTTTTGCATAACTGCTTCTATTCTATACATGAGCATATGACTTGTAGTTCTCCTGGAAAGAAGTCGAGTCCCTTCGGATTCTGGACTTAATACTAGCTTCGATTATGGCGAATTTAGTCACCCGGACTATTATTTCCCAGAATATAGTCAGCGGCGCGAGACAAGTCGGTGAGAGGACAGTTGTCGGACGAGTTACTCCGAATATTGGCTGCTTTGTAGCAGCACTTGTGTGCAAGCTAGGTGTTCAGGCCATCCTGCCTAGTATATATCCTTCCCGTAGTTGCGGGGATCTAGGCATGCTCCTCGTAGGCATATAGTTTGCCAAAGTAGGGATGTGGGTTTTTGTAAAAATGTCGTGGTTGAATGATCCATCGGTGCTCGTCTCCAGAGCCGCCAAATACCAGCTTCCCCCACGACCTAATCCACCCTCTCACCTCCCCAACACCCCTTCTCCTTTCTCTAAAAACTTTGTAACCTCCCCATCAACCCCCCTCCACCTCTTCACATACCCCTTAACAGTCTCCCACTCCCTCACCGCCTCATCCCTTTTACCAGCTTTAACAAGTTTCTCCATCCTCTCCGGCGCTTCGAGAATATACTTCACCGCCTCCTGTTTTTTCCTCAATCGTTCTTTCCTCATAGCTTCCGGGGTGGTAGACGGATCATGAGCGTGTACGTTCTCGACTAGTGACGACGATACAGATGCTATGTGTGATATCGCCGGTAGTAGAGTTGTAGTCGCTGGGGACATTGGTTCCATGTTTGATCTCATCTATCTCATCAAGTCTATTAGCTTCCATAGAAAGAAAGAGTAAATAAAAGGAAGGGAGGAAAAGCGTACACTGCGAATGGTATCAGTGGCAGCAATCAATTTATTATAATTATCATAAACCAAACTCTTTCTCTCCCCGTCAAATCCTCTGATGTCGTTCACCAAGCCATTCTCAACTCTTAATAGCGCTCTAACACCCTGAGAAGCAACGAGTTTGTCAACGCAGGTTCGGGCGTCGAAGGTTGGGCCGTCAAGTTCGGAGGATGGGAGGAGGGTGGTGTAAGTATCTCCCCCAATGGTGCTAATAGTCGTACTGCTCCCGCCGCCGCCATCGTGGACGTTTTCGGATGATGAAGGGGTAGCTACACCGTTACCACCACTGGGATTAGGCGACTCCTCATCTCGTCTTTTTAGGCCATAGAATTCTCGGAGAGCGCTACGGTTCCGACGGGAGGCAGCGTTGGGTTGACGGATTGAGTTGCCGGCTAATGGAGTGCTGGCGTGGGATGGGAGAGAGGCGAGGGAGTGGAGGGAGTCGGAGGAGAGGCGGGAGTGGGCGACCGAGGAGTCGAGAGATGGGCGGGAGGAGGTTGGTGGGGAGTTTATGGAGATTGTGGGGGTGGAGGTCATGGTTGGTGATTGTAGGTGGTTTGGAGAAGGTGGAGCGTGTCGCGAGGTGTGCGACTTAGCTGGTAGTAAGCTTCATAGCTTAGGCCAGCTTTAGCTTGCCAGCTACAGCCTAAATGCCAACTTCAACTACAACTTGGCGCAACTACAGGATTTAATGCTATCACGGTTATTCGAATGAATTGGAGAGTGAATGAATAGTAGATAATGATATGTAATTGTTCTCGTAAAAACGCCATATGAACAAGGCTTGCTAATTAGAACACGCCCGCAGCTGTGTCGAACAAGAAAACCACAGATTCGTGCCTTCTAGATACATCATAGAAACCTTCGAGACAGCCCCATGAATGAACAGAAATGAAAAATGAAAAAGAAAAAAGACGATACAAATGACAAAATGTATCCCGAAACACCGTGTATTTACACCATCCAAGATGCTGCTAAAAACGAAATCCCATGGAAAAAACAAGAGCGCGAGATAGGTAGGTTTAGGAGGGGAGGACAAGGAGGGGGTTAGATATCAAGATGCTTAAGAGGAGGGTTCAGTTGGTCGGCTCGCCGGCCTGCTAGTCTCAACATCTGACCAATCTCCCTCCTCGCTCTTCTTGCTCTTGCTATCGTCTCCCTCGACGTTCTCCGTCTTAATCTCAGGGACAGAGACCTCCTTTGTCTCGTCGGTCACGGTCTCATCGCCTCCTTCCTTCTTGACATCACCCTCAACCTTCTCAGCGTCTTCTCCCTGTCTCTTATCCTCATCTTCTTCGGCGATACCCTCGAGGAAGTCCTTGCTGCGCCTTTTCTTCTTCCTGTAATCATCGCTCTCATCATCGCTGTCATCGTGGCTCATGATCTTCATCTGCTTTCGTTGCTTCAACCATTTCTGACGGCGCTGAAGGAACTTGGTACGCTTCCTCTTCTCCTTCTCCTCAGCCTTCTTGATGTTGTCAAGTTGAACCTCGAGCCATTCTGGAAGCTCCTCAATAGCGAGCTTTGGATCTCTCTTTCGTGGCAACAAAAAGTTCTGGACTTCGGCGGGTGTGAAAGTAGCTTCGGGAACCATAGCGGCGAATTTCTTGGCCAATTCTTCGATTTCCTGCTTGTGGGTTGCCTCCTCAGCGATTTCCTTCTCAGTCTTCTTCTTCTCCGCTTCAAGAGCGAGTGACGAGACGTTTTGCTTCTTGCCGGAGTACAACTGGATGAAGATCTGTTCCAAAACCTCGTGGTTGGCTCGGCCAAACTCGATTTCCATGTCAACTCTGCCGGGTCTGATAAGTGCGGTATCCAAGGACTCTCGTCGATTGGTGGTCATGATGAGAACACGTCCTTCAGCGGAACCAACACCGTCGATTGCGTTCAGAAGACCGGAGAGGGAGACATTAGATGGACGACGCGTATTCTGTCCGCGGTTTAGAACTTTATCAACTTCATCATCATCTTCAGAGTCGATATCTTCGTCGTGGTTCATTCCGTATCCGTAGTCTCTGTCGACATTGGCTGAGTCCACGTCTTCCAACAGGACGATGGCGCGGGGAGGAAGGGACATGAAGAGTTCTTGCACGTAGTTATCGTGGAGATTCTGGGAACCGAGAGAGAGGATGAACAGCTTGAGGTTGAAGGCACCGGCGATAGCGGTTGTCAGGGAGGTTTTACCAGTACCGGGAAGACCGTAGAAGAGGTATCCACGACGGTAAGGTAGACCTTGTTCCTGGTACCAGGCCTTGGTCTTTGGGCTCAAGTATTCAGCGATATCGGTGAGGAGACGGTTCTTGTCCTTGAAGGTCATGACAACGGAGTCGAGGGAACGGATTGGACGAGTTTGAGAGGCAGACCAACGCATATCGTAGGTGTCACAGGTGTGGAGGACGGTCTTGTACTGCTGCTGCTTCATGAAGAGGACACGGCAGTGGGCGAGGAAGCGACGAAGAGCGACTGGGTTTCTACCAACGGTCCAGATGTCGACGGTTTCATCGTCAGCGCGAGCACCCATGCCATTGTTATTGTGGGTTGGTGTGTGCTCGATGGTTCGTTCGATGATGAAGAGAGTCTTTTCGAAGAAGAAGTAGTGCTTCTTTGCGGACGCTGGGATGAACTTGAGCTTTGGACCGTACTCGTCGGCCTGGACGAATTCACTGTCCGGACGGTTGATGCCCTGGAATGTGGCACCGTCGTAGAACATGGCCTTGTGCTTGCGTGGGATGGTATCCTGCTGAGTGCTAACGTGGAAAAGACGGGAATCGGTGGAGATCTCGTTACGGGCAAGGTATTCCATAACGTAATCGAAGGATTCGTCGTTAGAACGAATGTGAGCTTTGGACAGGAAGTAGGCGGCGAAGAAGTTCATGGCCTGATAAATCATGTTCAGGAAGAAGCTGTAGAGGCCAGTGAATGAGTTGAAGATGGTGAGAAGCATGCCAACGGTGATGAGCAGAGAGGAATCAATTCCATATTGATCCAGCAGACGCTTCACCATCTCCGCTCCGGGAATGGAAGCTAGAGCTTCATCGCTCTGGACGGGTTGACCGCCAGCCCCGAGGGGCATTTGATTGTAGAGGCCGGCATTGAGGGCCATGGCAGCAGGATCTCCGGCGAGACCGCCCATGAACAACATCTCGAGAGAGAGTTTAGTTGTGGTTGTTTAGCTTGCTAGTTAGACGGTGATGATAGAGAGAAGGAGGAAGATATGTGTATGTCCGTAAGACGGGTTTTTGAGGGTGTTGAGAGAGCAAATTTGGCGGCGACGGGCGACGGAGAGATATCCACGGGGTCAATAGCAGAGTCTGTAGATGGAAAGTACAGCCAGTTAAATAATTTTCCAATTGGGCAAGAAGGATCCAAGCTGTCGAGGTGTGTTAAGAGACGAATCCTTGCAAGGAGGACCAGGGAGGGTTAGAGGCGAGTAGAGGCGAATCGTAAGCTCCGGCTACCTTTCTAGAAGGTTATTGGAGTACCTAGATGGCGTTTTTTTGATGATGGCGGTGATTGTTATGATGATGCTGAGGAGAAGAAGAGAAGAAGGAAGGAAGGGAGATGTAGACGGAGAGAGGGGACGGAGGTTGTTAAATACTGAAGAGAGGCCGAGACCGTGATAGGTATGCATGTATGTATCTGATATCTGGGTTGGGTTGTGTGCTGCATACATGCACATACAACAGACCAGACCCAGCCCCAGACGTCTCGAATCTGCAGCCACAGCTCAGGGCATGATCCGAATTCTCCGCTATCCAGCTTTGGGTTGAAACATGGAAACTTTTCTCCCCTCGATCATGACGATAATAATAATCATGCACCTGAATCGGCCTTCCAATGCACCTCAGGAACACTAACGACTCGAGTAGTCATATCGGGACGGATCAGACTGGTGGTGTGCCTTAATCGAGCCCAAAGCTCCGCTCCAAAACCGCAGTCTGGAAAGAAAAGACCCCACCCTGAACAGGCCTGCAAACCCTGCCTGGAAGCCAAAATCTGACCGGTTGTTCCCTTTCCAGGCCTGTGACTCAAGCAGGATGACGAGGGCGAAGACAAGACCTACTTTACAATATATTACATACATACACCAAGACAGAAAAAGAACTAGCTCGTGAGAATGCAACTCTGAGTAACAGCGGGATGGATGGATGCAAAATTGCACAACAGACAGACGAATTTTTATCGATTGTTTGCGGTATAACAGGGGTCTCTCTATAACTTCAAGGGCCATCCCTAACCATCCCTCGACTAGGTGCTGCGGTGACTCTTTTGAGTTTTCAGCCTCGCGGCCAAGGCCCTCGCTTCCTTGATTCAAACATGTCGCCAATGCACTACAATGCACAGGGCCTTAACTGAGCGATGAAAAGTATCGACGGAATGGCATTTCCGGAGTCTCGATACCGTGTTAAGATTTTTTTTTTTTTTTTTTCTTTTGTGCATCGAATCTTGACTAATAATACATTCGAGACGAGGTTCGGATCTTGCCGGCCAGTTTGGTGTTGTGTATCACGTGATCGGGTGTTCTGTCTTGTCAACAACACGTCGCGCCGGTCAGACTCATCCTCCCACCGCGCGTCTTGCTTGTTGTGTGCATGGCATCCACACTCTCTCAAGGTCTTCAACCTCACACTCCACCTTGACCTACCTCCTCGTTCCCTGTTCCCGATTCTGCAGTCCATTGATTGACTGCTTACCAATCAACTGGTTCTTTTTTTTGATACCCATCAACGACCTCAAATCAAATCTACCTGGTACCGTTCAATCCGCCTGCTGTCTGCCTTCATCAAACAATCGATCGCCATGAGCAAACCGCTCCCCGCCTTCCGCTCCCCACTGACTCAACTCTCGGAGAACCACCGTCCCTCGACTACCCAACAGTCCTCGAACAAGCTCCTCCGAATAAACTCCACTCCTTCCAGCTCTCCCATCTTCAAACCATTCAAATGTCCCGGTTCTGCAGCTCCAAAACGGGAATCTGCCCTCCCACCTCGTAAGCGCCGAAAGGTTAACTACGCAGGTGCAGATGGAAATGCCGAAGACGGCGAGGTATCCTGGACTGCTCCCGGTGCTGTCCTTGCTCTTCGAGAAGCAAATAAGCTTCCTATCTTCAAAGTAAAAGACGCAGAATCCACTTTCCGTTCAAAGTTTGCCATTCCGTTCATCGACAAGACTCGTATCAATAATGATCGTCCCACTATCGCTTTGGGCATGCGTCGAGGTGCAAACTTTGTGGCAAAGGCGCTTCATGACCCTGCTGGCGAATTCGCAATAGTGCTTTATGATCCTACCATCGATGATAAAAAGGAAGAACCTGAGGAAGCTCCTCCTGCTCCGGAGCCGGAGTCGTCGGATAAGTCTTCGAAAGGACGACCCAATAAGAGCCTAAATGAGATATTGGGAATCAAGAAGCAAGATACCAGTGAAATTCCCAGAGTCGCTGTGGTTATTGACCCGAGGTTGGCAAAGGTGCTCAGACCCCATCAGATCGAGGGTGTCAAGGTAGGAATAGCCAATCCTAAGTTTGGTTGGATGAGTCTGACGCCACATAGTTTCTCTATCGGGCAACTACCGGCCTTATCGATTCGAAGGCACATGGATGTATTATGGCAGATGAGATGGGTCTCGGTAAAACTGTAAGAATCCTATTCGATGCGTTTTTGGTCGGTGGGAGCCGCTGACGTGGAGGATAGCTTCAATGCATCACCCTTATGTGGACGCTTCTCAAACAATCGCCAGAAGCTGGGAGGCCTACGATTAGGAAGTGTGTCATTGCGTGTCCTTCAAGTTTGGTTCGCAACTGGGCCAACGAACTCGTAAAATGGCTCGGAGAGGGCACTATCAACCCGTTCGCTGTAGACGGGAAAGCAACAAAGGAAGAGCTTATCAGTCAGCTCAAGCAATGGGCTATCGCGTCTGGGAACCAGGTTGTTCGTCCAGTCCTCATCGTCTCATACGAGACCCTTCGTCTATATGCAAAAGAGCTGGGAAACACCGAGATCGGTCTCATGCTATGCGATGAGGGTCACAGATTGAAGAACGGAGAGAGCTTGACGTTCACCGCACTGACAGAATTGAATGTCAAGCGCCGAGTTATCTTGTCGGGAACACCTATCCAAAACGATTTGACGGAGTACTTCTCACTTCTCAACTTTGCGAACCCCGACTACCTTGGAAGTCGGGCCGATTTCCGCAAGAAGTATGAGATGCCAATTCTGCGAGGCCGTGACGCGAATAGCGACGAGAAAACTCGGCAGAAGGGAGACGAGCGTCTGCAGGAGCTCTTTGGATTGGTCAACAAGTTTATCATTCGACGAACCAACGACATTTTGTCGAAATACCTACCGGTCAAATACGAACACGTCGTCTTTTGTGGCCTTGCACCTTTCCAGAAGGATCTTTACAACCATTTCGTTACCAGTTCTGAAGTCAGGAAACTGCTTCGTGGTGTTGGCTGCAAGCCTCTCAAGGCTATCAACGTCCTGAAGAAACTGTGCAACCACCCAGATCTCCTTGAACTTCCAGACGATCTGCACGGAAGCGAACAGTTCTTTCCGGATGACTTTGTTCCGAAGGCAGCGAGAGGACGGGACGGACGATATGTCAACGTCTGCTACTCTGGGAAGATGCTTGTTCTAGACAGGATGCTTGCTAGAATTCGACAAGATACCAATGATAAAATTGTTTTGATCAGTAACTATACACAGACTTTGGATGTGTTTGAGAAGTTGGCGCGATCGAAGGGGTGAGTATTTTCATTTAGATAACAGTTATAACTCAGGCTAATGACGACTGCAGATACGGCTTCCTTCGACTTGACGGCACTATGAACGTCAATAAGCGTCAAAAGCTGGTCGACAAGTTCAACAACCCGGACGGAGATGAGTTTATCTTCTTGTTGAGCAGCAAGGCTGGTGGTTGCGGTCTCAATCTTATTGGTGCCAATCGTCTGGTTTTGTTTGATCCGGACTGGAATCCTGCAGCCGATCAGCAGGCTCTTGCTCGTGTGTGGCGTGATGGGCAGAAGAAGGACTGTAAGTTTTTAATTCTCACTTTTGCGAAGATAATGATTTAGTGCCTAACTGTAACAGGTTTCGTGTACCGTTTCATCGCTACCGGTACGATCGAAGAGAAGATCTTCCAACGGCAATCTCACAAGCAGTCGCTCTCTTCGTGTGTCGTAGACGAAGCGCAAGATGTGGAGCGACATTTCGGAACCGAGGATCTGAGAAGGCTATTCGAGTACAACACCAACACTCGCAGTGATACTCACGATACATTCAAGTGTAAGCGATGTAAGCCGGACGGACGGCAGTATGTGAAGGCGCCGGCAATGTTATACGGTGATACTAGCACATGGAATCATTTTGCGGGAGATGGAATGGGGAAGATTGAGGATCTGCTATTGAGGCAAGAAGGGGAGGAGAATGTTGTCAGCGAGGTTTTCCAGTATATAAGCCACTGATTACTATTGGGGGTGGTTTATGCACTTTTTCTTTTTTTCTGTTTTTTCTGTATATTTCTCTGTTTTACATATTTTTTTCCTTTTTGTCGACTGCATACTACATTGGGGTATTGTTTTATGGAAGCGGGCGAACGAATGTGGTTTTCTTGATAGACCGTTTTTTCCCGTTTACCGTCACGGTTTTGACATGCTTCTCTTATGATTGAGGACTTTCTCCTCTAGCTCGGTAGATACGAATGTTGGTTCTTTGATCGGTTTTATTGTCTCCATCAAACACTTTTTATTTTTTATTTTTTATTTTTTCTATGACATCCCGAGATATTATTTTAACGACGCCGCCCGACGGAATATTATAACAGGCAGGATCCGACGTGCGAAAGCCGATGAGGAATAGCTCGTAAGACGAGAGAATGCCTAGCTGGCGTACAGGCTCTGAGGCGTCACGCTGGGAGTCATCGATCCTGGCCAGCATGAGACCCTGGCGCCTGCTGGCTGCGGGATTCCCCAACTTGGCTGCGAACAACTGACTGACAAAGCGAGCTCCAAGCCATCATCCATCTCAGTCAGTACAGAAAGTAGCGAGGCAGGGCCTTTAAGTAGTTAGCTGTAGCCCGTAGGTAGCGTGAGGGGAGTTTGATTTGGCCATTTATAATCGTCTGAACGAGCTGTCCCTTGTTGTCGTGAGTTTGAATCAATAGGATTCCCACTGAATAGCATAGTGTGAGTAGTAGCTCCTCTTACAAACCAAACCAAACCACCATCACCACTTCCCTTTCCCCCCTTCCTCTTAGCCATCTCCACTTCAGTCTTCCTCCCATCCTCCCGTTCTCCAGCCATCTTCATCACTTCCCAACTGCCATCCTATCTATTCACGCAGCTTGTTTGTTCTGCTGCTCTGCCTATCTACGTTACCTCATCTGTTTACGTCTTGCCATCCCCACTCTCGTCTGTTCTACCTGGCGTACAAGGCTTCACGTGGTCTCCACGAGAATATGATTTAAGCCCAGCCTTGAATCTCAACGTGCCATCTCCACAGCAGATACTTCCTTACAATCTATTCATCTCCCTGTCATCGTCGAGCATCTTCAGCTTTATCCTTTTTCCCTCTCTCTGACCAGCACATCTTACCTCCCCTCCCCGGTCACCAGAAACCCCTCTCCTCCTTCCTCGCCCGGTGCCATCCCTCCCGTAGTGACGACACAAGGTTCTTCCATCTCCACGGAACAACCTTGTCTTCGTCTCATAACCACCCACCACGTTCCCTTCTACCCGGAAACGAAAAACCTCTTCGGCAGCAGCTAATCCTCACGACCTACCCCTAGACGGAGCCGCCGACTCCTACCCAGAACAACCACAGCCACCGTCACCAACGTCCTCCCAACCTCTCTCGGTGCAACCCGGCCTACTTACTAACCTAACCGTAGCCGAAGAGCGACCAGCTAAACGTTCACACTCTTCCGCCGCTACCCATCCACCTTTCACGGGTGACCACGAAAACGACGAGGAAGTAGCCTTCTCGCCGGCATACGACGCACTTATTGAGAACGAACCGAAGGGGAAAATGTCCGAGATGAGCGACGACGAGTTTCTCTCGGGGGGTTCTGAGGACGAGTTTATGGATGAGAGCATGGACAGTGGTAGGTTCCTTTGATTTTTTTCACTAGCTCTTTCTTAGGAGTTTACAGCTTTACTAATTTTAATTGCCGAATAATCTACAGACTTCGAGGAAGAAGACGGCACCCAGTACCTCGATGACAAAGACGACAAACCCCAGAAGAAAGCCTACGAAGTCGACTTCACCGTCCTCACGGAAGCAGAAATAAAAAAGGCCCAAAACGATGCGATAGAAGAAGTCTGTGCCATTTTTGCCCTGACACCGGAAAACGCTGCCGTGCTCCTCCGTCACTTCAAATGGAACAAGGATCGCATGATTGAACAATATATGGATGGCTCGCAGAAGCTACTCGAAGAAGCCGGAGTTGATCTGACAGGATCGAATAAACCCGAGCTGAAGAGGGTATCTGGTTTCATGTGTGATATTTGTTGTGAGGACGAGGAAGGCCTTCCGACGTTTAGCTTGAGGTGTAATCACCGATACTGTGCGGATTGCTATCGACACTATTTGTCTCAGAAGATCAAGGAAGAAGGAGAGGCGATAAGGATACAGTGCCCGTCGGATGGATGTAAAGTTTTGGTCGATCCGAAGTCGATTCTGTTGTTGGCGGGTGTCGATGTGCTGGTTCGGTAGGTTACTCTCTCGGCTGACCCGGAAATCATGGAAACAGTTTGCTAACGTTTTACAGCTACCACGAGCTTCTTAATCGGACTTACGTGGAGGATAAAGAGAACTTGCGCTGGTGCCCCGCGCCAAACTGCGAGTTTGTTGTGGACTGTCCTGTCTCCCAAAAGCAGCTACAGGAAATCGTGCCCACAGTGCTCTGCGACTGCGGTCACCACTTCTGTTTCGGCTGCGGTTCCAATGACCACCAGCCCTGCCCTTGCGGCCTAGTGAAGAAATGGTTGAAGAAGTGCGAGGACGATTCCGAGACTGCTAACTGGATTTCAGCAAACACAAAAGAGTGTCCTAAATGCCAGAGCACGATCGAGAAGAACGGTGGATGTAACCATATGACGTGTCGAAAGTGCAAGCATGAGTTCTGCTGGGTTTGCATGGGACCATGGAATGAGCACGGAACTAGCTGGTATAACTGCAACCGATATGAGGAGAAGAGTGGGATCGACGCGAGGGACACGCAGGCTAAGAGCCGAGCTAGCTTGGAGAGGTACCTGCATGTGAGTATACCCTGCACTTAATATGAAAATAGGCCCCGGATGGCTAACATCACGATTTAGTACTACAACCGTTATGCAAACCACGAGCAGTCTGGAAAACTCGACAAAGATCTCTACATTAAGACCGAGAAGAAAATGACGATGCTCCAGTCTGCCTCTGGGATGTCCTGGATCGAAGTCCAGTACCTCGACGCTGCGTCCAAAGTTCTCCAGCAGTGCAGACAGACACTAAAGTGGACCTACGCATTTGCTTTCTACCTACAGCGAAATCATTTAACTACGATTTTTGAAGATAATCAGAAGGATCTGGAGATGGCAGTCGAAGCACTCAGCGAATTGTTCGAGAAACCTACTGATCAGTTGGCGAATATTAAGGTTGAGATGATGGACAAGACCGCCTACGTGAGCAACAGGCGAGTTATCTTGTTGGATACGACAGCAAAGGGGTTGCAGGATGGAACCTGGGAGTTTACCGTTGAGTTCTAAGTGGGGTAAGGATGGAAGGAGGTTGTCTGGCATATCGGGTATATGAGATCAACGCGAGGAGGCTTGTGAGCGGGCTTTATCTGGCTTTTTTAGAACGCGATACTTCTACTCTTTTTTTTGTTATGGATATGGAAATAGTGATGCTGGTGTGACGTTTTTCTCCTTTTCATGGGCTTCTCTTTCTTCTCTCCCTCTCCCTCTCCCCATCTGCTTCTTCTCCCCGTTTGTATTTTTCATTTTCCTCTTTCTTTCTTGAGTGTTATATATAGCTCTTTACGGCGGATTATTAGGATGGCTGGTATTACTATTATTACAATTTTGATGACAATATACGGTTCTCCTCCTCCCCGGTACATTTGTCTGTGATTTGACATCAAATTGTGGAGGGGCAATTATGATGCCTGGATCCTGCCGCAACGTGCTGGTGCCGAGACTGGTGTTGGTCGCGTGGTATTTTTTACTCGCAAAATGAAACACCAGCCAACGAAAAACTTCAATTCCGAATTCCATTTTCGATATATAAACCTTGCAACGTTAACTTCAACCATCTCCGCAATCACAAAAACAGCTACAATTGCGCTACCAAGCTCCTATACCATCCTACGAAACCACTCCACTCGTTCTATAGTACTGTTCAAACCGCATGAATACCGTTAAATCCTCTGTTACCCGGTGCGCCGGCCGCACACTAAGATCGCGGGGCGCACAACCTCACCATTCCGAAACGTCATCAAATTCGCATCCTACAATAATGCTCTCATTCCTATACCCTGCCGGCGCCCGGCGACATCTAACCACCTACGCTCGCTCACTCCCAACTCTTCTCTCATCGCCCTCCTCACAAACAATTACAAAACGGCCATACTCAACCCCACCATCGAAATATAACCTCGAACCGGCCCCAGAAGCATGGCAATACCTCCTCGGCGAATCAACAGAAGAAGAAGAGGCCAGTTTACGTCCACAAAAAGTTGAAACACCTTCATTAGAATTAAAACACGGACGATCATTCCGACCCAAGAATAACGATTCCCAACAAACTTATCGCCCTGCATTTAAAAACTATCGAAGTAGCAGCCGTACCTCCCACCCAGACGCCCCAGAATCATTCTCCCACCGCCGTTCCACCCATCAAGAAAGAATCAACCAAATGGGCAACTATAAAACCTCCTCAAACGACGGAATCTCCGAAGATCCATCGATGACATCATTACAACTTGGTCACTCCCCCCGCACAAACATGACGGAACGCGAAAAAGTCATATTTGATATGATTTTTGACAAATTGTTACAGAAATCAAATTCTTCACCTGCGAAGAAGTTGGTGCATAATCGGCCTTCTCCCATGGTTTCTGCGCTTTTTGAAAGTGCTGTGGGCCCGCAGAGCGGTGTTGACGATGAGGTTTCCTTTGGGCCGGAGAGGGCTGGTGATGATAATAATAAGAGTAGTATTGAAGCGTTACTATCCCGTGGAGACTTTCCTGCTTCGTTAAGATCTGCGGCGGCGGGGAAGTTGGGGTTGAGTAGGAAGGCTGTTGGATTGGATGTTACGGATGAGGTTGATAGTCCGGAACGAAGGGAGGAATATGTTAAACTTTCCGGAATGCTAGAACTCTGCGGTACCGATCTTGAAATCTGGGAATGGTTGGATCAATATATCTTCCCCATGCCAAACTCCGGCACAAGTTTAACAGGCAACTACCCAAAGCTTTTAAAAGAAGCGATTCGAATGCTTCGAACAGAGTATACGGATTACACCGCCTGCACTGCGGTATTTGAAAAAGTTAAGCAGTTAGGGCCGGAAAGTTATGTCATTGGCTGCTCTGTGGGCGTTTATAATGAAATGCTGGAGGTTAGGTGGAGGGGGTATAGGGATATGAGCGGTGTGCTTGATTTATTGGAGGAGATGAGGATTAATGGTGTAGATGGCGATGAAGTTACGGCGGCGATTGTGGCGGATGTATTGAGCGATGTTAGGGTTTTTGAGAGTAATACTTTCTTACCGGGGACAGTTATGGTGTGGAGGACTGAGGGGGTGTTGGAGGCGAAGGGGAGGTTGAAGGAGATGATGGGGGTTTTGGTGAGGGAGGGGGATAGTAGGCTGCTAGGTGGGGTGGAGATGTAGATTGTATATATTAGGCGGTGTACGATAGTTTTGTATATAGGATTGGAAGGGAGTACGGATCTCGAGGTTCGTAGGATTTATGTATTCTACAAAACAATATATGCCTATATCAATATACAACTATCGAATGGATGTAAAGAGCTCCTAAACGCCTATCTAAAGCAATGCCCACCGCTAAATCAACTTGATAACTACCAAATTACCCATGCTCCCTGAACCTCATAAACCAGGCTCCACGTATATATACCAAACCTACCCATTACTACTAGCCCGGGGCCTCAACTTTGTAAACGGATCGTACAAGCTCCTCGGCACTGGAGCTCCCTGCTGCATCTGGCTTCCTTGTATCTGACCGCCCTGCATCTGCTGCCCTTGCATCAGAACCGGTAATCCGCCCATTCCGTGCGCACTCCCTACACTCCCCACACTCGCATAACTACTCACACTCCCCGCCGCACTATGTCTCCCACCATCCCCCCTCCCTTCTCTTTCCCCCCTCCCAGCGAGTGGACTTGAAAACTCTCTTTCTCCCATGTTACTGCTATACGTACTCTGCGGCGTCCCGGGGCGAGCGCTCATGCTCCCCCTATCCATCCTCGAAAACTCAACCATCGACGCTGCAGATTTCAAAACTCGTGAAGGAGGCGGTGGGAGTTCATGATCCATCGGTGTTGCGGTACCACTGTTGGGTACCAGTGTGACCGTAGACCCCGCCATTGGCGTGAAATTTGGTAGCATGGGAGTTCCATTACTAGGAGTTGGCACCAAAGTACTCGTACTCGCCCCCAAAATCCCCATCCCCATCCCCATATTCCCAATAGACCCGGAAGAAGAAGAAGAACCGTACGAAAAACTTCCAGCGGTACTAGGTCTTTTACTACCATCTCTACTACTCGGTGCCGTCTGTACGCCTCCAATACTCCCTTCTCTCATCCCACTCATTGCGAACGCCATAGCTCCGAATGGGTTTGTGGTTGTAGGTGTGATACCGCCCATTGTCATGTTTTTGATGGCTACGCCATCGATCAGGGTTTTGAAGTATTGTTCTGCGGCTTTGGAGAATGAATAGTCCTTTGCGTACCAGCCTTCGCGGTTTCGGGAATCGAAGTTTGCGCCGCGGTCGATGAGGGTGCGGATTGCTTTTAGGTGGCCGTAGGCGGAGGCGTACTATAGTAGGATAATTAGTTATTTTGGGTGGGTTATTTGGGAGGGAGGGGAGGATTACATGAAGAGCGGTGTTTCCGAGGGGGTCGATGGCGTTTATGTCGGCTCCGGAGTCGAGGAGGATCTGGGAGTACTTCTGTTAGTATAGCGATCAGCTAAATCGGGGAGTTGGTGTATACATACATTGATATTAGCATCATTCCCAGCTTTCGCCGCCATCATCAACTACCATAGTTACCCCTCAAACGTCAGCGATTCCCCCAAATACCATAAGTTGCATATAAACCCATCTACTCACAGCATTCATCCCACTCTTATCCCTCCACCCCACACACTTCTCAAACTCCCCCACAAGGTAAAACACAACATCATCAGCATCTCCATCCGTACTCCCACTCGCAACCATCAACGGCGTCTGCCCTTCATAATTTCTTGATATCCCATCGTTTTCGTGACCCGCTTGGACTAGGAAGGTTACGATGGAGGTTTGGCCGTGCGAGGCGGCGAGGTGGAGAGGGGTGTTGCCGTTGTCGGATGGGTCGCAGTACCGTAGGGAGGTTGGGTGCGAGCGCAGGAGGCGTTTTAGGACTAGGAGGTCGTTGGTGAGGATTGAGCGTTTGAGACGGGTGCGGATATCGATCCTGCGGTGTGGTGTTAGTAGGGAGTTGGTGGGTTTGGGGGCAGCAGGGGAAGGGGGATTACATGGTGAAGAAGGATTAGTGTATATACGTATATGCAGTAGTTAATTTTGGGTATTCATTTTGTGGGCTGTAGGCGATGGGATGAGATGATGTTGATGTTGATGTTGATGTTGATGATGCTGATGTTAATTATAAGTGATGGAGCTATAGCTAGCTCGAGTGGAGGTTGTGGGTCGCGCTTAAGGGGACATTCCGAACTAGCTCGAAAGCTCCACGCCCTTCAAGCTTCAACCTTGTGTCCAATTAATTAACATAGATAACGAAGAGATGATATGAAGAGTTGTAGTTAGTTTTAAATTTTAGAATCGTGGAGTATAATATATTTTGTTTTTATCATCGAATCAAAGACAAAACGGTGAAAACAGGCAAGCCGCTAACTAAAATAAAAGGTAGTAAATATAAAGGTACACAGAATTCAAAGCATCATCATTCACGAGAAAAAAAGAAGTATCAATGAGAAGGTTAAAAAAGGTCATCCAAGGGAACTTTTTCGCAGACTCAGAGAAGTAGTAGCAGTGCGCAGTAGGAGGGAAAAATGTATAGAAAAAGAGAGCAGGGTGACGTTGATATCAACTGGGGGTTTTCTCATGAATACTCATTGTAATAGTAGAATGGAATAGTCACATTAAATAATAGGCCTGCTCATCGAAGGGAAAGGTTCATAACGGTCGGATATCAAACGAGTCTTGCCTCCTTAGTTCCTCCAAAAGGAAATGAAAAAAAATGTGGTATGGTAGAGAATGAGTGAGGGTCGCGGTGTTTTTGTGGATTTCAATGGCGGTGGTGGTTCAGTTAGTAGATTAGAGCAGACTGTCAAGTCTTGTGAACACGCTTAGGCATGCAGCGACGACCTATTATTCAAATTAGTAATAGTTCCGCGCCACATAATTGGAATGAATGTTCTTGCTTACCTCCAACTGCAGCTCCTTATCCTTGTTATTGTTAACCTCTTCCAAAGTTATCTGCCCCAGATTCTGTCCCACGCTCCCCGAGGTGTTCGTCTGTCTTCCAAACGGCCACTGCGAGAACAGCGCGAGCAACTCCTCTACGTACGCAAAAGCACGTTCCCTAGCATCATACCCAAGAGTAGACAGCGCGTTCTCAAGTACATTGGCTGCGTAGGCGGCACAAACCATCGCCACGGTTCTTAGGTACCTGAACTCCATATCTTCTGGCAAAAACTCGGTAGGAGGGAGGACTATCGTTCTAGCTGTGAGCATGGTTTTGGCGCGCGTCCGAATTTCGGTTTTGGCGCCGCCGTCAGCGACGGGGTGGGTAGCCATGTCGAAGAGGAGGAAGTTGCGTTTTTCGGTACGGAGGATGCCTTTGTCGACTAAGCCTTTGGCCAGGCGTTCGCGGACTTGTTTAAGCTGGTAGCCGATTTTCATCAGGTTCCATGTTTCGCCTGTTATATATCAATTAGTACCAGTAGATATTCACGCCGTATCGCGAAAAAAACTGGTCGGGATAAAGTGGCATACCGCTCATAAGATCTATCCAAGAGCTGACGCTCATCTTCTCGCTCGCTTTCATCATCTTGAGGGCCTCATCCAATAGTACCTCCCCGGTAAGTGCATCATCGACGACCTCGATTAGTCGGTCTGCCAATGGGAACCGCCGCCTAGACGCATCTTTCTGCATGCTGATTCTTCCGCGGAAGGCGAGTTCTATCACGATACAGCCGCGTAGCGCATACGATATGTTGTCGTTCCAGAACGATAGGTATCCCTGTACACACCCAGCATTCCATTAATTCTTTTTTTTCTTGATCCAGAATTCTCGTCCCCTTATTCTATCGGAAGGTATGTTAAGGGTCTAAAGAAGGAAGAAGAAAAGACGAACCTGCTTATCCTTTAGTCCCAAAAGTAATACTTCCTCCATCAACGTCAGCTTGGGCTGCTTGCTCCTCTCCTTGCTCTCACTGATATCCCTGGGATCAAACACGATCTTGTGCCCGCCGTCTTCAGAGGTATAGCTGGTGGCCGACGTGCCTTCGCCGGCGGAAGCGGGAACTGGCGTTCTGGCCGACGAACCCTCGCCGCCGTCGCCGTTAGCATTGGGTGTGCTGGAGGTGGAAGCTCCTGCACCACCGCCGGCGCCGCGTCTTCGCACGACGGAGGATGACATTAAGGATTAGTTTATTATCGGATTTTTCTGATAGGTTTCTGCTTTGGTCGGGGTGATGAAGGTGGGTGGTGATGGTGGTGGAGGAGGATTGTCGGTTGTTTTTGAGGGAGCTGGGTGGGTGTAATTAAAGGTAAGTTGGAAAGGGGAAGCACGACTGCAGTACTGATCCGTGCCTCGTTTTCGTCCGCGAATCGAATCTCAGACTCGCAGTGCTGAGAATGAGGAAAAGAGAAAATTACAATGATGATGGGTTCCAGTACGAAGAGAAGAGGATTCTACGCCAATAAAGAAGACAGAAGACACAAGTTGGAGTTTTAGCGTATCGTACAAAAAAAAAGAAGAACGTTGGTGGATTGTTGTTCAGGGAGGGTATGAAAGTTGGTTCAGTCTCTCCTTCGTCCCACCAGGAATTAAATATATCCTAAAGCTGCTGCTGCTCCTTCTTAGCAAATACCTCGGGAATACGTAAGTAAACGGGGCAAGATAAGGTGATGGCCAGGCAGGTGCATATTTTTTCTCATTTATTTAGCCTGGGAGTCTGGTTAGTCTTTTGTATGCAGTACAGTTCGTAAAGCAGTTAGTGGCTTTTTGCACCGCCGCTGTAGCAGCCAACTGCCCCGACGTCAGCTTCCAAAGAACCCTGGTGGGAGCTCTGATCCGAGAGACATAGCTGGTTTTGACAGGCGTGTTTCGTGTGGGCGCTTGAAACTGCCATTCGGAAACGATGGGAAGTGACAAAGAAACTTATGCGCCTCAATTGGCATAGAATAAGAGCAACTAAGTGAATGGTTATAAAAGAACCTGTCGCGTGATGTAGAGAGGAAAGCTCGAAAAAAACAAGTGATATTCGTTATGTACAGTTTCATACACAGGTTGTCCGCAATTATATCGCAACCTTTTACCAAGTATATCCCATTTGACGTGGGTCTCTTCTCCTTCTCTTCGTCCTCCAGAACAAGCAAAAGAAAGATGTTTATATCCCGCTTCGTTTGAACAATGGTTTCAATTGAGACGCAGGGTTTTTGTACAATTCAATGACCCCACAATGTGGCTCTTATCGGAGGGAAGTGGTCCGTTTAGACGGCTATATAGGGATTTGTGGTTAGCCTGAGTTAACTATATCAATTTTCAGTTGTAGAGAATAACTTACCTCCGGGCTGGCTAGAGATGTAGTCGACAGCTTGACCAACTATGGGCGACGAAGAATCGTTAGAGATACATCTTTGATAGTGTCTATGTATTATACATACCACTCTGGATAGCATCGGCTTCCTTATCCGGGATCTCGACGCTGAATTCCTGTTCACACAATCCAATTAGAATTCCACTCTTTTAATAATCATAGATATATAGACTGTCGGCACTGCGTACCTCTTCAATCGCCATCACGACCTCAACGGTATCAAGGCTATCCAAGCCAAGGTCGTTCGAGAAATGAGAAGTCGCCGTAATCTTCACCCATCCATTAGCTCCCATCCGAAATCACCCAATCACTCGGAAATCAGTAAATACCTTGGAAGGATCAGTAATCTACCCCAATTACACCAATCAGTTAGCCCTCGCTCTCTCTATCTCCATATATAATGTACCCCGCCAAAACCCTCCGAGGCAACCCACCTTATCGAACCCCTTCAACAAGTCCACTATCCGCCCCTCAATATCGGCCTTCGATGGTGGACCACCCGACGAGTAGAATCGTCCTCCAAACACCATTTGTGGTGCTGCCGACATCGAAGGAAGTATGGCCGGAACACGAACGCCGGTGGACACCGCTGGCCTCATTGAAGAGGCCAATAGACGGGAAGACTGTCGGAGTGCTGTTCGGAGCATTTTTAGAGATTAATTGATTGGTCGAGAGTAAACTTGACGGGACGGTGAAGAAATCGAAGAATTCGATGAGGTAATCGAGGGGGCTGTCGAAAAGTGGGTGGACGAGAGGAAGAGAGGAAATAGAGCTATTCCAATTCGTTCGTTCGTTCGTTCGTTGTGGTAGTAAAGTCCGAGTTTTAACGAAACCAACAAAATTTCACGCCTTCGCTGAAGTTGTGGCGGTGCAGTCAGCGAGCGACGGCGGGGCTTAGACGCCAAGTCTGTGGCGCCTGCGCTTTATCCGCGCGGCTGGAAAACGACGATCAAAAAAGTGTTGTTTTGGAGGTTAGAAAAAATTTCTGGGGTTGATTTGCGAATTCTTCGCTTTCTTCTTCATTCGATATCATCCTTCGGCTTCATCATCGACGTTCATTGGACAGCGGTCGACAGCGCGTTTTTGGGACGACTAGAGTAGTAATCGCGATAAGTGGTTGGTTGTTGCTGTCACTGTTCTATTCCTTCTTTTTTTACCTATTGAATACCATATTCAAGCAAGCCATACGGCGCCCGCCATCATCATGAGCGAGAAGGACATCGAGGTATGGTGCTTTGTACAGGCTACCGGGGCGCTTTGAGTCGCCGGTCATATATATAATTATTCCAAGTCTAATATTCTCTATAGGACCGATTACGGAGTCATGCGAAAGCATTCGACAGTCTTCTCAACCTTATACCTGCAAAGCTATACTTCACCCAGGATAACTCTGTACAAGCTACCCTTCTTCTTCTTCTACTACTACTACGTCATTTCTTCGGCTAGTATTGGAGAGAACCCAGACGACTAATAGACTCCAAAATAGGACCAATGGAAGAAGCGAAAGCAGACAAAAGAAGAATCTCAGGCGGCGAAGCGTGCAAAGTTAGACCCGGATCAAGCTGTCACGGTTAAGGAGGTCGAAGACGAGAGAGCTAGGGAACGTGCTGCTAGGGAGGAGAAGAGACGGAAGCTAAATGAAGATGGGGTACCTTATGAGACAAAGTCGCAGATGAAGGCCAGGAAGAAGGAGGAGAAGCGACGGGAGAGAAGGGAGAAGAATAAGGGGAAAGAGGGCGGGAAGGCTAAGGCAGGGGAGGGGAAGGTTCAGACAGAAGACCAAGATTGGGATGATGACCACGACGATGATGAAATGGTAGTGGAGGAGGAGGAGAAACCGACACCAAAGAAAGCTAGTCATCCCCCAAAGAGTCCGGCGAAACAATCGGCATCTCCAAAGAAGGAACAGCACCACCCCGTCAAACGGAAAGAGAAGAAACTAAACGGTGTTAAGCTTAAGGTTAACGGCACAGAGAAGACTGGGAAAGCCTCCATTATTCAAAAGCCTACAGTCGAGTCTTCCGACTCAAGCGACAACGACGACGAAGTCGACGAGGAGGAAGGAGATGTCACAGCAGAGATGGATAAAATGGCACAAGACTCCTCCGACTCAGGATCAGAGGACGGCTCAGAAGCTTCAGACTCAGAAAGCGAATCAATCCAACGAATCCCCGGCCTTACCACAGAACCCACCGCCACCACTTCATCCCCCTCCCCCGCTCCTTCAAACACCACCGACACTTCAACTACCCAAAAAACCCTCGCCGAAAAACTAAAGGGCTCAAAAGACCCCCTCGTCCAACAACAATTAAAAGAGCGCCTAGCAAAACGCATTGAAGAACTCCGTCATGCCCGCAAAGCCGACGGCGGCGAAGTCCCGCGCACTCGCACAGAACTCATGGAACAACGAAGAAAACGTGACGAATTACGTAAAGAACGGAAAAAGCAGATGAGATTACAAGCTAAGGTTGAAGCTGAGAAGGCTTCGCAGGAATCTACGGCAGACGGGAAGAAGTCTTCTAAGAAGAGTAATGGAGTATCTACGGCACCGGCGAATTATACGTTTGGAAACGTGGATTTTGCGGATGGTGATAAGTTGACTGCGAATTTGGAGGGTATTAAAGCTGTGGGGAGGAAGAAGGGTCCGTCGGATGTACTCGGGGCGCTGAAACATGCGGAGGCTAAAAAGGCGAGATTGGCAGGCATGAGTGACGAGAAACGGGCGGATATTCAGGAGAAGGATCGGTGGAGTAAAGCGTTGAAGATGGCGAGTGGGGAGAAGCTACAGGATGATGAGGGTTTGCTGAAGAAGTCGCTGAAGAGGCAGGAGAAGGCGAAGAAGAAGAGTGAGAGGGAGTGGTGAGTGTCTCTATTACCTCTATGCTTACCCGGTGATGTAAAGATCAGGTTTTTGCTAACTACCTAATTTTTGATGGTAAACAGGAAGGAACGTAATGCAAACGTTGAAAAGGGCAAAGTCATGCGGCAGAAGAAGCGTGAAGCCAACATTGCAGCGCGGAAGGAACAGAAGAAGGCTGGCAAAGGTGGGAAGAAGGCCCGAAAAGTGCCATCCAAGAAGTCGAAGGGGAGAGCGGGCTTTGAGGGGACAGGATTCGGAGGCGCAGGAAAGAAGAGGAAGTGAGAGTGGGCGGTTAGCTACATGGCCTGATGCTAGCTGAGTAGCTATGGTACATATGTTCATCTAGCATGCGCACCTTCGCATTCGTTTACGATTTGGCGGGTACGTCTTGTATTATCTTTATTATCAAATGTGTAAAATAGAAAGGGATACCCTTCGTTTCTGTTTTATTTATTTTTGAATTAAAACAGATTCAGTTTAAAAGCTCTATACCGGTCTCATAATGGTTTCGTTGAGGGTAGTTTACGACTATTCCATACCGCAGTAACAAATGGAAGAGTAAGATATAAGATGACAGCGAACATACGTCTATGGTTGTCACTTCGTGGAGGCTGGTTTACGAGGCCAGTCTATGGCTGAGATTTCACGTTATGGAAGGGTTGGCAGGTCAATGGTACATGGTGCACGTGGTTGTTGGTCTTGGACTTTGCTCCGTGAACTCCTACGAGAATGAGATGCACGGATTGATCCGTGCTGCTTTCGGCTGGTAACGGTGGTGCGGCGGTTGGCCAGCTGGTTTACAAGACCAGAACCCCCTCGAGATTGCCGACCATATGAGTGTCTGAGAGCTCGATCCGGCCACACAACTGCTGATACATCGACACGATGTTTCATGAGCACCGAATTAAAATCTCGATACGATAGTGATCTACAGACTCCAGTGAACACATGGACGCAGTATCCAGACTACCCCGTAGTTATTGTGGGTCTATATCCATTTATCATAAATATGACTCGAATATATCGTATCGTGCTCCCGCAAAGGCCACATTCAGCGAAGGGGGTTAACTGTTGTGTCAAGTCGTTATATTAAATACCAAGTCTCTCCGAATCGAACGACGAAACGGGTCAGAAATCGTCCTAAAGAAGAATAGATACCCGACGGTGGGTTCGTTCACATTTTTTTTTCACTTGGTGGTGGTGGTGGGTGTAGTGGTTTAGTGATGTTGGGTGGTGGTTGATATATTGGGTGTGGGTTTTTGGGGGGGTGGTTGGGCCGGACCGTGTATGTTAGCAAGTGGTTAACAGAGCACACCATATTGCCCCCAGCAGCTCCGCGAAAATCTGCGTTCATGCATGAAGGGCTGAAATATTTCCTTTTTCTTAGGTTTTTATTTGTGATACCGTGTTTCCGACCAAGGTGTGTGCGACGTTTTTGAAGTTTTTTTTGTCTCTTTCTCAACTCAGTCGTTGCATGTTGCATATGCACATTCCAATCAATATGCCCGCGTATCGAACAACAGCGGTTTATAGTTTTTGAAAAAAGGCAACGGAAAAGGTGTAGGGGGTGTATCGTGTGTAAGAAGATAAGAATCCGGGTTAGAACGTTAAAGGTTGGAAGTTGGTGTGTGGGGGCCTACGAGGAGGAGCAATAGAGAAGGCCGAGAGGACCAGGATATATTGTCTTGAAGTGTGATGGAGATGAGAGGTAAGTAGGTACAGAGGGCATCGGACTTCCACACCCTCAATGCACTCTGCATATCCAACTGTGACAAGGGACTCGCAGCAAACAGACAGGATAGACGGAGCATGCAGCCTATCCAATGGCAAGGCTTGATGGTGAAGGGGGGAACCTTGTATCGGTGGACAAGAGGTATTTCGTTCCTAAAGGCAGGTAATCAGTTTGATATCATCAGGGATTATGACTTTTTCTTTTCAATTCTTCTGCTCCCTAGTGCTTGGTATTGTACTGAGTAAGGCGCTTTAGAACAGATTCTCAGAGTACAGGTGATAAATGGTTATAATTTGTCGGGTTTAATGAGGTGGCAACTGCACAATGCAGCCTTTGGTTTCCGAGTTCGAACCGGACCGGGAGGTGGGGAATAAGTAAAAAAGGCTGTATAAGGCCGCTCTCGAGGCTAACAGGTGATGAAGAGTAGCTATAGGCTAGATCTTGACACCTTTGCTTCTCAAAACGTTGACGACGTTGTATCGGGCGTAGTCAAGGTACTGTCCCACGCGGCCGACGGTGGACCCCACTGAACTGCTGTCGGCCAACCTTTCGTCGAGGAACGCCCAAGTATTCGTGAAACGGTCGGACTTATCTTGGGACATGTATACTTCTGTGTTAGTTTCCGAGTGTTAGCGTTTGCTTATGACCGTTAATATGTTCTAGAAGGAATCGAATGGATGGAGATCTTTGCCGGCGCCTGCGAGACTATGGGAGATCCGGGTCCATCCCCGTAGGTATGTATATCCGCACACAGGTATGCATGGGTCGACAATCCATTCGCTATGTGAACTCTGATGACGGGATTGGATGGGGCAGACGGGATGCAGCGAGGGTGAAATAAGATAAAGGGATACATATAATATGCAAGTCATAAAGTAGCCGAAAGTATACGCCACAGGCGTTACGAGCGAAGACACTCTTGTGGATACTTAAAAGTACTTTTAACGTGAAAAGAAAAAGCGCCCACTTACCAGTTGCTGCATATATACCTGACAAGATACCTCGTTTAGTATACCAGGATACATCGACTGCTGTATCTCCCGCGATGTTCCACATGGTATCGGCTAGGCTAAACAATTCGGATGTAGACGATTGTAGATTGGTTGGATATTTCATGAGGGCAACTGCCTATGCCGGTTGAAGAGAAATCATTGAGAAAATATGCATGTTAGCTAAGGTTGATGTTTGCAATAGCGAAATGGTTTAGCAAGCATGCCTGGGATGAGGCATTACCTCTGGCCAACGACGTATAACGTCTTTGTTTTGTTTTAACCGCTCAATGCAAAGAGCCCTAATTTTGCTTGTGGTACCGAACCTTGGGTTTGTAGCCTGTAAATCTTTCCATTCTTCGGATTCCGCAAATTTGTTTAATCGCTCTCGTTGAGTGACCAGATGATACTTGACAATATCGAAGGGGCCCTGAGGAAATAAATTGGTGGTAACATCCAAGTATCCTGTGTCCTTGACCCCCGAGAGCAAAGCCGAATCTGTGAAGCCCTGGGAGGGTACGTGACCCAGGGCAGCCGATAATATCGCAGCTTGCTCGGGCGTATATGAGGCACTGGAGACGGCGGAACCTTGACCATGGTTCAGTCGGTGTCCATTCAAATCATTTCTCGAGGTTTGGAGAGTGGGCGACAGCTTCCAGCGGGAACTAAAGCCCAGGAGGCCTTGTCGAAGGACACGGTGAGATGATTTAGAGGCCATATTCCTGTAATCTAAAAGCGAAATATCAGCTCTGCGCAAAGTAATTAACATGAAATGCGTTAGGCCAAGGAAGAGTACTAACCACTTGTCTCTTTGTTTGTCAAGTAAGATGAGGATTCGTTTAATCCTTATTCCTTCAATTCTTTTTTATGAATTGAGCGTGGGGTTTGAATATCAAAAAGAAAGAAAGAATCTTTGACTGCGATTGCGTTTGCAGTTCTGGAATTTCATGCGGCAGGGTTTGATGCCACTCGGAGATGAAGCGGATAAGGGTCCTTGATAATCTCCCGGCTTGATCCACACGGATATATCACTACTATGATATTGATGATGCCCACCTACATGGCAAGTCCCTAACGGCGAGCTGTTAGTCTCTAGCGATAGTTGTCGAGTCCTGGTTTCGGGCCCGGCTGTCGTCGTCGCCAATTGGGAATTGGAAGTTCGTGACGGTTTCTTTCGGCAACATCAGACTAAAAATTTTTGGTGTTGCGCCCGACGTTGTACAGCCTACAACCTGCATCTAACCTTAAGTCTAGGACGAGAGGGGAAGTCTAGACCTTGCATCAGGTCTTCACATCATATCATATCATACGATAACAAGCCTCGATAATAGACGGCAACTGAACTCTAAACGGCACGCTATCATGACATGTTAAACAGACAACTAATGGTCGTGAACTAGGATGAGAAATATACCGCAGAACTAAGACGCTCGGTGTCTAGAGATATATCCCATCCGAGATACTTTTTTGAGGGACGCTATAGAACAGTACAAGCTCAAAGCCACAACCCAGAGGAGTGGATGAGACGAGGCCTAGAGGCAGTGATATCCATGCATTCATTTTACGCCAATTTCTGAAGGGGCCACTGCCCATCCAATCAGAGGACCTGTCTTTTCGATGCCGGGATTTCGAAACCCCACGGGCTTCACAGTGTTAACTATCTCGGTCCATTGCAAGCCCCAGGTGTACCCAGGTATAGAAGAGTTATAACGGTAATAGCTGATGCGATTTTGTTAGGACTTACGCTATAGAATACGTAAGTCTGCTTGTCCAAAATTTCAATGATCCGGGGTTCAGTATCTTTAAATTTCCGCCGTAATCGAAGTCGCTAATTGGTCTGGCCCAGGCTATCAAACTGACATGTCAGACGCACGTTCCTAACCCCGGCCTGTCTATATGCTCCCATGTTTCAACGTTTCAGTCCTGTGGATCGAGTTATCCTCTATCGGATTACGATCTGCTCGGCCCAAGCTTTGATTTCTCGTTCATCTCGACATTGACCAATTGGACTTCTAAGTTTTGGGTTCAGCTGACCATGGTTAGGCAAAGTGGCCTGTTGCAAACATGTACGATCAGGCCTAACTAGTCAACCGCACTTCGCGACTGAATTGCGCACATGTTACGTCTTAGGAACAATGGAGTTTAATCACAAAAAACGGACGCACTGACATTTTCTTCCCATCTCTTTGTTCCTTCTCATCTTTCTTTTTCCGGTTTATGGATCCCTTGGATCCATATAATCCTTGAGAAAATCTTGTACTGTGGGCCATCAAAATGCGTGATGCACGTGTGATCACACAGGTCACAAAATGTTATCCGCCCCAACCTCGATTGCTTTATACTGGTGCCCTTTAGATCCATTTCAATAGTTTTTGAGATAGACGCCTGCAAGCCACCAACTCTAGTCATGTCGAGACCATCTACCGCATCAGGAAAAAAAGAATATAGGGATTAGCAAGGGTCATGGGGTGGTTGGCACCACCAAGCTTACCAGGGCTGCGTCCGCTTTGTCCCACCTAGGCCACTGTAACCGCCGATTGACAAGAACATTGAGCCCTGATAGCGAAAAATATACTTCTTTTCGAATCGAATCGAATATATCATATTTTACGGGATTGGATATCGAAAGTGCTCAAATTTGCGACATGTTATTGGACCGTCCTTCGACAACTTCGAATTCCTTCGGCTAAATAGGGTTGACGGTGTTTAGTTAGCTACGTTAGATGTCAGATATTAGTGTAACATGGAAACTTCGAATTCAATTCAATCCTTCCGTGAGATTAAATCTTTGAACCAGAAACCTTTTACCGGTATGTGTGTAACATTCTCAAAGGTCTAGACAAGTCCGAACGCTTGCGGGTTGGCTTTCAGCCATGGCCCTTTCATTAGGCAAACGATAGCTGGGTATTTAGTGCACTATTCCTTATATTCTTTTTTATCGGTGCACTAGCCCTCATCAATTTGATTCCCCACGGTATGTGGGTCGAGGTCTGTCAGGAATAGGCAGGACGGAACGGCAATGAAGGTAGACTAAGGACCCCAATTGTGATATTAATTGATAATCGTCGGAAATATCAGGATTGCCATATCCGAGAGCATCGCCAGTTTGCCTTCGGAAAGAAAATTTTTGTGATTCTAACTTCCAAGAATCGCGTCGATTGACGGTTTTAGCCTAGTAAGATTATAAGATATAGTATGGATTCTGTCGCTGCGACGGAGCCTTATATATGAAAAAAATATGCCTTTTTTTCTCCTGTGGTTGACCATGCATATTGACTGCATGCGGACAGGGATAACCGTTTATTCGGAGGTTGGCTAAATTTCTTATTTGCTGAAGCCTGAGTAAGATGTTACTGCTGCTGGCATGCCTGGAGATTATATGCGATGCAGCGATGGGAAACGGATGTGGTCTCCAATTTCCAACTCTCGAGCATGAGCACACCACCCTTCCATCGCACCCCCGTCCGCACACCCACTTTCTTCTGCACACCCATGAGCTATCGAGAAAACAGCAGGATTGCATGCCTTTTGCCAGTCGAGCTTACTTGCTTGTACTGTACTCCGCACAACCGACCTGACTAAACACCGACCTGGTTCGACTCAACCTCCTGGCGCACCTCCTTGTTCATCCAAAACAGAAAGGACGATAATGGAGATGCATGTTGTATGGATACTAACCCCCTGTTCCCCACACACGTAGACAGCGTGCTTGCTGGTTCTTGCTGCTTACATCTCGTCGAGCCCTAGGCTTGAAAATCTCTACATGTGCATCGGATACGCATCTGTAGTCCGGCTGTCAAATCAGTGATCAATCTGTACTTGGTCCCACGCCAACGGATAGCCTTTGCCTTCGAAAAAAAGCAGAGAAAGGAAAACCCCCGTGCTTTGACTTCGCTCGCCCATTGCCGCGACAACCGTCCTCTGGATCCGAGTTCTTGTTACTTCGGCTTGGCCTACAGTACATGTTACATGAAAAGCTGCAGCTGGAAAGTGCACCGAAGAGAATATCTCCACTTCCTGAAGACGAATAATTTTGCCATTTCGTCATCGAATCCCGAGTTTAGGAAACATCCGTCCTTAATTGGCTATTGACGGTAGTCCTCTAAACGCGAAGGCGAAGAAGGCAGCTGAGAAGCAATAATCGATTTCGTCAAGCCATTAATCCTTGACCTAGGTGGTATCGGTCAACAAATTTTCGACCCGAGACAGAGGTTCGCCCGGCCTTTTGATACAACCACCCAACTGGCTAGGGAAAGTAAGTCCAACAAGAAAGCACCGCACCAACATCTCTTTGAAATAGCCATCCTCCATCGGGCGTAATACCACTTTTTAATCTTTCTTCTTCAAACTGTTGAATAAACCGAGACGAAAGCAATTTTAGCTTATATTGGCACTGAACTAATCGAGTATCGTGCAGTTAGTATCTGATATACGTCCCGAAATCGCTGCTGCGCTTGAACCTCGAAGCGAGATACAAAGGGCTAGTCGTTCAAGGACTCCCGGGTCAATTGCCAGAATTACGTGCCTGGAGAAAAGGCTCTCGGGGTAAATTGTGCCTGCTGCAGCTCTCTTTTACACTTAAACCTGCATCTGCCAATTGATTGGTTTGGAATCTCAAGCCCGATAACTGGCTCTTCCCATTCTCCTCGGTCAACCTCTTGCATAGAACCCAGAGCACCCCCTCGCGCCTGAAAATTTCCCGAGACTTATGATTCGCAGGTACCTGTACCTTACAAAACCCGATATTCCTTCTATCGAAAAAGAAAAAGCCGAGCCAGCAAACGGGGGAGTACAGACCGATACGAGCCGTTATACCCTTGTCGCATCGTGTTACATGCACATGTAGAGACAAAAACAAGGATTTGTTCCATTCTGCTGCTGTTCTCTCTGAAAACCATTTCTTTTGGAGAGAGAAGGACCCTCACCAGGGGATAATTTCGATAGATTTTTTAACTGGAGAACGGCAATTTTGTCAACCGAGAATCTACACTTCAAACCATACCTCGCACTCTGAACGTTCTTCTCCACCGGTCCCGATTGTACAGCGACCCCCCCGAACACTACCAGTACTTTCCCGGAGCGATCACAGATCTTAATCGAAGGAGGGTAAAAAATTTTAGGGTGGTGTCCATATACTCTAAATTTTTTCATTAACCAAGTGTTTAAAAAGCACAAGATGGGTTTGCATCCCCTTCCTTCCAATTGCATCTTACATAAAAGAAAGCCCACAGACATACACCCTTGACGCCTCTTGTCTCTCTTGTTCCTGCGCGATGCAGAGCTTAATCTGCTAACCTATATCTTTTCTTGTTTGATCTTTTGCAGATACCTCAAGTAGCGGAGATCATAGGGCCGCACGCCGAAGTGTAAGTCACCAAGGAAAAAATATTCCCTTCCAACATTTTAGCATTTGAAACCAAGCACCTACGTCTCGCTATTCCACGTTTCTTATTAAGGCTGCGTTTGGTTGATATTGCATATGCTTCCCACACACCCGTAAATCCGACTTGACCACAAGACCTCATTCACAAGACCTTATGTCAGGTACCACCTTGCATTCCCAATGGTCAGTATATTCGCACAAAAGAAGAAACACAGGCTGCAAGAAGGCTGCTTCTGGGATGAAAGGCGTCTCCCGTTCCCGACTCTAGAATCTGGGTCACGTTATCCCCAGAAGCAAGCATGGCGTTCACTGCCGGCTTGCTGTAGTCGGAGATCTGTGGACGCGGAGAGTTGCACTTCAGATGATTGGACTTAGCTCCTCGAAGAATTCTCCCCTTCATTTCTCGTCGGCTTTATCATATCATATTCTGATCTTCTTTTATTTTCTGATGGGTCTTTTCTTTTTACGTCTGTGTATCCCTTACCACACCAGGCTGCGCTGTCAGTGCTCGCCAGGTGCCCTGAACCAGAGCTTTTCGCCTGTGGGCCTTTACCCTTTAAGTTGGTACCTGTCCGCGGTGCCTGCCGTTTCGCATGTCGTTCCCTTTGCTCTACCCTTCAACAAATATATAAGCCCTATCCTTTTTTTCTTCTTCCAAGTGAAGCCCTTGAGCAAATAGCACGTCCGTACTACGTAGCTTTTCACGTAGCTACTATAAAGCTCTGGCAAAGAGGAAAATTTTTTCCCTCGTCTACTCCCATCCTCTCCAAAATCTCAGATCTCCCATTTTATTGCTTACGATTTCACAGCAAAAACGCCAAAACGGGTATCTTCCACAGCTCCAGGGTGAGACAGATACCAGGAAACTCAGGGACAAATCCTAGGAAAGGGGACTGAACCTTATCGCTTCTTTCTCCTCGCGTATTTCTCAAGGTGTCCTCTGTGTTCGTTGGTGTCGTGATTCGACTGTGAGAACTAAGCGGTTGGGAGCTTACTTGGTCACATTGGTATTATACCCGCCCCTCTTTCTTTGGTATCATCCGAACACTGCATGATATGATATCTACAATGTCTCGCCCCCTCTCAAGCTTCTCCATTACACGTCATGTATGTTTCATCCATAACGACGCCACTGTTCGTGTCTTAGTTGGAGAGTTCTTCGAGACTGGACACTATCACGACTCGGAGAGGCAGAAGTCACGAGCTCTGAAGCCAGCTTTCAACATTCGCTATACGGTTTGTGGCGGCTGTTCTTTCCTTCGGTTGTACACGCTTTAACAGCCTTCCCCCAATATGCGCCGTTCATACAACCATGAGGGGTCGTTTGGGGGAGAAACGTGGTTTGGGGGTATCTTGCTATCTTGACATCAATTTCTTCCTATTTTGGTTCTATTCCGGCCCTTCTTCTGGAATGGAAAATCTCCGAGAATGCACTCTCCCGTTTTTATGACATATATCTGGGGTTATATTTAAAAATGGTACGGCGGCGGTTTTGCATGACCCATCCCGAGCGGGCGGTTAGGCTGAGGCGAGCTCGAGTTCGAGAAGAGTGGAAGCAAGCTGCAGGATATGGAACGCCAATGTTCCTGTCCCACTTCTTTCATTTTATTCGTTTTTATACCTTTTTAATTCCCTTGGACACACACTCTCTCCTCATTCCTTTTAACCATGCGCGCCCGTCCGCTCTTGGAACCGTGGTGTTTTGGGGTGGAAGACGGTTCGAACAACTGATAAACTGTCTCGACGTCCTTCACTCGGTTTCATGCAGGGCCCTTTGGCGGTTGGTGAACCAACATGGTCAATTACTTTACTGGGTTGGGAACAGAAAACCAACGAAGCTATGGAAGAAAGGAAAGCAAAGATGGCAAGGGCATTGAGTGACTCCGGAGTGGAATACCTGGACAAGGCCATCGTTTTCACGGCGCTCGTCGTTCGAAATCTCTACGCCTGGGCAACACCCACACTGCACTTAGGACCCTGAACGCCGCTGGACCGCTACCCGCATCACACGTCTGTCGAGACTTCCATTTGGGATAGTTCGGGTTGCAACATCGCACATCTACCAGAGGCACGTTTCGATGAAGCAATGCAATTTGGCCGTATGTGATAAGTTATGGCAGCAGCAGAGAAGTGTGTTGGTGTTGTGTGGTGGTGGTTGGCTGTGAGTTCGGCGCTTTGTGGGGTCAAAGCTGCGAGACAGAAGGGAATCAATCCGAACCCACTAGTCCTCCGCCTCTTTGTTTCTGATGACGATTGATGGGGAGGGTCTTGGAGAGTCTGTCTCTCGTATTGGCCTTGAACCCCCCACAGACAGACCGGTCCAACTGTTCCGTGGTTGATTGGAACCGTCATCGGATGCATTGCATCAGTCAGGGCTTTGAAAGTTTGGTATGGGAGCCTGGGTATCGACTGAGACCCGGCTGCCAAATTCAAGCCTTCTTTTTTCTATTCGGTCTTAGCTTGCTGGTTCTCCATCATTCCCATTCCGTTCAGTTCTTTTCTGTCCTATGCCTATTTAACGTCGTTTCTGCCGGGGTTCGCACGCCTCATCGCTCGGCCTGTTGAAGTGTTTGCTCCTTCCCGAGAACATTACTTTGTTATATTCTCGCTCGTGCCAAACAACCTCACAGCAGCCAGCGAAAAAAAGGAAGAAAACGAGGAAGAAAGGCCAACGTTGCTGCGGGTTTATTCCATACGAGAGGCACAGCGGAAAACTGGCCTTCATTGCCAGAGCGCAGGTTTTTCTCTTTGGTCTTTGCCCCATTTATCAGTTTTTTGTTGTGTCTTCTTTTTTCCTTGTTGCCGCAAAAAAAATAAAAAATAAAAAAAAACCCAACCCGACCGACTTGCTGGGGCGTTTTCCTTCCTCCATTGATTCATCTCACTTTTCCATCCATCTCTTCTTTCTCCATCCTCCTGGACACATCCCTTCAACCTCAACCCTCCCCCATTTTGATCGTTTCTTCTTATTTCGCCTCTTATTCGCACTGCATCGCGTGTCGTTTTCTGAGGAAACTTAGTTATTTAAGAGATATCTCCTCCATAAATGCCAACCATGCTGATTGAAGGTGGTTCTTCGTACCGACAGCGCGACAGATCTCGCTCGCCCTATCGCGAACGTAGCGAACGCAGCGCTAGGAGCCCAAGACACCGCCGACGTTCCTACTCACCCAGAAGCCGGTCTCGCAGTCGGGACAGAGACTACGACCGGAGGAGATCAGAAAGGTCACGGAGTCCTATGACCGGGAGCGGAAACCAAGGAGGGTATTCTGGTCATCACGGTGGAAGAGGAGGTCCACCGCGCTCATTCGAGGATCGCGCCGCAGCAAAGGAAGCAATGATGCAAAGCGTCCGCGAAAGCTCCCAACAGGACCGACGCGTCTACGTCGGCAACCTTTCTTACGATGTCAAATGGCACCACCTGAAAGACTTCATGCGACAAGGTACGGATCTCTCTATCCCTGGAGTTATATTGTTGGCAAGCTGGGCCGTGTCGTTCTCTCGGGAGTGAGGGAGAGGTGATGCAGGTATCTCTGGGTTTCGGTCCTGCCGTTCATGATTGCTAACTGGTCTCGTGCCATCATATAGCCGGCGAAGTTCTTTTCGCTGATGTTCTCTTATTACCGAATGGAATGTCGAAGGTGGGCACTTGAAAGAACGCGGGTGTTCTTTTCTTTCACAATGGTTTTCTTGGTTATATTACATATTTGGATGTGGATTTTGGATTGACGGGGTCGGACTGGACGTCCATGGGTATTTGTAGGGATGCGGGTAAGCTTATTGCTCCTATACTGATCGATTGCATCTAAACCTGGCGGTTGCTAATTCCTATCCGTTTAGAATTGTGGAATACGCAACGAGAGATCAGGCTCAAAACGCTGTCAACACCCTCAGCAACCAGAACCTAATGGGAAGACTAGTTTACGTTCGAGAGGTATGGAGGAACTTTCTCTCTGGCCGGATAATCAGTGGATGACGAGAAAGGAGGCGCCTTTTTATTGTCCTGATGATCAATCCGGAGGTCCGAAGTGATGTGCAGGGGATATGATGGTTAAGGCTAAGATATGTTGGATTAGGATCGCGAGGCAGAACCGAGATTCACTGGGCCTCCTGGCGCTGCTAGGACCGGAGGGCCTGGGGGCGGCGGCGGCGGATACAGCGGAGGTGGATACGGCGGCGGGAGCGGAGGTGGTGGTTACAACTCGAATAACTCGATTGGCGGCACTTCATCTGGTGGAGCTGGCGGAGCTGGTGGTGGCGCTGGCGGCCGCCAGATCTTCGTTTCCAACGTGAGATACTGTTCCAACTGGGTGTCGCGTTGTTGGTAGGCTAACAGACAGACGAATTTAGCTTCCTTTCCATGTCGGATGGCAAGACCTCAAGGACATGTTTAGGCAAGCTGGTAGGTTGCCTGACGATGCCCTTCATCGAAAACCTACTGGTTTTCTTGAAGGGCCTAGGATCCCCCCGAAATTCGAGCTAATGTTTGAGTAGGTTCTGTTGTTCGAGCCGACGTTCATGTAGGACATGATGGACGACCAAAGGGTAGCGGCATTGTCGCTTTCGAAACCCCTGAAGATGCCAGAAATGCTATTCAACAGTTCAACGGTCACGATTGGCAAGGGCGTGTTCTCGAGGTTAGGGAGGACCGATTCGCAGGCAGCACTCCATTTGGCGGCGGCGGCGGCGGCGGGTTCGGTGGTGGACGTGGTGGCTTTGGAGGCGGATTCGGAGGTCGTGGCGGTGGATTTGGAGGTGGGCGTGGCGGATTTGGAGGTGGACGCGGCGGTTTCGGAGGAGGCTACGGTGGGCGCGGAGGATACGGCGGTGGTGGAAGTGGCGGCGGAGGCGGAGACTTCAATACTCCAGCTGCTCAGCCAAACCCATTCACTGACTTTGCTACCGGCGGTGGCGAGAGGGCCCCAACCATTTTTGTCCGAAATGTACGATGATATGCCTATATTCTGGGGAGAGGGTTTATTGACTGACTTGGTGATGATTTAGCTCCCATGGTCTACGAGCAACGACGATTTGGTGGAACTGTTCACCACGATCGGTAAGGTCGAACGTGCTGAGATTCAGTATGAGCCAAGCGGTCGCTCTCGTGGAACCGGTGTCGTCCAATTCGATACTGCCGAGAATGCCGAGACAGCCATCTGTAAGTTTAATCAGTCCGTCCGTCAGTTTCTTGTGGAGTAGACTAACACGGATGCTTTACTAGCTAAATTCACTGGTTACCAATACGGTGGTCGTCCGTTAGGACTCAGCTTCGTCAAGTATACTAACGCTAAGAGCGGCGATGCTATGGAGGGTACGGAACAAACCATGTCGCAGGATCAGATGCTCTGAAGTGGCTTTTCTTTGGAATATTCTTTTTTGGGGGGACGGATCGGAGAAACACAAATTGGGAAATATGGTCTAACGGGAATCTATCGATAGGGGTTTTATCGGATTTGTAAAGAGACGGAAGTTCACACTGCGCGGGCAGACAAGGAGGCAACGAGGATATACCAGCATGAAATTTCGATGGACCTCGGCCCCTCCCTCTGTTCTTTGCTGGGTTGTATACATCCTCTGACCTCCATTCGTATCACTTTTTATCACAGAATGCCGAAACGTTGTTGTCTCTTTTTTCTTATTCTTCTTCTATCGACGACACTCACATTGTATTACTGCTTGCATTAGTTTCGGAGGCTTTTGTTCCTTTCGGCAATTTGCACGTCTTCCATACTCCCCTCAGCTCCCGACAGAATCACACGTATATGTTGGGCTGCTGGTTTATCCTTTTCCCTTATCATTCTTGCACAAAATGGATGAAAACTGAGATCGAAAACAAGACTGCATCTCCTTTAATGCTTTTACAAGTCAAAATTGCTCCGTACTTCTTTTTCTTGTTTCCGGTTGTGGATGCTCGTTTTATGCTTTATATACTACTATGTTTCTCTTGGTCTGCATATACGTACGTGCGCTGCCTTGTGTTTAGTTAGTCCTTAAGCTTCGCTGGCTGGGCTGGTATAATATCATTTTATGCTTATAGAATATTCCTTGATATTGAAGGTGGGAGGCCAAGTCTTGATTGGCTGCACTTGGAATTGGTTGGACCGGATCCCTCCCCAATCGTCCTGTTATTTCAGCATTCTGAGTGCCAATGAGCTTTACGTTCGAGGTAGCTGGTACTAGTCCTAAAGATTGATAAGCTCTGTCTTCCGTTTATAACCTGCGTTGTCTCTATCGTCAAACAGCCTTCCATCTTTCTCTTGAGTTTATCAATCAACCCTTTGATCTGATAAACCTTTCCCTTCCAACCAATCCCAACGTTCTAGAGCTTCTATCACCCCACAACCATGGCTGAAAACTCAGGAATAACCGCCGAAACCCTCGAGGAGACTATCCGTAGCAGGTTGGAGGCTACGTATGTTTCTGTCGTCGATAATTCAGGTTTGTTGCTCCTTTTTGCTCTTCTTGTGAAACGCTCTCGTGAGCATATGGCAGCGACATCGGGTAATTTTTTTGTGTGATATGATGCAATGTTCTTTTTGTTATCTTATCAGATTCAGGTTTTTCCAGGTGCACCAGGCTACACGGTACTTGTGGTTTTGGAGAGGTTTTTTGCTGACATCGAGAAACTTTGGGATTCGAATAGGTGGATGCGGGCAAATATTTGAGGCTGTTATTGTGTATTACTCCCACTCCTAGTTCTTGGTTACTTTCTCCATTGTATCTGATTTTCTTGGTTTATTAATTTGGGTGTGTATGTCTCTAGATCCCCACAGTTTGAGGGCAAGACGAGTTTGGCGAAGAGTCGGCTGGTGAATACGACGTTGAAAGAGGAGATTGCGCAGATACACGCTTGGTCGAATAAAACCTATACACCAGCGCAGTGGGAGAAATTGAAGGAGAAAGAGGCGGGAGGGGCGTGATCATGGTGGGACAGCTAGCGTTTGCATTGCGAGTTGGTGATACTTTGGATCAATGGGTCCGGACACATGATATATAAACGGTCAGGCGAAAACGATAGCCTCACAAGGCCAGCGAGCGATGCCCATTTCTCTACGTTTATGGAAGCACAATATCTTGCATTTCTTTACTCGAAGGTTCTAAATAATATCATGTCGATAGTCTCATTTCCCGAAGAGCACTCCATATAACCGCCATTTCTGCCCACAAGCGCGATAATCGAACTAACCGAACGCCCAAAACCAACGAGCTCTTCTCGCGTGTTCTGCCCTCTTCGTGTGTGGGAGATGAGAGCCCCACTATCCCCACGATTTACGTTAGACTTTTATAGATTATTCGTCTATTAGTTCCTTTTTCTTCACTAGAATCCCGGGGCGAAACGGCAATAGCTCATCTGTTGCAAGACAAAGGGACCCTGTTACTGTCACGAGGCAGTTTCCTTCTCGTGGAGCTAGAGGGAAAAAGGAACCGAGTTGCAAAATGCGCCGCTGATTCAATTCACCTGGGGCATTTAAATGTTAGACTGGGGTAGCAGGCTGTTTCTTAGATGTTTCTTCTCTATTCTATTTTTTTCCGGTTGTAGAGCTTCTGAGCTTGAAAAGTATCTTCTCCCTTTGTCCGAAGCTAGATTTTTGGGCGCATTTTAGCTAGAACGGTTGGGCGGTTTGAAGGAAGTTTAAATCGACGTCGCTCCCTCGTGTCTGCTGATAGATTTACTTTCTCTGTTTACCAGTAAACTTTCTCTTCTATTCTTCCCTCTCTTCGGCCACTCCCTTGAGAATTTTCGAATTTTTCGGCTTCTTTCCATCGATCTGTGCGGGCACACGAGGCAGGGTTTTCCCTTTTGAACAAAAGTGTTCCGAGGTCGTGGATGGTGGTAGTCTGCAAGTGAACCCGAGTTTTCAAGGCAGGACGATGCATGGTTTGGCCGAGTACCCGAGTGGCCCGATAATTGCAGACGAAATACCACGATAACGAGCTCGAGCTCAAACGCAGCTAAAATTTAGCTTAAGAACCACTTTTTTCTGGGGAAAAAAGAAGAGTACGTTTTGGAAAAAGGAAGGATACTTTGCGGGGGAGATAGAGAATGGCAGATTTCATCGCCAGCTCTATTGCTGGAAGTGCTGCCATTGTGCTGGGGAATCCAATTGATGGTACGAAATTCTAAGAAGCTTTCAATGTCACATGAGAGACACCGTTATGCAGGGTCCAAAACGCCGGACCGACTGAGCTAAGAAAATGCAACAATTCTCGAAAGCTGACCTTTGTTCCGCGTTGGAAAATTAATTGTGTAGTGATCAAAGTCCGTCTTCAAAGCGGTATTACCAGCGCTCCTTCTACTGCTGCTACTTTCGAAACCTGGACGTCTCTATTCAGAGGTACAAAAATTACAAATATCCGTAGAACCCCAAAGATAAGCTGATATTAAGATGCTATATTCCAAAAACATAGGAGCCGCAGCCCCAGTCCTCGGTAACGGCGCCCTCACCGCCCTCCTCTTCGTCGGTTACAACCGGTCCCTCGAATACCTCGAATCGACACCTTACCAAGAAATTAAATCCCCATCTCTCACAAACGTCTGGATCGCAGGTGCAATCTCCGGTCTAGCATGCTTTGTCGTCTCAGCGCCCACCGAAGTGATTAAATGTCGAGCGCAAGTCTACCCTTCACATTTACACAATATCGCGACCCACGGAACTTCCAGTATAAACAATCCCAGCGGTAATGGGAACGCACCGTCCAGTTACAAAGTTGCAAAACAAATAATTTCTACTAGTGGCATAAGAGGTCTATATCATGGTGGAATAGTAACGAGTTTAAGAGATAGCATTGGGTACGGATGGTACTTTTACGCTTACGAAGCTTCGAAGAATTTATTGGGACTGGAAAGTGAAACGGCTACTTCTCTTGTGGCCGGTGGGATCGCGGGATGTGTTACTTGGGCTAGTATTTATCCGTTAGATGTGGTGAAGACGAGGGTGCAGACGCATAATTTGGTAAACAATACCGATTGTGCGGTGGGCGAAAGGGAGGGCTTGCTTGGGGGGAATAGTGGAGGGAGGAGGTATGAGATGGGGGCTTGGGAGCATACGAAGGCGATTTGGAGGACTGAGGGAGTTAGGGGCTATTTTTCGGGATTTTGGTGGTGTATGGGACGGTCGTTTTTTGTGAATGCTGTACAGGTATTATGAAGTCTATCCTATTAGAATTATAATTATGGTGAGGGAGCATACTAACGGATGGATGTTTAGTGGGCTTTATACGAATACATTATGAGGGCGCTAAGGTCTGAAACGGCGGATAAGGCGTTCGAACCTCGCGAGCAGGAGTATAGTTACTGAGATTTTGATCTGAGCATGCTTGTGGGAGGTTGATTGCAGCGTTTTAGTTTTTTTGCTTTTAGATTTGGGAGGCACTCTTCGTTACTCTTGAATCGATACCCTATTGGAGTTTTTAAAACGTAAGTAGATTTAGAAATTTAAAAAAATATTACTGATTGACTTTTTTTTGTAAAACTGAATCTAAGTAATGAAGTGATATCTTTTGGATGCAACGACCCCACCTTTCGGCAACGCCAACTATACTACGCAGGAATATTACAAACATGTACAAGTTACTATAATACACAATCATAAAGGATACTAGGCCGGAAAAAAGTGGCTTTCCTGCCTTTTTGGTTTCCTCGGAGAGGCTGTCTGGAGACAATTCGCCAACCTTCACCAGCATTGTCGGACTTTTAAATCCAAAGGCAAACCTTACCACTCGCTGTACCTCCAACGATCCAGTCTTGAGTAGGATGGAATAGAGTAACTGCAGGTACGGCTGTAACTAGATCTCCTCCAAGCTGGCCGAGCTGGTCACCGTTCTCGGAATATATGTCAACGAATCTGTTCATATTTCCTATGCAAAACTTTTGCATTCCGGTGGGTGATTGTTGCCACTGAGCTCGAAGACTGTAGAACACTATCAGTATATCATTCACAATCACTGTCTTCTCAAAATCAGAAAGGCAATACTCACATAGTAACCCATCTCCCTGTCTGGTTATTATGTTTGATAACCGAACTAGGCTCAACAGTGTCCAATGAATAGCCCTCTTTCCATCCTTTACTTTCTCCAAAATCAAATACTTTAACCGTATCATCATACCCGGTCGTCACCACCTTTCCATTCGAACTCCAAATAGCGCTGCTAACCGACAACCTCGACTCATGTTCCACCACCATATGCGGCTTCGCATTTTCTCCCTTTCCTACAATCTTTCTTAAATCCCATATCCTCATTGTCCGGTCCAAGCTCGCTGTAGCAGCAAACCAGGGATTCCGAGGGTTTAACGTAAACCCGCCAATCTTCTTCTCGTGGCATTCCCAGACTGTAGCCGCTGTCGACTTTTCACGAAGATCTTTACGGCCGATGTAGCCTGTTAAAGTGGAGAAGTAGATGATGTTTGGGTCGTAGAAATCTAGACCGGAAATTGCAGCGTCCTTATGAAGGGATTCATTGGGATCTTCGGCGGCGAAAACCTCGTCTGATTTGTGGGCTATTAAATCTAGCTTTCGGATCGAACCGTCGTAGGAGGTGGAGTATATGCTTTCTGCGGCATTTGGCGCAAATGAGAGAGTAGCGATGGAGCGGGAGTGGAGTTTGAAGGTTGAGACGTTGGGGATGTGGGAGAGGGCTTCTTCGTCTTCTGATGGGTCGTAGTCTGGGTTTGGAAGCGGGTTCGAGGCGTCGAATATACCAAGGTTGCCGATTTTGTCGCCGGCGAAGACGAGGTGTTTGGAGGTTGTGGGGTGGAAGGACATGCAGTATATTCTTTCGGGGACGATTTTTATGTCTGAGGCAAATTATATTAGTGGATCTGACGTAGGAATTGAATTAGGAGCTATGGTTATTCTTAACATACCCACTGGATCAAATCTCTCATGCAACTTCAACCCCATCATCTTCCTTCTCAGAGTTTTAAGGTCTGAGTTTGGTGTCTTCGAAACATCGTCGTCGAAAAATGTTCGTGCGTATCGTTCCCCTTTGACATCAGACAGGAAGTTTGTAGTTCGATCCCATTCCTTTCCAGGAACCACAATATCCGACAATGACAGTTCTCCAGCTACTCTCTGCCTCTTCGCTCTTTCAACCTCCTTAAACGCAGCTTCCTCTGCATCCGCTTTACGTTTTGCGACTTCAGAATCCGCTGGTATACCCTTTAACCGGGAAGAAGTACGGCGCGGAATAAACTCATCTGGAACCTCTTTTTTAACAGTTGCAGCACGGGATCGCTTTTTAGAGGAAGAAGCGGACTTGGAAGCAGGTTTTGAAGCTGCAGCGGCTGCTTTTTTCTCTGAGGCGGCGCGGAAGGCGTTCGCGGCTGTGGTGAGTTCAAGCTCCTGGAGGAGTTTGCGATTTTTCTCGATGTTTTCGAGACGTTGGCGCTCGTAGTCGTTTTCCATCGCTTTGGGATATATAATTTGTAGTTTATGATTTGAAGGATATGGTGGAAGAATTGGTGGTTTGTGGTGGTTTGTGGAAGGGGACGGGATGAGGGATGAGGGTTTGGATTTCAATCAACGCGGTCTAAACGTTATGAAGCACGCGTTGGTGGCGGGACCACGCGTTTAGTGACCCACATGGGCATGGAAAGTCCCATGACTTTTCTCATCATCAAAATTTAGCGGAATTTTAGGAATATAGGCTCTAAATTAAGAAAATTGCCTAATTCTTCGATTGATATCAAAATTATCCAATTCGATGAAGATTTGAGCTCAGAGGATGGATGAAAAAGAACACACCAAAACGACCCTCGCAACTGTTGGTGAGGGTTCATCAACACATTGTAGACATGTTGGATTTCAGAAACCCCTCAGCTTCAGAGGCTGCGGGAAGCTCGCCAATATGAGCCACCAGCTCAAGACGGGATAGCGCTATAACCATAGCTCGACTAAACGGACCTAGAAACAGACCCACAGATTATGCAGCCAGCTTCAGTAGGCTGCGAGATCCCGTTTTCCGCGAGGACCAATTAGAAGCTTGAAATTCGAAATCTGCTGTCAAGGACAGTCGGTCATGTGTAGATGTCTCAATGATGTGCGTACGTACAGACGGCTTGCAAGTTTGGTCACGAAATCGGGCGTGATGACAAAGACTTTGTCCTCGTACAAAAGTCGTACAAAGCCTTTGTGTGATGCAGGTACTCGAGGCTTTCTAGAATGTCAGTTTTAAATAGATCAATTTTATCGATTTCAAAAATACATTTCGAAATTTACCACTGTGAAGCTTTGCTTTCAAACATCAGATTCTTGCAGTAGGCGCTATCTAGCCGGAGCTCGAGAAGAAAACGCATGCATGCATGCACTTTCTAAAGTACATGTTATCTCAAGCCCTGCAAACTGCGCAAGACAATCTTTGCGGTTAATCTTTGCGGACATTTTCCCACCTGAACGGATTGATAATCGAGTCCCCATCAGGCGTGGCGGTTCGAATGGATTTTGCCCCCCCTGTTTAGAGAAACTGCATATGCACCCTGGCGGCACAGCGCTTCATACAATACATGCAATATCTAACATAATAGCTAGCTTGACCCCCCCATATATGCACTCGAACAAAAAAACATGATATTGTGATCTGTGCTGGATGAATATGCAGCTACGCAGGCCCACGGACGGGTCGGGATGGGAGACAATGGAGCGGAAAGAAGCCAAGGACTTTACGTTGCAGTGTGGATATTCAGACGGCAAAGTGCGAGGTTGAATATTAATATCTGCAAGATTTATGCTGAACGAGACAAGTGTCTATGAAACAACCGGTAGCCAGGACAGTTGGGAGAGGGGATATTCTGCAGTTTCTTCTGTTAAAAGATATGTGTATAAAGTTGTGGTGACCCCGCTCGTTGACAATTGATTCCTTTTGCTGAGTCTTCTATTCCAGAGGCATTCCAGTCTATAGCTATCAAACGGCTTCTCCCCCGATTGCAAGGTGTCTATCGTTACGTTAGACTAGGGCATGATCTTAATCGATACAATACCTTTCCGACCCGTTGAGGCCCTAGTGGGCCTCATAGGCGCATGGTTCACTTTCATTATATGCCGCTGGATATATCGTCTATCGCCTTTACACCCGCTTGCGAAATTCCCTGCCCCAGACCGCTTTGCGTGTATGTCCGAATTTTACCACTTTTACTGGAACGTCGTAAACGATGGACAACTTGTGTTTAAGTGTGAGGAATGGCATAGAAAGTTTGGTAAGTTCAGACCAGATCCCTGGATCGGTTAATTTAATTCGTATCGTATACATCGCAAGAGCGATAACCGAGTCGGCAACACAAGATATTGTCTACAACGCACAAATTCCAACAAACTGCTATGAATCGAACGTTCTTCGGATCATCTTATGTTGTTGAATTCAATCGAATCGTCTATACCTGATATCGCTTCTCCTATTTCCTTCTACATATTTCCTCTGTCGAAGAATTTTTTAAAAGAAAAACAATGTAACCCTACGCAGAATATAAGACTAACGAAATATAGGTCCAATTATCCGCATCGGTCCCAACGAGCTTCACATCAATGACCCCGCGTTCTATAACACGATCTATTGCGCGAATTACAAATTTCCCATCCACCAAGCTAACTACGAATGGCGAGGCCATATAGACATGAATATGTCCAACCCCAACGTTGCCGAACACAGAGCCCGCCGTGGTCTCGTCGCCCCTTATTTATCCAAAGCCAATATCCAAAAACTCGACGCAAACATCGTTAAGCACGTAAACAACTTTGTCGAAGCATGTAGTCCAACACCCAAGGTGCTCGGTGAAGGTTGTGATAGACTTAGACAGGAAGTGGTCACGAAGCCTGGCGATGGGGTTAAAGTGCTTAATTTACTAAGAAGGCTTACGGGAGATGTCATCAGCGAGTACGCATACAGCGAGACGTTTGGGTTGTTGAGCTCCGATAAGAAGATTTGGTATATTCAACCGATTGCAGATTCGATGGAGATATTCCAAGTACTTCAATGGGTGCGGCCTGTTGCCCTTGTTATGGCGACCTTTCCCAGATGGCTTATCAATAGGATACCAAGGGAGTTTAGAGGGTTTGCGGAACTTGAGTGGGTATGTATCCTTCGTCCGAGTATCTTAGGAATTCTAACGGTGTGTCTAGACGCTAAAGGGAAGGAGTGTGCTAACATGTTGTGCCTTGTGGCTAGATGATTAATGATCAAATCGAAGACTTTATTCGAAACCCCAGAAATGCACAAGCCAAAACTACTCACAAAACTATCTTTGAAACTCTGGTAGAAGGCGACGGAAATACCAAACTTTCCCGCAGCGCTCTGAGGGGCGATTCAATGACCTTCATTGGCGCTGGAACAGAAACCACGGCTACAACAATAGCAGAGGCGATCTATAGTGCTTGTAAATTCCCAGAGCTCCAAGCACGGCTTCATGAGGAAATAGTCAAAGCGTTCCCGTCAAAGAACGATGAGATTACTTTTGCGAAGGCCGAGAAGGTGCAATATATCATTGCATTCTTGAAGGAGACATTGAGGCTTACGCCTCCTTTACCGGGACGACTTGCTAGACAAGCACCAGCGGAAGGGACAGTTTTTCAGGAGAAGGCTATCCCTGGTGGCGTGAGTATTCCCATAGTACTAAGCACAGACCTTAATAGATATTTTTTGGCTAACTTGTTTCGATATTCACGTTTAATAGACCGTTCTTTCCATGTCTTCGTATTTGATGCATATGAACTTGGATATCTACACCAACCCTCACAAGTTTGATCCAGAACGCTGGATGAACAGCGATCCTGCTTCATTGCAAGAAAGATATTTTGTACCCTTCAGCAAAGGTTCGCGAGCATGCCCGGGGTTGAAGTACGTATATATCTAGATTCTGCATTCCCTTTTGAATCTTACTCCTATTTTACAATGAATAATTACTAACACTGGGGTTGCAATAGCCTCGCATGGGCGGAAATGATAACTGCTATGGCAGCGACGTTTAGAAGGTATAAGATCAGTTTCCACGAAAGTAGTACAAGGAATGACGAGTGGGTGGATCGAATTGCAAGAGTGGTGTTGGGAGAGTTTATTATTACTACGGAGGAGTATGATAGTTAAATGGGATTGTGTTAGGGTTTGTTGGGTTTTTGTTAGGTTAAGGGTATATATTGGGGTAGTTTGGTTAAGCCCATCGATTGGTATTTAGTTGATTGCTGAGCAATGGTATATATGGAGAGCTGTATTTGATATGGTCTCGTAAATTATCCTCGTGACTAATTAAGAAAACACTTCATAGCGATATTCTTTCATGTTTAAGAATATGGTCTTGAGCCTGGAAGGTAGAGATTTCGGTACTGGGTATAGCATAATAGGCCTGAAATTTTCGATAATTTCTTCGTAATATCGCAAAGAACTTGAATGTTTGACATCGGCCGGACTTTAGATTTATAGAAAGGAATGGATCTAGTACTGGCCAGTACGATCTAGCGCTGTTCTAGAATCGTACTTAGAATGTGCCTATCAGGACTAGAAGCTTGTTCATTGGTCAGGTTTAAATTACAGTTGGTATTTGAGGGGCACCTGATCGATTGCGCTGCAAATATGAAATGCTGCATTGGAGGCCTTTTCAACTTGTCTTACACCCAACATCTCGGAGCGGGCCTTCAGTGTGACCCGAAAACACCCTTCCCGCACCTTTTTTTTATCTGATGGAGATCGATAGTATGGATTCCCAATTAAGACAGGAATCAAGTGAGGGGTTTTGATTGCTTTCCGGTCATGCCGAGAAGTCAGCATGCAAGATGCGAACTTAGATTCAGATAGGCGAGGTCTCGTGTGGGGAGGCCCGAGGGCCAAGTCAAGATAGTTCGGTACGCAGAGTACTCAGCCTCAGCAGCGAGCGCGAGTACTGGTTGGTCACATCAGGTACCTATTTCCGCACGATTTCGATCCCGAGGAAAAAGACCAGACAGTGGCAAATCGATTATCGGCAGCGAATAAGATGTGCAAGATGCATTTTTAAGGCATCGTGGGGATACGCTTAACGGTTTTTGGGGGGGCCTTTAATAAGTTCCGAATTGCTTGGCCCATGGTAAGGGTTTTTGGTGGATGCAAATTCCACTGGCCAAAGCTATCGGAAATCGAAGCTTTCGAACCTTCTTGTGAAAGTTCTAGAGAATCGTGAGACTCAATTTCTACGTCATTTTTTTGTTTAGACTACTTTTGTTAGCGCACTCAATTTTCGGCTTAATATCACAGACGTGCTGCACGCTTTGGAGCTAGTTGAATTCCATGCAGTCAGTAGCTTTTAAGCACAGATTGTATAAAGGTACCGTCGATTCAGACGAGTTGACTCGAGAAACGGGCATCGGAAAGCTATAGTAACGCTTATATACCTCGACGGCCCACCCGTTTTCCCTGCCTCGTAACGGTTCAAAAACTCCTTCGATCGTGAGCAGAGTTTCGGCTTAAACGAGCGTGGTGGTTGGTCGATGCCTTCCACATCGCCCGATCCAAAGCGTCGGAGACTGCACAAGGACAGGGACGCCCTGAATAAGGGCCTATCTCAGCGGGGCTGCACGGCCCCTACTTTTGGCACATTAGCTTTAGCACTGCACTGCACTGCAGCACAATCGAAAAAAGGTCGAATCGATCGATGTCCTTTCACTGCTGGCTATTCCTAGGGATGATACTTCGGTTCTTTCTCATTGAAAAACACTCCAGCTTAGGCGTAAAAAACCGACGGCCGCGTTCGGGGTTTCGATCTTTTGTCAACGTTTCCTGTAAATGTCAACGTTGTCTCTTCGAATCAAGTCGAGTCGAATTGCCTAACAAATATTCCAACACGGCAACTTCGCGTCCACCAACAGAACTTCAGCATGCGCACAAGCCTTCTAATTTTTGCACTTCCTCTTCAGACCTTAATATTCTGAGGAACCTATACGACCCAAACTGGGGCGCATGCGGATTTTAAATATTCGAAAGTATGTTTTTCCTTTTTTATTCAGAGGATGTGGGTGGCGT